>BSBM01000203.1:4567500-5242500 GCA_027924585.1 Larix kaempferi | reverse complement strand
TGAATATCACATTAACATAAACACCTAGTACAAATTAGCATAACAATACCAATGCATATCAACAACTTGAGGTGGAACTAAAGGGAAAAGAGTGTAATGCCCTTAAGGAGGAATCAAATTTGTAGTGAATTACTTTAAATTTGGCAAAAAATAAAATTGGCCAGAAAGGATCATCCTTGATGTTTAAAAATAAGGTAAGTAAGATGCATCCTTGTTATTTAAAAATAAGGCAAGGGGCATCCTTGTTCTTTAAAAATAAGGTGTTAAAAATATATATAATTTTAAATGATCAAATTTGAAAAACTAACTGAGTGTTGGATAAAGGCATAAATACTTACACAAATTTGTCACCATGTTTAAAATCATAAATTATAAAATTTACATTCAATTTTTCAAGCGAAAAGTGATACAAAATACTTCAAGAAAGTGTAACCTAAGTAGATTTAATTGTTATATATTAAAAAAAGATTACGCTCATTTGATGATATTATTAAAAAAAAAGTAATGTGTCTTTACCACTCCACTAAAGTTAATTTGCCCTTAACCTAAAAGACAATAAAATGTAATAAAGTTGGCCTTAACCTAAAAGACAATAAAATGTAATAAAGTGTATTAATAATGTAATGACCTATTATTATTTATAAATTAGTTTATTAATAACATCAACTACTTGCAAAGTGGGTGCCAATAATTAAGATAAACATTAATAGAAAATTTCAAAATACATATTATCCTTTATTAACATCTTCTAAAACTTATATATAATAATAATAATAATAACAACTCATAAATAATGTAATAATATCTTCTACATTATATATAATATATTATTTTATAATTACACCCATTTTTGGATAGTAGTGAATAATGGATATCCCTCACACATGATCATATTAATATATTAATGCATTATATTATAATATATACATCACACAAATGATTAAAAATCACGGATATCACATTATACTCACACATGATCATATTCATACATTAATGCATTATATTATAGTATATATATCACACAAATTATTAGAAGTCAGGGATATCACATTAATATAAATACTAGTACACATTAATATAAATAATTTAACAATATATGAATATATTTTATTATAATATATAATTTATTTCAAATTATTAGAAGTTATGGCCATCACATTAATATAAATTTCTAGCACAAATTAACATAATAATTTAATAATATATGAATGTATTGTATTATAATTATAATTTATTTAAAGTTATGAATAATCAGAAGTATATAACTTATTTTAAATTATGAATAATAAAAAGTGTAATTAAGATTAAAATGTTTAAAGTTAAATGTTATTAATTTTTTAGGAGGAAATATATCTACTAAAGCCTAATCCAGTGAAGTTCATTAAAAAGTAGATGAATTCATTAGAGATAATTTAGAAATGATCATAAATAACTTTCCAAAACTTAAATTTAGCAACATTTGACAATGTCTTTTAATATAAATAGATAATATATTATAATAAATTTCATATAAAAACATTTAATCATATTTTCATAACAATTATGTTATAATAAATTTTATCATTTAAAAAAACCATATATATAATATAGTAATTTGACTAACTTATACATAATTTTAAAATTCTTTGGTAAAAAATACTCTTTATTATTATGTTTTTTTCCCACAATACAAAATTTATTAATTCTGAATCAAATTATTCATAAAATACAAATGCCTTACATTTATATTTTATCATGAATCATATTGTTCATAAAACACACATACCTTACATTTATATTTTATTATGAAGTAATGCCCATCCATGATAACATTTCTATTATTTTCACAACCAATCCATTAAAAAGATTCCAACATCTCAATCTGAGTTGGTGACCAAGAAGCCTCTTCACCAAACAATTGAAAGAATCTAAACATTTAGACTCTTCATTTGTTGATGGCTCAAAATGATTTATTCGACCATGCACTTCTCACCCTTCACATTATTAGCATGAACTAATCTCTTTTGCAACTACAATTTATGCATTAGAATATTAGATTTCCTGGTAGAGTCAGCACAGATTTTGATATAAAATATTGTATCTGTTATTTGCCTTACATATATTCCTTAAGCGTGTAAAACGATATATAATGATTATTTTTGTTTTGTTTGCTCGGTTGTTTTGCAGAAAAGCGTGAAGAGCAAAGAAATGAAAGGTTGGTATTCTGTGAACTTCATCTCCATGAACTACTGCCAAATGAAATCACCTTTCATTATTTGATGTTCAGAGTGGGCCACTTATGTCCAATCATATCTTGAAAGATGATGCAGAAGAACAATCATGATCTACACAATTTCCAAAAAATGGGGTAAATTCAATTCTCATGATAAGGGAAGGTGAGCCACAATAATAATTAATATTAAACTTTCATACCAGTGATCACATGGCCCGCTTAACAACCACAAAGTTTAGTTTAAATTTTTGGACATTATTTTTTTTAATAGTGGAGTTGAAAACTGAACTTTCGCAATTAATAGTTTAAAACGTGGGTCATTATCTTCTCATGGTCTAGTTAGAAAACAGGGCTTTCACAATTGGTTGAATAAAATATTGGAAGTGTGAGGCATGTTTTCAAATCTTTTTGAATTTTGGATGGATTCATGAATTTTCGATGGATCTAGCTGTAGTTTGAATATGTTAAAATTTGGATTTTTGAGGATGTTTATATTTTTGTAAGAATAGTAAAGATTATAAATATAAATTGTGTTTATATTTTATAAATATAAACATCAAAAAGCTTTTGAATATGGAGATTTTATGAAAATGGATCACAATTGGCATAACTACCGTGGGGCTAATGTAACCACAATTGGCATAACTACGGTGGGGTTATTAAACATAGGGGGCTAATTTAGCTAATTGTGATATTATTTTTGGATTTTTATTATACTTAAGTTTATGAATTTTGAAGTTTAAAGTAAAGATTTTATTATTTTTTTTTCACATATTATTGTTATTCATCCAGAATCAAATATCCCAAAAAACATATTAACTTCAAAAAAGTTCACAATGTGCTCACTTAAAGATAATGTGCTTACTTGAACAATGTGCTCACTTAAAGATAATGTGCTTACTTGAAGATAAAAGATTGTTGGTTATAACAATCGCGATATTGCTATAATGCTTTACCTGAATCTGTCTCTGTAACAAATGGACAGAACAGGTTATTTGGCATTACCTTTATTGTTAAGCTATCTTATCCTAGGTAACTTTAACTTTAGATCATTCAATGATCTAAGCTTCATGCATTGACTGTTAGTTCTGCATGAAAGTGATGCAAAATGGCCTAAATAAATTGCAGCGCATATATATTGTATAGTTACAATCCATAGTTTAAACTACAATTTCCCTTATACTGGTCTTGAGCTGTAGAGTTGTATGCTTTGCTATGATCAGTTTAGCCTGAGCTAGGCGTTAGAATGTACATTTTGACATCATGTGAATCAACTGTTGATGTGAGGCTGCCTTGTAAACTTGATGGAAGGTTTGATTGCTGCAATGGAAAAAAAAGAAAGTCATAATCACTCCACTACTCCCTAAGCATAAGCGCAATAATTTAAAAAAAAAAATTATATGTGGTAATTATTGTAATGGTTAAATTGCTTGTGTAAAGAAAAACATAATGCAGAGGAGGAGAAAGTAACCATACAGCCCACAGGTCTCTAGCTTGTACAACGGCATTTGAGGAAAGGCCAATGTCTCCCCATTTGGCAGTTATAGCAGCTTGTGAACTGCTTCTGTTCCACAGGATTACAGCAACTCTGTTGTTGGACAGTGGCCCAGCCCAAACCTAGAAAATATATTGAAAGAAAATATGTTAAATTTAAATACATATATTGACACTCAAGGCCCACAAGAGAATAGAGAATGCAAAAAAGGCATGGGAGAAAGAGAATACAGATATTGAAATTGTACATACACTTGGACATAATCTGATATTTAACCAAATTTGATGATACACACGGGTACATATAGTACATAGAATTCTGACACCAAATAATTCTTCACAGAAACTAAATATTGAACCTACAAGAATTGCATACCTCAAGGTCCCCTTGCTGGTTGACTTTCTTCCCTTGAACTCCTAAAGGGTCTGCACCAATCAAAAAGAGGTATCAATCACTCAAAATAAACTTTGAAACTCATACTGAAAAATCCTTCTTCCAAAGGATTTTATAAAACTCACCTTGGTTGACATTAATGACTTCAATGTTGCTTAGAATCTGCAGTGTTTCTGTGGTCGCAGACGTTATATCACATCCAATCAGCAAGGGTGCCTGCAGGACAGAAGATTATCAACTATATCGTCATGAAACATCGAAATTAAAATGTTAGAATTCAATTGTGTGCTTACATATGTAGATACAAGAGAGAAATCGATTGATTCTCCATCAATTCTTTTGTGTATATGTAGTTCTGAGAGTCTTAGTTTCAGTGTTTTTTTTGTGTTATGATAAGAGAGCAAAATATTGTTGATAACTGAAAATAAAGATAGATAGAGTGTCCACTCAAAAATCCAAATCCAGATCTCTAAACACTAATACAATTCGCAGATAACCTTCATCAAAGCCCATATGCTGAAGTGTGACCGGTATTCCACGGTGCTCATATTGCCATTTCCAACCTCCAACATGTCAGGATCTGGTTCATGCAATGACCAATAGAAAAAGCAAATTGGAAAGAGAGGTTGAGATTTATAATAGAAATATTAACAGAAGTATCATGACAATATTAACAGAAGTATCATGACAATGACATTTATATGATATCAATGGTGATGTTAATTTACCATTCCATCCACCAGGCCCTGCATACGCTGCCCACTGGTCATTCTGGTCAGCTCTAGATGTGATGCTGGAAGAAACAATCTACAGTCAGAATACTCATCAAAGGTGATTTGATATAAATGCTATATGTAAACCATTGTATATTGTTCAATTTGAACATATTATCAATCAATAAACTCTCGCTGTTAACCTATGCAGTCCTTTACCTATCCCAACTGTCCTGAATATCTCCTGTAGTTCTCCAGCTGTTTCCAATATTGGGTGCCCAAGTTGCAGGATTCTCGACACCCCTGCAGAATCAAACACAAGCTGCTTGTAACATCTGATTCACAGAAGAAACCAATATTCTAGGTAACTTTTCTTCTTGGATTAAACACAATCATAAATACATCTTACCATTCACACATTGAATAGAATATAGAACGACCTGAGTTACTAAGAGCTGCGCTCATTTTTGGGTACCTGTATATTTTCCATACAAGTTCAATACCCATGCTGGATAGAAGTCTAAACCCATCTATGGAAAGCTTGCTGATAAAAAACATCACAAATGATATGTACCTCTGCTGAGGACTTGTGCCATCATTATAGCAGTTATCATATTTCAAATAGTCTATTTCCTGAACATTCATCGACAAAACAGCCAGACATTTTTCAGTATTGCAACGACGCCATGATTCAAGGTCAAAATCTAGCAAGAAGTTGAGAAAATGTTTTGACAGAAGGATCAGGTTACCCATGAAGCAAACGTTTTAGCATCTTGTTCCTCGAATCCAAGCGAACCTGGCATAGTTTTACTGCATGTATAGGATCTAGCAAAGTATACCACGCACAAAATCAATTTGAATGCAGAGATAAAACCAGAATGAATCAGATTATTGATATTGAAAGTAATGGTTTTGAATGATCAAGTATTTTATGTACACTGACCCAGCATCAGAATATATTCCAAGCTTAAGTCCCTTAGAGTGTACGTAGTCTGCCAGAGCCTTCATTCCCGAAGGAAACGTTGAGGATTTAGCAACCATATTACCCTGACAATCAATCCATAAGCTCTGTTTACAATTAATCAAAAGTTCTGGGCTCCAACGAAAGAATTTACAAGTCTAAAAAAAGGAAGAAGCGTTATAATTTCATTCGTTTTGTCTGAATCTATAGTAATACCTGAGCATCTCGATTCAGCTCACCCCAACAATCATCTGAGAGTCCATTAACATGACAACCATGAGCTTAACAATATAGAATCATCTACTGGATTATTGATGATTTTATAAGTTTATGCTTAATTTATACGACAATGACGACCTGGAATAATATATAACGTTACCTAGATTCACATATTCATATCCAACCTTGGATAATCCAGTTGAGACCATTGCATCAGCTGTATCATACGAATTCATAAGAAGGTATCCAATTCATGAAATATAATGTGAGTGAAATTTTCTTATAAATTAACGACCCAAAACCTAGATTCTTTAAAGCTGACTGTTTACAAGCAAGCTACCTGTTGCACGAATAATACTATCATCAATGTTGCAGCCGAAATGATTCCAACTATTCCATCTGAGCACAGACAACACCCACGTTTATATATGTGAGTATATTTTTGTATATACACAATTTATATCATATCAGAATTGCAAATAGCAGATTACTCAGAGGAATTTACCCCATCTGAGGAGTGTTGCCAAGCCCATTAGACGATAAATGCCTATGAATTGGACGACCTCCATTGGTCTGATCCGACAACCCAATTACAAAAATAGCCACAAGAAAAACAGATACCATCTTCATGACAGGATAAAACTAAAGAATTAGAATAAATCTGCTGTGAACTGCAGGCTATCTGACTTTATAGATTTTCTGGTGCGTGACTGCTGCAACCTGGCAATATTCTGTTTGTCTTTTATTTCTTGGCTTCATTATTGAGGATGGATCCTCCACCGTTAATTGGCCTTAACAAATCATATTTATCATGATCAGATCGTCAGCGTCAGCATCGTTTTTCAATTAATAGTCTTAGCCTCAGCAACGCAGAGGGATAATAAATATATTTAGGGATGATCTATATACCGTATGAATGCTATTTCATCTCATTCCCAAATTCCCACTAAAGCTATACGTGTCAGGATAGAGATCTACCATGCTTTTCAGTGGAATCTGCATTTGTCTGTGTCATATCTGGGCAGATGAGCTAATCCACCAATTGAATATAGCCGACAAAATCCGCGCAGATTCTTTACCCATTGCAAAATAATAGATCGCAATTGGTTGCTTAATCAATTAAGTAAACAGGTAGCGCATCGATTCTTATAATAACTGTTTGGAATGGCAGAGAGGATATTGGGTTGAGGCAATTTGGATTTTTCCTTGCCGACTTCTGCACTACAATTTCAATTTCAGTGTGAACGCCTTTGAAGTTTCAGGTAGTTGTAATCGTAAAGCTGAAGCCATCTCGAAAGTTCAAAGCACCGGGATAGATTCTAAATTCAATTAATTCAAATGGAAAAAAACATGCATTTCTGGTGTTCAATCGATTTTTCCAAAAGCAATTTGAAGTAGGTTGCTTGAAAAACAAAGAAGGAGTTTGGAGGGTGTATGATGTTCAATTATTAAGAGGTATGCAATCCTTCAGAGTGCAGAACAATCAAGCTATATTTATGCTTCATTTTTTTAATTAATTTTTTTTTTAATAATATTAATAATTTTTTTAGGTAAAAGGTTAAGTTATTACAAGGATATTGGGTCTTAATTATATTGTGAATATTATTATGTTTTGGGATATTGATGTTTTAAAATAAGATTTAAAACTATTTTTGTTTTATTGAAAGTATTTTTTAGAGTGTAAAGACATAAGTTAATGAATCATTTTAACTAATATGATTTTCTTCTACTAATAAAGGATAATAAAGGATAATAATTAAAATTGATCATCTTATAAAAAATAAAAAATATACATTCTACCTTTTTCAAAAACTAAAGGGTTTAATTTACTTTTCAAGAATGTCAAGAAACAGCTTAATGACCAACTAGTTAATGTGAATTTCTTTAAATACGGAATTGAATAAGGATGGATTGAAATCCATCTAACACCACCAAAAGACCACCACCTTTTTCAAAACCTAAACGATTTTACTTAAATAATGAACATGATCAAAGTTTCAACGTACCTTTGGAAGTTTCATTTTAAAGTCATAAAAATGGTTTCTTTGAAGGTTCACACAAGTTTACACTGAAGGTTCATTATTAGGGTGAGAATTGAATTGGCAAGGATCGAGACAAAATGACTTTTACATAAAACACATACTTGGTAGGTATTTTGTTTTGAAGTTATTAATAATGTGAAAAATGGTTTCTTTGAAGGTTCACACAAGTTTACACTGAAGGTTCATTATTAGGGTGAGAATTGAATTGGCAAGGATCGAGACAAAATGACTTTTACATAAAACACATACTTGGTAGGTATTTTGTTTTGAAGTTATTAATAATGTGAGAATTGGATAGATTAAAAAAAGTTTGTATGTTAATGAGATGAAATTGTTTGAACTCTTGAGGCTGGGTAAAGGTTTTTTTCAAGAAGAATCACATTGTATGGTTATTGTCTTTTGTGGTCTTTGTCTTTATTAAAATATCATTGTGTTTTGTGGTCCTTGTCTTTATCAAAATATCTTGGAGATGTCATCTCCATGGGTCAAGAATCTCTCGTTATGATGTTTCGTGGGGTAGAATAACTAACCTATGAAACTTTTGAAATTTTTAGATTACATTTTTGCATTCATTAGGGGATTTATCTATCATGATCCATCTTGCCTTCTTTAACCTCATGCTTTCAAGGAGAGTTTTTATGTCAAAATACCTTAACTAATAAGTATTCATGAGGTTGGGGACAACGTGATCAAACAATTTTTGAGGTGCATAAACCACATGAATCCCTAATTTAGGTGTTAATGTCATTACCATAGAATTTAAGAATATCTCCTTATGTTTTTTGTTGACACTCTAACTACTCTCTCTTACCTTGATCCTTAATGCCAAGCTTAAAATGCTTTTCAACCCAATAATAACAATTTTGGGCTCATGTAGCCCAATTTTTTTTCTCAAAAAAACAAAGTGGTAATAGCACAAAAAAAATTACTAACTAAATTAATGATTGTTGTAGTGTTGATAGTGGACAAGACTATGACCTCAATCCATTCATTTTGATTGCAATATGTAATGGACCAAATATCCCAAATAGATAAAAATAAAAGAAATAAGTAATTCTATTAGTGTCTTAACCTAACCTCCCTACTTTAGGCTACGTAGAAATTAGTCAACTAATGTATGCGACCACCTTTTTGAATAAGGCCACTTAGGTAGTAGTGGATAATTAAGTGAAGTAAAAATGGTCTCTCTATTAACTAAGGCCCACTAGGTAGTTGGTACTCATTAATTATGGGACCACAAGTAGTTAAGGTTTTGGATATTGGAAATCTATTTAAAGAGTTATGAGGCTATGAATTCTTTTGTCGAGTATTGTTGTATCTTGAGAATTTATCAAGTGAAAGGTCACCCCCTAGCTTAAGAGGCAAGCAAACATTGTTTACTGTTGGATTACCATAATACAAGGGTTTATTCTACAATATTTCATTTCAATTGTGTTTTTGTTTGGTTATTTTGAACTATAATCTTTGGTTTCTTGCATTATAAATATTTGTACACTTAGTTGTGTTCTAAGTTTAAGTGTTAAATAACATTGCAAGTGGTATGAGAGAACTTTCCTTAGCTAGCATGCCTCCAAAAATTTTGAATTTGTTTTACACTAGGGACATTTGTTATTTGATGGGTAAAATTGTAGTCAAGGATGACTACATGTAGGAAATGCAAAAATTTTACCTAGTTAGACACCCTTATAACCTTTGTTGGTATTGCTTTGAGTAGTATTGCATCAGACAACACTTGTATATAGAATTCACTTCCACATACCCTTAGGTATATCATAATTTCCCTAGGCAGGATGCATATAGATTTAGATAATCCAATCAACCTTCTTTCTACTATGGTGGCATTGAGCTCAACACTCGAAAAGATTACTCTCTAGTACCTGGGTAGTTGGGAAGTATGACTAAAGGTAGGATTTGGGACTTACTTGTCCTTAGGACCCTGGAAACCATGTTCTTTGTGACAAACCAATGAAATTCCTACATCTTTGCATACAAAAGGAATTTGGTAATTTTGTCACTGCAATAATATTCAATAGGGAGTGATACTATCACCGCTGTAAGAAAAAGGGAGTCTTGAATCCATCAAAACCATTGTGGGAGACTTGTCTAAAAAACATCCTTGTGTTGTGATGATCGTATTGGCATACATATACAAAGACCCTTTTTGTATGGACCTAAAAATACAACATTTAGTGGTACATCTCAAAAGTGTCCTCTTTCGCCATTAGTCATTTTGAGATAGGTTGGCATTAATACTTTCTAGCTCATAAATGGTTCCATGGTCCACACTAGCAATTAACCACCCCTAAAAAACTAATGCGTGGACCAAAACAAAACACCTAAGTCACTTGAAAACTGGGTCATGGAATTGCAGGAATCTGTCGAGTATCAACACCAAGCTAGATCACTAGAGACAAGTATTTGATGGGTTACATAATCATCTAGGTCTATATTCAAAAAATGAATATTCAACCACAGAGGAATTTGCAAATGAATTCCAAGGCACTTACACTCTCTTCCTAGATAGACAAACTCCACCCTTTCAATATAACAATCCATGGCACCTATTTCTGAACATAGAAATGTGTAAATTTGATGGCTCTAGTCTCTCATTTGGGTTACCCAAATGGAACACTATTTTTCTCTCCATAGAATTACTAATGATCTTTAAAAATTAAAGTGGAGGTTTTATATTTAGACATTACATGTTGGCAATGGTTTTAATGGTATCAAAAATATTATTGTAGTTGTGTTCCTTGGACCCAATTTATGGAGATTCTTCAAGATAATTTTGAACATGACACTCACTACCTATGAATATTGAAAAAATTATGCCAAAGAGGCATAATTATGGGTTATATTATAACCTTTGATAAATTGTCAATCCACATAGATGGCTTCTTTGATTATTTGTCTAGATAATGTTACGCCAGTGGTCTAAAAGAGGTAGTTCAAGAACATGCCATAATGCAATGCCCCAAAACATTGTTGAAAGATTGTGATAGAGATTGGGTGGTTGAGATGGTAATCAACATCCAAACTAAACAAAATTCATTCCACACTCACACCATGCCACCCATGGCACCTAATCCCAACACCTTCAACCCTCTATTGATTGACAATCCAAAATTTGTCTCCAAAAGAGATGGAAGAATGTCAATGCCTCATACTTTGTTATAGTTGTGATGGAAGGAATTTCAAAGAGAATAAATTGAAAGAACATAAATTATTCCAAATATATTTCTACCAACAAAATCACTTAGGATATATAACAGTTGAAGGCACTCAAGAGCTAGAAGTAGAGGATACTACTTCACCTATGGAAGACGACACCACCTTGCAAACTCTTGGTGAGGAACCCCAAATCTCTCTCCATGCATTATCAAGTTTGTTGACACCCCAAACATTGAAGCTAATAGGATACATCAAGCACCACAAAGTGATTGTACTAATTGACATCGATGGTACCTACAATTTTATTCATCAAAGAATGGCAACATAAACCCATTACTATGTCTATCCTATACAAAATTTCCAAATTATGATAGCAAATGGAGGTATGATGAAATGTGGGGATCAGTATAAAAATGTGAAACTTTAAATTGGTGACTACCATCTCAAAATGCATATGTTTGCAAATGAAATGAGTGGTTGCGGTGTAGTAATGGGGGTTGAATGGCTACGAAATTTGGGTCCTATCAACATGGATTCCAAATATCTATGCATCATATTCACTAAGAATGGGCATACACATGATCTCAATGGGGTCTCCATTTCTCTTGAAATTATCACCTCTCACCATATCTAGAAGTTATCAAATAAATTCCATTTGGGTATCATTTCACAATTCAATTCCATATAAGTAGTGGACACACTCCCCAAAAACATTCAACTTGACTTGGAACTAGTTCTCTCTAAACACCAATCGGTTTTTGAAACACCCTAGGGGTTACCACCCTCTTGTGGAGAAAATGACCATGGTATTCTACTAATTCCAAGAAGTCACCCCCCTAATGTTTGACCTTATAGACACCCTTTTTCACAAAAGAATGAAATAGTGAAGATCATTCAAGACTTGTTGAAGGATGGCATCATTTGTCCTAGTACAAGGCCTTATTCCTCGCTAATAGTTATGGTAGTAAAAAAGGAAGCACTTGGTGCATGTGTCTCGATTTGATGGCTCTCAATAATTTAAGTATCAAGGATAAGTTTGCTATTTCAGTCATTGATTATCTCTTGGATGAGCTTCATGGAGCCAATTTTTCACTAAACTAGACCTTCGTTTAGAATACCACCAAATAAGATGACTTTCCACACACAAGAGGGTAATTATGATTTTTTAGTGATGCCTTTTGGACTTTACAATGCTCCATCTACCTTTCATAGCCTCATGGAAAATACCTTCCACATTTTTCTCTACAATTTTGTTTCGGTCTTCTTTGATGATATATTGATTTGAAACACTACATGGGAATGCCACCTCAATTATGTTAATTGTGCCTTGTAATTATAGAGGGACCACTAATACAAATGTTATTTTGGGGTTTCTGAGGTTGAATACTTGGGTCGCATTGTGAGTCAATAAGGAGTGTGAGTAGACCTAAATAAAGTGGTGTCTATGCAAGACTGGCCATGCCCCAAGACCTTAAAGAGATTGCATGGGTTCCTTGGACTTACAAGTTACTATAGAAAATTTGTGAAAAATTATGCCAAAATTGTAGCTCCCTTAACTTCATTGCTAAGAATGAATGGCTTTGCATGGAGTGATGTAGCTAAGCAAGCATTCTTATCCTTAAAGGATGCCATGTACAATACTCCAATATTAGCACTTCTCAATTTTACTAAGACTTTTTGTGTTATGTTAGAAGATTAAGCCAATATCCAAATCTTCAATGTTCTTCCTGTAAAGCTCTTGACAAAGACCATGTACTACTCATATGCCTCAAGTGTGTAGGGGGGTTAGATGGGTGGGGCCTCTAGGGGTGTTGGGGAAGATCCATCGAGGAGAAAACTTATGGACCCTTCTAGTGTATTTCAATTCCTTCCGGAACCCCTCATATGTATTGTATGAAAGGGGAGTGACCCCCCAAAATGGTAATAAAAGAGAGATAGAAGAAAGCATTGTAAGTTTTTTTCCAAGTAATAATAAAATATTGAAGCTACCATTGCCTCATGGTTTAACTTGCATACAAAAGGGTTTTCATGTAAATATCGTGTTCGATTGTTATTGTTGTTTGCTTCTGTTTTTTATATTTTTATAACATTTGGTATTAGAGTATGAAAAACTCATGGGTATAGGTTTTTCTACGAGTCGGAGCTACAACAATGATAGGAGGTTTAACCGAGTTCAAGATTGAGAAGTTTGATGACAATAATTTCTTCCTATGGAAGATGAAGCCGGAGGATTTATTGGGTCATAATGACAAATCCCTAGCCTTGAAAGAGGTTGTGAAGAAACTGAGTGGCATGATATATGAGGACTAAATAAATATGGATAGAAAGTTAGTTTTTTCTTCAACTTGTATTTCCTAATAGACTCTATCTTGTTCAATGTTGCTAAAGAGAAACCGCAGAATCCCTTTGGAAGAAACTTGGGAAGTTGTATGAGACTAAATTGGAAACAAATACGGTTTTCCTGAAAAACCAAAATTTTCATCTGAGGATAAAGGAGGTTTCATCTATGGAATATCATCTGAATGAGTTTAATATCCTAGTTAGAAAATTGCTACAGGTTGGTGTAAAGGTGGAGGATGAGGACAGAGCGATGATTTTACTCTATTCTCTCTTGGATACTTGGGATAATATGGTGGTGACCATCACTAAATCATCACCAAGAACTCTAAAATTCAATGATGTGGTAGTTGCTTTGTTGGAATAAGAGTTGAAGCAAAAATTGTCTCTTGATCCCTCTACCAGTGAATCCCTATCGATGAGAGGGAGGTATAGAAAAAGGGGTCAACATGGGAGATCACAATTCACATCCAATTCTAGAGGAAGTACGAAAGAGAAGCATTTGAATTGTGGGAAACCATGGCACTTGAGAAAGGATTGTTGGTATCTGAAGAAGGAAAAGATGGATGAAAATCTAGATCAACCATCAACTGAAGCTAGTACATTAGATTCATAAGAGACATCAATATGTGAGGCTTTTTTCTTAGTAATAGTAGATCTATATTATATGCTTAGGTTTTGGAATCAGGTGCATCTTTCCACATGTCTAAATATAGAGACTAGTTGGTCAAATATCGTCCCTATAGTGGTGGAATGGGCTACTTGGGTGATGATCATCCTTTATAAATTGTGGGAAGAGGGGAAATTAAGATCAATTTGGATGATGGTAGAGAAAGGAATATGTGTGATGTATGACATGATCTATGAAATAATTTGCTCTCAGTCAAGATGATGGATAAGATGGGGTATTCTACTACCTTTGGTGAAAATAAATGAAAAAATTACCAAAGGATCCCTGGTGGTAGCAAAATGAGAATCCTATGGGACCATGTATCATTTATGCAGTGATACAATAACAAAATAATGCACCAACAATAGACTCACAGAATGTTTTGGATGCAGTGATGTTGTGGCATCAACGAATTAGAAATATGAGTTAAAAAGGTTTGAAAAATTTGTATGATCGAAGTATGCTTTCTAGGATTAATTCTTGTGGTTTAGACTTATGTGAGCACTACATTTTTGGTAAACATAAGAGAGTTCAATTTATTGCAAGATCTAGTAAAATTTATGAACTTTTGCAACTTATTCATTTTGATATATTTGGACCAGTACTCACTCTATATATCTAGGTGGTGCTAGATATTTTCTGACTTTTATAGGTGATTATTCTAAAAGAGTGAGAGTGTATTTTTTGAAAAATAAGTCATAATCCTTTGAGAAATTTAAAGAGTTAAAGGAATGAGTAGATAAAAGTTTGGGAAAGTCTATTTTATGTTGCAGATCTAATAATAGAGGAGAATATTGCTCCATGGAATTTGATAAATTTTGTACGTGGGAAGGAATTAAGCACCAAAATATTATTTCATATACTCCACATCAAAATGGTGTGGCTAAGAGAATGAATCGCACAATCATAGAACATGCAAGAAGCATGCTCAATGCATTTGGGTTGGAGAATGGATTATGGGTAGAGGTTGTTAATACATTTGTGTATCTGATTAACATATCAGTTAAAACTATGTTGGATGGAAATATTTCATAGAAGGTTTGGTGTGGTAAGACAATTGATTATTCTCATTTGCATATTTTTGGTTGTGATGCATTTCCCACGTGCCTAAAGAAAAAATTTCCAAGCTTGACCCAAAGTCAAGGAAATGTGTTTTTCTCGGTTAAATGATAATATAATAAAGTAGTATAGATTGTGGGATCCTATTGACGACAAGGTAATTGTTAGTCGAGATGTTATTTTTAATGAAAAATCCATGCAAAGGAGTGAGGTACAATAGACACTTGAGATTGTACTAGTTGAAGTAGAAAGGAGTGAAGATGAAAATTAAGCTTTTGATTAGCATGAAGAACATCGAGTTCAACAACCACAACTCAGGATATCTACATGTCACAAGAGACGTCCAAAAAAGTATTCTCCTAACTTTCGATCTTCTTTTTCTTTTTTAACTGTTGAAATGATAGGCTTCAACACGACATTCAAGGGAGATCAAGAACATCACACACATAACTACCAACTCGGACTATTGGGAAAAAGACGTCCAAATCCACTATTATTCATGTATTTAATGGGTATTTATACAATATAGAGATGGTTGGAGTAGTTAAACCCACTCCAACTAATCATTCATTAAGGTTCCAAATACACATAGTATGTTTATAAAAAAGATAATGATGAAAATTATGGGGCCTGAAGGGTCCCCTCCAACGTCTCCCCCACCCAAAAACTATTCTTCGTCTTGAAGAGAACAAAGAAATATGCAGCAACATATTGGGTCTCTGCTCCTGTCATAGTCCTTACTGTGCATCAACCATGTATATTAGTCTGCATAGGTAACTCAGCATACTAGTAAGTTGGAAGGAATATAATCAACCATCTATGTTTAAGATCGACATCATTTTATGTTAGATGGTACCTATAGTGCTGAAGTTTCTTCAACAAGTCGATCCCTCCATTCTCGGTGCTGCAATCTTTTGGCCCCTCTCTTGAGGTGATCAATTTTTCCTTCTATCAATTTGGTCGATGGGAAAACTATGTTTATGGGTCGATGGGTGAACTGATCAATGCATTGATGGGATAACTATTGTTATCACCCAATATTTTCCTGGGTTGTGGCAGGAAAGACCATGGCGTAACTGTTGCAAACCAATCTTTAGTGGATGGAAACTAGCCTTTCCAACCACAGAGAGGGATCTCTCTTTTGTGCTTCCAGCAACAGGATATAGATTGAATGGGCTGGGATATTGGTAAAAGTGGTGGCTAGACCTTCAAAACAATGAATTAAATGGGGTTTTTGGTTGGTTGGATTTAATAACAGGTGGATAGTTGGGCATGGAGTCAACTTCGGTGGGTTTACTGTCACCATGATAGATTCATACCACAATAACATAGGTAAGAGGCAAGGTAGATGGGGTTATTTCACGTCAAAGTAATCAGCAGGTGAAGTCAGAAAAAGGAGACAAGTTCCATCACAAGGTCAGAGCATTTATAAATGAATTCTAACCTGCAAATTCAAGAGGAAAAGGGTGGAATACCTAGTCATATGCATCTGGATCATGTGGGCATGAATTCCAGACCATGTAATCTTGATCTTTAGGTACTGCAGAAGTAAACAATCAATGGAAATACAAAGAAAGAACACATACACAGGAAATAACTGATGTCAGAGCACACATCACAGGAATATCAACCTCCAGAATCGGGTCTGCTCATTTGATTAAGAGGCCAAGTTCAATACAAACACAGAGCAATAATCTCTCTGAAACAAAAACATCCAACCTTTTGGTTCTCTTCGAAACCTTCCTTTATAGGATTACAACATATCAAAATATCCTAACTGATTTAGAACAACTTAGACTAGTAATGATGAGGCCGCTCGAATCAAGAGCCTTTGATTCTGTCATGCGCGGAGGAAGGGAATCGCTTGTGCTGGAAGTGCACCATTGGGCCACGAAATCCACCTACTCAGAGTGATGGTGGGGGATTTCATGTGTTGGAAGTGCGCTATTGGACCAAGGAATCCTCCTACTTGTCCTTAGAATCGAACTATTTTAGATTTATTAGGAAAGGAAACTGAAACATGCCCCCTTTGCTGCTCTGAAACGCACCATTTTTCTATGAAAATATTCATTCTCATCGATCGTGATTTTCTCTGTAAAACTTTTCTCGATCCGTAACTGCCTTTCCGCAATTGCCTTTCCACAATTTCCCTTCCGCAACGGCCTTTCTGCAATGGCCTTCTGCAACAACCTTTCCGTAATGGCCTTTCCACAATCCACAATCCGCCACATGGAATGCGGGAATTGGAATTTCGGCTTCGTGCCTTCTGAAAAATTACCTTTCCGCAATCCACAATGCGGAATGAAGAAACTTACTTTTTCACCCTTTGGAAAATTGTTGTTCCACAATCTACAATTGCAGAATGCGGAACTCAAAAACATACTTTTGCGCTCTTGTAAAAAGGTCACTTCCGTAATCCGCAATCCGCAATGCAGAATACAGAATGCAGAAACCTACCTTTGTGCTCTTTGGAAAATTGCCTTTCTGCAATCCGCAATGCGGATGCAGAACTTGGAAACCGACTTGCAGATCGCATTTTCAATCGTAGATCTAATGCCACCATTCAATCCTAGATGTCGAATTTCCTTTTGTTGCGGAAGAATCCCATATTGCTATTTTTTCTTGCGGAAGAGCCATATTTCCTTGTTTTTCCCATTTTCTTGTTGCAGATCGACCATTTAGCTTGGATTTGCTCGACACTTAGTTATTTTTGGGATTTCTGGTTCTTTCTTTGGCACAAAATATTCATCAGTGAGGCTTGGGGTTGTCTCCTCCTCCTTGAGGAGAACATTACCATATGGGAGTTAACAATGGCTCCAACCGGGGATGCTATCCTCCTTGCGAGGTAGCAAGAACATGTAGACTAGTGACTTGATCCATTCGATCATTTGAAAACCTCCATCTGTAACCTGTTCCCAACTCTGAAAACTTCGCAGCCATATAGGAAACCGAAACTGAAGTCATCATACACTACTGAAAAACTGAACTGCAAACCGAAACTGAAGTCATCATACACTACAGAAAAACTGAACTGACTTCAAAACCCTCCTGAGATATATACAAGCTGAAATTCAAAAACTGAAGAAATATACTACTGAAAAGGATGCTCATACTGCTGAGCTTATTCCTCATATCTACCTACCCTAACTTGGAAGAATACACCTGGAATCAAGTGATGCTAAAGTGCCAATGTAACCAATCCAACAGTTGGATACTTGACCGAAGCGTGCATTCAAGGCCCCCAATCAGAAGAAGAAATCTAAACTGCGACAACTCAAGCTGAGGTTTTAATTCATTCTTAAAAATCACCCTCTTTAAAGAACCAAATTCACTGGCTGATTCTGGGCCAACCATTAAAAACTCTTTCCCTGCTATCTCTAACAAGGATACAAAAGGATCTTGAAAAGCAGGATTGAAAGCCACTTGCTGACCAATAAACAGGGAGGGACAATCTGCATCTGAGGCCTTTTCTGGTTCAACAACATGAGGAAATATGCCAGGTCTTTCTTCCATAGCAGTTGATTCTTGACTGGCTGGAAAACTTGATTTAGCCAAACCTTGCTCTTCAGGAGCACCTGAGGATAACTTCTTCTCTTCATTATTTTACTGCATTTCTTCATTATAATCATCATAAATTGGGCTACTGTCTAAGGTTTCAAAACAAGGAATTTCAAATTCTTCATTCTCATGTGTTCCTTTGAATATATCAAAGAAAGGAAATTTTAAAGGCAGCAATGAACAACTATCCTCACTCTTTTCTTCATCCTCCAGAGAAGGCATCTGAAATTGAACACAAGGATCTCGCGACCATTGTTTTCAGCATACCTCATTATCCACTTCTGGAAACCCCGTGTAATTTTCCGTAGGCTCATATTCCTATTTTTTATTAGTATCCCTACAAATCTCTCTCAACAACTCAAATGAAGAGAAACAAAAGGGTAAAGTGTCTCCTTCGACAAGTTTGTTGTTTTCCTTGTTCGTATCATTGTGATTATGGACTGTAGGCCGATTCCCTTTAATAAATGACTGAAAACTTGTAATACCTCCAGCTGGTTGTTCAAGTAAACTATCCATATAATCACCCCCATCTTCATCATATATGGGTAGATCAAAATCTTCTTGAAATCCATCAACACTGAAATATGTACAAATATCTTGGTAGTTATAATATTCAGTAAACAGATCGTTATACCCTTCTTCTCCCTCTATTAAGTCCTTAACAAAAGGTGTTCTGAGTAGTTGATTTTCACCCTTCCCAGGGTCTCTTGGTATTCCTGTGGGGTAGGAGGCCTCTTATAATTATCATTTCGAGGTTGAGGCTCCATGTATTCTCTGAGAGGAGGCCTATTATCTAGGGAGATACTATCTACCAACCTTTCCATAGTCCTCATCATCTGCTCAAATTTGGTATCAATGGATTGGGATGTGGAAGGTTGGGCAGCTTCATTAGATCTTCTTTTCTCAACTTCATTTATGTGCTCCAATTTACCTGATGCCATCAAATTGGATTCTACTTCTTCAACATCTTTTAATATATCAGGTAGAGTGGCAGATCTCCTTTCTCTCAATATGAGAGCAACGTCACTGTCAAAACAATTAGCATAATAAAGCTTGGCTGCCCCTACAGGAGGCTTGATGTCTAATGAGAGAATAATCAGGACTTTCGTACTTTTGCTAGTAGCTTTACTCAAGGAAAATATGCCACTATTTTCTCCTTGGGATTGTAAATTTTCCCACAAAGCACTTAGACAATGGGTTTGGAACCTTCTTTGGTCAAACAAGGCTTCTCTTAAATCTGTTTCAGATCTAGACCTAAATGGGGAAGGCTTAGTCATTAAAATTGAAGAGACACTCTCTATGGCATGTGCCTCTCTTTCAGGTAAAGAAAAGGATTTCGTTAATGGAGAAATACCTTGTACAGAGAGCGCAACATCAACTTTGGTATTATGGAGCTAACAAGACTGATCATGGTCAGAAATAGGTATGCAAGATGAAGAGATATCTACAGTCTGTAATGAAGGATATACAAAAGGGTATGGATAGTCTTGGTTGGAATGACCCTAACCATGAAATATTCTCTTGATAAACTCAGGAATAGATAGGAAATAACTGATAAAGAAGAATAAAATATCTAGGAGAAACCTCACACTTGAGTACCTAATTTTTCCACAATGTTTTTCCATATCCTTCCATAGTAAGTTCGCTCTCCAGTGGAATCTCCAAACTGAAAGTTGGATTTGTCGGGGAAAATAATGAAACCTTAGAATTTTAGACCCTATGTTTTCCCTCAGAGGTCCGTTTTGATATTGTGAAAACCAAAAATTCTCCCCAATGGAGTTGCCAAAATGTTATCACCCAATATTTTCCTGGGTTGTGGTAGGAAATACCATGGGGTAACTATTGCAAACCAATCTTTAGTGGATGGAAACTAGCCTTTCCAACCACAGAGAGGGATCTCTCTTTTGTGCTTCCAACAACATGGTATAGCTTGAATGGGATGGGATATTGGTAAAAGTGGTGGATAGACCTTCAAAACAATGAATTAAAAGGGGTTTTTGGTTGGTTGGAGTTAAGAACAAGAGGACAGTTGGGCATGGAGTCAACTTCGGTGGGTTTACTATCCCCAATGACAGATTCAGACCACAATAACAGAGGCAAGAGGAAAGGTAGATGGGGTTATTTCACGTCAAAGTAATTAGTAGGTGAAGGCAGAAAAAGGAGACAAGTTCCATCACAAGGTCAGAGCATTTATAAATGAATTCTAACCGACAACTTCAAGAGGAAAAGGGTGGAATACCTAGTCATATGCATCTAGATCATGTGGGAATGAATTCCAGACCATGTAATCTTGATCTTTAGGTACTGCAGAAGTAAACAATCAATGGAAATACAAAGCAAGAACACATGCACACGAAATAACCGATGTCAGAACACACATCACAAGAATATCAACCTCCAGAATCGGGTCTGCTCATTTGATTAAGAGGCCGAGTTCAATACAAACACAGAGCAATAATCTCTCTGAAACAAAAACATCCAACCTTTTGGTTCTCTTCGAAACCTTCCTTTATAGGATTACAACATATCAAAATATCCTAACTAATTTAGAACAAACTTAGACTGGTAATGATGAGGCTGCTCGAATCAAGAGCCTTTCCTTCTGTCATGCGTGGAGGAAGGGAATCGCTTGTGCTGGAAGTGCACCATTGGGCCGAAGCCACCTACTCAGAGTGATGGTGGGGGATTTCATGCACTAGAAGTGCACTATTGGACCGAGGAATCCTCCTACTTGTCCTTAGAATCGAACTGTTTTAGATTTATTAGGAAAGGAAACTGAAACAGGCTCCCTTTGCTGCTCTGAAACGCACCATTTTTCTATGAAAATCTTCATTCCCAGTGATTGCGATTTGCTCTGCAAAACTTTTCTTGATCCGCAACTGCCTTTCCGCAACTGCCCTTCTGCAATGGCCTTTCCGCAACTGCCTTTCCGCAATTGCCCTTCTGCAATGGCCTTTCCACAATGGCCTTCCACAATGGCCTTCCACAATGGCCTTTCCGCAATCCGCAATCCGCCTCGTGGAATGCAGGAATTGGAATTTCGGCTTTGTGCCCTCTGGAAAATTACCTTTCCACAATCCGCAATCTGCAATGCGGAATGCGGAAACTTACTTTTTCACCCTTTGGAAAATTGTCGTTCCGCAATCCGCAATCCGTAATTGCGGAATACGGAACTCGAAAACATACTTTTGTGCTCTTGTAAAAAGGTCCCTTCCGCAATCCGCACTCTGCAATGTGAAATGTGGAATGTGGAAACCTACCTTTGAGCTCTTTGGAAAATTGCCTTTCCGCAATCTACAATCTGCAATTTGGATACGGAACTCAGAAATCGGCTTGCGGAACGCATTTTCAACCGCAGATCTTATCCCTTCGTTCAATCCTCACCGTTGAATCTCCTTTTTTTATGGAAGAATCCCATATTGCTAGTTTTTCTTATGGAAGAGCCATATTTCCTTGTTTTTTTCCCATTTTCTTTGTGCGGCTCAGCCATTTAGCTTGGATTTGCTCGACACTTAGCTATTTTTGGGCTTTCTGGTTCTTTCTTTGGCGCAAAATATTGATCGGTGAGGCTTGGGGTTGTCTCCTCCTCCTTGGCAGG
The DNA here is from genome assembly GCA_027924585.1 of Larix kaempferi. Classification (NCBI taxonomy): domain Eukaryota; kingdom Viridiplantae; phylum Streptophyta; class Pinopsida; order Pinales; family Pinaceae; genus Larix; species Larix kaempferi. The sequence goes on along the minus strand of BSBM01000203.1, from coordinate 5,220,072 downwards.
AATGTTACTAGATGGGAGTTAAGAACTATGTTGATGGGTCGATAGGTGAACTGGTCTATGAGTTGAACTGTGTTGATGGGTCAACAGGCGAATTGGTTTATGCTTTATTCATGGTCGATGAACTTAATAACAAAAATAAATCATCTTGTTGATGGCTTTATTCCTACTCAGTTGTATTGGTCAATAATCAAAGCTAGTTGATAGACATGCTCTCATCAACAAGGTTCAATGCATAAAATTTATCATCAAATTCAAATTGCTATAATATATTGTAGTCAATTTTCACAAAATTATCATTGTTTTTTGTATCAATTTGCATATAAATAGTTAATTATTATCAAAGGTTTCTGGTCAAACATCTCTACTTCACCCCATTCATTTTTGGATCTCGAATACCATCTTGGAATATGAACAGAGCAATATTTGTGATTCTCTTTGCAATACTTTTGTTCTTTGTAAATATTTCAACATCAACGGGAATGTATTACTCTCTCAACACAAATATCTACAAAAGTTTCTTCTTTTTCTTTGAGTGCATCTCATTGTCATTATATTATATCATACTCAGGTAGTGATGGGTTTTAATGACTGTTGAGTGATCGATGATTGGTGGGAAACCGTCATGTCTACATATTTGGAATGGTCAATGATCACGTACATTTTAAAAAGATACAATGTAAACAAGAGTATGCAGGCATCGATTGGAAATTTGAAGGGTACTTATATTTCTCCTTACAAGTGGTTTCTTTATCCATGTTGAGAAGTCTTTACTCATTCTTATAGGTTTATATATGTCTCACAGTTTATTTTAGGTTTGAACTGCCTCCATTTTTTGCTATTGTCACCCATGCCAGACAAAGGAGGCAATGTCGACAAAGTGTTGAAATGCTAGTCTTGAACACATCATTCAAGCAAATATCAAGATCACACACATAACTACCAAAACATAATATTGGGTAAAGGACATCCAAATACATTATTATTCATGTAGTTAATGGGTATTTATATAGTATAAATATGATTGGAGAAGTTACACCTGCTCCAACCACTCATTTATTAAGGTTCCAATTACAAACTGTACATTTATACATAACATAATGATGAAAATTATGGGGCCCGAAGGGTCCCCTCCAACATTAACTAATGATGGTGAACCTAGTTCATTTAATAGGCTAAAGAATATGAGAATCCAGATAAATGGAGGAAATCCATGGATGGAGAAATCAGAGCATTACACTAGAATGAAACATGGGAACTTGTGGATCTGCCACTAGGAAGAAAATTTGTTGGAAATAAGTGGGTGTATAAAGTAAAGAAGAACAATGATGGGTTGTTGGAATGTTATAAATCTTTCATTGTAGCAAAATGCTATGTGAATAATTCAGTTATATCTTTTAATGAAATATTTTGTGTAGTTGTGAAGCTTACTACTGTAAGGGTTTTAATTGCACTTGTAGAAGCATGAGATTTAGAGTTGGAACAACTGGATGTAAAAACTAATTTCTTTCATGGTGATCTTGATGAATAAATGTGTTTGGATCATCTTGATGGATATTAAGAAAGAGATAAAGAGAATTTAGTCTGCAGACTCAAGAAATCTATGTATGGATTGAAATGGGTGCCAAGGACGTGGTACAAAAATTTCACACCTTCATGAAGAGCCAAGGTTTTAGTAGAAGTCAAGTTGACCATTGTGCATATTATTATAAGAGGTTTGATTATGAAAATTTTATTATCTTCTTGTTATATGTTGATTATATGTTAGTTGCAAGCCCTGACATGAATAAAATCATTGATCTCAAATCTCAGTTGGTTAGGACATTTGAAATGAAGGATCTAGGAGCAACAAATCAAATTCTAGGGATGAAGATACACAGAGACATAACATATAGGAAGATATGGTTAAGTCAAAATTCATATATAGAAAACATTATACAAACACGCTTCAATATGAAAAATAAAAAACGTGTTAGCACCCCACTTCCTATGAACTTCAAGTTGTCTTATGAACAATGTACTAACATAGAAGTAGAGAAAACAAGCATGTCTCGTGTACTGTATTCGTCAATAGAAGGGAGCCTCACGTTTTCCATGTTGAGTACTAGAGTATATATTGCTCAAGCAGAGGGAGTTGTTAGATAGTTCATGTTGAATATTGTTTAGGAGCATTGGAATATTGTGAAGTGGATACTCAAATATTTAAGGGGCACTTTGGATGCTAATATTTTCTACATATTGGTAGATTTATAAGTTAAAGGTTTTGTAGATTCTGATTTTAGTGGAGACAGATATGGAAGAAATTTGACTACAGGATATACTTTCACTCTTACTGGTGGAGCTATAAGTTGGACATCTAAGTTGCAACCAATGGTGGCTTTATCAACCAATGAAGCAGAATACGTGGCAACAACTGAGGCTAGTAAAGAGGCAATATGTCTAGATCCATTGATGGATAAATTCAAGATGATATAGGGGAATAACACTTTGTATTTTTATATTCAAAGTGTTATTTACTTAGTGAAGAATCCAACATTTCATGATCACAAAGCATATTTTTATTAATTACCATTTCATAAGGAAAGAGTTGGAATAAGGTAGGATCTTGTTGGATAAAATTGATACTAATGAGAATAATGCAGATATCCTTATGAACCCTGTCAAGATAGAGAAGTTTGAATGGTGAAAAAATTCTCTAGAATTGCTAAAAATGTGATGAAGGTGGCATTGGGAAATGGCATGTGGGTGGAAAACATTGGCAAGGAACTTCATGAATATTGAATTTAAGTGGGATAGTGTTAGGAGATGAAGAAAATATCCCAATCTCCAATATTCTTCTTGCATATCTCCAATCTTGGAACGTTCCCTCCTTGTATGCACGAGGTACATAGGGAGTTTAGAGGGGGAGATGTCAGGACCCCCATTCAGGGGTGTAGGGAAAGAGACCCTGAGGAAAAAATTACTAGACCTTTCTAGTGTATTTTGGTTCCTTTTGGAACCCTCATATCTATTGTATAAAAGGGGAGTGACGCCTCGCATTGTAATACAAGATAGATATAATAAAGCATTATAAGTTTTTTGTTGAGTAATAATAAAAGACCAAAGATATCATTTCCCCGTGGCTTTACATGCATACAACATGGTTTTAACATAAATAAATTGTTCTATTGTTATTGTTGTTTGCTCATATATTTGTATTTTTCTAACATTTTAGAATGTGATTCCTTTGGAAGAGATCTTGGAGTAGTATTGATGCAAGAAAGACAACCTTTGGCGTTCCCCAATAAGAATTTATGTGATTAGAAATTGAGAAAATATGCATATGAAAAAGAGATGATGGTCATATTTAATGCAGTTGAGATTTGATGTCCATATCTCATAGGGGGAAATTTTTAGATCAAGAATGACCTTCATAGCTTAAAATATTTCCTAGAACAAATATTTGCATCACTATAGAAACGTAAATAGGTTACTAAGGTGTCGAGGTATTATTATGAGATTATCTATAAGGGTCGAGAAAATGTGATGGTGAATCCATTGTCTAGGTAATTTAGGAAGGAGGGATCCCTATTTACATTATCTTTACTAGTTGATTGAGGAACCTTGTCAAAAATGGATGGTGAATGATACCATAGTGTAACTTATAAAAAGGTTTCAGGAATACCCAAACCCTTCTAATGGGTATACATGGCACAAAGATACATTTAGGTGTAAAGAGTGCATATTTCTAACACTTAATTCTTTCTTAAAACAATGAATATTAGAGGAGCTTCTTTCATCACCCACATAAGTTACTTGGGATTTCATAAATCTTATGAAAGGATTAACTTCTCCTTCTTTTTGGAATGCATGAAAACTGACATCCAAAACATTGTAGAAGCCTGCAAAACTTTGCCAATAATACAGGGGTGAGATGGTGAAGTCACCAGTGTCCTTGCAACCACTTCTCATTGTGAAAACTATATGGATTGATATCCATATGGATTTTATAGTGAGGATTCCTACATATGCTAATAAATCATTCATCATGGTGGTTGTCAATTCCCTTTCCAAATATGCTCACTTTTGTTCCTTATCACATCCTTTTACATCATCATTAGTGGACTAAGTCTTCATGGATTAAACTTTTAAGTTACATGGCATGCCAAATTCCACTGTATCCAATCGGGAGCCTACATTTATGAGAAAATTTAGTAGGATCTATTTAAGCTTTAGAGTACGCAACTAAACCTAAGCAGAGTCTATCACCCTGAAACATATGGTCAAACAAAAGCATTAAATAAGTTCTTAGAAACCTCTCTAAGATGCTATGGTTCGAAAAACCCACACCAATGGGACCAATGGATTCCTCTTGTATAATGGTGGTATAATATAACTTATCATGGTGCTACTGAAATGATGTTATATGAAGCAATATATGGCTAAATTAACCCTTCTGAATGGTTTCCTATTTACCAGGCACCTCCAAGGTTCATCCAATGGATAGTACACTTCACACAAGAGAATATATTCTCCACACTCTTAAGGACAACTTGGTTAAGGATAAAAATAGACTGAAACAACATGCTGATCAACATTACTTGTATTTTTCATTTGTATAAGGGGATCAATTGTTTTTTCACCTTCAACCTTATAAACAAAGTTCACTAAAAATTAAACTCCACCAAAAACATACACTAAAGTTTTATGGACCCTACAAAATGATACAACACATTGGATAGGTTACCTACAAGCTAGCTTTGCTATACCACTCCAAAATGCATCTGCTATTTCATGTGTCTTGCCTCGGGAAGGTTGTATCAAATTGTAAAGTGCAGAACAAGTTACCAGAGCTTGATGAATAAAGGTCCATTTATCTCCAATTGGAAGAAGTGTTGGATACTAGAGAACATCTATTGCAAAAGTGAATGGTTAGAGAACTCTTTATCTGGTGGAAACATATGAACCGAAATATTGTTAGGATATTCCTATACTCCATCCTAGTCCTCCTAGCTTTTCTGTCATTTTCATTTTCAGTCATGCATGCAAAATTAGGGTTTGCATGCATCCTAGTCATTAGCACTAGCACCTAGTCCTCAGCAAACTAGCCCCCGGAGCTTCTTTCAGATCAGTTTCAGCTCTCCTAGAGATTAGTGCACCCTCCATTCACTTACTGCATGAGAAGGGTGCCTTTCTTCACCTACCAGTCCATTTTAGTTCAATTATCTTCAATTATTTCCTTGATTTAAGGATTGACTGACTCCTAACTGACCTTAACACTCCGATGGACCTCCAATGTGACTATACAGCCTGTTCTGACTCCAGTTAGCTCCATCCACGCCCTCCACTGAGCCTTCTTCACTACAATAGTGCTTCCATGTACCAGTTACACCAACCACACTCAATTAGACTTAGTTTGACTCCCGGTTGACCATTACTTGTGCATTGATGACTTCACTGATGAGAAGGTGGACTCCTAGTTAGGCATTGATGACTCTCCACTGATTATGGATCTGTGCATGAAGGCCAATTCGAATTCAACCTAGTGAATTTGAATCCTCATACTCAGCATTGTATATTTACCAGTTTATTATTCTATTAATAGCAACATGTGTAATTATTCTGCTTCAATCAAAGTTTCTTTGGATCTAAGTTCTATTGCTTGTCTCTTCTTCTATTATTCCTAAATTCTTTCATTGTGAGGTTTACATCATCTCTTTGGATCTTATGTGGGAAATTTCACATGGTATCAAAGCCATTTGAGAGTATATTCTACCTCCATTCTTGAGAGTTTTTTGCAGGTATTTTGAAGTTCCAGCAGCAGATTCAGTAGTTTCTATTTGCACTTGTTCCAGTAGTCAAAGATGAGCAATTCAAATGCTTCTTCTTCTTCTCCTTCTCCCATGATTATCAATCCCTTCAGTTATTTCAAATGGAAGAGTGAGATGAAGATTCACTTGATGCACAAAGGGTATGAAAGAGATGCCACACCACATATAGCTAGAGAAAGAATCCAACATCCAAACAAATTGGATGAAGTCTTTGGATTCATATGCCCTTATATGTCCAAAGATCTATTGTTCCTTGCTGAGGGATTGAAGTCTCCAAAAGATTTATGGACCAAATTGGAGAGTCTTTTTGGCAAACAAGATGGGTTAAGAGGCTACACTCTTGAAAATGAATTGGTTTCCCTACAACCTAGCAATTTCAAGAGCATTCAATCATTCTTCTCAAAGTTTAAAAATTTGGTTGTACAATGCAAGCATTGTGGCATCACTAAGAGTGATGAGCAATTGGTGCTCTTCATTCTGAGCAAACTTGGATCTCAATTCTCTGTCTTTGTATCTACCTTCCACTCTGGGTGAATGTCAATCCTTGGATGGAAGTTTCCTACCTTAGAAACCTTCACTCAAGCCCTCATTCAAGAAGAGGACAAATTGTTTCAAATGGATGCCATCAAAACCTCCAAATATCTAGATCTTTTAGCTAGTGAATCAAGTGGAGCGAATGCAAAAGGGAGGAAAAAGGACAAAGGAAAGAAACATTCAAGATCCAAGAATGAAAAACCAAAGAGACCAAATTGTTCCTACTGCAAGAGAGGAAACCATCCTGAAAGTGCTTGCATGCACAAGAAGATTGATCTTCTAACCAAGCTTCTTGAACAAAACCAAATTGTTGTTCCAAAAGAAGCAAAGATGTCTGATTCTGGAAGTGGATCTGATGATTGTCATGCATTGATGTCCGGATTTTCAAAGACAAAATCCCTCCTCATAGATTCTGGAGCCTCCAACCACATGATTGCATATGAAGAATCCTTCTCCTCTTTGGATCTCCAAGATGGGCCTACCATTCACATGGGAGACAACTCTCAGATTTCTGCCAAAGGATTGGGAACAGTTCATATGGAGCATGGTAAGTTCAAAAATGTCTTATTTGTTCCTTCTCTTACAGCTAATTTGTTTTCAGTTTATCAAATGACTCATACAGGATCACCAAAGCAAGTTATTTTTGGTCCAAACACAGTAGAGATTACAGAAATCTCCACTGGAAAGGTTATAGCGAATGGCATTGCTAATCATGCCTCAAAGGAATATGAGTTCTCACACTTCATGCCTTTCTATCCAACTATTCCTTCATATTCTGATGAAGATCACAGTGACTCCTCTTCTTCTAGTGAAGAAGAACATCAATATTTTGATGTTGAGATCATGGTTCAAGAAGATTCATATCCAGAACCAACACCTATTCTCAGTCCAGATTCAAGGTCAATATGGGCTCACACAAACCTTGCTACTACTGATAACACAGTTGATGACTTATATGATCACAGAACTACTAGACTTCAACATCATGCCAACCTTGCATTATTCCATCCACCTCTCCATGAGAGATGCAGCATGATGATGGGATTCTCTCTTCCATCTTTTGGGAAGACTGCTCATGTTCCATTCGCTCCAGATACAGAAAGAGTTCTTGAAAGACTTGCTTCATCCTCCACACAGTGGGAAACCTTCCTACAAGGGATCAACTTGCCAAGTCTTTTGCAAAAGTTTTCACTGATGAAAGCTTCTTTCTTTTTTGCATAGTATGATGGTTCCTTGAGTTATTTTCTGTTCTTTTGAGGGGGGGTATTTTTCCCGTGAGGTTTTCCCCATTTCCTCAGTTTATGGACAGTTCTTTATTTTTTTTTATCATTTCATTGATTGTAGGGGTGACCTTTGGTCTTAGTTACCAGGGCCCAGGATGGATTAAGGGAGGGTGTTAGGATATTTCTATACTCCATCCTAGTCCTCCTAGCTTTTTTGTCATTTTCATTTTCAGTCATGCATGCAAAATTAGGGTTTGCATGCATTTTGCATGCATCCTAGTCATCAGTACCAGCACCTAGTCCTCAACAAACTAGCCCCCGAAGCTTCTTTCAGATCAGTTTCATCTCTCCTAGAGATTTGTGCGCCCTCCTTTAACCTACTGCATGAGAAGGGCACCTTTCTTCACCTACCAGTCTAGTTTAGTTCAGTTATCTTTAGTTCTTTCCTTGATTTAAGGATTGATTGACTCCTAACTGACCTTACCACTTCAACGGACCTCCAGTGTGACTAGACAGCCTGTTCTGACTCCAGTTAGCTCCATCTGCGCCCTCCACTGAGCCTCCTTCACTACATTAGTGCTTCCATGTACCATTTACACCAACCACACTCAGTTAGACTTAGTTTGACTCCCGGTTGACCATTACTTGTGCATTGATGACTTCACTGGTGAGAAGGTGGAATCCTAGTTAGGCATTGATGACTCTCCACTGATTATGGATCTGTGCATGAAGGCCAATTCGAATTCAACCTAGTGAATTTGAATCCTCGTACTCATCATTGTATATTTACCAGTTTATTATTCTGTTAATAGCAACATGTGTAATTATTCTGCCTCAATCAGAGTTTCTTTGGATCTAAGTTCTATTGCTTGTCTCTTCTTCTATTATTCCTAAATTCTTTCATTGTGAGGTTTACATCATCTCTTTGGATCTTATGTGGGCAATTTCACAAATATACCTCATGAGATCCAATAGGGATTCTATAGAAATTTCATCACCTTCAACCTTGAGGACAACATTTCTCTTGAAGGGGGGAGGGGCATGTTAGGATCCTACCCTATCCTCCCTACTTTAGGCTACATAGGACTTAGTCAACTAATGTATGCACCCATATTCTTTGAATAATGCCACTTAGATAGTAATGGATAATTAATTAATGTAAAAGGGGACTCTTTGTTAATTAAGGCCCTCTTGGTAGTTGGTACACATTAATTATGGGACTACAATTAGTTAGTGTTAGTATATTACTCTAACCCCTCTACTTCAAAAATATTGAGAAGTACTTTATTTATGTATGAGTTCATCTCTTTTAAATAAGGCCTATTATATAGTTAGTTTAAAGTTACTCAATATAAAAGGGTCTCTTTATTAATTAAGACCCACTTGGTGATTGAACCTCTTTAATAATGGGACCACAAGTAGCTAGGGTTATTTCTATTGATGTGGTATATATAGAATAGAAGGTTGTGTAATGTGATCAAGGATTGTTATTATATTTGGATCTTTATTTATAGGATGTTTCCTCCTCAAAGAGGAAAGTAAACATTATTCTATCTTTTGAATATCACTAATACAAGGGTTCTTTCTCAGGTTCTATCTATTTCAATCTTGAGTTTTCTATTTAGCTCTAACATTTTATTGTGTTCTATTATTTTTTTTCTATAATTATGGTGTTAAGTACATTACAAGTGGTATCATATCACATTCTTGGGCCAATCCTGAACCTACATTTTATATTTTTAGGCTAGAGACATGTTCCGACATCTTTAAATAACATAGAGATATATCATTTGATAGATAAAATTGTGGTTGGGGAATACTACAAATAGTAAACACAAGAGGTTTCACTTGGTTGGACACCATAATAACCCATGTGTGTACCCCTTTGAGTAGTACCCCATTAGACAACACCTATATGTGGAATTCTACTTCCACATACCCTTAGGTATATTGGAAGTTCTCTAGGAAACTTAAAACCAACTTTAGGTAATTTGATCAATTGTCTTGCTGCTATAGTGGCACTGAGCTCAACACTCAGGAATATTACTCTCTAGTACCTAGGTAGTTGGTTAGTACAACGAGGGCATGGTTGAGCCTCCTTAGTTATTTCCTTGATATATTAATCTAAGTATGATTGTTAAACCTTGCAAGTATATTAGAAAGCTATAGCACCCTAAATTCCCTCATCCCCTGTACCTATCTATGACCAACTAGTGAAATTCATATAGGATACCTATCCCAAAAGACTCCTTGTTCCATGTTGATCATAGCGGTACCACTCTCTAATAACATTTTTTTAATGGAATTGACCACACCATTGTGGATGACCTAACTCATGAGACTCCTTGCAAGGCATTGATCATAGTGATATCACTCCCTAATAATATTTATGGGAGCACCCATAGACACCATGTAGTTCAGTAAGATACTTTCCACTTGCATGATAATACCCCACTTTTCAAGCACAACTCAAAGACATTTCTACCTAATAGGATCAAGAGATGGACACAATCAAGGACCAAGTTATCACAAACCTGCAAAATAAAGTGGTTTCTTTGGTGAGTATAAAATAACAATGTAGTTGGCTAATAACTCACTTCCTCCCAACTGATAACCAATGGAATGAACCATACATTGATATCCCTAGTGAGGAATATTCAAAGGAAGGTGAGATGCACCATAACTAGCCCATTTTGGTTCCTCACATGCATAAAACTCTCCTCATCGATAATCACTGGAACATATTTCCTAAAATGGACATGAACAAGTTTGATAGTTCTAACCCCTTGAGTTAGGTTGATAATCACTGGAACATATTTCCTAAAATGGACATGAACAAGTTTGATGGTTCTAACCCCTTGAGTTAGGTCACCTATATGGAACACTACTTTTCCTCCATGTCATATTGATGACATGGTAAAACTTAGAGCGGGCTTGTTGTACTTGGACCCAGAACAATGGAAATGGTGGTAATGGAATAAAAAAACATATGGGGGGTGCATAGTAAGGTAGGGAAACACCTTGCAAATTATCCTTTTATGGAAGGAATCCACTCATGTTCACTTGCCTCTTTGAAGTGGAAACCTCCTATGAGATAAGCTCCAAATACAATATTATTCCATGCATGAATCATAAGGAGAAATCCATCCTTATTTATAGATCATAATAAAACTTTAAACATATTAACCTCCGAAATATCTAGTGGAACTTATTTTAATGAGTCCCATTACATTTATTCACCAGAACTACCATAGTGGGTCTTACTTAACAATAAAAAACATAGTGGACCTATTCCACCTTACACTGAATCGCCTCCACTATTATAATCGAATGGGCCCTTGGCCCCCCATTACACCACTAGGTAGGATCACACTAATCCATTCCCCTTTAAAAATGATTTCCCTTAATGCTTAATGTGAGAAAGTACAACCATAAACCAGGGTCCAATGGATGAGTATTTGACCACAATGATGAAGTAATCCAAGGAACCAAGGTTCCATGTATAGGTTCTAGCCACATTGATAAAACAGTCCAATAATCTCCACCCTAATTCTAGGTCCCATGTATGAGTGTTGAATACCATGTTGAAGTAGCCAATGTACCATGTTCAATTACTAATTGGCATGCTGAAGTAATCCAAGGGACTCATCCATAAAAATGGGTCCCATGTCCAAGTGCTCAAGATGACACCCAACCAATGAAACTTAATCCCCATGAATTGAAAACTTTTATAAATCAAATTCCCACCATGGTCATGTGTATACAAATAATTATAACTATACAAGGAAAACAAATTCTCCATGTATTAGTAAGAGGTTGGATCTAAAAGGAATTGCACTATTGTAGAAGAAGCATATTAAAAATTGACAGGAACCCCTTGTTGATTTCTCTTCTCCATGAGGTTCTCTTCATATGGTGGCGAATAGTTATAAAAAATAAGATAGAAGTAGTTATATTCCCAAAAATTGCAACAACCCATATACCAGTACTTATAATTATCTTCTAAATCATACCATATGGATCATTCTTGGTTATATTCTTCAATAATGAAAGAATATGTGCTATCAATAATAAATTTCTCCTCAAATTTATAGCTTGATTGATTGATGGCTTCCAAATTTTCATACATTATATCCTTTAAAATTTTGGTTGAACACATTCATTCATTCCATGCCATGTTCCATCTCTTTTCCATTCTTGAATTTCATGAGGGTTTGAGGGAGAAATTTTCTAAGGGATATGACTTACTAGATATTGGATTGAAATATATAATATATTATGTCATATCAAATCGCTTGAAATTATCTTTCCAATGTCATTGATCTGGTTGTAATCTTATCCCCCTGTCAAAAATTATGTCCTCTACAATATCTACAGTTGTCACAAAAAACCCTTTAAAATATGATATTTCAAACTACAATATCTCCTTCATCCAGACTTAAATTTGAGCGGATTTTTGTAAACCATATATTTTTGTGAGGATCACACACACACACACACACAAATTCTATAAATTCTACCGAAAAATACTCATAAACTGATCTGATTATTGCAGCCCTCATTTTTCCTTTGAATCCTTCAAAATGAAAGGAAATAAAATTATCTGTTTTTGGACTTGGAAATTGCTCTAATACCACTTATTGTGTACCTTAGATATGGAATTAATGTTACCACATACAATATATCCAAGGATAATATAGAATTTCTCCACACCTTATTAATATCAAAACACTTAAGGTATGGAAACAACTTAAAATTGATGCTTTTATGGAAGGAATCCACTCCTCTTCACTTGGTTCTTTGAGGGGGGGAAATCCTATGGGATAAGATCCAAATATAATATTCTTCCACACATGAATCATAGGATCACTCCATTCTTATTTATAAATCATAAGAAAAATCTAACCATGACAACCTCCTATCTACTTGGTAGGCCTTCTTTAACAAGGGCCTATTATATTTATTCACCATAACTCTCAGAGCGGGCCTTATTTAATAAAAAAAAAAATAGTGTACCTAGTCCACCTTACATTGAATGGCCTCCACTATTGTTAATCTAATGGTCCCTTTGGACCCCAATACACCCCAGGGAGTTAGTTTATTAAATCCATTTATGCTTGTTTCCAAAGAGATACACACTATTTGAGATGGTTGACCAAGTTGTGCCAAATGGAATCAATAGTAGTTTCATCCTTTGAGCAAATGGAAATATGTACAAAGGTCTTAACTAATTCATTTTATAAAAAAATACTTTAATAGTGGCCTTAGGGAATATATTAGATCATAAGTCAGGATGTAGAAACCCTCTACTTGGTTGGAGGCCACTTAACGAGCTCAATAAGTGGAGACAATAATAAATGCACAAGCCAAAAGACCTCTTTTATGCCCCACGCATCCCCTTCAAATTCCACTCTCCCAAACACATTGCCTAATTTTTCCCTGAAGGTACAACAATAGTCTCCAATAGAAATGGCAAGGCATTAAAGGCATGGACTTTACTATTGTTGTGATGAGAAGTATGTTCCTGGTCATAAATGTAAAGAACGTAAATTATTTCAAATTGACGTCAGCTCCTCACCCCAGTTAGAATAAATCATTATGGAAGATACCCTTGAGTTAAGTATAACAGGAAATCACCTTAGCATGAAGGTGTAAATGGAGCTTGAATTTCTTTAGGAAGAACCTGTAATCTCCCTTCAAGCTCTAATTATCAGTTTTCTCCTCAAATCCTAAAACTTCTTGGCTACAACAAACACCAAAAAGTAATTTTTTTGGTTGATAGTGACATCACCCACAATTTTATTCATGGGTACTTGGATGAAGAATCCCATTGCTATGTCCATCTAGTGCAAAAATTTGAAATTATGGTATCTAATGGATATATGATGAAACGTGGAGGAAGAGGTGAAATTTTGAAACTCTAGTTAAGGGACTATCATCTCAAAGCTCATATGTTTGTGATATATATGAGTGGTTGTAATATAGTTTTTGGGGAAGAATGGATATGTATCTTGGGGATAGTAACCATGGATTTCAAGAAGTTATACATGAGATTTACTGCAAATGGTCATACACACACCCTCAAAGGGAATTAGCTAGGATCCTCAAAAATTATCATCACTCACCATATGGAGAAGTTATTAAAGAAATTCCATTGTTGCATTATTTCCCAATTCAATGCCATGCATGTTATGGATAGTCCCACATAAGAAATATACCCTTATTTGCAACAAATTTTTGAAAAAACATAATAAGGTATTTGAGACACCGATTGAATTATCCACATCAAGAGGAGAGCATGATCATGGTATTCCACTGATTCTAGGTATTCAACCACCAAATGTGCATCCCTATAGACACCCTTTTGAAAAAAATAAATTGAAAATACTATTCATGAGATATTAGAGCTAGGTGTCACATGTCCCAAAAATATCCCTTATTCATCATTGGTGATCATGGTCCCAAGAAAAGAAGGTGCATGGTGCTTGTTCCTAGACTTTTGTGCTCTCAATAATATAACAGTAAAGTACAAATCCCTAATTCTAGTGATCAATGACCTCTTTGATGAGCTTCATGGTGTCATGGTCTTCACCAAGTTTGACCTTCACTTTGGATACCACCAAATCAGAATGAAGTAAGTTGACATCCCTAAGACTACTTTACACACACATGAACGCCATTATGAGTTTCTGGTGATTCCTTTTGTACTTTTCAATGCCTCATCCACCTTCTAGAGCCTCATGAAAAATATATTTATACCCTTCCTACGTTGCTTTGTGATGGTATTATTTGATGATATCTTGATCTATAATGAAAATTGGTAGGCACATGTGGAATATGTTGATAGAGTACTACAGCTACTCCAAGAAAATTAATTATTTCTCAAAATGTCCAAATATGATTTCGGTGCTTCCGAGTTCAAATATTTGGGTCACATTGTTAGTTAACATGGGGTGCAATTGGATTGTAAGAAAATTTAGGTTATCCAAGATTGGACACAAGCCAAAACACTAAAAGGATTATGTGGCTTCCTCGAGCTCACATGTTACTATAGAAAGTGTGGGCATATAGTTATGGGAAGATAACTTCCCCATTAACAACCTTGCTAAAAAATAATTCCTTTGTTTGGATCGAGGTCACAAAGAAAGCCTTTTTAGATTTGAAATAATCTATGTGTACAATGTGATTCTTATCAATACATGATTTCATGTATACTTTTGTACTAGAATGTGATGCATCGGGCCACGGTTTGGGAGTATTACTCGTCCAATATGGGTTCCCCTTGGTCTTCACTTGTAAAAAATTGTGTGGTCAAAATTTGGATAAATCCACTTATGAGAAAGAGACGAGGGACAACTTTATGTAGTTGAAACTTGACATTCCTATCTCATTAGAAAGCACTTTCAGATCAAAACATATCATCATAGTCTACATTATTTTTTGGAATGAATGTTTTCATGTCCATAGAAGCACAAGTGGTTGTGATGATACTAGAGTATGATCTCACAGAGTATGATCGTGAGATCATATATAAAAAGGGAAAAAACAATATGGTGGCAAAAATCTTCTCTACAAAATATGAGGAAGATAGATCTTTATTTGGGTTATCCTCATTAATACTAGAATAGTTAGTAGAAGCACAATAAGACTAGTTGACTCATGATGAGGTATCTTAGCTTATATAATGTCTTCAAGAGGACCCCAATCCCACCAAAGGTTACACATGGAAAGAAGAGACCTTGTGGTATAAAGGTCACTTTTTTTGTAGCCAATTCATCTTTGAAACAAATAATCGAAGAGTTGCATTCATCTCCTAGAGTAGGTCATTTAGGATTTTAGAAAACCTATGAAAGCACCAGGCGATCTTTCTTTTGGTCGGGGATGAAAAATGATAGACACACTTTTAAGTTTTGTGATAGAATGTGACAAATTTAATGGAATAAGGGTGAGACAGTGAAGACTCGAGGGAAAATATTGCATCCATTTCCAATCCCAGGTAGTATTTGGACACACATCTCCATGGATTTTATAGTAGGTCTTCCAAAAGTAGGCAACAAATCAGTCATCATGGTGGTATTCGATCAACTTTCCAAATATGCTCACTTATATTCCCTACAACACTTCCTTACCCTAGTAATTGTTTCCTAGATTTTTCTAGATCAATTTTTTAAGCTTCATGGTATGCCCACTTCCCTTGTGTTGAATTGGGATACCACTTTCACCAAACAAATTTGGTAAGAGTTATTCAAAATCTAGGGAAAAAATTTGCAAATGAGCATATCTTATCATCCCCAAATGGATGGCCAAACATAAGTAGTCAATGAGTGCATAGAAACCTAATTAAGATGTTTTTCTTTGGGAAAGAAGCTCTGATGGGTGTAGTGGTTATCTCAAGCTAATGGTGGTATAATACCACTTATCATGATGCTACAAAAATGAAAGCATATGAAGTATTATATGGCCACAAATACCTTCAATAGTTTCATATATATTAGGGGCCTCAATGGTGTAGGTAGTGGATAGTATGCTTCACAATCATAAATCCATTATCTTCACACTTAGGGGAAAAAATGACTATAGCTCAGAATAACATGAAACAACAATCCAATCAACATCTCTCCAAACATTACTTTGTAGTCAAGGATTAGGTGTTCCTTCATATCCTACCCTATCAATAGACATCTCTAAAGCTAAAGGTCATCAACAGTTGGAACCAAAATTTTATGGTCCATACCATATTATACAATGCATTGGACATGTGGCTTACAAATTAGCTATTCTGGAAGAATCTAAGATCCACCCAGTATTTCATGTTTTTGGTTTGAAAAAGGTTATGGGGTAGACCTTTCATGTTCAAACTACCTTACTAAAACTTGATGAAGGAGGTTCCATTGGCTCCATCCAAAATCCATTTTGGCCGCACAAGAGAGATGGCTCCACCAATTCACTATCCAATAAGTTCTTATTCAATGGAATGATATAAATCCAAAATATGCTACTTGGGAATCATCAACCATTTTGCAACAATTTCTCCATCTCCATCCTTGAGGATAAGGTTTCTTTTGAAGAGGGATTTCATGTTAGGGTACTACCCTAACACCTATACTTTAAGGATATTGAGGAGTATTTTATTGATGTATGAGGCCATATCCTTTGAATAATTCCTATTATATAGTTAGTTGATAGTTTCACAATGTAAAAGGGTCTATTTAATAATTAAGACCCACTAGGTAGTTGACCCTCTTTAATAGCGACACCACATGTAGTTAGGATTTTTTTTATTGATGCACTATATATATAATAGAAGGTTGTGCAACGTGATCAAGGATTGGTATTGTATTTGGATATCTACTCATAGGAGGTTTCCCCCTCAAAGAAGAAAGTGAACATTTCTCTCTCTTTTGGAAATCACTAATACACTGGGTTCTTTCTCAAGTTCCATATATTTATCTCTTGTGTTTTCTATTTATATTTGGCATTTTATCGCATCTATTATTTTTATCTATACTTCTGGGGTTAATTACATTATAGTTAGGGTTGTGTCTATTGGAATCCCACTATATAAAGAGCTAGGAGTTTATGGATTGTTTTGTCGAATATTATTGTATTTGAATCTTTGCTCAAGTGAAAGGTTTCCACACCTTAAGGGGGGAGTGAATATTGCTTTATGTTGGATTATGACAATACAAGGGTTATGGTTCTACACCATTTAATTCCAATTTCCTTTGTATTTGGTTATTCTGCACAATAATTTAGGTTTCTTATATTTTAAATATTTGTATACCTAGTTGTGTTCTAAGTTTAAGGGTTAAATAACACTACAAATTCCATGCATTGAGAAGGATAAGTAGTGAATTAATAAGACTTATCTTTGATGTGGAAACCTCCTTTTATAACATATCAAATACACAATATGTGACGATTCCTAAAACTAGGTTTCATTGGTATACATAGGAGAAAAAGTGCACACATACAATTAAATGGCCTAGTTGACCAATGATGACAATACCAATATAACAATACTTAGGGTTAGCAATGTAATATCCTGTGACTTGGGGATTAATATACCATGTCCCTTCATATAAGGATTAACCTTAACACATTATTAGTTGTGGATACTTCTATATGAAGAACTCATCTTGCCATGCTGTATCTTCTTATATTGGCAAGTTCTTCCACTTGAATAGGTACTTAGTGATTTCTCAATTATGTAGTTCCTTGTTCCTTGTTTCAATGATTTCTTTTAGGTTCTAGTATGATTTTCCCTTCTTCATTAATATTTTGAAAGAAACTTTAAGTTGTGATCTTGTCACTCATTACCTTCTTTAAGTAAGAATTATGGAAGATTGTATGTACATGTGAAGACATAGGCAACTTGTAATGTACCTAGGGAGGATAATATGGGGTACCTAGGAAGGTACCCATGGAAATAATGAATGTGATATGGAAATGATAATGGAAAAGTCCCAATGGATGGACACATTACATTCAATATCTAATCTATTAGGCCTATACTATGGTCATAGTTACATTACATTCATTATCTCCATGGATACCTCTGTAGGTACCCCATATTATCCTCCCTAAGTAGGTTACAAACCGCAAGAATAATGAATGAAATGTATCCATGATCATGGATAGGCCCACTTGGTATTTGGTGGGTAATAAAGAGGCCCACTAGGTAGTTAGAGGAAATAATATAATAATAAGGACTAACTGGTGTAGATTTCTTGTAATACCCATGAGAAATTTTAAATACACATTATTATTATTCTATTGAGATATGTCATATTTATTGTATTGTAGCAAGCATGGCTTGTGGAGTGATTCCTCTTATAAGTACTAATTGGTGGTGTTACCATACCTCAAGGGTTGTCTCTACATTACTGTGTCTATTCTTAAGTTGATGTATTTTGGTATTTCTAAAGTTAAGGATTTATTCTCAAGTAAAGGGTTATCTTTCATATTTTCTCTATCAAGATTTACTACAATGGTATTAGAGCTCTTTCTTGGGCACAAAGTGGAGTATTTTTTTCTTCTGTTTGCATATTTTCAAGGAAAAAAGTGAATGGCAATGTTCATACCAATTTCGGAAATTTTCTATGTGTAATATGAAGAAACAAACTATATATCTGATTTTTTCTCAAAACAATACCCAATTTTGAAAAAACAATCATCCAAATTTAAGTTAAGGAAGTGGATATATCATTGATTTAAATAACGACTATTTTAGGGGTTTTTCTATGACAACCACATGGATTATATAGAAGATATATTTTGACAACATGCTCAGATTGCAATTAGACCAATGCCATTGGATGGGATATTTTCGAGGGGTTTTATTTGATATATTATATGTTTGTCTTTCAGTCACATCCCCATCCATCAATCTATCCATGGGAGGAGGCATTTAAGAATTTCAAGATTATAAATTTCACTCCATGGGCCATAATACAAATTCATAAATAAGAAATGTATGTGCAAATGCATAAATGTAAACCACAACAGAATAAAACTCTTTTAGCACATGTATCATACATTAACCAATATAACTATCACACGAATAAAATAAAAATCATTCCAAATTCATAAACAAGAGAATACTTATATTTTAACAAATAATATCCAAGCAAATCGCTACGTAAGAGTTATTTTACGCCAAACCATAGGTGTCAGCTATATACACCACCCCCAAGTTGGGCTATGATGCAAGCAAGGTGAAGGAAACACCTAAAACCTTATGTCTCTCAACGCACATCCTATTTTCTCTCATGCTTAGCCAAACTACTCACCAATGAGCATTTACAGGGATTTCACTTAGCCATCCTAGCCATGGAACTCTCTTATAATACCCCACACAACACAAGGAAGGCATTTCCCTTCATTGCTCCAAAATTCTCTTAGGAAATCTAACCCTTACAATGCTTACCAATGTGTGCATAAAGAGTCAAAGCTAATGCATGTTGTTGGAGAACCTCCTATAACCTTAATTCATGGTTTCTCAAGCATTCAAGAGTATCAAAACACAATGGGTAAAGGTTCCTATATTTCCCAAACTCCATGCTCACCTACAACCATTATCTTTCCTATAATGTTTGTGATTCTCCTTCACAATTCAATTTTTTGGTTGTTTCAGAGTTTGGTAATGGAAATAGAATGAACAACAATAATACAAATCTACCTAGCCTAAAAATTTCTACATGATAATGAGTGGTAGACTACAAAGGAGATGAGTGGATGATTAAAAAGACAATTTACATAACTTCTAACCATAGAAGAGAGGACTCTTACAACTATCATAGAAGTATATTCATTCCATACTTCCATAACTACATGAGAAAAATTTCCCCACCCACCTCACATATGCATTCAATGATTGGATTTAATAATCAAAATGAAGTAATTGGTCTCATTAAAGGAACATGGAAGTGAAAGTATGAATTCTAAGTTTGATACTTGGTAGTAGAGAATTTAATATCCCATATCCCCCCTTTCCTCTTCCCCTCTAGTGGAATCATATCCCCTCTAGTTCTCTTTACACAACCATCTTAGACCATTTTATTATTTTTCCAACATAATATTTACATAGCATTAGAGTTAGCATGACAAGCAAACCACATGGCCCATATTGATATATTTACATTATACATGCCTAGCCATTCACTAGTTTGTACTTGGCCTTGAGATCCGCACTAAAAATACATACTAACATATTTACATCATTTGGTTTAATACATTCCAAGTCAAAACTAGGGGTGTTACACTTTCGATCCACGTTCAGGGAACTACAATCCTTGCAAATTCTCCACCTCAAAATCCTAGTTGCACAAAGTAACTACTTTGAAAAAGTAAGTGATCTCCTAGAAAAATATAAGTCCATTTTTGGGTTATAAAAAGATGGATTTTACATGAAAAATTGATGATCTTCGTATTGAAGATCACACATGTAGGACAAAGTCATATTCAAAGGGGAACCAAAGATATTGGTTAACCTATGGTTTAAGAAATGATGCTACTATAAGGTAGGAGTTGTTCAACCATGAAAATATGAAGGCACCTTTAAATGAAGCATATGAACATGTATTTTTCGATAGGAGATTGATGGGATTTTTAATCACCTTCTAATTTATAGTGAGGAAAATAAAGAATTTGTGCATTAAATTGTTAACCTGGGGTTCTTTGGTAACTTGTGCATTACCATGCATTATATATGTAGACCACAATTCCTTCTTGCATTGGTTTATTGATGTAGGAGCATCACGATCATCCATTAGAATGTCTGAATAAATTGTAGTCGTAGTTTGAGAGAAGCTGCATAGTGGGACACAACATGTCATCGTCGAGGCATAGGAATTTTCCTTTCAGGAGAATTGACAATAAACCAAGTATGGAAGATCTTCTAGAGCATTGACATGATTATATCAGAGATATCCTATCAAGGTTGTTTCTTGGGGCATTTTATCCAATAGGGATTCCTTTTCAGGAATAATCAACTGTGTATACCAAAGGGATATATCAGGGAGAGCTTGATCCAAGAAATGCATAATGGAGGACTAAGTGGAAACTTTGGAGTTGACAAGACCAAGGCATTGGTTGAAGAATGATATTATTGGAAAATATTTGCTAAGGATGTAAGGATATGGGTTTTCCATTGCAAAATTTGCTAACATGCAAAGGGAAGGATCCTAAACACTGGATTGTACATGTCATTTCCCATACTAGAAGCGCCTTTGGAGGACATCAACATGGACTTTGTGTTGGGAGTGCAAGAACCCAACGAGGTAATGATTCTATCTTTTTTTTTGAGATATTTTTAAAAATGGAACATTTTATTCCTTGTAAGAAGACGAATGATGCATCCAACTTAGTTGTAATATTATTGAAAGATGTAGTTAGATTGCATGGATTGCCAGAAGCATTAATTTTGATAGAGACAATAAATTCATGGGGAATTTTTGGAGGAGGTTGTGGAAGAAATTGAATACCAGATTGTAGTTTAGTTTTGTGTATCATCCGTAGATAGATGGTCGGATGGATTTTATGAAGAGAAGCCTTGGAAACCTATTGAGGTGTTTGATAACAGGAAATCCATGATAGTGGGATAATATACTTCCATAAGCTAAGTTTGCATACAATAATTTTGTGAATATATCAATCGGTAAGAGTCCATTTTAGGTTGTGAATGGAAGATCACCTAGAGGAGGACCAGGAACCATTTCCAGTAGTAGTATAGAGAAGTGTAGATGAAAATTCATTTGCAGAACACATGAAGGAGATGCATGATCATGTCCAAGATCAACTACATAAGAGCATTCAAGGATATAAATGGAAGGTCGACCCAAACAAAAAGGTGAAATTATTTGAAGAGGGAGACTTGGTGTTAGTGCATTCGAGGTAAACAAGGTTCTTGTGAGGAACATGCACCAAACTAAAGATGAAGAAGATTGGACATTTTAATATTTTGAAGAAAATATCATACAAGGGTTACATGTTAGAATTGCCCGAAGGACTATATATTTCACCCATATTTAATGTTGTAGACTTGTATGACTATCATGAGGGGATTGCAGAAGAAGATAATGAGTTCATGGCATATTAGCAAGAGAAAATGCTGAAGTGACGAGAGGTTGAAGCTAAATAAATATTGGATGAGAGAATATTTGGGCGCACCCGAAGCCATAAAACTAAGGAATACTTAGTTCAATG
This sequence comes from Larix kaempferi, assembly GCA_027924585.1. Taxonomy (NCBI): domain Eukaryota; kingdom Viridiplantae; phylum Streptophyta; class Pinopsida; order Pinales; family Pinaceae; genus Larix; species Larix kaempferi. The sequence continues at coordinate 5,197,802 of BSBM01000203.1, read as the reverse complement.
GAAATACCAAGGCATTGAAGAAGCCACTTGGGTTTCAAAAAAAGAGTTGTAATGGATTCAAACTCTTAAATATTTGGTGAACATGGGTTCACTTATTAACTAGGGAAAATTGATGCAGGAGCATCGTGGTTGTCAATTGGAATTCATGAATAAATTGTATTCATTAGATCAGTTTGGGAGAAGTCGCATAGTAGGACCAGATAGGTCAATGTTGGGGCATTAGATTTTGTGTTTTGGGAGAATAGATGATAAACCAAGTATGGAAGAGATGCTAGAGCATCAACGTGATTATATCGGAGGTCTCCTATTAGGGTTGTGTAATGGTGTTATTAGAGGGAATTCCGATATCCCTGGTTCGAAAGGACATCAATAAATGTATTTTGAATATTGCATATCGGAACTACAGAAGCTGACATCAGGGAGAATACTGATGGAGGGATTGTGATGGAACATGAGTGGTGTCATATGCTGGTGTCAGAAGTTGCAAATAAAGTTTCAAATGAAAACGTTATAATTGGATGTTGAAGGATAGATCCAATCAACCAATCAGAGCTAGCATTTCAGTAGGGAATAATTGGAGTCAAGGCTCAACAAAATGAGAATAAGATCAATGAGGAGCACAAGAAACATATCGAAGCCAGTGAAGCTTCACAAAAGCAGAAATGGGGTCAAAGGACAAAATCATTAATGCAAAATTTACTACATATTGTATAGGATTTAATGGTGTTAAATTTTGAGCATTAATTCACAATACTCTAGGATATTTATTGAGAGAATAACATATACAATATATCAATGCATGACAATCACAATAAGCATGACAAGCATCACAAGAATCAAAAGAATGAGAGATAAGAGACACAGAGTTTCTGTGGGGAAAACCCTAAGATGAAAAACCCCACAACTTCCTCAGAGATAGAGAGAGCAATGGCTCAACCAAAGTACAACCAAAATACACTGAAATAGTCTCCTAGTAGCAGATGATCCTCCTCCTCACTAGTGCACCACTTTCTGAGTGAGAGTGAGATACTTTTTCGAGTGATCTAAATAGAGATCACCTGATCTCTATTTATACTAATCTGTTTTCCCAGTGACCTTATGGGGCCGACTTGTCTAGCTAGGTACATCCACATTATAATATATATAATTCAGGGCCGACCCCACATGGTGGTCTAATAACCCATCGACAAGTACACGCACTTGCGACACTTGTCAATCCACATGACGAAACTTCCTTATAGAGGAATGACACATCTCTTATAAGGGTACAATAAATATATATAAAATACACAGATGAAATACATTCCGAAGTTACATATAGATCAACACTCCCTCTTAACTAGGAAGGTATTTCTCGACACAGATCTGCTAGACAAGTCTTCTTCTCGGGATCATCGTCATCGATGCATCGTTGTCATCATCGTCACTGCTGCTGCTATATCAACCAATCTCTGAGTCTACTCGTCATAGGAAGTTCTACAGAGCCAGTCCTTTTTCATACTGGATGTAGGCCCGCCACCTGCAGGTCTTCATCATCACTGGCCATACTGTGGAAATCTCATGACTTATTACATGCGTCAAAAAACCTTAAAAGAGTCTCTTGACTAGAAAGAACCCTAAAGAGCATCTGAGGCCTTTTTCATCCTGTCCATATCTCTAGGACTTATTACATGTGACCCCACCACAAAACCTCAAAAGAGAATCCCAGGACTGATTACGAGCACAAGGCTCAACCTATCGGATCTCCCAGGGCACAAATTACATGTGGTCATGGCAAAACCTCGAAAGAGCATCCCAGGACTGATTATGAGCACACGGCTCAACCTATCGGATCTCCCAGGGCACAAATTACATGCCATGGGACAAAACCTCAAAAGAGCATCTGCCAGATATCCCAGGGCACAAATTACATGCCATAGGAAAAACCTCGAAAGACTATCTGCAGATCTCCCAGGGCACAAATTATATGTCCTCTCAAGCAAAACCTCGAAAGAGAATTTTCCAGATGTCCCAGGGTACGAATTACATGCCATAGGAAAAACCTCGAAAGACCATCTGCAAATCTCCCAGGGCATAAATTACATGCTTATCTGCACAACCTGTTCCACGACCATAGAGTATCAACATGATACTCACCATACATCATCCTGATGTACACATGATCATCCTGATCATCATCACTGCAACATCCTGCTGCATGTCATCTGGAGCAACATCCTGAAGCTCATCATCCATGATAATCCTTATCATACAATGCATCTACCTGATGCATACCAAGTATCTACCTGATACATATCATCATACATGATCCACCTGATCATACAGTGTATCCACCTGATACAAATACAAATACATGATACATATCACCATACATGATCCACCTGATCATACAATGTATCCACCTGATACATATACAGATACATGGTCCAAGCATCCAACATGATGCATACAAAATACATACAAATGATCCTACTGATCATATCCAACATCCAACATGATGCGTACATACATATACATATAAATGATCCAACTGATCATATCCAGCATCCAACATGATGCGTACATACATATACATATAAATGATCCAACTGATCATATCCAGCATCCAACATGATGCGTACATACATATACATATAAATGATCCAACTGATCATATCCAGCATCCAACATGATGCATACATATAAAAATGATCCAACTGATCATACAAAGTAGAAACCGGAACATCATCCAACGCTTACATCCACAGCCATGTGAAGGATCCTCCTTCCAACATGCTTGGAATGGCTTCAGCAAATGTGTCCATCACTTCTTTCTCGAAGTGTCCTCAATTTGAAGAACACCAAGCCTCTCCCTGAAGTACTCGAACTTCACCCTGGCTAGTGGCTTCATCAGCACATCTGCAATCTGCTCGTCCGTCGCAACATACAGGAGCTTCACAGCTCCTCTCTACACCATATCCCTGATATAGTGATATTTGATCTCTATGTGTTTCGACCTGTCATGAAACAATGGGTTCTCGGATAGCTTCACACAACTCTGGTTATCACAGAAGATACTAGTAGCATCCAACGGGAGATCAAATAACTCAGACAGTAGCTTCTGTAGCCATACTGCCTCACAACTAGCTGAACAAGCTACAACATACTCTGCCTCAGCTGTACTCAGTGCTACACAGGACTGCTTCCTGCTAAACTAAGAGATCACACCTGATCCCATACTGAAGCAGCATCCATATGTGCTCTTCCTATCTGCAGCACTGCCAGCCCAATCTGAATCAACATAACCCTGCAGGTTAAACTTTTGATTCGCTTCATACTTGAGCCCATAATCCATTGTACCCTTCAGGTACCTCAGAACATGCTTTACAGCAACCAGGTGAACACTCCTCGGATCTGTCAGGAATTGACTCAATGTGTTCACAACAAAGCAAATGTCTGGTCTCGTGTTCGTTAGGTACATCAAGGACCCAATCATCTGACGATACATAGAGACATCAACCGGCTTAGATGAAGCATCACATAGAAGCTTTAGATTTGATGCCATAGGTGTGGCCATGGCCTTGCAGTCCATCATCCCAAATCTCTTCAGGATATCTACTGTGTACTTCCCTTGACCAAGGAAGATCCCACCTGCACTCTGCCACACCTCCATACCTAGGAAATAGTGCATCATTCCCAAATCTTTCATATTGAATTCAACAGCAAGCTTCCTCTTAGTATCTGCAATCAGTCTGTCATCTCCTGTTACAAATAAGTCATCCACATATAGGAGTAGAACCACAGGATTCCCTTCCTCAACCTTGTAGTAAAGGTTGGAATTCGCTTTACTTTTAGTAAATCCCAAAATAGATAGGAAACTATCCATCCTACCATACCAAGTTCTGGGAGCTTGTTTCAAGCCATACAAGACTTTCTTCAATCTGCATACATAAGACTCTCTATCATGTATTTCAAAACCAAGTGGCTGCTCCATATATACTTCCTCTTCAACTACACCATTCAAGAAAGCAGTCTTGACATCCATCTGGTGTATTTTCCATTTCATCGCTGCAGCCAGGGCAAGTACTGTTCTGATGGAAGTATACTTGGCTACAGGTGCAAAAGTTTCTTCATAATCTATTCCCTCTTTTTGAGAGAAGCCACGAGCTACGAATCTTGCCTTGTATTTCTCTACATTGCCATCTGCAGCATGCTTGATTTTGAAGATCCATTTAGAAGTCACAACAGACTTCTCTTTAGGTCTTGGGACAACATCCCAAACATCATTCTTCATTATTGATTGGTATTCCTCAACCATGGCATCCTTCCATTCTTTCTTTTCTGCTGCTTCTTCATAACTGGAAGGCTCTTTGTTCATAATGTCATAGAGTAAAGCAACATAGGTGGTATGTGATCTGGTTCTCTTCTTTGCTCTGTGTTCTTCTTCTGGAATGCCAAATCTTTCTGCATCTTGAATGAGCTCTCTAGCCCATGTGGGTTTCCTTTTGTGAGAGTTATCCTCACGGGGTGGATCTACAGGTTCTTGCAGATCTTCAAACTCACGAACAACTTCTGGAACTGCTTCAGTCATGGTAGTGTCTTGAAATCTAGTTTCCTTAGGTTCTTCATAAACCTCGATAGGTGCCTTTCTTGATTTGATGAATGCTGAGTTTTCATCAAATGTTACATCCCTGCTGACATCAATCTTCTTGAACCCTGGAAAGTATATTCTGTAAGCCTTCGAGCTTTCACTGTAACCCACAAAGATACCCTTCTTTCCTGAAGGATCTAATTTAGTCCTCTTTTCCTTTGGGACATGAGTGTATACTAGACAACCAAATATTCTGAGATGGCTGACTTCAGTTTTCTTACTAGAAAAGACCTCTTCTGGTGTCTTGTTGTCCAATATCTTGTGCGGTGTTCTGTTTTGCACATATACAGCTGTTCTAGCTGCTTCTTCCCATAGATGCATAGGTAGATCCTGGTCATGCAGCATTGCCCTTGCTGCTTCCATGATAGTTCTGTTCTTCCTTTCTGCAACTCCATTCTGTTGAGGATTATAAGGAGCAGTCAACTCCCTCTTAATCCCTGAATCACTACAAAGCTTCTTGAAGTCACCTGAGGTGAATTCTCCACCATTGTCGGATCTGAATGTTTTGATCTTCTTGTCAGTTTGATTTTCCATCAAGGTTTTGAACTCCTTGAACTTATCAAGCACCTCATCTTTATTCTTCAGGAAGTATACCCAATTCTTCCTGGAGAAGTCATCAATAAATGAGACATAATAAACATACCCACTTAGAGAATTGGATGACATAGGACCACATACATCTGAGTGGATGATTTCCAGAATATCTTTTGCCTTACTTTCACTGCTTGGGAAAGCCTTCTTAATGTTCTTACCTTTTGCACATCCTTTGCAAACACCTTTATGTTTGGTCTTGATTTTAGGAAGACCTTCTACAGCCTTGCTTGCAATTAGAAGTGCCCTATAGTGCATATGAGCAAGTCTTCTATGCCAAAGTTCACTTGGCTCCATGGATTCATGGATCATGGCATGTTCAGGTTGACCCTTCAATTTATACAAACCTCCCTCTTGCTCTCCAATTACTACTGCATCATTGATTGTTTTTGGCCATCCACAAATGCAACCCTCATACCTTTTGCATCCAATGCAGAGATGGAGAGTAAGTTCTTCCTGAGCCTAGGTACATAAAGTACTTCTTTCATCTTCAAAGATTTTCCAGAATCTAGGTTGTAGGAGGCTTCACCACTTCCTTTGATTGGGTATTGATAATCATCCCCAAGTTTCACCTTATGGGGTGATTCATGTTTAGATAAATTCACAAAAGATTCCTTAAACCCAGTCATGTGTTTGGAATCCCCACTGTCAATCAACCAATCATTACAATCATGGGAGATAGTACCTGTGAGAGCAGAAATTAGAACATATTCTTCTTCACTTGATGAGTCATCATCACTATTACTTTCTACCCTAGCCTTCTTCTTTGGGGGTTCATCATCTTCGACAGCATGAGCATGATATCTTATTTTGTTATTCTTCTTCTTCTTATTGAAGTTGTTGTTGTTGTCTTTCTTCTTCTTGGGACAATCTGAAGCAAAGTGTCCCTTCTCATTGCAATTGAAGCATCTGAGATATTTCTTATCTTCATGATAATGGTGGATCTTCTGTTATGAGATGATTCCTTCTTGGACTTGCCTTTCCTGGCATGTGCTGTGAGAGCTTGATCTTCATTTCCCATCTTTTCTTCTCGGGCCACAAGCCTAGCTTCTTCTTGAGAGCATTCTTCCCGCAATCTGTTGAAGGCGATCAACTTCTTCCTTACACAAATTCCTTGAATGAAGGAATCCCATGACCTAGGTAGGCCATTTAGAGTGGTCATCACCACTTCACCATTCTCCACCATTTCATCCACTGCTTCTAGTTGTTCCTTGATTTGGGAGACCCTTGAAAAATAAGATTGAATGGTTTCTCCATTCTGAAACTTTACTCCTTTCAATTGGTTCCGCAGGGTCATCTTCCAATTTATGTTCTTCCCTTCAAATAGCTTGGTTAAAGAGTCAAACATCTCCTTGGGTGTCTTTAGAGAGGACACATGGGGTATGAGATGGTCTTTAATGGAATCAGCAATGATTCTCTTTGCCTTGACCAAGTTCTTCTTATGCAATACCTTGGCCTCTTCATCCTCTAGGATAGGGATGTCTTCTTTCACATATGAGTCCAACTCATTCTCTTCCAGGATTAACCCAATCCTCTACTTCCAGGCTCGGAAGTTATCAGCCCCTTCAAGCTTATCCTCAAGCTTGGTGTGGAGAGACATATTAAAGAGTACTTCAAATGGAAATAGAAAATATTTAGGTCTTACCACTTGAAATACTGAAAACTGGATCTGGTCCCAGATTAGGGTTTGTCGAAAAAACCCTAAAAATTCAAAATGTGAATTTCAAATTTCTGAAAGGATAGAAAGATGCGCTTTGATGACCTGATCAGCCTGGTGCATTCAGAATTTGAGATCAGCAAAGTTTTACCCTTCAGATTTGACCTTTTGTCCTCTTGGGTTCACTTGGGAGAGCCCTGAATTAGGGTTTGAGTTTCCCGAAGATCTACCCAGCCAAAAATCTTGATCCAAAGCTCTAAACTTTGATTTTTGCAAGGCGCTTCCAGTTGTGTCTTTATATTCCAGAAATTCCTATTTTTGTGGAAACCCTAATTTTTAGGGCCAAATCTGAAAATGCTCGGAATTGAATTCTGATTGGACAGATAGATGCACCTGGATGAGTAGAGTCAATCTACTATACTGATTTTCTAAAATCTATGGAGAGAAACCCAATAAACAAGAAACTCAAGTTTCCATCACTGCAAAATGTCTTCTTCTCAGGTTAGCTCTGATACCATGTTAAATTTTGAGCATTAATTCACAATACTCTAGGATCTTTACTGAGAGAATAACATATACAGTATATCAATGCATGACAATCACAAAAAGCATGACAAGCATCACAAGAATCAAAAGCATGAGAGACAAGAGACACCGAGTTTCCGTGGGGAAAACCCTAAGGTGAAAAACCCCACAACTTCCTCAGAGATAGAGAGATCAATGGCTCAACCAAAGTACAACCAAAATACACTGAGATAGTCTCCTAGTAGCAGATGATCCTCCTCCTCACTAGTGCGCCACTTTCTAAGTGAGAGTGAGATACTTTTCTGAGTGATCTAAATAGAGATCAGCTGATCTCTATTTATACTAATCTGTTTGCCCAATGACCTTATGGGGCCGACTTGTCTAGCTAGGGACATCCACATTATAATATATATAATTCAGGGCCGACCCCACATGGTGGTCTAATAACCCATCGGCAAATACACACACTTGTGACACTTGTCAATCCACATGACGACACTTCCTTATAGAGGACTGACATATCTCTTATAAGGGTACAATAAATATATATAAAATACATAGATGGAATACATTCCGAAGTTACATATACATCAACAAATGGTGGATCTAAGATGTCATTCTTTCATGTGATTTGGAGGTTGGGCTCGAAGAACCCAGATGATATTTTAAATTTCTCATTTATTAGAAAATACCATGATTTAATAAGGAAGGTACATGAATCCTAAGGTAGTGGAAGAATTAGTTTTCAAGAGTGAGCTCTACATTGTGCGTTTCCCTCCTTTGTCAAAACCCTAACCTTCCCCTCTCTTACTCGTTTTCCCTTCGGCTCCACTTTGATATCCTACTCTGATAAACCTCATGGATCGCCCTGAGGGGGGGTGCATGATGCCCCTCCCCTTGATTCAAATATGAACAATTCTTCTACTGCAAATGACCCTCCAAACAAAGCAGTGGTTGGAAACCCACCGCTGAAGGATATGGAGAAGGATGAAAAGCTCATTTACCCTTCATAGGAAATAGATACAGAGAAGAGGAAGAAAACCAGTACATGTATAGCTAAATCAGATGACCATCCCCGCTTTTATATCCCTCTAGCTCGAATCAATGCTAGGATTCAATTTATGAAGGACCACGCTTTGATTTGAAAATTTATCAGGCTTTGGCGTACTACAAGAGCCTTGATGTGATGGATTGCATCAAAATGGAAATCCAAATCACATTTTGACTTCCAGCTTGGGTCCAAGGGCTTCTTCATAGTCATTTTATCCAGGATTGAGGATAAATATAAGGTCATGGATGGAGGCCCTTATTTTTTCAACTCAACAGGATTATTCATTCGCAACTGGATCAAAAGGTTTAATCAAGATACATAGGATTTATCTTATGCACCGGTCTGGGTTAGCCTGTACTCACTAGCTTAATATTACTGGGATGAAGAAACCCTGCAAGAGATGGGAAATTCCATGGGAGAGTTTATAAAAATTGTTTATCAAACCAGAGCTTGAAAATACACTTAATATAATAGAATCTGTGGATACATTCATATAGCAAGAGCTCTGCCAGACGCGATATTCATGGAACATGAAGATCTGGAGTGGATTCAACCAGTGGACTATGAGCATGTCCCATTTAGATGCAGAAAATGCCATGAACATGGCCACTTATACAGATATTTCCCATAGATTAGGCAGTCTCAATAAGCTAAGAAGATGCAAGATATTGATGAAGATGGATTCACCAAAATACCCACTAGGCATCGCCAGAACTGCAGGAATCCCACGACCAACAAATATGTTGCGACCCCTACTAGAAACAACTTTGATATCCTCATAAATCAATGGGATGACCCAGAAATCCAGCTTGAGGAGGACCAGCACGCCCCAAAAAAGTAGAATACAAGTCCAAGAAATGACCAAAATACAAATCATCATGGACCCTCCTCCTTAGTTGAGACAACCCCCCTGAGGTTCCACTTGCAAGAGAGGGTCCAGATCTAGATGTCGTCATGGATGAAGATATGAATGATCTAGACCTGGGATATTTAGACCTTTTAGGGTTGGAATAAACCTGTCACCGTAAGGCCTTTCATGCAATATCATACAAACAAATCCAATTGTTGAAAGATTCCCTATCCAAAGCCAAATCCAAATCCAAATTGAGCATCCAAAACATTCCTCAAAAGTATCAGAAGAAGAATGTTAGAGATCCCAAGAAAAAGGGTATAAAAACATATCTCCAACATCTCAATGCTCTGGGTATCAAGCTAGTAGAATCAGGGCAATGTGCCTAGCTCACAGAGTTCTTCTCCTCAAGAATCCTGGTTCCCAATGAATATTATGTCCTAGAATGTGAGAGGCATCAATGGTCTTACTAAACACAGAATGTTACGTAGAAATATTCTTCAAGAAATCCCTCAATGATTCTTATACAAGAAACTAAGTGTAGCAGTATCAATCTTGAAACCCTCATGGCTCGGATATGGAAAGGTAGAAATGCAGTTGCAGTAGATGCTAACAGAGCCTCTGGTGGCCTCGAAATCATTTGGATCCCCTTAGAGGTAAATCTCAAATACTTCCTTGTTACTAAGAGTTCAAACTTTGCTACTTTTCATCTCATAGGGACCAATCTTCATAGTTGCATTTCAAACGTCTATGGGACCCAATCAGTGGAGCAAAAATCAAATCTTCTATATTATCCAAAATGGTACAGAGGAGCCTTCCCTAGGAAGCCATGGATCATGGTAGGGGACTTCAACATGATCCCCTACCTCAAAGAAAAGAAAGGAGAACATAGAATGCTAACGCAAGAAGACGTTGGATTCAAATCTTTTATAGAAAAGTGTAGTCTGGTTGATGTTGAGACAACAAATGGGATTTTCACCTAGAATAACAAGTGGGGAGGAGATAATCAAATCACTTGGAATTTGAATTTGGTGCTACTGTAATAGCTTCAATTCTCCTAGCTGGAGGACCTGATCACTTGCTGATTACCCTGTGTTGGCATGATGAAAAAATCCCTCTTCCGAGACCTTTCAAGTTTGAAAAGTTCTAGGTGACACACGCGGAATTTTAGAACTCTGTCAAGGAATGGTGGACGAGTTTCCATATTGTAGGGTCCTTTAAAATGTACATCCTACAAAAAAAAGTCAAATATTTGAAGCAGAATTTTAAAATCTGGAACACGAACACATTTGACAACATAGTCACACCCAAATCCTCTCTAGATCAAGAAATGGAATCTCTTCAGCAACATATAATAATGTAGGGCCGCATGGAGGAGAGAAATTGGAAAGAAATTTAAATCCAGAACCAAATTGAAGAACGTTGCAAACAAGAGGAGACCCTCTGTAAGTAAAAATCCATGATCAACTGGATAAAGGAAGGGGAATGCTACGTTGCCTTCTTCCATCGCTCTACCATTCAACACATAGTACACAATAGGATCAACTCTTTAAAAAAGGGGGACAACACCAAGTTCGAAACACATAGGGATATAGAGCAAGAATTAATCACCTTATAAAAGTATCTATTGTAAAAAGACACACCCAACAGATCATCGCCATTGAATAGGTGGTTAGTCATATTCCTTCTCTCATAACTCTTGAGCACAATGTGAATTTGATCCAGCCCGTCACCATTTTGGAAGTGTAAGAGGCAGTCCATCAAATGGCTAAAGGAAATGCCCCATGAATGGATGGCTTCATCATCAACGTTTTTCACCACTACTGGGGTTTTATAAAGGAATAGATCCGGGAAATGGTGGAGGAATCCCATAGGAAACAATGGGTTCTACCTGCACTCAATGCAACCTTCCTCACTCTAATTCCTAAAGAGGAAAACGCTTCATCTCCAAGTATGTATAGACCCATCTCTCTTTGTAATGTCATTTACAAAATCATTTCGAAGGTTATTGTCAATCATCTCAAATCCTTCTCCCGATCCTAATCTCTCCTGAGCAGACTTGGTATGTGGAAGGGAGGAAAATCCTAAATGGAATTATCGTTGCACACAAAGTTATCCATTCTCTCAAATCCACCAAAAATCCTGGTATGTTCCTCAAGCTAGATCTTTCAAAATCATTTGACAAGATGAGTTGGGACTATATCCAGAGAGTCCTCATAGCCTTTGGTTTTGTTCCTTCCTGGACCAACTAGGTTCTTTCCCTGATCTCCACCCCTTTTTTCTCCATCCTTGTCAATAGTTCTCCCTCGTCCACCTTCTCTCCTTCCAAAGGAATCTGCTAGGGATATCCACTCTCCCCTTTTCTCTTTATGCTTATGGCAAAAGGACTTGGGTGTATGCTTAAAGCAAATTGTTCCAGAGGTTTCCTAAAAGGACTTTTTCCTCATGATAAGGCTCCTCTCACGCTTCAACAATTTGTTGATGACAATCTACTGATGAGTCATCCCTCAGTTAAAGAAGCTAGAGATATTAAACACATTTTAAAAATATTCTCCGAGGCCTCATGTGTTGGAGTATCGATACAACCACATGGTATAACTGCAACACCTTCGGGAATATAAAAATGTGGACTAACCACCACTACTGGAAATAAGACATTTTGCTTGGTTTTAAATGTTCATCAACATCTACAGTTTTTGGTGTAACAGAAAACCTTGCATGGTATCATAGCTGAGTTCTCAGGTTCAATTCCCCCGAGCTACGCCAGAGGGGGGGTGTTGGAGTATCGGTACAACCACATGGTATAACCGTCACACCTATGGGAATATAAAAATGTAGACTAACCACCACTCCTGGTAATAAGACCTTATGCTTGGTTTCAAATGCTCATCAACATCTGTAGGTTTTTTTGTAACAACAAACCTTACATCAGGAACTACCATCAACCCCAATAAATCCCACATATTTTTCTTTAACACTCTCACCATCAACCAAAGAAACATAGCGTGCATCCTAGGCTTATCTATTGCGGCTCTTCCGACTAAATACCTTGGGGGCCCCCTAACTGATTTGGCCATAAAAAAATCCTCATGGTGTGAGTCTCTTGACAAGTTGGAGAGAAAAATCTCCTCCTGGACCTTCAGATCTCTCAATCTAGCAGGTTAGCTTATCCTTATCAAATCGGTGCTATAGGCAATGCCTCTTTACCTTTTTCAGTACTCATTGCTCCTAAATGGGTCTTAAAATCCATCAGAAAACTGCATTGCACTTTTCTCTAGGGAGGGGAAAACAATCATTCCAAATGGTCTTTGGTAAAATGGGACACGTTTTGCAAACACAAGTCTGAGGGAGGTCGTGTTAAGTTTAGCCTAATTTGACTAGCAAGATCACTGAAAGAAACACAATCACAAGATAGACAAATATTTACCCTGGGAAACCCTCATGGGGTAGAAAACCCGACAAAGCTTTCCTCAATATAGATAATCCACCAAATACAAGATGTAGTCCAAGACTAGAGCTCCTTCTCCTCCTATGCAGACCTCTCTCTCACTTGTGCACTACTCCTAAATGAGTGAATGAATGAGATAAGTGAGGAACATCCTCCTCTACTTATACTCATATCCGGACTGACCTCTTACCCTAATGGGGCCGACCTCTCCCAGGAGAGTCTAATAACCCCCAAATAGTAAACTCAGGGCCGAACTCACATGGGAGATCTAATAACCCTAGTTACCACATTCTCTCAGAGGAATAAGTGTCTCTGGATATACAATAAGGTCACCATGGAGGAATGTACCATCTCCGGAATAATAAAATACAAATATAATATTCTTTGAAGTTACAATATTTCAACACTCCCCCTTAACGAGAAGGATATTATAACAACATCTGCAGGAGCAAGGAGTCATCATCTACATGGTACATGATACATTTATAAATCATTGGAAGCTTTCTTCATACATCATCATCAGTAACTCAAACAGTTACTGGAACATAATCAATACTGAAACATCAACATCTTCAGTACTAAGTCTTCATCTTCTGCAGCACTCGAACAACCACAGTAACATCATCATCTGGATCTCTCGATCAACAGCCTCATCATATGGATCTACTGATCATTATCATAATAGCATCAACAGCATCACATCATCAACTGGAGCCTTCGATCAACATCATCGTCATCATGATCATCAACATCGTCATCTAGACCATCACGATCAGCAGCATCGTCATCTAGATCATCACGATCAACAACATCATCATCTAGATCATCACGATCAATAGCACCTGGATCATCTCGATCTACAACATCTGGATCATCTACAACACACATGATCCAATTATGGGATGATCAAACACTCTCACTTTAAGACACCTCTCTATCTATGGACGATGAAATCCAGATCCAATTCCTAGGATGATCAATCCTGATCCTTTTAAGACAAATCGATATCTGGGGATGATGCAGTCCTTGATCCATTTCAGACAAATCCATGTCTAGGGACGATGCAGTCCTTGATCCATTTAAGACAAATCCATGTCTAGGGACAATGCAGTCCTTGATCCATTTAAGACAAATCCATGTCTAGGGACGATGCACTCCAGACCACAGTGCCAGTCCTTTTTCATACTGGATGTGACCTAGATCATATCTAGGATTTACCACCACAGAGCCAGTCCTTTTCATACTAGATGTGACCTAGATCAGATCTAGGATTTATCATGTATATTTTGAACCAAATGTTCAGGGACGATGTAGTCCTATCATCAATTTTTGGAGACAAATGTCTACGGATCAATTCAGGGGACCGAAGTCCAGGGATGATGCAGTCCCTCTCATCCACTGGGGACTTATTTCTCGGAGACATATGTCTACGGATCAATTCAGGGGATCGAAGTCCAAGGATGATGCAATCCCTCTCGTCCACTAGGGACTTCTTTCTCGAAGACATATGTCTACAGATCTCTTTTAGAACATGTGTCCAAGGATGATACAATCCACTTTTCAACTTAGACCCAGTCTAAGGACCATTCACCAACCTCACTGTCGGTATCACCAATACAGGTATCCACATCATCGACCTCACTGTTGATGCAGGCAATCTCATCATCAGTGAACACATCACTCCCCCTTTCGACGAGGGCCCTTCTGAACTACACCAAGCTTGTCTCGGAAATACTCAAACTTTACTCAAGAGAGAGGTTTGGTCAATATATCAACAACTTGTTCATTAGTGCTCACATACTCGAGCTTGATAGATCCTTTATGCACCATATCTCGTATCTAAAAATATTGGATCTCTATGTGCTTTGACTTATCATGGAACACTGGATTCTCTGTCATCTTGATACAACTCTGGTTGTCACACATGATCACAGTGGGGTCCATCTCTAAGTCAAATAGTCCCGATAACAATTTTCGAAGCCATACTGCTTCACAACTAGCAGAGCAAGAAGCTATATATTCTGCTTCAGTTGTGCTGAGAGCCACACTAGACTGCTTCCTGCTAAACCATGAGATCATGGCAGATCCTAGACAATAACATCCTCTCGATGTACTTTTCCTGTCTGATACACTTCCTGCCCAATCAGCATCTGTGTAGCCATGCAATTTGAAATCATGATCTCCAAGATAACATAGACCAAAGTCTATCATACCCTTTAGGTACCTCATCACATGCTTTGCAGCTATAAAGTGAACTTGTCTAGGTTCCACTAGATACTGACTCAAGGTATTCATGGCAAAGCATATATCTGGTCTGGTATTTGTCAAATACATCAATGACCCAATAATCTATCTATACAGTCATATCCACCAACTTTATTGAGTCATATGCTAATAGCTTCAGGTTGGAATCCATGGGAGTGGCCATGGCTTTACATTCCAACATGTCAAATCTCTTCAAGATTTCCACAGCATACTTTCTCTTGTTGAGAAATATTCCTCTTGGGCCTTGCCATACTTCCAGACCTAGTAAGTAATGCATCAATTCGAGATCTTTCATCTCAAATTCTGAAGAGAGCTTCTTCTTGCACTCGATAATTTGTTTCTCATTTCCAGTCAGAAATAGATCATCCACATATAGCAACAATATGACAGGTTCATCATCCATAACTTTGAGATAAAGCTTAGGATCAGCTTTACTCTGGGTAAATCCCAAGCTCGTCAGGAAACTGTCAATTCTTCCATACCAAGCTTTGGGAGCTTGTTTCAACCCATACAAATCCTTCTTCAATTTGCATACATGGGTTCTTCTATCTTCAACCTCAAATCCTTGTGGTTGTTCTATGTACACTTCCTCCTCAATCACACCATTCAGGAAGGATGTCTTCACATCCATCTGGTGTAATTCCCACTTCATCATGGATGCAAGTGCTGTGATGGTTCTAATGGAAGTGTACCTTGCAACTGGTGCAAATGTTTCTTCATAGTCAATTCCCTCTTTATGAGAGAATCCTTTGGCCACAAACGTTGCCTTATAATTTTCAATGCTGCCATCCGCAACATGCTTTATCTTGTATATCCATTTGGAGGACACCACACTCTTATCCTCTATTTTGGGAACTATATCCCAAACATCATTCTTCATTATTGATTGGTATTCCTCCGTCATTGCCTCCACCTACAATTTCTTATGAGATGCCTCTTCATAACTGGTGGGTTCTTGATCTACAAGATCACACATCAAGGGCACATAGTTGGAGAATGTCTTTGGTTTATTTCTCACCCTAGTGGAGCCTTCAGGAGCTCCATACTATTCTGCTCCTAGTATAATGTCTCTTTCCCATGATGGTTTTCTCTTCCTTGAAAAGTTCATGATAGGGGGTTCTTGTGGTTCCAACATGTCATGATCTTCAGGTGTTGTCTCTTCAGGAGTGTGTGCAACTTCTGTGATTCTAGAAGGTGCCTCTTCCTCATATACTTCTTCATGCTGGCACTTCCTAGATCTCATGAGGGCTTCCTCTTCATCAAATGTCACATCCCTACTTATTTCCATATGATGGAATCCTGGGATGTATATTCTGAATGCTTTGGATGCTTCACAATATCCAACAAATATTCCTTTCTTCCCAGAAGGATCTAACTTGGTCCTCTTTTCTTTTGGAATGTGAATGTATACTGGGCATCCAAATATATTGAGGTGACTTACCTCAGGCTTATTTCCTGTGAACACTTCTTCTAGGGTCTTGAAATCAAGAGCACTATGAGATAATCTATTCTGAACATAGACTGCTATCCTGGTTGCTTCAGCCCATAGATACATGGGTAGGTATTGATCATGTATCATTATTTTTACTGCTTCCATAATAGTTCTATTCTTTCTTTCCGCAACACCATTCTGTTGGGGATTGTAGGGAGTGGTTAGTTCCCTCTTGATTCAAATTTCTTTACAAAAGACTTCAAAATCTTTTGAAGTATATTCTCCACCATTATCTGTCCTGAGTATCTTAATCTTCTTTTCTAAATGGTTTTCTATCAAGTCTTTGAATTCCTTAAACTTTCCAGAGACTTCATCTTTTCCCTTCAGAAAATATATCCAAGTCTTCCTTGAGTAGTCATCAATGAAAGTAAGATAGTATTCATATCCACTCAAGGATGTGGATGGCATTGGTCCACATACATTTGAATTAATCAATTCCAATGTATTCTTAGTCTTTGTATCACTCTTTGGAAATGGGTTCTTGACGTTCTTTCCTTTTGCACACCCCTTGCAAGTGCCATCATGATCAATCTTTAAGTCTGGTAATCCTATAACTACCTTGCTCACATGAGGTAGTGCTTTGTAGTTAATGTGAGCAAGCCTTCTATGCCATAGCTCACTTGGGCTAGTGTCTTTATGAACAAGGGCAGCTTCTGGATGGCCCTTGAGTTTGTATAGACCTCCTTCCTCTTCACCAATAAAAATTTCATCCTCAATTGATTTTCCTTTGGGCCACATTAGTACTTTCCCATCTATGGATGCAACCCTATAGCCTTTCTTATCCAAAGTAGAGATAGAGAGTAAGTTCTTCTTCAAACCTGGTACATATAAGATTTCCTTCATCTTCAATGGGGTTCTAGAATGAAGCTTGTAGCTTGCTTCACCAATTCCCTTGATGGGATATTTATAGTCATCTCCTAGAGATACCTTATGTGGAGAGGACTTCTCTTCAAGTCTTGAGAGAGTCTTCTTTTGTCCTATCATGTGATTTAAAGCACCACTACCAATGAACCATGTATCTTCTCCAGGTGTCACAAACCCAGAGAGTGCAGAGAATAGAACATATTCTTCTGCATCTTATTTTTCTATTTTAGTTATTTTCTTTTGAGGCCTTTCCTCTTCCTCTTCTTCACTATCATCTTCTGCCAAATGTGCTTGATGTCTTTTGTGAATATTCTTCTTCTTCTTTGAAGGACAATTTCTAGCAACATGTCCTAGTTTGTGACAACTATAACATTGAACTGAGGAGAGATCTCTTTCTGAGTTTACTCCCCCTTTCCTTTTAAATCTATGAGGAGGTTGTGACTCCTTGTGACCATTCTTCTTGGAGTTGAAATGACTCCTTCTTCTTCTGGTGTGAGTAGTCAAAGCTTGGTCATCCTCCTTGAGAAGGGCTTCTCTATTGGATACCCTAGCTTCTTCCTGAATGCAATCCTCCCTTACCATATCAAACTTCATACTTTCTTTCCTGGCACACATAGTTTGGATGACTGACTCCCAAGGTCTAGTGAGACCATTTAGAGCAGTCTTGACTAGTTCATCTTCATGAAGGGTATCTCCAATGGCATCTAGTTGTTCCTTGAACTGGGAAACCCTTGAGAAATAATCTTGAATAGATTCTCCTTTATTCATCTTGGTGCTCTTCAATTGAGCTCTCAGATTCATCTTCCTATTGATGTTCTTTCCCTCATACATTCTGGAAAGGGCATCATACATTTCCTTTGGGGTCTTCTTGGATGCCACTTGGGGAATCAAGTGGTCTTTGATAGAATCAACAATGATTCTCTTTTCCCTAATCAGGTCCTTCCTATACTTTTCTTTGGCTTCATCTTCTTTAGGTTCTGCAACCTCATCCTTGATACATTGGACAAGATCATTCTCTTCAAGAATGAGACCAATTCTGTATTTTCATGCCCATAAATTTTCTATACTTTCTAGCTTGTCTTCAAGCTTAGTGCTTGGAGCCATCTTATCCAGGGGTCAAAGAGATTGAAGTTTCTCAAGAGATAGAATAACACTTACCAGGAGGTGTGCTTGATTGAGTTGAAATTTATGGTGTGTGTTTTGCTTTTGGAAACTTCAACTTTTCACCTTCTGGATCTGCAACAGAATTTTTGGTTTCCTAGACTTCTCTTTTCTAGTTTTCTGGTGCACAGGTTCATAGCTTTTCTGGTTCACTGGTGCACAGGTACGTAGCTTTTCTGGTTCTCTGGTTTTCTGGTTTTCTACACTTTTGGTCAAACTAGGGTTTCACTTTCCTGGAGTTCTACCCAACAAAAAATCTCGATCCAGGGCTCAAAAATTTGATTTTGAGGACGGCTATCCAACCATGCAATCATAATCCAAAAATTCCAACTTTTGCAGAAACCCTAATTTTCACCGGAGGAGGAGAGAGAGGTATTTTCACCTTGTGAAAGATGTCCTATTCAGGCTAGCTCCGATACCATGTTAAGTTTAGCCTAATTTGACTAGTAAGATCACTAAAATAAACACAATCACAAGATAGACAAAGATTTACCCTAGGAAACCCTCATGGGGTAGAAAACCTAGCAAAGATTTCCTCAATATAGATAATCAACCAAATGCAAGATGTAGTCCAAGACTAGAGCTCCTTCTCCTCCTATGCATACCTCTCTCTCACTTGTGCGCTACTCCTAAGTGAGTGAATGAATGAGATAAGTGAGGAACATCCTCCTCTACTTATACTCATCTCCCAACTAACCTTTTACCCTAATGGGGCCTACCTCTCCCAAGAGAGTCTAATAACCCCCAAATAATAAACTTAGGGCTGAACTCACATGGGAGATCTAATAGCCCTAGTTACCACATTCTCTCGGAGGAATAAACATCTCTGGATATACAATAAGGTCACCACGGAGGAATGTACCATCTCCGGAATAATAAAATACAAATATAATATTCTTGGAAGTTACAATATTTCAACAGGTCGATGGTTGAGAGATATGATCAAAGTTAACGAGGTCCTAAGTACCGAAATTTGGTGGAATTGGGTAGCGAGGAACTCCAATCCTTGGGCCCAAATATAGAACATGAAATATGCTCCTAATTGGGGCACACAAGACATCATTAGGTTCAATCTTCCTACCCATGGCTCTCTAATTTGGAGCACTGCCAATGCGCAAAGATACCTGGTTCAACATCATAGCTTTTGGGAGATACGAAATGAAGCCTCTACCTATTTTTGGACAGACTCTTGGCAGCGAATTCCCACTCTGAATAGGCTCATCCAATGTCCTCAAACTTAGGTCGCTCTTCAATATTTAGGGAACCTTCTCGTCAAGGACTTTTGGACTCAGACCATCCAACAAGAGTATAGGTCCTGGAGGAATCCAAGGGACTAAGAAATACATATCCATCATGAGGCCAAGGAAAAAATATATCAGGAATTGCAAAAGTGAAATATACAGTGTCAACACGAGTCATACATACTAAGATGGTGTTACAAGACGATAAGCTCCTTCACAATCAAATAGGCCTACAAGCTGCACACTTAGCATTTGACGGATCCCAAAGATCCCATATGGACCAAAATATGGGGCATGAAAACTTGGCCCAAGGTAACTACTTTCTTATGGATGGTCATTCACAAATGCTTCCTCACTTGGGACAGCTTGATCAAGCGTGGATTCTGCGGGCCTTCAAGATGTGTTCTATGTAATAATCAAGAAGAGACCATGGATAATCTTTTGGACTCCTACTCTTTTTCCAACAACCTCTAGGATAATATTGCTTTTCTTTGCAAAAGAACCAACAGGGTGCATGGGGACATTTCTCAAACAATTAATAATTGGAATGACAAACCCTTTCAAAGAAAAATTCTCAACCGCCTGTGGACTCTTGTTCTAGGATTTACAGTCTGGGAAATATGGAAAGAGCACAATCAAAGAATATTTGAAAGCAAGCTGAGAAAAGAGGAAAATCTATGGACCAACTACAGATATCACATCCTTGAAGCTCTATTTCTCTCAACTTGGGAGGAAAAATACTTCAAAGCTACTCAGTTTGAAGACATTATCATGCAAAATTGGGGTATAAATCCTGCCTTGCAACAATGCCAACCCTCTCCCAGGTCTAGTTCCTCTTCTAAACCATTAATTTGGTCCCATCCTCCTCTGGTTTTTCACAAAATGAACTTTGACAAAGCCTCAAAAGGAAATCCAGGGCCGAATGGATTAGGAGGACTCTTCAATAATAGCTCAGGAAATATCATCTATCTTTATTATGGTAATCTTGGTCATGACAACAACAACGCAGTTGAGCTATCCACACTCATTGCAGGTCTTCAAATCCCTGAGAGATGGCCTCTCTTCCCTTTGGAGGTAGAAGGGGACTCCCACCTAATAGTCACCCTTGTCGGGAAAATTCAATGTGGGGCATCTATCAACAAGCTCTCACCAAGCTGGAGACTTAGTGTTGGCCTCTCCAAACTAGTGCATTATGCTCACTTCCTGGACTATGTCACCTTCCAGTATATCAAAATAAAATCCAACGCTGTTGAGGATCGCCTAGCAAATTAAGGTGTCCACAACCCCTCCTCTTTGCAAGATTTGGATCCTATAATGATTCCTAATAATGCTCTCAAAACAAACTACTTCAATCTAGAAAAGATAGATTGGCAAACCATGGATGCAGGTGTCCCCGAGGATCGCACACTGCATGTGGATGGAAACAGAACACCACCGTTCTGTCTACCACATGGATCACATTCCGCTCACACGCCATGACAATTAAAATACTCCATTTGAGGTTTTAATGCTCCTCGTTGTCATTTCTCTATGTAGTTCAGGTGGAGGTGCATCTCTAATCAAGTCTCCCTGCAATGATTCTACGGCTCCCGGGGCATATTATTTTAGGAATTATGGTAAGAAATTGTTGTTGCAGCAACACCCCTCCCCAAAATTTTGTACATATTGGGGCCCCTCCTTTCATTTTTGTAGAAAGTTTGCCTAAGAAGCCATCCCAGCCGTCAGCTGTGTTTTCGACATAAAATCTTGTTTCCCAACTGAACATCCTGCCATCAATCCTTCCATTTTTTGTTTTTCCCCAAAGAGCCAAAAGGGAACTTAGAATTTTTCTCAACATTTTGGAATCTCTTGGGCAATGCCTCCTGAAACTGCGGGAGCCAAACTCCAACCTTTTGGAAGGAAGAACTTAGATTTTCTTTGTTAAAATCGTAGACCGTGAGAAAGAAGTACGGAAACCTTGGTTTTTCTTCCCGAAACGGCGGGAGAACTTGGGAGAGACGCACGAAAGACTTAGAATTTTTCGAAAGCTGCGGAAGCCTTTGGGAAATGCCTCCCGAAACGGCGGAACCCTTCGCTCAAGCCTTTCGCAGCCGCGGAAAGCTTCCAGTTTTCCTCCCGAAATGGCGGGACTCATTCGCAAAAGCTTCCCGAAATACCACGGGAAATGCACGAGCTTCTTCTGAAACTGAGAAAACGAATTAGATTCTTTTTGAAAAAAAGTTGCGGAGCGCCCTAGGGAAACCACGCGGAATCATTCAGACTATGTTCCCGAAACCGCGGAAGCTTTCGGGCTATCCTTCCGAAATGGCGGAGCCATTCATCAAAAGCTTTCCAAAAAGGCTTAGAAGAATTCTGAAATCTGCGGAAACCTTCGGGTTTTCCTCCCGGGAACGGCGGAAGCCATTCACAAAAGCTTCCCGAAATACCACGGGAAATGCACGAGCTTCTTCCGAAACTATGAAAAGAACTTAGAATTTTTCAAAGAACTTTGCGAAACGAGACGTCGCGGAAGCTTCGCGGAAGTTTTCAGCCTTTGCTCCCAAAACCGTGGAAACTTTCAGTCTACCCTCCCGAAACGGCGGAAGCCAATTGTTTAAAACTCGGAAAAGCACTCCGAAATAATTCCGGGAAAATGTGCGGAAGAGTATAAGATGTGCTCCCGAAACCGCGGGAGCCATTCGTCTTAAACGCCCGAAAAGGACCAAGAAAAGTCTTCGTAAGTAATTGCAGAAGCAGCGGAACAATTCGAGTTTCCCTCCCGAAACGGTTCTGCTTCCGAAACGGCGGAGCAATTCATCATTTCCTCCCGAAATGGCGGAAACTTTCGCCGTGTTGTCCCGCAGGGAGAGAGGCCGCTTGTTTAAAGCCCGGAACTTTTTCAAAAAATCGCGGAGGAACTCGAAGAAGCCGCCCGAAACGTCGCGGAAGGCATTCACCAAAACCTTCCGCAACCGCGGAAGCCTTGTGCGGAAACATTTCCCGAATCCTTCCGAAACGCCGAAACCTTTTCCTCTCCGCTACCGCGGGAGCCCGTTTTCAATGTTTTGCGCACGATCAAATGGTGCGGAAGAATTCCACCCTTTCCTCCCGGCACAGCGAAAGCTTCCGCTACATCCTCCCGCAACGGCGGGAAAGATTCGCCAGTTTGCTCTGCAAAAGGCGGTCGCACACAAACCGAGACGACCCGATAATCGACGGCGTACGACGCATTTACAACCGGTTTAAAACCCCACCAACCGAATTAACACCCCACACGTGCCTGCCCCATATAAATAATCAACGGGGTATGAGCCAACCCATTGCCATTTTGTTTTATAAACAAAGCCATTGAACGCCGCACGACCGTTCCAGCTCGTCTTGTGCAACCACGTTTCGGCCACCTCAGTTAGCGTCTTCCGTCGGTGCCAGGTAGGATCTTAGCCTTACATGTCATAGTGCTTTTAGGATTGTCTTTTGTTCGAAAATGATGGTCATTGGTGGGGTTTTGACGGACAAAACGCCCGTCATGAGCGATTTTGTCTGTCGAATACAATTTGAATTGAGTTCTGCTCATAAAGACAGGATAAAATGTTTTGTGGGTGAAGACAGCCAGTTAGGACGGTTAAGTTTCTTCCATTTTCCTCCCCCGGCCGAACGCTTGAGACGTGAAACCCTGGGCCTGTTCATAAAGCGTAGCCCTCTACCTAAGTCAAAACCAAGAAACTGGTGCCATTGCCCCTATTCAAACCCCGTGAACATTCAAGTTGCGTGAGCTGAAACCCGAGACTATGGCCACCCGAGCCGTGTCGTCAGTAGGTCTCCGGCGCCATTGCCCTCGGTCGAGCTAATAATTCCCATGGAACACTCCAGCAAGTGCCGCAAATGACATTAGCATTCGAATGCCCTCGCCGAGTCGTAAGTGCGAAAGGGGTTTCCCTTTCGTCACAAAGTCTGTTCCCCGAGCTTACCCGTCATTGGCCTTTCAAACCGCAGCATAGACGAAAGATATCCTGTCCCCAGAGCTAAACCGAAAGAACGTTGCTTCCGCGACACACCTATTCTCTCAGGAACACCCCAAAGCTTCCCCCTTTAAAAGATTCAAATGTTTAAATTTGTATTGCATAATTGAAATGATGAATTGTGCCTCCTAAGTACACAACTTCACATTACTCTTTGTCTCATTCATGAATCAAAACAATGATGCTCTCTGTTAAAATCTCACAGTATGACGTGTATATGGGTGCTATCATGGATAAGTCAAGATGTCGAAAACCGGTAAGAAGAAGGCAAAGATGACAGAAAAGAAACATGCCCCTCTTAAAACTGAAACTTCACTCCAAGACACTAGGTGCACCACTGGTGTCCCTCCAGAAATCAGATGGGGTGACATCTACAGAATGATCCGGGACCAAGAAATCCCAGATATGTTGCTAGAGGAAGCACCAATCTATCTCAATATCAGAGCCTCAGGCATAACTAGAGCCGCTACCCGCCCTGAGCTGTTCCCCTGTGCTGAAGTGATCGGATGGATACTCCAACATGCCGATGCTGAAGGAAGAGTGATAAATGATAGCGGGAAAGTGGCTATCGCCTCATTTCAACCCGCATATCTTGCGGCAGCCTACAGATTTCCCCGTGTCCAACAAGCTCTGACTGATGAATGGTTAAGCCAGATGAACAACATCGAGATGGCCAAGAAGCTACTGGTGGCAGGGAAGCATTTGAGAAAGAAAGGAAGTGATGAATATGACGTACAGAACCTGAGAGCCCCTTACAGATTGATCGCTTTAATGCTGTGCAGAATCTTTGGCATGCCCGATGGTACGGTGTACAAAATCCAGTGGATCCCTATCATACATTACGTGGCATTCAATGGAACTGTGTTTGACTGGGCCACTATCCTGTCAGATAGTCTGGCCTCGATGATAGTTGCCGCTAAGCCAGGACTAGCCGAGAAGAAGGCTGAATTCTTCATGTCTTCATATCTGATAGATTGTATTTTGGCCAAGATAGAGTTCCCCAAATTGAGTTGTACATGGGATAGGGCCACCGCCCCGGTTTATATCGCATTCAAGATGTTGTGGGCTCAGAATTACAAGCCCAGCTACAAACTAATCTGTGAGGGGTTCATCATGCCCCTATACGAGAAAATGTTCAAAGAAGAACCTAACTGCCTGTCAGAAAATGCTTTGGAAGTCCTTGAGGATTATGGGGACTTTTACTTTTCGGAGCAAGGTACCTACCTAAGAATGTTTGGAGGGACTAAGCCCCCATACATCTTGCCGCAGTATGCCACAGACTATGTGGTTCTCAAAGAAGCAGTAAGACAACTCTTCTTGGATGGGATTGGAGCAATGCTCCACAAGCAACATAAGGCTTCCTTTCCCCCCCTACCTTTCTGCATAGGTGCTTACAAGTTTTCAGGGGTTGCCTCTGCCGACGAATTTGTTCAAGAGTTGAAGGCCTTCCACTTCGGTGAGGTTATCTTCCACAGGAACGACAGAAAGGGTAAAGTGGCCGAGCATTGCAAGGATATCTATGCCCACTTCGAGTACTCCCACTACCCTGATGCCGAGGAAGAAGCATTCAGAGGCATCAGCAACATGACTGAGCTACGGATCTATCGCCAAGGTACTGGAGCAAGCTCTAACTCAACCAAGGCCCAGAAGACCAGCCAGCAAAAGGAGAAAGAAGCTGAAGATGCCCGAGCTCAGGAAGAGCTCAGATTAAGAGAAGAGGCGAGGTTACAGCGGGAAGCCGAGGAAGAAAGAAAGCAGCAAGAAGCTGAAAATGAAAGACTGCGGAAAGAGGCTGAGGAAGCCCAAAAGCAGAAAGAAGCTGAAGCTGAGCAGGCTGAGGCAGAAAAGAAGGCAGAAGAAGAATTGAAGACAAGGGAAGATGCCAAGGCAGGTGGATCCGGTATACAGGACATGGAAATAGACACCTCTCAAGCAGGTGGCTCTGGTGCCCAAAATGAAGGAGGAAACCCTGCTCAGGAAGTCCGGACCCCACCAGCGGAAGAAGATATAGACATCATAAACCGACCAATTGTCCCGTACACTCCATCGGGAAAGCGTACGGTGTCCAAATGGAATGAGTTTGTCTATGACAAGAAAAGAAAAGCGATGGTCCTCAAATCAGAAGAGAGGATCAAAAGTCCCTTCCATGAGGACATCGTTACCCACCGGGAGGTCACTATAATGCAGAATACGGACCAAGATCCCTTTGCCATGGCGACCGTAGCTGTAGCAACAGCAAAAGCATCCCTGGCCAATGTAGGCGTGATGGTAAGAGATAGTGAATTGACAAGGAAGAGAGCTCGTACGCTACAACAAACTGTGGCTAATGAGCAAGCCCAAAGAGATCTGGCAGTGAACAAGTATAATTGCTTGTACGCTGAACATAAGGAGCTGTCAAACAAGTACAACCAGCTGGAGGAGGAAAAGGACCAGCTAACACTCCAAATGATGATTGTAGAAGCGGAGAAGAACGAAGTAGAAGAAAAGGCTTCTCAGCTAGAAGCAGACAAGCAAACATTAGCTGAGCGGTTAGAGCATGTTGAGAGCAAAACGGTAGACATGTCTCCTTTCCACGAGTTGTCCTGCAGCATTCTGAAGCAAATAAACGACACGCAGGAGTTGATCACTGACGAGGTTTGCAAGCTCAAGGCCATGATAGTCAGATTAAAAGAAATTAATGCGGAGGCCCACAGGCTCAAAGCTAAGAATACCCGTGTCAACGCAAACGTCATAAGTCATATGGCATGGAGAGAAGGGAAAGGGGGTTCCCCCCCGCATCTTCCTTTTAAGGCTGTGGACGATTTTAATGAAGATATAGCCTTGCTAGAGTTTGGCAGGAACTGTGCCAATAAGCTGATAACCAGTGTGCAGAGAACAACAGATAGAATTAAAAGCCTATACCAAAATCTCAAAGGAGTCCATGACAACTGCACATTGAGTTTCCCTCAGACCCTAGAAGACTTCCCGGAAAAGGAGCATCGGTTGTCTCAGATAAAGGAAGAGCTAGGCATCCAGATGGAGTATATGAAAAGGATTGATGTCCTGGCTATGGATGATCTCCAGCATTATATTGGTTCATCATCACTTCACAACCATCTGCTGAAGGAAGTACATCAAGCTGCAATAGCAGAAGTTCAAAGCATTAAAACAGAGCTTGGGAAGAATGTGACTTCTCAGAAAATCTTGTTTCCTGCTGCAGCAAACGTAATCATAAGGGACACGGGTGTCTGGTACAGCTACATAGCAGAGGAGGACAGGAAAGCTGCAGTAGATCCAGGATCCTCTCTCCCAGCAGCCTCTCTCCCAGCAGCCTCTTCCCCAGCAATGGCAGAAAGTCTGGCCAGTTCAATTCCCCCTTCCCAAGTAGAAGCAGCATCAGCAGGGGATTCGAGGGCCTCTTCCCAGGCAGCATCAGTAACAATTAACTTGGGCGACCCTCTGCCAGCAGAAGCTCACGCACAGGAATGAAGTGAACTGAATTCAGTTGAGCAACTCTCTTCAGCCAAACACGTGCCCAGCAGGGAAAGCTTTGGTGTTAGCCAATTCTCTGCTATATATATTTTGAATATGTAAGGCGTAAGCCATGGGACAGTTGTCCCTATTTCTGTCAGAACAATTTTGTAAAAGAAGTAATCATTTTGGTAATCGTTTTTAGAGGAAATTCCTATAAATGACAGGTGGAGGGTGCTAGGTGTCAACCCAAAGGGCAGATTTGTAGCTATAAATAGAATCTAGGAAAGATGAGAATGGACTTTTGGCAGGGAATGAAATTTTAGAAAATGATATGAGCTATCTTGTATCGGGTCTGTAAATTGAATTTTCTAATAGAAGCCACAGGAGATGGACGTTTTGCCTGGGATGTTGGACGACTGTATGTTGGACTATTCTAATGACTGCTGTTCTGTAATGTGAGATCATTCTTATCATCTGAACTATTTCTTTGTATTAATGATTTTACTCCTGCATGCGTTTTTTCTCTAATTTTGTGAACAATGAATGCGTTCCACATTGAGTCAGGAGCTACCTGCTGATATATTTAACATTGCTGTAGATTTCTCTTCTAGATCGAATGGCTAACTATTCTTTCTTCAGGATAACTCATGTGGCTCATTGTTCATGCCTTTAAATTGCTCCTTGCAGGGATCTTTAAGTTCAATTTCAGTTTGTCACATTTAGATCTGTTTCTTTATTCTTGTTACGTAGATTAAATAATTTTTTTTGCCTTCTCTGTTTTATGAGCAATAGATGCGTTCCATGTTAAATGAGAAGCTATCTTCTCAAGATCTTTATCTTGTTGTAGCTTTAATTGTGAGAAATAGCAGCTACCTGTTCTTTATTTACATATTTGTTACAGCTGATTGCTCATCCCTTAAGTGTGTTCCCTGCAATGATAGATAGATTTGTTTAGATTCCTAGTCGTAGATCTGTTTTAGTTGCATCTAGATCGTATAATTTAGGCACTTGCATCTCATTTAAAATATATAAAACCCAAAAGAAAGGTGGATCGGGCCATAACCGGTAGAATTGGATTTAAACTCCACACCCACGGTTGCCGGAACCGCTAACCGGACGGATTCCCTACACCAAACGGGAGATAGTCTAATTGGGACCATCTCTCGGGGAGAATCCCTTTCTGATTGATGCTACGATATCCGAGGCATCAACAGTTTTGGGTGCTAGAAGGAGGGCGAAAGTGCATGGCTGATAGAGGAAAATCTTCCGCGGTCATAGATAACACTGAAAACCCGCTTAAAGAAAGCATTTCAAACAGCCCAGATCTTGGATTAACAGACCAAGAACGCCTCATTTCTGACCCTGAGCCTCAAGAAGCTTTGTACACTGTTCCTTTCACAGAAATAGAGGATTTGAGAAGACATACCAGATCCTATGTCAGACAACTAGGTGGTTTAAACGCTGTCAACTTCCTCCCCAAGAAAATTACACCTAGAAAGGAGCCACAATACACCCGTGATTCAATTCTCGTTCAGAGTTTTGAAGAACTGGTAAATCTGACTTTGGAAGAAATTTCAGACACTCTTAACAAGACAGACCAAGAAAATCTTGAAGAAGTTACCACTCCCAAGAGTACCCCACAGGATTCACCCTACAATTCTCCACCAGGGTCTCCACATCCAAACCCAAACATGGCCGTACCTGCTTGGAGAGCAAGGGGAGCGCTAAACCTAGCTGGACCATTCCATAATCTCCCAAAAAACCCAGAAAAGGTCTTGCCTAAGTACGATCCAGGAAAAGCCATTTCGGCAGAAGATCACCTCAAGAGTTTTTACTTAGCTCTGAACCTTTTGAACGTACAACATGAAGACATGGTCTGCAGGTTGTTTCCATATACATTCGAGCCAAAAGTATCATCATGGTACTTTAGCCTACAACCCAGCTCAATCTCTAGTTGGGATGAATTCGAAAAATGTTTTCTAAAGAAATACGGAAACCAAAAGACTGTGGCCACACTTATGAAAGAACTCTTATCCATGAGGATGGAAAAGAAAGAAAAGGTTCAAGATTTCAATCAAAGATTCACTACGCTGTTGAATAACTTCAGTCAAGCTAATAAACCAGCTGAGGAATCTCTAATTGAATACTATACGACCGCTCTTGACGGACCCATAGCAATGTTCGTGAAGAGGTCCAAGAAAACTACCCTGATAGAGAACTTTGAGGAAGCTAGAAAGGTAGAAGAAGAGGCTGATAGCATTGCTAAACATGCCTTAGATGTAGAACCAAAACCAGCAGCTAGCAAAAAACCTTTGCTGCTCACTCGAGGTAAAGATGAGCCATCTACAGACATGGAAAATGTAGTCAAGATGATGCAGAAATTATCTAACAAAATCGTAGATCTCGAGAAAGACAAGGCTGCTAGCACATCTAGGAAACCGTTCAAGCCATTTTATAAAAGAAGGGAAGACAGGGAACCAACCCATCCACCAATGAACGCTGCCCCTATTTTAAACTTGAATGATATAGGGATGGAAAATTTCTGCACTTTTCACCAAGAACCACATTCGGAAAAGAGCTGCCCGCAATGGATCAATTCCATGAGCTTAGTCATGAACCAAATGTTAGATTCTCAGATCCCAGATAAAGATGATCCTCTAGAAGAGTCGAGCCCTGAGTTAGAGGAACCAACCCCGGACACTACGATGGTGTTGTGGGATTGGGTACCTATGACCGAATTAGTAGAAGAAGATCACATAGATGGCTCTCCCTCTACCATAAATGTTGCCACTCGCAGCAAGGGCCCAATTGCGGATCCTGTCCCAGTCACCTTTCCCCATAAGCCTAAAATTTCGAAAGATCCGCCTAGGAGGCATATACCAATCATCCCACCACAGCCCAAAGTAAACCAAACAGCTGCCAAACAGCCAAGCGCTGACAACATAGTTCAGCCACCTAAGGTCACCATGAACAAAATAGATCAGCCAACTCGAATTGGGAACGAATCCGATATAGGGTATGATATTATCGAAGATATCAAGAAGGTCAAAGCAAACGTATCAATATTTGACATGTGTAGCTTGCCCCATCAATGAGACAAACTGCTGCATGTTTTACAACCAAAACCCAGCACTACATTAACGGACTCGCAAGACAATCCCGAAATTAATGAGGCCAACATCGGTGGGAAATCCAAATCTCAAACATTGCCGTTCCTATTGACTTTTGAAATTTTTAATCACAATGTTCACAACTATTTGGTAGACTCTGGAGCTTCTTCAAACGTTATGCCACTGTCAATTTGTAGGAAAATTAATGGGCAACCCGTACCATCTCCAGCTCAAATCATCCAATTAGACAGGACTGCTGTCAAGGTTATTGGGGAGATGAAAGATGTTCTAATTAGGCTGTCAGCCGATCCTAGAGTCTGTCAATTCATTGACATAATGGTGGTCGATATTCCTGAAGCCTATGGGCTGATTTTGAGTAGGGATTGGTCTACTAAGTTGAGTGGCTACTTTGCTACCGATTGGTCTCATCTATGGCTGCCTTATCAGAACAGACAGAATCAGATTAAAGTTCTTAGGGAACCTCATATGAAACAAAACGTAACCCAGCTAGAAGAAAAAAATGAGGCTGTAACTTTCTCTTCCTCGGTCCTGGGAAATTACTTCTTAGAAATGGATCCGGGTAACTATCAATCTGAAACCTTTTGCCATGAATAAGATAAACAGTCCGATCTCCTTCATTTCTCCCGGACTGATGATGTTGATTGTAACATAGTCAATTTAGTTGCTAACATAGACCACAAAGAAACTAACTTAGCTGAATCTAAAGATACCTTTTGGACATTATACTTTGATGGTTCTAAAACTCTGGAAGGATCCGGAGCCGGTTGTGTTCTAATGGATCCGAAAAGAAACAAGTATTTTTTGTCTTGTAGATTAGAATTCGATTGTACTAATAACACCGCTGAATATGAAGCTTTGGTACATGGTTTAAAGAAGGCCATTGGCTTAAATGTTAAGTACTTGAAGGTCTTTGGTGACTCTGAGATAGTTGTCAGACAGGTAAGGGACACCATTCATTGTCTCTCACCTCACTTGAAAGGATATCAGGCTGAGGTATGGGATTTAATCATGCATTTTGATACTTTCAATATAAAATCAATTCCTAGATCGCAAAATTCTGCTGCTGATTTATTAGCAACATCTGCTTCTAGATTGGTGCCGTCAAATAATAAATGCTCAATTGAATTGATTTTCAGGCCTTCCATTCCCTATAACATCACGAACTTCAGAGTCTTCGATGATGATGAACAAATTATCAGCTTCTTAACAAACGAAGATAGCTTCCAAGGAGCTGCAATAGATGAGGAAGAACACGATGCTGATTTGATGAAGAAAGATGACGAGAAAGGAAATTTCATGCCAAAGGGGGTAAGGTCCCTCGAAATGCTTTTCGATCTTCAAAATAAGTTCAAAAGACCAGCTAATACCAAAACTAACAGCTCATCAATGCAACATGAGTTGGTTAATTTGGGTACCGAGGCAGAACCAAAATTTGTCAACCTTGGCAAATGTTGTTCACCAGGAGAAAGAGACAGGTTCATTAAATTGTTTAAACAGTACAAGGATGTTTTTGCATGGACCTATGAAGATCTGAAAACATATGACGTCCGCATTATTCAGCATGTTATACCAATGAAAGCGGGTGTCAAGCCATTTCAGCAGCAGTTAAGAAGGATGCATCCTACTCTAGAACCGCTGATCCAAAAGGAATTGAAGAAGCTCCTGGACACTAAGATAATCTTCAAAGTTCGGCATTCTGAATGGGTTGCAAACTTGGTTCCCGTAAGAAAGAAATCAGGAGAGATAAGGCTATGTGTAGATTTCAGAAATCTAAACAAAGCCTCAGATAAAGACAACTACCCCGTACCTTCAATGGAGCAAATCCTACAAATGGTGTCAGGATCCGAATTGTTCTCTCTCCTCGATGGTTTCTCAGGCTATAATCAAGTGTTAGTAGCCGAAGAAGATCGTCTCAAGAACACTTTCAGAACTAAGTGGGGAACTTTCGCTTACAGAAGAATGCCATTTGGTCTGATAAATGCAGGAGCTACATTCCAAAGGGCGATGGATGTTGCCTTCCGAGGATTGGGTGGGCAATGTGTCGTTGTCTACTTAGATGATGTGACAGTCTTTTCGAAGAAGAGGGAAGATCATGTTGTTCATTTGAGGCATATCTTTGATCATTGCCGGAAGTATGGTATTTCCTTGAATCCCAAGAAGAGCATGTTTGCTGTACCCGAAGGTAAGCTCTTGGGTCATATCATCTCCAAAGGGGGAGTTTCAATCGACCAGGAAAGAGTCCAAGCCATTAATAAGATTCCAATGCCTCACAACAAAAAATCTATGCAGTCTTTCATGGGCACCATCAATTTTGTCCACAGATTTGTTCCGGATTTTGCACAAATTGTTAAGCCATTGCAACAAATGGTTAAACAAAGCATACAATTCAAGTGGACAGATTTGGAGAAGGACGCATTTAGAGATATCAAGGCAGCTGTAGCTAAGGCTCCTTCCTTAAGAAGCCCAGATTTCGATAAGGATTTCATCTTGTATACCTTTGCCTCGGATGACTCTCTCGCAGCTGTACTCACACAAAAGGCGGAGTTGGGGGATGAATACCCAATTTCGTTTATGAGCACTGGTCTGCAGGGGGCCGAGCTGAACTATCCCATGGTGGACAAGCATGCCTATGCGGTCTTCAAAGCAGTCAAGCAGTTTAGGCCCTACATTTTGAAGAACAGAACTAAAGTCATAGTTCCCCATCCAGCTGTTAGATCCCTTTTCGTTCAAAAGGAATTGGGAGAGAGGAGAGGGAACTGGGTCACAGCTCTGCAGGAGTATGATTTGGAATTTAAACCGGCTACAATCATCAAAGGACAAGGTCTATGCAAGTTACTGGCGGGAGACTCAACTGGTGAAGAACAACATTGGAAGAATGAAGCTGAGCTCAATTCGGTTGAAGTATGCCATATCTTCAAAACTCCCCAGTCATGGTATAGGGATCTGGTGCACTATTTACAGCAGGGATATCTACCCGAGCACTGGAACTCTAAACAAAGAAGGGCACTCCGCTTGAAATCAGCACCCTATCAAATTATTGATGGGATTCTTTTCAGAAAGAATTATGATGGAATCCTTCTTAGATGTTTGGAAAAGGAAGATGCAAACAAAGTTGTCAAAGAATTGCATGATGGCCCCGCAGGTGGTCATTATTCGGGAGAAACAATAGCACACAAGATACTGAGAGCTGGGTATTACTGGCCCACTCTGTTTCTAGATGCCTACACATACGCATGAAACTGTGATGTATGTCAGCGAAGCGCTGGGAAGTTACCTAAGGCCGCAAGCCCATTGCAGCCGGTCATCATCTCTGAGCCTTTTGAGCAATGGGGCATAGATGTTATCGGAGAAATAAATCCAAATTCTTCATTGCAACATCGATACATCCTGACGGCTACCGATTACTTCACCAGGTGGACGGAGGCCATCCCATTGCGCAAGATCAATGAAGACGCAGTCATCAGCTTCTTAAAAGAGAACATCATAACCAGGTTTGGGGTTCCAATTTCCCTTGTTTTTGATAATGCTACTTATTTTTCGTCTTGCAAGATAAATGAATTTGTTTATGAATGGGGAATTAAGTTGCATTATTCATCCAATTACTACCCTCGGGGAAACGGATTAGCTGAATCCTCAAACAAGAATCTGATTCGAATCCTTAAGAAAACTGTGATAGAAAACCAGAGAAGTTGGCATGTGGCTCTCCCAAATGCCTTATGGGCAGATAGGGTAACCCCGAAGAATGCTTTAGGTGTCTCCCCTTTCACTCTTGTCTATGGCAAGGAAGCCATACTTCCCCCAAACATCCTACTACCATCCTTGCAATTGTCCCAAGCCTCTCGGGGTTCTGGTAGCCAAGCCTTACAATCCAGGATCAACACCCTGCTTCAACTGGAAGAAGCCCGATACAAAGCTAAAGATCGATTCCATCAACACCAGGACATAGTTAAGAGATGGTTCGATAAGAAGAAATCCGGCAAGAGGGATTTTGAAGTCGGGGATTTAGTCCTGAAATGGGACCATAATCATGAAGGCAAAGGAATGGATACAAAATTTCAACATCTATGGGTAGGCCCGTACCAAATTTCTGCAAAATTAGGCCCATCCACTTATAAATTGACAAATCTCGAGGGAGAAGAAGTAGCCCTTCCTCTCAATGGCCTCGCTCTGAAACAATACTTCGCATAGTCTCCTCGAGACTTCCTGTACATAAATAAAGTTTTCTTTTTGCTTTCGCCTTTAGCTGCTTTATTTTTCGGCCATGTTGTTTCTCTCTTTGTTATTTGAACTTTTACGACAAGTTTTGATTTTTGAATGCCCTTTTCGTTGAGTTTCCCGTTGAAGATAGCTCTCTCAAAGAAAACTTGCAACCCATGAGTCTGGAACTCTGCTCAGTAAATCCGATCTGTTGTGCTCTCGCTGAAATGTTCAGAAGGGGGGAATCCTATCCTGCTAGTCACACTAATCCTGTTTAATAGCAGAGACCTATGACCATCTTCACTACTATCGTTGGGCTCCACCCACTCTCACACTTTAAAGGCATCTCGAGAAGGTTACCTAAGTTGGACCCATGGAAAGTGACACCTCTCGAGGACATAGGGTATTGAAATGACTCCATGCTGCAGATTTAACAGCCAAAATGGCTTACATTCAAGAGTCTGTTTTCCAGGGATTCTCGCCTCAATTAAAGCATGGCTGAGACAAAAGAAAAAGACATGTAAAATCAAGAAGGCTGTCCAAAAGGCCCAGCGCAAAATGGGCTCCTCTCCGTCCGTGAAGTTTGATCAAATCAATAAAATTTCTAACTCACACAAAAGGACATTATGGATTGAGGAGCCTAAATCAAAGATCATGTCCAAAAGAAAATATCCCTGGAAGGCTCAAACAGCCAAGCTGTCCAAAGTACAAGCATCCCAAAGGATGCCAGCAGCATGGGAATGAGGAACAAGAGCAATAATGTCCATGAGAAAGTGTTTCAAATCCTGTGGAGTCCGACAGTAATGGCCATTCGAGAGATGACCCTCCTAAAATGAATCTCATATGCTGGCCCTCTGAGAGTGGTGAAGATGTCTCGGTCAAAGCTCCCCTTTCCCCAATGGCTAGCAGGTAAAGTGCCTCCTACCCCCTGCATGAGTCTAAAATGCTCAGCTGAGTAGTGCACCCAAGATGGATGTTTTAATGAGGTTTCGGACCATGAAGAGGAATTTTTTAGAGATCTGTGTTCGCCAGCGACTCGCCATTGTTGTTGCAGCAACACCCCTCCCCAAAATTTTGTACATATTGGGGCCCCTCCTTTCATTTTTGTAGAAAGTTTGCCTAAGAAGCCATCCCAGCCGTCAGCTGTGTTTTCGACATAAAATCTTATTTCCCAACTGAACATCCTACCATCAATCCTTCCATTTTTTTTTTTTCCCCAAAGAGCCAAAAGGGAACTTAGAATTTTTCTCAACATTTTGGAATCTCTTGGGCAATGCCTCCCGAAACTGCGGGAGCTAAACTCCAACCTTTCGGAAGGAAGAACTTAGATTTTCTTTGTTAAAATCGTAGACCGTGAGAAAGAAGTACGGAAACCTTGGTTTTTCTTCCCAAAACGGCGGGAGAACTTCAGAGAGACGGACGAAAGACTTAGAATTTTTCGAAAGCTGCGGAAGCCTTTGGGAAATGCCTCCCGAAATGGCGGAACCCTTCGCTCAAGCCTTCCGCAACCGCGGAAAGCTTCCGGTTTTCCTCCCGAAATGGCGGGACTCATTCGCAAAAGCTTCCCGAAATACCACGGGAAATGCACGAGCTTCTTCCGAAACTGAGAAAACGACTTAGATTCTTTTTGAAAAAAAGTTGCGGAGCGCCCTAGGGAAACCACGCGGAATCATTCAGACTATGTTCCCGAAACCGCGGAAGATTTCGGGCTATCCTTCCGAAATGGCGGAGCCATTCATCAAAAGATTTCTGAAAAGACTTAGAAGAATTCCGAAATCTGCGGAAACCTTCGGGTTTTCCTCTCGGGAACGGCGGAAGCCATTCACAAAAGCTTCTCGAAATACCACGGGAAATGCACGAGCTTCTTCCGAAACTATGAAAAGAACTTAGAATTTTTCAAAGAACTTTGTGAAACGAGACGTCGCGGAAGCTTCACGGAAGTTTTCAGCCTTTGCTCCCGAAACCGCGGAAACTTTCGGGCTACCTTCCCGAAACGGCGGAAGCCAATTGTTTAAAACTCGGAAAAGCGCTCCGAAATAATTCCGGGAAAATGTGCGGAAGAGTATAAGATGTTCTCCCGAAACCGCGGGAGCCATTCGTCTTAAACGCCCGAAAAGGACCAAGAAAAGTCTTCGTAAGTAATCGCGGAAGCAGCGGAACAATTCGAGTTTCCCTCCCGAAACGGTTCTGCTTCCGAAACGGCGGAGCAATTCATCATTTCCTCCCGAAATGGCGGAAACTTTCGCCGTGTCGTCCCGCAGGGAGAGAGGCCGCTTGTTTAAAGCCCGGAACTTTTTCAAAAAATCGCGGAGGAACTCGAAGAAGCCACCCGAAACGTCGCGGAAGGCATTCACCAAAACCTTCCACAACCGCGGAAGCCTTGTGCGGAAACATTTCCCGAATCCTTCCGAAACGCCGAAACCTTTTCCTCTCCGCTACCACGGGAGCCCGTTTTCAATGTTTTGCGCATGATCAAATGGTGCGGAAGAAGTCCACCTTTTCCTCCCGGCACAGCGAAAGCTTCCGCTACATCCTCCCGCAATGGCGGGAAAGATTCGCCAGTTTGCTCCGCAAAAGGCGGTCGCACACAAACCGAGACGACCCGATAATCGACGGCGTACGACGCATTTACAACCGGTTTAAAACCCCACCAACCGAATTAACACCCCACACGTGCCTGGCCCATATAAATAATCAACGGGGTACGATCCAACCCATTGCCGTTTTGTTTTATAAACAAAGCCATTGAACACCGCGCGACCGTTCCAGCTCGTCTTGTGCAACCACGTTGCGGCCACCTCAATTAGCGTCTTCCGTCGGTGCCAGGTAGGATCTTAGCCTTACATGTCATAGTGCTTTTAGGATTGTCTTTTGTTCGAAAATGATGGTCATTGGTGGGGTTTTGACGGACAAAACGCCCGTCATGAGCGATTTTGTCCGTCGAATACAATTTGAATTGAGTTCTGCTCATAAAGACAGGATAAAATGTTTTGTGGGTGAAGACAGCCAGTTAGGACGGTTAAGTTTCTTCCATTTTCCTCCCCCGGTCGCATGCCTTGACTACTTTTAAACCGCCGAAGCCCACAGACCTTTTATACCCCCGGCCGAACGCTTGAGACGCGAAACCCCGGGCCTGTTCATAAAGCGTAGCCCTCTACCTAAGTCAAAACCAAGAAACCGGCGCCATTGCCCCTATTCAAACCTCGTGAAAATTCAAGTTGCGCGAGCCGAAACCCGAGACTATGGCCACCCGAGCCATGTCGTCAGTAGGTCTCCGGCGCCATTGCCCTCGCTTGAGTTAATACTTCCCATGGAACACTCCGGCAAGTGCCACAAATGACATTAGCATTCGAATGCCCTCACCGAGTCGTAAGTGCGAAAGGGGTTTCCCTTTCGTCACAAAGTCTGTTCCCCGAGCTTACCCGCCATTGGCCTTTCAAACCGCAGCATAGACGAAAGATATCCTTTCCCCAGAGCTAAACCGAAAGCACGTTGCTTCCGCGACACACCTATTCTCTCAGGAACACCCCAAAGCTTCTCCCTTTAAAAGATTCAAATGTTTAAATTTGTATTGCATAATTGAAATGATGAATTGTGCCTCCTAAGTACACAACTTCACATTACTCTTTGTCTCATTCATGAATCAAAACAATGATGCTCTCTGTTAAAATCTCACAGTATGTTGCTCAAAATCATGATGACGTGTATATGGGTGCTATCAGGGATAAGTCAAGATGCCGAAAACCGGTAAGAAGAAGGCGAAGATGACAGAAAAGAAACCTGCCCCTCTTAAAACTGAAACTTCACTCCAAGACACTAGGTGCACCACTGGTGTCCCTCCAGAAATCAGATGGGGTGACATCTACAGAATGATCCGGGACCAAGAAATCCCAGATATGTTGCTAGAGGAAGCACCAATCTATCTCAATATCAGAGCCTCAGGCATAACTAGAGCCGCTACCCCGCCCTGAGCTGTTCCCCTGTGCTAAAGTGATCGGATGGATACTCCAACATGGCGATGCTGAAGGAAGAGTGATAAATGATAGCGGGAAAGTGGCTATCGCGTCATTTCAACCCGCATATCTTGCGGCAGCCTACAGATTTCCCCGTGTCCAACAAGCTCTGACTGATGAATGGTTAAGCCAGATGAACAACATTGAGATGACCAAGAAGATGGGATTGGAGCAATGCTCCACAAGCAACATAAGGCTTCCTTTCCCCCCCTACCTTTCTGCATAGGTGCTTACAAGTTTTCAGGGGTTGCCTCTGCCGACGAATTTGTTCAAGAGTTGAAGGCCTTCCACTTCGGTGAGGTTATCTTCCACAGGAACGACAGAAAGGGTAAAGTGGCCGAGCATTGCAAGGATATCTATGCCCACTTCGAGTACTCCCACTACCCTGATGCCGAGGAAGAAGCATTCAGAGGCATCAGCAACATGACTGAGCTACGGATCTGTCGCCAAGGTACTGGAGCAAGCTCTAGCTCAACCAAGGCCCAGAAGACCAGCCAGCAAAAGGAGAAAGAAGCTGAAGATGCCCGAGCTCAGGAAGAGCTCAGATTAAGAGAAGAGGCGAGGTTACAGCGGGAAGCCGAGGAAGCAAGAAAGCAGCAAGAAGCTGAAAATGAAAGATTGCGGAAAGAGGCTGAGGAAGCCCAAAAGCAGAAAGAAGCTGAAGCTGAGCAGGCTGAGGCAGAAAAGAAGGCAGAAGAAGAATTGAAGACAAGGGAAGATGCCAAGGAAGGTGGATCCGGTATACAGGACATGGAAATAGACACCTCTCAAGCAGGTGGCTCTGGTGCCCAAAATGAAGGAGGAAACCCTGCTCAGGAAGTCCGGACCCCACCAGCGGAAGAAGATATAGACATCATAAACCGACCAATTGTCCCGTACACTCCATCGGGAAAGCGTACGGTGTCCAAATGGAATGAGTTTGTCTATGACAAGAAAAGAAAAGCGATGGTCCTCAAATCAGAAGAGAGGATCAAAAGTCCCTTCCATGAGGACATCGTTACCCACCGGGAGTTCACTATAATGCAGAATACGGACCAAGATCCCTTTGCCATGGCGACCGCAGTTGTAGCAACAGCAAAAGCATCCCTGGCCAATGTAGGCGTGATGATAAGAGATAGTGAATTGACAAGGAAGAGAGCTCGTACGCTACAAAGAACTGTGGATAATGAGCAATCCCAAAGAGATCTGGCAGTGAACAAGTATAATTGCTTGTACGCTGAACATAAGGAGCTGTCAAACAAGTACAGCCAGCTGGAGGAGGAAAAGGACCAGCTAACACTCCAAATGATGATTGTAGAAGCGGAGAAGAACGGAGTAGAAGAAAAGGCTTCTCAGCTAGAAGCAGACAAGCAAACATTAGCTGAGCGGTTAGAGCAGGATGAGAGCAAAACGGTAGACATGTCTCCTTTCCACGAGTTGTCCTGCAGCATTCTGAAGCAAATAAACGACACGCAGGAGCTGATCACTGACGAGGTTTGCAAGCTCAAGGCCATGATAGTCAGATTAAAAGAAATTAATGCGGAGGCCCACAGGCTCAAAGCTAAGAATACCCGTGTCAAGGAAAACGTCATAAGTCAGATGGCATGGAGAGAAGGGAAAGGGGGTTTCCCCCCGCATCTTCCTTTTAAGGCTGTGGACGATTTTAATGAAGATATAGCCTTGCTAGAGTTTGGCAGGAACTGTGCCAATAAGCTGATAACCAGTGTGCAGAGAACAACAGATAGAATTAATAGCCTATACCAAAAGCTCAAAGGAGTCCATGACAACTGCACATTGAGTTTCCCTCAGACCCTAGAAGACTTCCCGAAAAAGGAGCAGCGGTTGTCTCAGCTAAAGGAAGAGCTAGGCATCCAGATGGAGTATATGAAAAGGATTGATGTCCTGGCTATGGATGATCTCCAACATTATATTGGTTCATCATCACTTCACAACCATCTGCTGAAGGAAGTACATCAAGCTGCAGTAGCAGAAATTCAAAGCATTAAAACAGAGCTCGGGAAGAATGTGACTTCTCAGAAAATCTTGTTTCCTGCTGCAACAAACGTAATCATAAGGGACACGGGTGTCTGGTACAGCTACATAGCAGAGGAGGACAGGAAAGCTGCAGTAGATCCAGGATCCTCTCTCCCAGCAGCCTCTCTCCCAGCAGCCTCTTCCCCAGCAATGGCAGAAAGTCTGGCCAGTTCAATTCCCCCTTCCCAAGTAGAAGCAGCATTAGCAGGGGATTCGAGGGCCTCTTCCCAGGCAGCATCAGTAACAATTAACTTGGGCGACCCTCTGCCAGCAGAAGCTCACGCACAGGAATGAAGTGAACTGAATTCAGTTGAGCAACTCTCTTCAGCCAAACACGTGCCCAGAAGGGAAAGCTTTGGTGTTAGCCAATTCTCTGCTATATATATTTTGAATATGTAAGGCGTAAGCCATGGGACAGCTGTCCCTATTTCTGTCAGAACAATTTTGTAAAAGAAGTAATCATTTTGGAAATCGTTTTTAGAGGAAATTCCTGTAAATGACAGGTGGAGGGTGCTAGGTGTCATCCCAAAGGGCAGATTTGTAGCTATAAATAGAATCTAGGAAAGATGAGAATGGACTTTTGGCAGGGAATGAAATTTTAGACGATATGAGCTATCTTGTATCGGGTCTGTAAATTGAATTTTCTAATAGAAGCCACAGGAGATGGACGTTTTGCCTGGGATGTTGGACGGCTGTATGTTGGACTATTCTAATGACTGATGTTCTGTAATGTGAGATCATTCTTATCATCTGAACTATTTCTTTGTATTAATGATTTTACTCCTGCATGCGTTTTTTCTCTAATTTTGTGAACAATGAATGCGTTCCACATTGAGTCAGGAGCTACCTGCTGATATATTTAACATTGCTGTAGATTTCTCTTCTAGATCGAATGGCTAACTGTTCTTTCTTCAGGATAACTCATGTGGCTCATTGTTGATGCCTTTAAATTGCTCCTTGCAGGGATCTTTAAGTTCAATTCCAGTTTGTCACATTTAGATCTGTTTCTTTATTCTTGTTACGTAGATTAAATAATTTTTTTTTCCTTCTCTGTTTTATGAGCAATAGATGCGTTCCATGTTAAATGAGAAGCTATCTTCTCAAGATCTTTATCTTGCTGTAGATTTAATTGTGAGAAATAGCAGCTACCTGTTCTTTATTTACATATTTGTTACAGCTGATTGCTCATCCCTTAAGCGTGTTCCCTGCAATGATAGATAGATTTGTTTAGATTCCTAGTCGTAGATCTGTTTTAGTTGCATCTAGATCGTATAATTTAGGCACTTGCATCTCATTTAAAATATATAAAACCCAAAAGAAAGGTGGATCGGGCCATAACCGGTAGAATTGGATTTAAACTCCACACCCACGGTTGCCGGAACCGCTAACCGGACGGATTCCCTACACCAAATGGGAGATAGTCTAATTGGGACCATCTCTCGGGGAGAATCCCTTTCTGATTGATGCTACGATATCCGAGGCATCAACAGAAATGTTTTGATTTTTCGGTTCTTAATGGTTGGCATCCAAAATGTTCTTTTTTCAATGCGTTGGAGAGAATTCTACTTTGGGTCCAGTCAAGTTCAGGAATGTTATTCATCACCCCTTCTTTGATTTTTGTGTGGTATGGCTCTCTCCTGCTCTCCCTCGGTTGTATATTTCTCAAGTTATTGGGTTTATTATCCATTTCTGGCCGCAAACATGTCTAAGAGGCTTCGCGCCACCCCTCGACGTGCTAGAAGAGGAGGGGAAGCTTTGGTCATAGAGGAAACATAGATTCTTCTAAGAGTGGTTTTGATAGTTCTGTACCTACTCATTTGAGAAATATTTTGGATGACTCGGAAGAAGAAATGGTTGTGTAACAATTGGTATCTCAATGGGCTCAGGTGCGTCGCAAGAATTATTGGAGTGTTAAAAATATGTTGGCTCATGTTCTCATGCAGTTTCTGTTGATGTATTTGTAACTTTGGAATGTATTTCATATATGTATATTGTATTCCTATAGAGATGTTATTATTCCTCTATACGGAAGTGTTGTCATTTATATTGTAAGTGTCGTAACTTATATTTGATGGGTTATTAGACCACTTTGATGGGGTTGGCCCTATATGAGTCATGTGGGTAAAAGGGTTATTAGACCACCCTAGTGGGGGTCGGCCCTGTCAGCATTATGTTATGTGGTTAATTTGAGGCCGACCTAGTAAGGTTATTAGGCAAGTCAAGTCATGTATAAATAGAGTGCGGGAGGCACTCTGTTTGATTATTCTATTCTTCTTCACACACTCATTGGAGAGTGGTGCACTAGTGGAGGAGGAGAAGCTACTGCTAGGAGGACTATCTCTTGTACTTGGGTTGTATCATTGCTCTATCTATCTCTGAGGAAGTTGTGGGGTTTTTCACTTTCTTGGTTTTCCTTGGTGAAACTCTGTGTCTCTTGTGTGCTTGCATTATTGTGTCCATGATTGATATGTTGTAGATATGTTGTACATGTTATTCTCTCAGTTAATATCCTAGATCAGATTGAAACTCTGAAAAAATAACATGGTATCAGAGCTAGCC
Organism: Larix kaempferi; assembly: GCA_027924585.1. Classification (NCBI taxonomy): domain Eukaryota; kingdom Viridiplantae; phylum Streptophyta; class Pinopsida; order Pinales; family Pinaceae; genus Larix; species Larix kaempferi. The sequence goes on along the minus strand of BSBM01000203.1, from coordinate 5,154,663 downwards.
TGAAAGAAGTCATGGTATCACATTTATGACACTTGTTACACTTGCGAAGCTAGGGCTTGATATAGAAAAAACAAGTCATCGTAGAACTTTCACCATAAATTCATTTCAGCGACGTTTCAGGATCTGAAAATCTTACAGGTTGAAGATAAGATCCCCATGTACCTTGTGTCCGAAGAAGAACCTCTAATTCGTTGTACTTTCATATTTATGATTTGTACAATATAGGGTTTCTTCCTCTTCCAGATCTCAGTGATAAACAGGTGACCTAGGAAAAAAGGTCACAACTTGGGCTAGGAAGCTCCAAATGAAATTTTGTAAAAGTGTCAGGTAGGGAATGGACTGTACTTTCACAGGTCCGATTCTCAGAGGCCGAAATTGAACCAGTGACATGTGGCACTCCGTACAAGTTCGCTCTCCTGTTTTATCCCATAAACAAGTCACATTGAGACAATTGGCATAAATCTCTCTCAGAGAATCCATTTGAGGTCAGATCTATGGGGTTGGAAAGCTAATAGGTCAGGATACCACAGGCCAAATTTTTAGACCCTGTAGATCTGAAATTTCGGAGTTACACCAGAAACAATCAGGTGTATATTTCTGTCAAAACAAAATTGGATTTTGAGCACCTTCATTCATGGCTACGGGAATTTAGGGTTTCAGAGAATGTTGGAATTTTTGTATCGGATACCACGGCTGGATGCTCCTCATAAAAATCAAAATTTAGAGACCAAGATCGAATTTTTTGGTTGGGAAGAAGGCCGGGCTTGATCAAACCCTAGTTCGAGACTTTGATCGGAAAAGTGGAAAATTAGGGTTTCTGCAAAAGTTGGAATTTTTGAATTCTGTGACCATGGCTGGAAGCTCCTCAAGAAAATCGAATTTTAGAGCTTTGGATCAAACCTTTTGGCTGGGTGAAGCTCTAGGAATCTCAAACCCTAATTCAGGGTCCTCCGTAGTGAATCCAGAAATCTAAAAGGAAAATTTGAGGGGTGAAACTTTGCATTTTTCAAATTCTGAGTATACCATCTTGACCAGCTCAGAAAGGCGCATCTTCCTATCCTTTTAGAAGTTTGAAATTCAAAGTTTGAATTTTTAGGGTTTCTCTGACAAACCCTAATCCAGCTCTAGATCTAGTTTCAGCAAATCAAAGTGGATTGGGTTAATACTAGAAGAGAATGGATTGGTCACCTGCATAAGTGAAGAAGTTCCTGTTTCAGAGGGAGATGAGGCTAAGGCCTTGCACAAGAAGATTACAAGCAAACTCGATAGGTATGACTTACGAGTATGTTTCAAAATCTGTTCATGATTAATTTTATGATATGTTTGTCTTCATTAAGATTAGTACAATCTTGATTAATTTTAGACTTGTCGTATTACCTTAATAAAAATATGAATGCATGATAGAAGATATTCATTGATTAGGGTTTTGACACTTAGGATTGTACTAATGCATTGTGGTGTTGTATGAGGATGATGTTGTCTGCTAATATGAAAGGTACATCTAGAAAGACAAATCAAGTTCTAGATCAAGAACATATGACCATGGTGACATGAAGACAAAAGATTCATCCATTGTCATGGATCACATAGAAGCTCTACTTACGAGGTATGTATAATTTGGTTCCACAATGGTTAACCTATGAGATATGCAAGTTACTAGCACAAGTCATTGAAGAGAACAAGAAGACATTATGTGGGTATGTTAGACATAACTAGCTAGCATGCTAATTCAAGTATGTTTTTCCTATATCAAGTTAGAATCCTACCTTGTGTTAGGATCTCTTATATAAGTATACATTGCATGATTGATAATGATTATTTATGAAGTTAGAAATTTAAGTAATCAAGGGTTTATGCATATTATGTCCCTTACCTTGATTGATGATATGACTAACCAGAAGAGTCCTATGCTCAAATAAGAATATGCATGAGTAAAAGAAGTCTTCCCTGAAACCTTGAATACTAATACTTATTATCTTTGTTTGAAATGATCATGACTATACATGTTTAAGATTATTTTGTTTTGATAGTATTGAGATTATACTAATGAATGTATGACTATGTATGAGATCTTGAGGACAACACCATGATGATACTAGTGTACCCTTAAGCATGCATAGTGGTCAAGGATGGATATAATCTCAAAGATAGGTAATCCAGGAAGCAAAGATCAAGAGGGAGCACACTCCAGTAGTTCCTGCAAGGAAACAAATATTGAGAGGGAGTCCACCCTACAAACAAACAAGATAAGCATTTGAATTGTCATTTCTTGTATATTTGATTGTTTAGATAATACCGTTCAATGATGTATATACTTATGTTCCTAGACTTAGGTTGTGTATTATGCATATTAGAATAATTGCATTAATGAACAGTACACTACTAATATGCATGTAATGGGTATGTGGCCTATGACACTATACAACATTCCATTGCTACTTATCTAGAATGAAACCTCTTTGCTGACATGTTGGGAGTTGTGCACACTCTTAACCATGTTCTGGTAGAGATTGGAAGGCATCTAGAAAGTCACAGGATATGGATAAATGTTGTATTGAAGCATTGGCTAAAATAATTGCATGACTATATGACATATTTCTTTAAGTGTAAGAATTTGTTCTGAAAACTATGTGATGTTTCTAATCATGCAATTTAACTTTGTAGAAAAGATCGTATACCATCACCTACAAAAGAGGGACTACAAAATTTGTTCCAGCGATGAAGTTCAAACTATCTATTGAATATATTGAAGAATCTGAAGTTCCTAGGATATGGGATACAGTAAAAGGATGCCATGGTCGAGAAGTACCAATCAATCATGTTTGGGATGTGGTCCCAAGACCTGAAGGGAAGTTTGTTGTGACTTCCAAATGTATCTATAAGATCAAGCATGTTGCAGATGGTAGCATGGAGAAATACAAAGCGAGGTTTGTATCTCGTGGCTTCTCCTAGAAAGAAGGGATTGATTATGAAAAGACTTTTGCTCCTGTGGACAGATACACTTCCATTAGATCAGTACTTTCTCTGGTTGCAGTGATAAAATGGAAGATACACCAGATGGATGTCAAGACAACTTTCTTGAATGGTGTAGTCGAGGAGGAAGTGTATGTGGAGCAGCCACTTGGTTTTGAGACACATGACAGAGAGTCATATGTGTGCAGGTTGAAGAAAGCCTTGTATGGCTTGAAGGAAGATCCTAGGACTTGGTACAGTGTAGGATAGACAACTTTCTATCCAGTTTGGGATTTACCAAGAGTAAAGTAGATTCCAACCTTTACTATAAGGTTGAGGAAGGAAATCCAGTGATACTACTCTTGTATTTGGATGGCCTGTTTGTTACAGGTGAGGATAGATTGATTGCCGACACGAAGAGGAATCTTGCTGCCGAGTTCGAGATGAAGGACTTGGGGATGATGCACTACTTTCTAGGCATGGAGGTGTGGCAGAGTGCAGATGGAATCTTCCTTAGACAAGGGAAGTATGCAGTAGAGATCCTGAAGAGGTTCAGGATGATGGACTGTAAGGCCATGGCCACACCTATGGCATCTAACCTGAAGCTTTTGTGTGATGCTTCATCTGAGCTAGTTGATGTCACTATGTATCGTCAGATGATTGGGTCCTTGATATACCTGATGAACATGAGAATAGATATTTGCTTTGCGGTGAACACATTGAGCCAGTTCCTGACAGATCTTAGAGGTGTTCACTTGGTTGCTGTAAAGCATATTCTGAGGTACTTAAAAGGTACAATTGATTATGGGCTCAAGTATGATGCGAATCAAAAGTTTAACTTGCAGGGTTATGTTGATTCGGATTGGGAAGGCAGTGCTGCAGATAGGAAGAACACTTATGGGTGCGACTTTAGTATGGGGTCAAGTGTGATCTCTTGGTTTAGCAGGAAGCAGTCCTGCGTAGCACTGATTATAGTCGAAGTAGAGTATGTTGCAGCTTGTTCGGCTAGTTGTGAGGCAGTATGGCTTAGGAAGCTACTGTCTGAGTTATTTGATCTCCCGTTGGATGCTACTAGTATTTTTTTGTGACAACCAGAGTTATGTGAAGCCGTCTGAGAACCCGGTGTTCCACGATAGGTCGAAGCACATTGAGATCAAATATCACTATATCAGGGATATGGTGCATAGAGGAGTAGTGAATCTCTTGTATGTTGCAACGGATGAGGAGGTTGCAGATGTGTTGACGAAACCACTAGCCTAAGTGAAGTTTGACTACTTCATAGAGAGGCTTGGTGTTCTTCAGATTGACAACACTTTGAGGAAGAAGTGATGGACACATTTGCAGGATCCATTCCAAGCATGGTAAGAGGAGGATCCTTCCCTGGCTGTGGATGTAAGCACTAGAAGATGAGCATCAGGATGATGCTCCAGTTACTGCTCTATATATGCATCATGTTGGATGCTTGTTATGATTAGTTGGATCATGTATATGTATATGCATCATGTTGGATGCTTTTTATGATCAGTTGGATCATGTATATGTATATGCATCATGTTGGATGCTTGTCATGATCAGTTGGATCATGTATATGTATATGCATCATGTTGGATGCTTGATATGATCAGTTGGATCATGTATTTATGTATGCATCATATTGGATGCTTGATATGATTAGTTGGATCATGGATTTGTATATGTATCAGGTGGATACATTGTATGATCAGGTAGATCATGTATGATGATATGCATCAGGTGGATACATTGTATGATCAGGTAGATCATGTATGATGATATGTATCAGGAAGATACATTGTATGATCAGGTAGATAATGTATGATGATATGTATCAGGTAGATACTTGGTATGCATTAGGTGGATGCATTGTATGATCAGGATGATCATGGATGACGAGCTTCAGGATGTTGCTCTAGATGATATGCATCAGGATGATGCTATGATGATGATCAAGTTGATCATGTGATGATGTACATTAGGATGATGTATGGTGAGTATCAGGTTGATATTCCGTGGCCGTGGACAGGTTGTGCAAGGGTAGCATGTAATAAGTCGTGGAGATCTAGACAGGTTGTGCTAGTCACGTAAAAGGCCTCATATGCTCATTAGAGATCTTGCTTAGCAAGACACTCTTTTAAGGTTTTTCTAGACCACATGTAATATGTCCTGGAGATATGGACAGGTTGCGTTAGTCATGTAAAAGGCCTTAGATGCTCTTTAGAGATCTTGCTTGGCAAGACACTCTTTTAAGGTTTTGTGGGGACCACATGTAATAAGTCCTAGAGATCTGGACAGGTTGTGCTAGTCACGTAAAAGGTCTCAGATGCTCTTTAGAGATCTTGCTTGGCAAGACACTCTTTTAAGGTTTTGTGGTAGGGGTCACATGTAATAAGTCCTGGAGATCCGGACAGGTTGTGCTAGACATGTAAAAGGCCTCAGATGCTCTTTAGAGATCTTGCTGGGCAAGACACTCTTTTAAGGTTTTGTGATAGTCACATGTAAAAGATCCTGGGAGATCTGATAGGTTGAGCCGTGTGCTCGTAAAAGGCCTAGGATGCTCTTTCGAGGTTTTGTTGATGCACGTAATTAGTCCTGGGATCCACAGTATGACCACTGATGATGAAGACCTATAGGTGGTAGGCCTACATCCAGCATGAAAAAGGGCTGGCTCTGTAGAACTTCCTATGACGAGTAGTTCAGAGATTGATTGAGATAGCAGAAGCAGTGACGATGATGATGATTCGATAACGATGATCCAGAGAAGAAGACTTGTGCTAGAAGACCTGTGTTGAGAAATACCTTCCTAGTTAAGAGGGAGTGTTGATGTATTTGTAACTTCGGAATGTATTTCATATATGTATATTGTATTCCTATAGAGATGTTATTATTCCTCTATACGGAAGTGTCATCATTTATATTGTAAGTGTCGTAACTTATACTTGATTGGTTATTAGACCACCTTGATGGGGTCTACCATGTATGAGTCATGTGGGTAAAAGGGTTATTAGACCACCCCAGTGGGGGTCGGCCCTGTCAGCATTATGTTATGTGGTTAAGTTGAGGATGACCTAGTAAGGTTATTAGGAAACTCAAGTCATGTATAAATAGAGTGCGGGAGGCACTCTATTTGATTATTCTATTCTTCTTCACACACTCATTGGAGAGTGGCACACTAGTGGAGGAGGAGAAGCTGCTGCTAGGAGGACTATCTCTTGTACTTGGGTTGTATCATTTCTCTATCTATCTCTGAGGAAGTTGCGGGGTTTTTCACCTTCTTGGTTTTCCCCGGTGAAACTCTGTGTCTCTTGTGTGCTTGCATTATTGTGTCCATGATTGATATGTTGTAGATATGTTGTACATGTTATTCTCTCAGTTAATATCCTAGATCAGATTGAAATTCTGAAAAACTAATAGTCTCAGGGTTCTGGAAGGGACAACATATCCCTTCTTTGGTTCCGACTATCCATTCCTCTTCCTCTCTAAGTTCCTTGTTCATCTCCAAACCAATGGAGACTCAAGAAGAACAAGATGTAAAAGAGGCCCCCACAACCCAAGATAAAACCAATATTGATTCTACTAGTGGTTATAAAAGGAAGAAGGTGGAACGCAGCAGACATGTGGACCTCTCCTCCTTCAGGAAAACTGAGGCACTCCCAGTTAAAAAATATTTGGACAACACTTCTAGCTCGGATGACTATTGGTGCCCCATTTTGGTAGAGAACCCCAAAGATGCTGAAGCTGCCCACAACTCTGAGTAACCTCTTTGTTGTTTTCTTTGCCATTTTTTTTGTTGTTGTTAGTAGTCAAGGAATTCTAGTTTCTGAAGCTGTCAGTCTTCTTTGCCTCGATTTTTATGTCCATAGAGGCTATTTTGAAAACAATTCATTTTGGAAATGTACTCATGCATAAGAGTTCTTGGTAGTTTTTTGGTCACCCATGCATGGAAGATGAACATTGACAGGTTTAGAATGATACTCCATGCATGGCTAATGTGTCTATGTTTATGTTTTAGTAGTCATAGGTCTGTAAGAATCCATGGTGGGCTGATAAACTTCATGTTACTCTTGTGCATGCACTTACTACTTTTTGTACACTAATATAATTTTACTATGGAGCTTACCCCCCCAAAAAAAGGTAGTGGAAGAATTCCCTAGAAGAACCAAGAAAGGAAAAAGGAAAGAGATAGTCTCAAGAATAGGAGCCATAAGAGAGGCAGAGAATAGGAGAAGCCTTTGGACAACCATCTTAAGCGGAGGAAAGAAAAACAGAGTTGGAAATTATAATTGTAACTATGTGTTGTAAGCCACCTGAGACTGAAACCAAGGGCATAGCTGATGTACGCATATTGTAAATTAAAATTTGTGTAAGTTAACAAATTAATAGAGAAGTTGAGAGACCTCTATCTATTGTGGTATATTTATGTGTGTGTGTGTGTGGTTGTCCATTTATGTTTCTATTGTGTGCGTTCTGATCTGCAATGCATGTACCAACATGTTGCTTGTGTCAAAGGGGTATTAGAGCAGGAGTGTCCTGTGAAGTGAACAATTCCAACTAGAGGGAAGTGTCGGGTAGAATTATTTTGGAGGAACTATACTTCCAATGGAGAAATTACTAGTTAGAAATTTAAGTAAATAAATTATGGATAGTAGAGGAGTACCTGCCCAAGGAAGGGGCATAAGGAAGCATGTAGGTGTTGTAATTGGTGAAGCTAGGCTTGATGAAATGGCCCAAATTATAAGATCCATGTAGGCACAATTGGAATCCATTTAGACTATGTGGAGGAGAGGAATTACAGATGGGACTCGGGATGTTAGTGATGAAGAAAATGAAGTTGAACAACCCCAAGAAGAGGGGGAGGAATCTGAAGACCCCAGGGAATGAATTATAAAACCCCTAACAGAATTGGGAGGGAAACCTAAGATGGAGGTAGTTTCATACTTTGGAAGTTTGGATCTAGAATATTTGAGTGATTGGATCAGGGATATGGACAAATTATTTGATATGGATCAAATTGAAGACCCTAAGAGGGTAAATATGGATTTCCTAAAGTAAAAAGTTCACGCATCCTCATGGTAGGATATTGGGAAGTTGGATAGAATGAAGAAAGGAAAGGATAAAATTAATACATGGGATAGAATGGTGGCTAATTTGAAGTCTAAATTTCTTCTTGTTGATTACATGCTAAATTTGTACAGAAAATTAAAGAATTTGAGGAAAAAGGAAATGATTGTGAAAGAATGCACTAAAGAATTCTACAAACTAACCAATATCATATTTGTACATAGTGATGAAGGAGATGAAGTTGTAGCAAGATACATTAATGGGTTAAAGTATTCTATTTAGGATTAGTTGGGTGTTATGAGGATTAAGACAATTAGATAGGCCTATCAACTGGCCCTAAAGGTAGAAGAAAATATATTAAGAAGGAACCCAAGTAATAGGGGAAAGACAACAATTAGAGGTAGAGGAAGAACCACATCTGGTAGAGGATAGATTGGTGGTACAAAGAAAGAAGAAGGCACCATCTATTGTGTTCAAAACTAGGATTCCAAAAGACGTAATGAAGCCTACATAGGTAGAATAAACCCTAGTGGATGAGGAAAATTTAGGGGTATGGGAACATGTATACCTTCCATAGTATGCTACAAGTGTTAAATGCCTAGAAATAAGGCATATGAATGCCCTAGAAACCTACATAATGTGAGGAAGAAGGAGAGTAGGACACAAGTCACTATGGGGATAAAGGTACTACTGGTTTGAAAACTGACTATAGTGTTGATGAAGATCAACCAGAAGTTGAAGGAAACTTGATGAATAGGAGAACGTTATTGAATGCTGCTAACTAGTTAGAGGAGGAACCAGACTAGAGGGAATTGATTTTCAAGACCATGTGTAGATGGAGGAAGCACAAAGAATTTGGTCTCTAATGAGGTTGTAGAGAAACTAAAATTCAAATGTAGGCCACACTCATAGGCCTATAGGGTCTCATGGTTGCAAAAAGGGCACAATGTCACTATTTCTCAATAGTGTTTAATAAATTTTAAGATTGCTAATTATTATGATAGTGTGATGTGTGATTTAGTACCCATGTATGATTGTCATCTATTGTTGGGAAAACCCTGGAAATATGATAGGAATATGATTTATGATGGATATAAGAGCATTGTTTTGGTGAAGAAGGGTGGAAAGATGTGATGAACCTGCAATAATTAATTAATGCAAATACACGAGATATCAGAAATAACAGAACTCAGAATCACTTTTATATTGATCACAGGCCACTTCGAGGGGGAAACCTCCTTTGAGAAAGCTCAATACAATTAACTTCACCGTGCCTTCAATGACCTCAACACACACTTATATACTAATTCTATGCCCAATACTATGAGTCAAAACCATGGGACATATAATACTATGGGACGAGTTACAAAGCATATGCATCCAATATTATGGGTCAATACCATGGGCTAATATAACTATGGATCAACAAATACTATGGGATGACTTACAAAACATATGCGTCCAACAACAATATACTAACAAGGTAAAGAGAAGGGTTGACACGGGTTCCTAACATCCCCTCTCCCTTAGAAAAATCTTTGTCCTCAAAGCTTTGGTTGGGGAAATTGATGCAGAATCTGAATGAGTGGTTCCCCGGTAGCATCCTCGGGTTGCATTTCGGGCCACTGATGCCTTTGGAGTTTCAGGGAGGATTTTTTGGAAGGTTGTAGATGAAGAAGAACCATATCAACTGCATGAAAAGTGTGCTCAGAATGGTGTTGATCATCTTGTTGTTGCAATCGAATTCTGGCCATGTGAAGATTGTCCTGCATAATGAGAAGAATCTGATCCTGGTTTCGAAGAATCGAGTCAATTGCTTGAACTGGGGAGCTACTAAGGGTGTATGGAAGAAGAATTGGCAGTGTCTGTCCATAGACTGCTTCATATGGTGTCGTTGTAGATGTGGTATTGTACCACCAGAGCGCTTCGAAGAAATCCATAGAAATAGTTGGCCAAATCTATGTAGGGATGGGAAAGGGTTTGAGCAGTCCCGAAAGGAGTGTCGTTTCACCCTTGTTGACCTGAAAGTATCACAGTCATCCACCATCTGTTGAATTGTCATTTTCAGTCCCTACCAAAAGAAGTTACATTGTTCCCGGTCATACATTTTGAAGAACCCAGAGTGCCCTGCTAATGAAGAAGCATGGAGTTCATAGAAGAGATAGCCCTGTTGAACATATTGCAACCAATTTGGAACAAGCAGAGAAATAGCTGTAAGAGAAACTAGGTCATCAATTGTGCGAGAAGGAGCATATGCCACCATATTGTCCTTACCCTTATTGTAAGTGATCGCATAGGGATAACCCATTTTAGGTGTGTTGGGGAGGAGACCCATTGTTCCAGGAAATTTTCCAGACCCTGGAGATCAGTCTTGATGCAGAAATAATTCCCTAATAGGTATGGCTGCCACTTCTGTACTGCATGCAAAATAGCCATCATTTCCTACTAAGAGGTAGATGCGGCTAAATTCTTACCGGAAAGGTCTCTTGAAGGCAGCAAGCTCATTGGTTCAGCAAAGACACCTGCATATCTATCCAAAGAAGTAGTGGAGACTGTTGATGGGTGCATCTGAATGGAATGGAGCTGAGCGATGACACCATGTGAATTCTTCTTAAGGATTTTTTCCAGGTGATGTGAACTGATCATGCAGAGAGACCTTGGTTGTAAGCCCATAAATTTGTGTTGTGCCCCATTGACTGAAAACTGCATCCAAAGTTCAGCAAAATCCCATAGGATGGGGCCAAGTGTGCGTAACCATTGAACGCCCAAAACCACATCACATCCGCCTAAGGACAAGGCAAACATGTCAGAGCGCAGGTTATAATCTTCCATAGAGATACACACATTGTGATACTTCCCCTTGCAAGGTAAGGTTCCCCCATTGGCAACCATGACTTCAAAGTGGGAGCAAGGATGGACAAAACAGTCAGCTTGTTTGGAAATCCGAGGGTCAATGAAGTTATGAGTGCTACTAGAATCAATGAGTATGGTAAAAGGGAGCTTCTTGAAGTATCCCCTGACCTGCATTGTTTGTGGGGTGGTGACGCTGGTTACAGCATGGAGAGAGATCTCAGGTGGGTCGTCCTAAGATGGGGTGTCAACAGGTGGGTGTTGAATGTCAACCTGATCATCTACTGTATCTAGAGCTTCTTCACCAAGTTCAGAGGCAGGCGGAGAATCCACATCCAAGAGATAGAGCTTTTGTTGAACACATGTATGTCCCCAAGTGAATTTCTCATCACAATTATAACAAAGCCCTTTTTCTCGGTGTGCCTGCATCTCTGTTTCAAACAAATGCTTGATAGGAGTTGGTCGAGGAGCAGGCGTGATGGGAGGTCATTGGGAACCCATATTTCTGAAGGGAACAAAGGTGGGTTTGGAGCATTGTTGAGCTGTGATCTTGTCCTCGACCAGCTTAGCCAACCCTAGGACTTCCATCATTGCGTTGGGACAGAACATTTTGACCTCTGAGCAGATTTCATCCTTGAGACCACTGATAAAACAACTCTTGTAGAATTCATCAGACAATCCTTCTGTGTGATTGGCTAGTTTCTCAAATTTCGTTTGATACTCTCTCACTGTGCCAGTTTGGTGAAGTTTAGTGAGTGCTCCTATGAAGTCGTCAAAAGCACTAGGACCAAATCGTGGCAAAAGGAGTTGGCAAAAATCTGTCCAATTTGGCTCGAGATGAGCTTTGATGTACCAACGGTACCATTGAAGGGCTTCCTGTTCCAAATGAAAGGATGCAAGCGGAACTTTCTGGACATCAAAAGTATTATGCAGACTGAAATATTGTTCTACTCGGTATATCCATCCAGTCGGATCAATACCATTGAAGCGAGGAAAATCAATCTTCGGCCCACGAAAATTGTTGGAAGAAGAGAACCCGGTGGCTACAAAAGATTCTAGCTGTCGGTTATTGTTCATGGCTGAATGTTGAAGATGGAGGCTGAGAAATTTTTCATCCAGATCTTGGAGTTTGGTTTGGATGGCTGCAAGTGGTTCCTCCATGGTTCTTGCTCCTGTGCGGGTGACAACCACAACCAAGAGTCTTTTTTTGTTTTTTGGGAAATGGATAGAAAAACACAAACAAAAGCTTATGTCGTAAAGGAAAATTTGGATTTGGAAAAACTCGGATTGGTAATTGGGGTTTGACTAGGATTTGGACACTTTCTGATCGACAGGGAGGCAAAAAAGGGGGATTTCAGAAGCTGGGTGAAAGAATGAGAAAATTTGGTAGAGAGGGACAAAGAAGCAGAATTAGGAAAGGAACACGGTGGCAAAATTTGAAGGCGTTTAGGTGAAAATTGAAGGAGTTATGGCAAACCCTAAAAATAGACAAATGTGGGATTTCTAGTCTTAGGAAGTGGAATTTGGGATAGGGTCTTCAGGAATGAAATATGCAGAATGGGATTGTAGGGATGTTAGTGAAGTTTCATGGAAAACAGAGTTGAAACAAGGGAGATATGGCCGAAAAATAGAATTTTATACTCTGTTTTCCTGGCAAAATTTGAAGGTGTTTGGGTGAAAATTGAAGGAGTTATGGCAAACCCTAAAAATAGACAAATGTGGGATTTCTAGTCTTGGGAAGTGGAATTTGGGATAGGGTCTTCAGGAATGAAATATGCAGAATGGGATCGTAGTGATGTCAGTGAAGTTTCAGGGAAAACAGAGTTGAAACAAGGGATTTTTTTTTTTTTTTCAGAGATGGATCGGCTAGGGTGGCGCGAAAGGGATCCACAACAGATGGATTTGCAATGGTGTGGAAGGGATCGAAAAATGGCTGGATCTAAAATGGTGACTGGATCTGGAAAGACTTTCAGAATAGATATGAAATGGCTGGATCTAGAGCAGAAGTGATCGGCAATAGTTCAGCTGAAAATAGATATGGACCCCAGGTATGTGCGGCTTCCTATCGGTTCAGGGGATTCACTCGGCCACCAATGCTGTCTGACGGATTGCGTATTGGGGAAGTACCCCTCACTCTATGGTTCAGGTAAAACTGATAACCGCTTTGCCACAATCGACAGCTCTTGGTTTACCTCATAGGTGGGAACTAGTCAATCAGGTAGGGGTCGTTTCCCTTTTCGCTGGCAGGTCCTCTCAATGGGCCAGCTACTTTGGGGTTCCTGTGGTACTCCTCATAATGATTTTAAGGGATTATTCCCAAGTACTTCCCACAATTAAGCGGATATGGATTATTCCCAGATTCGAACTTGCAACAGATGTGAAAAAAAAAATTGGCATAAATTCCACCCAACGAGCCCAAGAAAGTGCTCTGATACCAGATGTGATGAACCTGCAATAATTAATTAATGCAAATACACGAGATATCAGAAATAACAGAACTCAGAATCACTTTTATATTGATCACAGGCCACTTCGAGGGGGCAACCTCCTTTGAGTAAGCTCAATACAATTAATTTCATCGTGCCTTCAATGAACTCAACACACACTTATATACTAAGTCTATGCCCAATACTATGAGTCAAAACCATGGGACACATAATACTATGAGACGACTTACAAAGCATATGCGTCCAATACTATGGGTCAATACCATGGGCGAATATAACTATGGATCAACAAATACTACGGGACGACTTACAAAGCATATGCGTCCAACAACAATATCCTAACAAGGTAAAGAGAAGGGTTGACACGGGTTCCTAACAAAAGAAAACTAGTCTATTACCCTTGAAAGAGGCTAGAATTAATAAGGGTATCACTAGTAACTGTTTTGGAAAAAGAATCGTGTTGTGCTCAATCAAAGAATTTCAAAGAGAAGAAATAAGAGTGAAATGTTGTTTTGTAGTCATACCAAAAGGACTTAGCACAAAGGTACATAAAGAAGATGTTCCTGTGGAGGTTAGAAATATGCTAATATAGTTCAAGGAAATTATCTTGGAGGAGATTCCAAAGGTATTATCTCATGTGAGTATTATATCCCATCATATTGATCTTATTCCATGTTCAAGTTTTCGAAATAAGGAACCGCATAGGATGACACCTACGGGGAATGAAGAGATGAACCAAAAAGTTAGGAACTATTGTACAAGGGAATGATAAGGGGAAGTGTAATTCCATGTGCAATACCAACTATACTTGCACCAAAAAAGGAGGAGAATGGAGGATCATGTGCACCAGTTCAAGGGCCATCAATACAATTACAACTAAGTACAGATTTCCATTTCCAAGAATGGGTGATTTGTTGGATTGGCTGAGTGGAGAAATTTACTTCACCACTATTGAATTAAAGAGTGGGTATCATAAAATAAGGATCCAGGAAGGGGATGGATATTGGAAGACTGTGTTCAAGACAAAAGAAGGACTACATGAATGACTTTCCATGCCATTTGGGATAAAAAATGCTCCTAGTACTTTATTAGGTTGATGAATGAGGTGTTGAAACCATATTTGGTTGAGTTCATGGTTGTTTATCTTAATGATATTTTGATTTTTAGTAACACAAAAGAAGAGCATCTTGTGCATCTGAGACATGTGTTACAATTGTTAAAGAAGGAGAAGTTGTTGATAAATATGAAAAAAGGTATTTTATGAGGAAGAAGTAGTATATTTGAGGTTTGTAATATCTTAGCAAGGATTGAAAATGGACCCTAACAAGGTGAAGAAAATTATAGATTGGCCAGTACCTAAAAACATAATAGAGGTAAGAATCTTTCATGGTTTGGCTAGTTTTTACTAAAAACTTATAAGGAATTTCAGTGGCATTTGTGCACCACTGATAACTTGTATGAAGAAAGGATAATTCCAATGGAATGCAGTTGCTCAAAGAGAATTTGAAAAGTTGAAGAAAAAAGTAACATAGAGACCAGTGTTGGCATTTCCTGACTTTGAAAAAGTTTTTCAAGTTGAAGGTGATGCTAGTGGAATGACCATAGGGACAGTGTTGAGTCAAGAAGGAAAATCAATTGCATTTTTCAATGAGAAGTTAAATGAGGCTAAGAAGAAGTATTAGGTATATAACCATGAACTGTATGCAACCATACAAGCTTAGAATAAGTAGAGGCATTGTTTTCTTCCTAAAGAATTTGTGTTGTACACAGATTATTAGGCTCTAAGATATGTAAAAAATAAGTCGAGATTAAATCAAAGAAATATGAAATGGGTAGAGTTTATGCAGAGTTATAGTTTTGTATTGAAGTAGTGATTGGGAAAGTCAAATAGAGTGGTTGATTCATTAAGCAGGAGGATTGTACTATTGTCTACTTTGATAGTGTAGGAGGCAAGTTTGGAGGAAATGAAGAGTCTATATGAGATAGACCCAGATTTTGGTGAAGCTTGGAAAATCAATGATCCATGGAGTGGGGACATAACGCCCTTCGTGGATTATTTTATCTAATAGGGATTTATTTTTAGGACTCATCAACTATGTATACCAAATTGATCGATCATGGAGAACTAAATCCAAGATGAACTATATAATGGAGGACTAAGTGGACACTTTGGAGTTGAGAAGACCAAGGAATTGGTTGAAGAATAATATTATTGGCCAGGATTGGCTAAGAGTGCGAGGATATGGGTTTCCCATTGCATAATTTTCCAACATGTGAAGGGAAGGAGCTAGAACATTGGATTGTACACACCATTTCCCATACCAAAAGCGATTTGGGAGGACATCAACATGGACTTTGTGTTGGGAGAGCCAAGAACCCAACAAGTTAATGATTCTATATTTTTTTTGTTTACATACTTTCAAGAATGGAATATTTATTCCTTGTAAGAAGACAAATAATGCAACCATCATAGCTGAAATATTTTTCAAAGACGTGGTAGATTACATGGATTTCCCAAAATCATTACTTCTGATAGAGACAATGAATTCATGGGGAATTTCTGGAGGATATTGTGGAATAACATGAATACCATATTGTATTTTAAGTTCTACATATCCACAGAGAGATGTCTAGATAGAGGTTATGAATAGAATCCTTGGAAACTTGTTGAGTTGTTTGATAACAAAAAGGCTAGGACAGTGGAAGAATATACTGGAACATGTTGAGTTTGCATACAATAATTTTGTTAATAGATCGAATGTCAGGAGTCCATTTCATATTGTAAATGGAATATCACCCATAGGAGTTGTGGACTTGGAACCATTTCCAACATTAGTACAGAGAAGTGCAAATGTAGAGTCATTTGTAGATCACAAGAAGGAGATTCATTATCAGGTTCGACATCAACTGCATAAGAGCAATCAAGGATATAAATGGAAGGTCGTCTTGAAGAGGAATTCAAAATTATTTGAAGACGGAGACTTGGTGTTAGCATATATTAGGAAAGAAAGGTTCCCGCGAGGACATACACTAAACTAAATATGAAGAATATTGGATCTTGTAAGAGTTTGAAGAAGGATGAAAATGCGAAGTTGGGAAACACTTTTATGACAACGGAGTGAAAAAAAAATAGTGCACGCGGATGATCATGCGAAAAACATTCAACATCAAACTCTAGGCCGAGAGTTTGTGAGAGTTCAAACTCTCGACCGAGAGTTTAATAAACCTCTAGGCCGAGAGTTTGAACCAATCACCGTGTTGTATTTTTAAAAAAAATCTCGGATGATAGTTTGAACTAAACTCTCGGTCGAAAGTTTGGAAGAGATTTTTTTGACCGAGAGTTCATGGTAATCAAAACATATGAAAATATCTGGCATCTTTCTAGAAACTGCAACTTTAGCAAGCCCAAACCACTTTTAAATATTATTTGTCGGACTTGGTAGCATTTGATTCATCTCTAAATCTAGTTTCCAATTATATAATAATTGTTTCATTTCGATTTGAATTTCTATTTATTAATAAAACAATTTTAAACCTTATTCCTTAAGAATTTTATTACTCTAAAAATCACCCGAAATGAAAATTCAATATCATAACAAAGACAACACCAAAAAATTTGAAATCTTCATAGAGATCTTCCTTGCTCCATGCTTTTCAAAAGAGTACTTTTATTTTTTTCAATAAGAGTCACACTAAAAAGAAAATTGAAGCTTACCAACATGTGTCGATAAGGCACCATTTTATGAACATATGTTATTTTGATAAATAATAAAAAATAGTTCTATTGTCCGAAAAACCTCAAAATATAGTCCATACACAAGTGCAGTGTGTGTAGATTATGATCATACATTTTTTTACCTCAAATGAATAACCATCTCTCAAAACACTAGTGCTCACGCTGGTCACTCATTGTCCATACCTAAAATTTTCAAGTATATTCCATTGGTGAGCACCAAATTTGTCCCATGAAATGTCCATAAAAAAATTAAAAAAAATACAAGTAGCAAGCTAATTCAATTATCTAAAACATTTTTGTTTACTTCAAGTTGAAATTCCTAAGGGAGATATGGGTTTGAAGAGGTAGAAGTTGAAGAACATAAAATTTAGCATTTTTGTTTTTCAAAAACAAGCCAAAAGTGTTACCCAACTTCGTGTTTTCACCCAGAAAATATCAGACAATTCCTAAGTGTTAGAATTTCTTGAAGAAATGGATATGTTTCCCATATTAAATGCTGTAGACTTGTATGAGTATCATAAGAGGTTTACAGAGTAAGATCATGATTTCATGGCTGATTGGTGAGAGCATATGTTAGAGTGATAGGAGGTTGAGCCTAAGAAATCTTGGATGAGCAAACTGTTGGGTGCACCCAAACCCAAAAAAATAAGGAATAATTAGTTCAATGGAAAGACCAAGGCATTTAAGATGCCACTTGGGTGTCGAAAGAAGAGTCGCAACAGATTGGATCCCTTGACCATTTGGTGAAAATGGGTTCACCTTTTTTTATTAACCATAGAGAATTGATGCAGGAGCATCATAGTCATCCATCAAAATGTATAAATAAATTGTAGACATTAGATCAATTTGGGAGAATTCATGTAGTGGGACTCCACATATCAACATTGGGGCATCGAAGTTTTCCTTTTGGGAAAATTGATGATAGACCAAGTATCGAAGAGCTACTAGAGCATCGGAAAGATTATATCAGAGGTATCCTATCATGGTTTTGTAATGGTGTGATTGGAGGGAAGTTATGTGTGTGATTTGGCACACACCTATTCTAAAAGAAACCTGCTAAGGGGTTGTGTAATGTTAATAGAGATTCAAAGTAAAGGGAAAAATAAACTACAAACTAAACAAAAGGAAGAAAATATAGACTAACAGTATGGATGCATTCTTCAATAAACATGACACATGCAAATACATGTTGTAAAGAATCAAAGAATGATTTTTCTTTTATATTCAAATGAGATAGTAAAAAAGGAGAGAATAACCTCAATATAGTGTAGATGAAGGGGCCCCTGCAGCTGTCCTAGGGAGGGTCTGTCAGTTTCATGTGATATCACAATATTTCAGCCTGTTAGGATATTCCTATACTCCATCCTAGTCCTACTATCATTTTCATCCTTTGCATTTTCAGTCATGCATGCACTTTTAGGGTTTGCATGCATTATTTAGGGTTTGCATGCATCCCATTCATCAGTCCCAGCACCTAGCCCTCAATTAGCTAGCCTCGGGATCTTCTTTCCACTCAGTTTCAGCCCTCCTAGAGCTTAGTGCGCCCTCCTTTCATCTACCAATTGAGAAGGGTGCCCTTCCTTACCTACCATTCGGTTATCTTCAGTTATCTTCAGCTCTTTCCTTGATTTAAGGCTAGACTGACTCTCAACTGACTGTATCACTCCGATGGACCTCCAGTGAGACTTGGATACCCATTCTGACTCCAGTTAGCTCCTCATGTGCCCTCCACTGAGCCTCCTTCATTCAGTTAGTGTCTCCATGTGCCAGTTACAATCAGTTACACCTACCACACTCAGTTAGACTCAGTTTGACTGACGGTTGACAGTTACTTGTGCATTGATGACTCCATTGATGATGAGATAGACTATGAGTTGTGATCCGATGACACTCCAGTGATCTTTTGATCACTCCATGAAGGCTAATTCAAATTGCCACCTTAGGCATTCGAATCCTCATGCATTGTACTATTTATTTATCCATATTGTGATTAATTAATTAGTGTGTGTGAAGTATTTTTGCTTCTATCCGATTTCTACTGTATTATTAGTCTGTTGCTCATCTTACTGCATTGACCACTCTTAATCTTATTCCTAAATTCTTTCTTGTGAGGTATACATCATCTCTTAGATCTGCTTTGAGGATTTTCACATAGCCATGCGTCACGGTGAGGATCTCCAATAGGTGAGAGAGAAGAAGGAATAGGATATCTTCTAGCTTGAAGTGAATCTCTGCAGAATGACGAGTTGGGTGAAAAGATGGAGAATTTGAGTTTCAATGAGGGACATCGAGATATTTTTATAGGAACAGTAATGGCTAGGTTAAGGATCTAGGTTTAGGTTTTTGATCCGTAGATCCATTACTTAATTTGGGCCATGTTAGATTTCATTCCTATCTTTCCTCTTTTTCATTATGAACAAAGAAGAAACAATAAAAAATTAAGCTCAGAGAGAGGTCACACTGGGAAACTATGTGACTTTGGTCACTTATATCGAAGGAAAGGCTGCAACTTGGGTTGCTTCTATTGGGGAAACACATGCGAGTTATATTTAGTTAGGGTGGCTCTTTTAAGGTTTGATTTTAATTTTTACTTTTTTTTCTTTCTCAAGGTCAAATGGATGGGATGAGGTGGCATGATGACGTGTGCCGATAAAGAATTAGATGACATGGCATGTGAAAAAATTTGGCTGCTAATAAAAGTCTAATAGCCTAGGTCTGAAAGGACATCGATGAAAATATTTAAGAGATTGCATATCAAAACTACGGAAGGTGACATTAGGGAGAATCCCGATGAAGTGTTTATGATGGAACATGAGAAACAGCGAGGTTAGCATCAAAAGTCACAAATCAAGGTTCAATTGAAAATGTTGGAATGGGATTCCAAAAGATAGATTCGATCCACCAATTGGATCAAGTGTTTCAGTACGAAATAATTGAATTTAAGGCTCGATAGAATGAGAATAGGAGCACCAAGGAGACCAGATGATAGATCAAATCCAATGAAGCTTTGTAGAGGCGGAAAGGGGGACAAAGGAAAAAATCATTAATGTAGAATTTACTACATATTGTACAGGATTTAATGGAATATCTAGGAGATCATTTCATCATATGATTTGGAGGTTGGGATTAAAGAAAACAAATGATATTTTAAATTTATCATTTAATAGAAAAGAACGGTATTTAATAACGAAGGTACATGAAGCCTAGGGTAGTGGAAGAAATCTCTAGAATAACCAAGAAAGGGAAAAGGAAAGAGATAGTCTCATGAAGATGAGCCATAACATAAGTAGAGAATAGGGGAATCCACCAAACAACCATCTGGAATAGAGGAAAGAAAAACATAGTTTGAATCTATAAATGTAACTGTGTTTTGTAAGCCACTTGATACTAGGACTAGGGGCATAGTCGATGTATGCATATTGTAAATTAAAAAAATTCCAAGTTAACAAATTAATAGATTAGTTGAGATACCTCTATCTATTGCAGTAGATTTATGTGCGGGTGTGTGGTTGTCCATTTCCATGTATGTTGTATGCATTCTAATATGTAGGGCCTATTATAGCACTCTGCTTGTGTCATTTATCTACTACGAAGTTGTAGCTTAAAAAATATTACTTATACCAATGGTATGGGTAGTTAACAAGTCTTGGAAAGAATCTAAGTAGCTAAAACTAAATTGCAGGGAAAATTAAATCAGATAGCATGAATGCAATTTGTAGAATCCTAAATGTACACTAAACTAGAAAGTAATGATGGAAATAAACTCACACTATGCTTGAAAGGAAATGATGGAAAATAAGTTCACATTGTATTGGAAAGTAAATTGCAGAAAGTAGAGATTATGCTTTCCAGTTATAGATCACTGCCTAGAATCCATTGTAATAAACACAACTATTGAATTGGGTATTTTCATTACATATCAGATGAAGCACAATACTTACAAATTTAAATCTAAAATGCAATTTGGTTAAGTAAAAATCAATACAACAAACTGAGCTAATAAAAGAATGGAAATTTACTTTAAAATGAAAATCTTTGAAAATGAAAGATAACTCTTTTATGCAAAGAAATGAAATATGTCTTATTAACATAAATGAGATTTGCATGAAATAGATTTCAAGCATTAATGAATAAAAAATTAATTGTAGGTGCAATCAAATCAAGCATAAATTGTCAACACACTCAATCCTACATACCTAAATAGTAAAACACCTATCTTGTTGGAGTGGGCCTTGACTCCTCAAATAGGGTGCTGGAAGTAGCTAGAAAAGTAGTTAAATTAATTCACACATGTATATGGAAGACAACAACCAAACTTAAACAAATTCAATTAAACAATAGTCTCATATAGAAGTCTCCATAGAATCTCTTTTATTCAATTGTTTGCTTTACAAGCATAAGGTATCTTCCTTTATAGAAACCCTTAGTGATCTATAATTAAAGAATTGTTTTGGACATGATTGAGAACCAATACTTATCAAACTATTAGTATAACTACTTAGTAACAAAACAAAACATGAATAAATATCCTAGCTCGAGCATGGTTGGATTTAGTTCACTTGCCAATAGTCTTTTTTCTAAATATGAACTGTGTTTAACCTTTTCTACAACCGCATATTAAATTAAAACACATGCCACACATTTGAAAAAAAAATTATGTTAACGGAAAACTTATTTAGGGACTTGGATCCTCGTTAATCTATTTTATCATTCTTCCACATGGGACCCAAAACACAAATTTTGTCATTCATTGTATCTTAGTAAGGACAGATCCTCATCATTCTTGTAGAGTTCCAAAACATTCCTGTAGATTTTCTGTAATATCCCTATAGAGTTTCCACGACACTTTCATAGAGCTTAATCAAGATCCCTATAGAGTTTTCACAACATTTTCATAGAGATTTCACAGCATCCTTGTAGATTTTCCACAACATTTCTGTAGAGATTCTGCAACACTTTTGTATATTTTCCACAACACTCATTTCCATAGTACGAAAGGTTCCATAGTACAGAAGGTTCTACAACACAAATACTTCTGCAGTATCCTTTAACAAAAAATATGCAACATTCCTACAGGTGTCCATAAGTACATAAATCCTTACTTATTAATAAAATAATAAAAAAAATGTGAACCAATATATACCTCATGCCAAAAATTGTCATTTGGATGTTGGAAGGATAAGTAGAGGCTTATGAAGGCAGTAAAAAAGGGTATAGGTTATGTCAAAAGGTCCATTTAAAGATGACATTACCAGGTCCCATCATCTCCCCACAACCAAAGATATTGCATGTCCCCATGCCATCTTCTTCTACTCATGTAGGCTCAAATAGTGGGGTGTCAAATTCAAATATATAGTGCTCCAATTATAAGAGGGGTGGACCTCTTCTTCTCCTATGTAGTAATCCATTCTCTAGGTGATACTATCCCAAAAGTCATGTTCTCTTTTTTCTCCTTATGTAGGGCTCCATAAAAAGGAAAGTAAAACTTAATCCCAATTCAATCAATACAATGCACCTTGAGACAATTGATATACATATGAAATAGGTCTAATGAATATAGCATTGTTGAATGGGCCTTTTGTTTTAAGTTATGGGTCCATAGATTTATTCCTCCTTTTTAGGCTTAGGATGACCTCTAGTCTGTTCATGGCTACCTAATTCTTAAAAGTGAAAATGGATGAATTTTGAGCTTCCTTGAGGGAGGTTACAAATTTATGGTGTTTGATTATATCAGCTCATTTTATGAATAACTTGGTGGGTGGTGGAGCTCCTCTGACCCATAGGTCATCATCCCACTATGTAAACTATAGGGAAAAAGTGCATCACTCCATTTTAGCTTATTTTTCATAAACGACACCGTGAATGCATGAATATAAATGTCTCCCACATAAGGATTCAAATACAAATGATCAAATCCAATCATTACTAGGTTGTGTTGATAAAATTTACACATTAGATTTTGATCTTCCTCAGTACTTACTAAAAAATATTGTATGAATTGATCAGGGACTAGAACATGATCAAAATTTCCTACTGCAATAGCCCTTATCTGAAAGGAAGCCAATTGTTTCTGTATATATACATAATACAATAGGGAGGGTAGGTGATAGTTGTTCATTATATGAGCTAGGTGACACATGTATTGTTTATCATGCTTTAGTTGTTGAGTCTTAGTATTTATCCTCTACATGGTCATTGTCACCTTCAGCTATTTGTATTTTTTTCTTTTAACGTTACTGTCAATATCCTTTGTCTACTCAATCGGGGAGGTAACTTGTTCCTTTATGCTTTCAACCTTTCCTTCCAATATATTTCCACATCACCTTCTAATTTTTGGATCATGATCAGATATCCCAAGCGACTCCTAGTTGCCTCTACTTCTTCTTATTCAGAAATCTCTTGGTGACCTTCATTTCCTTCAAGGTCTTCTTCTTATGGATTTCCATTTACATGCTCATCCCCCAACTTTTCTTCCTTCGGGAATTCATTGATTATGTGGGGATTGACAAGATTCCCTACCTTGAATCCCTAGTAGCATTGTTGATTTCCCTTATGAATGTATCCTAGTTTTCCTCTTATGGGATAAGAGGCGACAAGTCGTTTTGTTTATCAATGGAATGGACCAAATTATCAAGATCTTCTAGGACTCATAATTTTTCAATTTTTCCTTTCTAGTAGCTAATTCTTCAGATAATGCCAAATATAAGCATGCCAATTTTTTAATGTTGATGCATATGTAACTTCGAAATGTATTTCATATATATTTATTGTACCCTTATAAGAGATGTGTTATTCCTCTATAAGGAAGTGTCGTCATGTGGATTGACAAGTGTCACAAGTGTGTGTACTTGCCGATGGGTTATTAGACCACCATGTGTGGGGACGGCCCTGAAATATATATTATATTGTGGATGTATCTAGATAGACAAGTCGGCCCCATAGTGTAACTAGGAAAACAGGCTAATATAAATAGAGATCGGGAGATCTCTATTTTCATCAATCAGAAACTCACACTTCTCTCACTCAGAAAGTGGTGCACTAGTGAGGAGGAGGATCATCTGCTACTAGGAGACTATCTCAGTGTATTTTGGTTGTACTTTGGTTGAGCCATTGCTCTCTCTATCTCTGAGGAAGTTGTGGGGTTTTTCACCTTAGGGTTTTCCCCACGGAAACTCCGTGTCTCTTGTCTCTCATGCTTTTGATTCTTGTGATGCTTGTGATGCTTATTGTGATTGTTATGCATTGATATACTGTATATGTTATTCTCTCAGTGAATATCCTAAAGTATTGTGAATTAATGCTCAAAATTTAACATTGAATATTTTTCATCTTTTGATCGAATCTTCTATATTTGGAAAAGAAAAGGGGTTTAAACTTACTAGTTAGGATCGATTTCCCCAGTTTCTATTTTGTAACTCTTTGTTTCTCTGTTTCTGCAGTGCCAATAACTTATTTTACTCTCCATGGGTCTTTTTCTCCTAGCCTAAAATCTCCTCGTCAATCCATTTTTTCAAATTTATTGTCCTTCTATGAACCTATGTTTTGGTTAGCAATCAAACCCTCTCCTTTGGGAACCTCAATCACCTTTGATATTTTATCTATTTTAACCATGGATTGTTTCCTAGGCCATCTAGAGGGTTATGCTGAGGAAGCCAAAATGTATCCCAATCTGGTTTATTTTGGAAGGGAATCTTCAAGTAAGAGTCTAATGAGCCCATGGCGAGCCAGATTGGCCTCAATATTTTTCCTTAACCCTTTTTCTCATTAATTATAAGAAAATACAAGATATTGATGTACTTGTGGTTTCTCATATGTGTCAACAATTTGAAATGGTAACCAAATAACAAGTTGTACCTACCTTCACAAGACAATAATCTCTAGATGTAGAGAGCTACCTCTAGACATGGTGGAGGGAGATATGTGCTCTATATCCCCTTGTCTATTCCTTTGACTGTCTTACTACCCACAAGAAATTATCCATGAAATTTATTTATTGGTTTCCTCCATTCAAACCACCTATCACTAGTTTGTGGAAATCATATTACTCTTGCAACTATCTCCTCACTTACATGAATTCTCAACTCCTTAACCTCTATAACTGATGAATTATAAGATAGTGTGAATTCCCTTGCGATTTCCTTGTCACTTAAACAGATTTTTTCTCCAACCCACTTCTTCAAACATTCTCCACACTTCATAGTTACGAGTTATCATACCATTGTTCTCCATCTCACTTCTAGCAGATGGTCCCATTATGCCAAGAGATTACACTTATATGAACATGGGAGTGGTAGAAGGATTTGTAGGAAGAACCAAGGGATTATGAAAATAGAGCACCGATATTTTATTATGGTGTGGGATGAGGAATGGAAGGTAGGGTGATTAATTTCATTGAGAAATAAAATTATGATGTAAGGTGGCAGCCTTCCCAATGGGATCATTAACTCATTTTTTTTTCATGGAGGTGTGGTTTCACAATTGGCTTGGCATCATATCAATCTACCTCTTTTATGGTTTGTAACTTTAATTCCTATGAATGATTTTAGTCCACGACTAGGAATTTTAGCAATTTTTTCTAACTATGGAAAAGCCACTATGTTAACTATAGCATCACCCCCAATGTGGAGTTATTTTCCCATCCTTAGGAATATGGAGGAAATGGGTGCACATGGTTGTCATAGTAGTACTGGTAGACATTATCACATCTTTTAATCATTTACAAATAAGGGGTAATACATACCTTTACCTACCCGAGAAGAGACACAGTGAGTAAGTGTTTATTTGTGTTGGATTGGAGATGACAAGGAGTGAAAACATATAGAACATGTCGAGCCTCTTTAGCATTGTAGTACAATGAATATCTATAACGAATAAGCTAAGTAAATAATTGATACCATTGTGATGGAAAAAAGATGGTGTAGTGGCAAAAAAATGTCTTCAAAAATGGAAGAATTTGTTGTAGTAGGTTTTGTGGCAATAGAAATATCTATAAGCACATAGGGTTCTATAGCAACAGGATGATCTGTGATTGCAGAAAGTTCTATAGAAACAAGAAGATTTGTGGCCACAAAAGTTTCTATAGCAACATAATGTTCTATAGAAATATAAAATCATTCCTATGATGTGATGTGTTTATGTCCAATTGTGCCTCCCAGGGAGGTTTTCATACTTAGATTTTTACTATTTTTTGCTTAATGACCAATTGTGCCTCCAGGGAGGTTTTCACAATTGAAAATCCTTTTATTACTGGTGTAGTAACCATAATCTTCATATATTTATTGAACCAACAAGTTTCAATATTTTGAATGAATGCATCTTTGGACAAAGTTTTCTTGTCTGGTCTCAAGCGACGACCTTTGGACATCAAGGGAATTACATATTCATTAATAGTACATAGCTTTATCAACCCATTGTCATATACTATTTCAATTTCATATGGTATTAACTAATGGGTGCAGATATTTCCCAAGTCCTTAAATCTGGAATCATACAGAAGAACCCAATCTCCTATCTGAAACTTTTAATGCTTAGTGAAGTAGATGTACCATTTATCTCTTTGTTGTTGGACAACAACAACATGATGTAGAGAGGCTTGGTAAAGTTAATTCATCTCATTGATATATTAAGGGAGGTTTTTCTATGCTTATGATAAGTCAATGCCTAGACGTAATGTAGTCCTTAATGTTTTCACTTCCATCTCAATGGGGAGAGTAACATGCTTACCATAAACAAGTTCGTAGGGAGTAAAACCTATGGTGTTTCACCATGTAATACGGTTAGTCCAAAAAAATTCTGGAATTCTGTCATCCCAACATCTGATACGTAGTTGGACCATCTTAGTTAATATGAATTGTAGAATCTTATTGGTCCCTTCCACATGTCCATTGGCATATGGATGGTACGGTGTGTTTACCCTATGTTTGATCTAATACTATTTTGTGATGGTCTAAACCCACTTAGAGGTGAACTATTCCCCTCCATCAATGACAATATCCCATGGAACCCCAAATCAAATGAAGATTTCTCCATAGAGTAAATTTGCTATCACCTACTTAATGGCCCTTGGGAGTGCTTTTTCCTCTACCCATTTAGTGACATAATCCATAAAAAATAAGATATAGGTATTTTATCTATACATAGTGTGAATGGACCCCACAAAGTCCAGATCCCACTTCTCGAAGGGTTCCACCATGACCTGGCATGGAATGTTGAAATGATGGCTGGATCTTCTAAAAATTCATGAGAATGTTGATCTCGAAATATACAATATGATAATAAAACTAGATGTTGGAACAAATGGAACACTTCTCCATATTGTACTGTTGATTATGCAAACTTGAATATACTAACATAAAAATATGATGACAGAAAAATTAACTAAAGTGGGAACAATAAGCTATGTGGTGGAAGTGATGGTTTCCTCAAGCTCCATAGTGAGGAAGTGGACTGAACATTCTGCAATAGATTTCAATGGTCTGCTACAGGCATAGAGAAATTCCTTGCTTGTCATTCCCTCTTTATTTTCACAATATGGGAACTGCAACCTATTGTCAGTACCATAAACCATATAATCTTCCATCATAACCCAATCCTATGTACAATTTAGTTCATGTGAATAATTTTTCTTGTATTTGCACATGGAGAAACTTTGTTGGATTACCAACCATTGAGGAATTTCATTAACCAATGTGAGACAGCTCACCAATGATGAAAATGAGTGTTAAGGCACTGTAGTTCATCTTGACAGGTACAAATAAAGGTCTTGTACTTGAATCACCTATAGAATCTAATATTTAAGAGATATTAACATATCCCCACTACTGTCAACTTGAAAACATGCCATTGATGTATGCAATCCCTAAGGAACTATAAGAGAATATCTAATCTTGACCCTATATAAGGTGTTGATTTCAATGGGGAAAGACTTGTTAGAAGGAGGGCCTTAATGAATCCCCCATCATCTAAGTTGAGAATAAAACAATATTATTGAAAGAACCATACAAATTGAACTAACAACATGATGCAAAACGTTTATTGCGAATTATTCCTACTAGAGTCTTGTTTTAAGATAGAATGTGCCAAAAATCTGGTTTTCACAACTAAACTTATTTTTATCTTTACTTTTTATCTTATATATATATATATATTATTTATTTTCCTTTTTCCTTTTATTCCTACTATTTACATACATCTAGGAAAATAAATGGTTTCAAGTAAAGGTAGAAGCAAGGGAAGGACTCCCCATACTTACAATATACATATTTGATTGTTGTAAAAGATCATGAACAAATTCTTCTTTGGACATATGCTTATGATATAGTCTCAATTGGTGACCATCAACCACAAAAGGAACTTTATCTTCATAAATATCCTTAACCCATATTGATAGATTATCAAAGACAATTTCTGCCTCATATGGGCCTAACCACCATGTAGTAAGATTTACTTTGAAATTGTTGAATGTAGAGTCTTAAAGAGAATAGCCCAGTCATCTGACTTGAATTTATTCCTTCTAATAATTTTTTCATGCCATTTTTCTCTTTGCTTCTGAATGAGGGTGGTATGTTTAATGGAATCCCATTGGATTTCATCTAATTCATGAAGCGGTTCCACTCTCTGCTTTGGGGCATTGGAGAGATCCATCCCCAATTGAACTATAGTCCCAAGTGTCTTTACTTGTAATTCAATGGAAAGCGGAACTTGTTTCCCATATCATAAGGTGTGTGTCAAGTGGTTTTTCCTCCATGTGTTCATGTATTCCCAGATTATCTATGGGAGCCGATCTACCCAATCCTTATGAAGCAACTGAACTATCTTTGTCAAAATGGATTCTAGAAATTTGTTGGTGGACTCTACCTATCTGTTGGCCTAAGGATGGTACAAAGAAGACTTATAGTGCTTGATTTGGTATTGTTAGATAATGGATTGAACAAGATTCGATGTGAACTGTGCTCTTTGATCTATTAAAATTTATCTTGGAACGCCAAAACAAGTGAAGATACACTCAAATAGAAAATCAAAAACTGCTTTTTCATTAGCTCATAAAAGAGATTTAGTTTCTACTCATTTAGTAACGTAATCAGTGCAAACCAAAATATAACTTTTATTTTGTGACATGGAAAATATTGTCCCTACAAAGTCTAGATCCCATATTTTGAAAGTACCCATGGCTAAAATGACATCTCAACATCTTGTACCGGTCGTCCCATCTGTTGTATGCTATCACAACTCCTGATGCAGTTCTTAACATCCCTAAAGAGAGTGGGCCAATCGTACCCCAGATGAAGGACTTTGTAAGCAGTCCTCTTGTCAACAAAGTGGCCTCCACAAGGTTTTTGATAGCATGATTTCAATATATCGAACATTTCATCTTCTCGTACACATATTTGAATGATCATATCCATCCCGATATGGAAGAGAACTCATAAAATCCATGAGTAGGTGTTTCTAATCCTGATAATTTTCTGCTTTTCTCTAGGAGAGAGGGGTTGAGGTAACTTCCCTATGGCCAAGTAGTTCTCTATAGTTGCGAGCCAAGGAGAGTTGGTAGACACAATGAATAAATTTTCATAGGAAAATGATTGTCTATAAGACTTATTTCACCCTCATTATGGATCCTAGAAAGGAAGCCTGCAACCATATTTTATCTTCTAGGTCTATCTAACACAGTGATATTAAATTTCTACAGTAACAACAACCACCTAGTTATTCTTTCATTACTAATTGGTTTTTTCATTAAGTACCTAAAGGAAGAATGGCCGGTGTGAATAAAGACTTCATAACCAGTTACATAATGTCTAAATTTGTTGATGCATGCATAACTGCTAAAAATTACTTTTCAGTAACTATGTAATGGAATTAAGTGGGTGTTGGAGTTTTACTGATAAAGTAAATGGAATCTGAGAATTGATTTTCCTTTTTCCCAACACCGATCCCAGGTCTAAATATGAATGATATGTGAAAAGGGAGGGACCAATTTGGTCCCCTCAAAACCGGTGTTGTATAAAAATTTTCTTTTAAAGTTTCAAAAGTAGTTTGACAATGTGAATCCCAAGAAAAATCAACATTTTTAGTGAGTCATTTGAACATAGGTGCAACTACATTGGTAAAATTTTCTATGAATCTTCTTACATCTTTTTTATATTTTAGCACTGGAAATATATATAAGCAAATGTTCCCCACAAGCATGTGAATGTGGTATTGTCTGGGTCTTCTGGTGCAATCTGTATATGGTTATAACCACTAAAACCATCCATAAAAGAGAAGTAATTCTTTCCTATTAGAGTATCAAAAACCTGATCACTGAATGGAAGGGGAAAGTAATCCTTCATATTAACCTTGTTAAGTTCTCCGAAGTCTATGCAAATCCTCCATATACCATTCTTCTTAGGTATGATTACAAGAGGTGGGCCCATTGGATATCATAAATTGGATAACTAGAATTGGCATTAAGTATGTTTTGTAACTTCTCTTTCATAATGTATTTAAGGGCAGGGTTCATGCACCTCTGAGGTTTCCTAATAATCCTAGAATTTTCCTGAGTATATATATGATGTATACAGGTGTCAAGGTGAATGCCTCTCAGCTCTTTACAGTCCCATGCAAATGCACCAGATTGTTCTCATGATACTTTTATTATGTTATCATGTTCATTTTGATCAAGTTGAGAATTTATGTTAAAAAAATTACCTAGACTAATTTCAATGGAGGTGCTATAGGTTTCTGAAATGGCATTAATGGTCAGTGCATATTTTGAAGATGACATAAAGCTAGTTAAATCACAATTTTGTTGAAAATCAACACTTAATATGTGATCATATGGAGAAGGTGATTAAGAATCTTGAGTCCAATATGTGTTAGAGATGAAATGACTAAGCAAATCTTCTTTAGTTTGATCTTTGAATTCTCTAGATTGTTTAATAGTCCAAATGGGTTGCACTATTTCTCCATCTTCATAAGGATATTCTATCCACGTGGAGTTTTCTATTATGGGTCTTGATGGTGGATATCTGGTGAGTTTCTTAATGGATACTCCATTGGATATGGTCATTTATTTGGATCTACAACCAATGAAAACATCGGCTATGGCAAAACAAGGTCTTCCTAGGATCAAGGGATGCCCACCCATGCTAGAATTATATTGTATCACCAGAAAGTATACAAGGTACTCCCAAGAATCTAAGTTGACAATGATATCATCTAGCACACCTATACGTTTGAATTAGGATCTATTTTCTAGCTCTATTATTGTGGGTGTGGGTCGAAGACTACTCAATTGCAATTTTTCCATAGTCATAGTAGTCATAATGTTGATGGAAGCCCCTATGTCAAATAAGGAATTCTCTATCGGAATGTTGTTGATATAAATGGTAACCATAGGATTACTCAAATCAACTTATTTTTCCATTAAGACCTTACTAGACATGAGTTTGAGTATCTACTATTTTACCAACAACTTGGACTATGGGGGGATCTTTTATCTTTCTTCCATGTTTCTTAATACATAATTCCCTAATGGTTTTTGCATAAATTGGTATGTATTTGATAGCTTGTATCAAGTGAATTTTGACACAAACATTCTTCAACTTGGTTTCTAGATCGAATTCAAAGTGAATGGGAGGCTTCTCTAAGGTTAATCTTTTTAGGTAAGGAGGAGCCTTGTATTGTTGGGGTTTCTCTAAATGTAAAAAGGAAGAGGTTAGATTTATTGGGACAATCATATCATTGTGGAGATCATTATTGTGTGGATGATTAGGATTTTCCTCCTTAGGTTCTTCTTCAATTATTATAGAAGAGTCTTTCTTCCAAAAGACTTTTCCCGATCTCATTTGAACATCTTCTAATGGCATTGGAGAGATCAAGTAGGTTAGAAAATTCCGTAACTCTATGTTGAAAACAAGTTGAGTTACTTTGTTATTAGGGTTAGGAATTGGTTGGGCATGTTATAGCATATTTTTCCACACCTATCCCATAGATGCTGTTAGTACCAATATTTTCACAACAGACAATAAGCAAGCCAATTGATTACGAGCGGAGCAGATTACTTGGTATCATGATAATTCAAGCTTAATTGAAAGGACAATGTCTGAATAAGGTGGCATGGATGATTGAGAGGTTGAATATAGTGGCATTAAGAGATTGTCAAATTTGTGCCAGATAAAGATCCATATCGACGGTGGAAATACATTCAGGTCATGGAGATGCATGACTTTTAATCTGAGATTTCGAGTCCTGAAGGAAAACCACCTAGACACGTGGAAGTCTTAGGCTTATTCAGGGCCCGAAAATAAGTCTCTCAATACCGCTTATAGGAATCCCTAAAACCACCACATGAATACGATGATAAAGTGGCATAGTTTGAAGACCATGCGGTATAATTCCGTAGCAAGGAAATGTCTCATCATACACTACAAAGATGCTCAATTTTACAAAGCCTCGAGATCCGTTTATGTCACAAATCAACGGGTCATGCGCGTTCAGGATCCTCAAAGTAGTCGACCAATAAATCTTGCGCATGACCATGAATCCCAAACCGCTCGTACATGTGTCTGCATATTATGGATTCAAGGCCTCAAAAGCAATTTGAGAAAACACTGAAATATGGCCCTGAAACCGCTCCTTGCAGTGTTGGCAAAAGGAAGGTAGTTGTCACCTCGTGACAGAATTCTGTCAGACAAAGTGGTCCATGTGACATAAAGCTACCTCAGATCAAGTATATATCTTGATATGACAAGGGATGAGATATATGGCTCAAAGAATTTCATGCTCTTGAAATTGCTCGACATTTAGCAAGCCCTACATGACCCTGAATAAAAACCGCCTAATCCACGTTCCAGCTCCATTTTTATTCAGGGATTGAAAATTAGGATTTTAAAACAACTCCCATGGAGCCCTGAAACCGCCTTATGAGTTTTCCTCCTTCAAGGTGGACCCACCTATATTTTACCCCACGGATATTGTTGTCGACATTTTGATAGCAACGGTCCCCACGCATTAAAGACCCTTGCGCCCCTAGCCTAAAGGACCAATATTTTGGTGCCACGTGTCCAACTCACTTAAGTATCTCATTTTCGAAATCTCGCTATATATGTGCATTATTTGAATTGTTTGAACACTCATTATTCTTCTGTCGTGAGCTCCTCTGCTTTTTCATTTCTGCACCAGTTGATTCTTGGTCTATCCAGAACATTCATCATCCTCACATTCACTTTGTAAGATCCGCCATGGTGTCTGTCACAGACCTTGAAGTAGCCGCCTCTGTGAGCTCTCTGCTTAACAAAGAGGAGCACTTGGGGGATGATCACTTTGATATCCATGATCCCATACTGTCAATTCCCAATTTGCACCAGTTATCCCAAGAGGTTGAGGACTATGCAAAAAAAGGAAATGATCCCCTTAACCTCTCGACCTATGGCTTGGCTAAAATGATTTTACCACAAGCCTGAGATTTACAAGAGTTGGTACAGTGGTGTGCATAAATATACGTGCCTGAAAGGAAAGTTGTTATCTCTCGGCTAGGATCAATTGTATGTCCAATTAAGAAGAAGCTCCTCATGTAGATGAAATACTTGGAAATGGACAGTTCCATATTCGAGTTTGATGAGGAGCTCCTGGCTATGAAATTCAAGGAATTGTCATCAGCAAGTGAGGAAGCATTCATCAGGATGTTAATACCCCCAGAAGCATACCTGTCGGATACACAGTCTATGTTCAATTTAGAAGTATTCTCATAGCAAGTTCGTCCTGCACTATCCATGGTATTCCATATCCTCGGTTATGATCACGATTTAGTGATTGATGATGCCTCTTTCGGTTTTCTTTTTCTAATAAATTTATCATAGCATGAGTCACCAATCAAGTTAGATATTGCATCCTTCCTTTCTCAATCTATGCACTTACAGTTCAAGAATTTTTCTACCAGAAAGCTCTTTATGTATACTTCATATTTGCTTTATATGATCATTTACCATAACAAGGAGTTTTTCTATCGAGAGTATCTTCAAAAGTCAATTTCCCAACCAAGTAGTGAAGGATTTTCTATGTTTGTGGATACCGTCATGACTCAAATGTATTCTATGTTATTTGATGCCCCTCCACCTAGAATATTCTGTAAGTGTAAGAACTTGCTTCAGCTAAATCCTAATGACTCAGAAGGGGATTGGTTCTGCTTTGAAAATCATACTGATATTCGAGTCTATGGGGCAGATCCGGCCCCATATAAGCTACCTATATTCCTGACTCCTAGAATTTTTTCTTTGGAATATATTCGCCATAGTTTCAATTGTGATGGAGTGCACTTCATGAAGGGTAATAGCCCTAGGACTTACAAAGTTCCTAGTGAAGTGGGGCCTTTTAAGGTGAGAAGCAGGTCCGTGCAAGTAGTGGTTGAAGAGATGATGGTTACTTTTAACTTCTCTACAAGTTTTACATGTAAGTACGATCCTAAAGGGATCATATCCTGAAAAAGGAAGTATGCAAGATCAACGAAATATCCTCATGAGCCACATCCAATACTAGACAAGATTTCCAACTTGGATAGTTGGGAACATGCCAAGCTGGCATTGGATCCAAGCTAGTAAGAAATATCCCTAGTTATTCTCACTCCTCACAAAGTGGATATTTTGGGAAAAATGCCTACATCCGAACCAAATTATGATATCGACAAGGACAAATCAGAAAGTGTTGGTTCTCAGTCAAAGAAGTATAAATCCAAGAAAACATCTAGCACTGCACTACAACTAAATACAACTACCATGTCACTGGAACTTGTCATTTTGGAAAATTTTCCCTCTATTGGGCCTAGCCCAAGTGGGGTAATTTTGAGCAAAAAGGAGTTTTGGGAACTGCGGAGCTAAGCGCAGTTCAGCTGAAACAATTTTGTATAAGTTTTTGGGATGCTATGAAGTTGCGCATAGCGCAGCGTCGGAAGAGATGCGAAGTACAGTGCTGCGAAGTGTCCAGTCTATGGAGATTCAGCAAGGCAGAGTGTTGGACGGAAGATGGCATGTGTTCTGGTTAGACCATCAGAGGTCTATTTTTTGTAAAGATGCTCCAGGAGTGTTGAGCGACGAGCAAGTGCAAATCGGGAAGAAAGCAATGGGTCACACACACAAA
Organism: Larix kaempferi; assembly: GCA_027924585.1. NCBI lineage: Eukaryota > Viridiplantae > Streptophyta > Pinopsida > Pinales > Pinaceae > Larix > Larix kaempferi. Next base: position 5,119,488 of record BSBM01000203.1, on the reverse strand, counting down.
AGATACAATTACCTGAACCAGTCGCACGAGACCGTTAGAGGAAGAGCGGCTCGGTGAAAGTGACCTGTTGCCATGCGCACAACAGGAGGGCCGATAGCGACGTGAAGTAGGCATGGAAGACCGCCACGTTGGAATATTCGCCACCAGGAGCCAACAGTTCGGTTTTGAGGAAACTGTGACATTTTTGTAAACCTAAGGGATTTGCCTGTGAATTGTAAAGACATGACCTACGAGCATGATCTATAAATAAGGCATGATTTTGTATGGGAAAGGGTTAACTCTTAGTTTTCATTAAGCTTTGAATATTGTTGCATCTTTTAAGCTTAGTGCTATTGTAAAGGCTCTGCAGCTGAGTGCGCAGAGATCTACCTGAGAGAGAAGAGAGTATGCAGCTGAGTGCGCAGACTAATGTCAAGTTTTAAACCAAATAGACAAGCAAGATCTCTGATAGAAACACAATCACAAGATAGACACACAATATATCCTGGGAAACCCTCATGGGGTAGAAAACCCAGTAAAGCTTTCCTCAATAAGATGATCAACCAAAATACAAGATGTGCTCCTTCCTTCTTGTTAAAATTCAATATGCTAAGACAGAAAATAGCAGCATTACATTCCATTTCACAATAATAGCATATACAGGATCACTGAAGAAACAACAAGCACAGCATAAACACAAGAGACAGAGATTTATCCTGGGAAACCCTCATGGGGTAGAAAACCCAGCAAAGCTTCCTCAATATAGATGACCAGCAATATACAAAGATGAAACCCTGAGACATGATCTCCTCCTCCACAATAGCAGACCTCTCCTCCACAAGTGTGCTATCCTCAAGTGAGTGAATGTGTATAATGAGGAACACACCTCCTCTATTTATACACTACTCTGATATGTATTTTACACAAGTACATGTAGGCTCGTATTTAACCATTAGGTTAAATACCCCATTATAACTAACTGGGCCGACCCCTCTAGGGTGGTCTAATAACCCTTTGACCCACATAACACATACAGGGCCGACCCCCACTAGGGAAGTCTAATAACCCAAGTTACCACATTCCGACGGAGGAATAAACATCTCCGGATATACAATAAGATCTTCACGGAGGAATGAATCATCTCCGGAATAATAAAGTACAAATATAATATTCTTTGAAGTTACAATATCTCAACACTCCCCCTTAACGAGAAGGATATTATAACAGCATCTGCACGAGCAAGGAGTCATCAACATCATACATGATACATCTATAAATCATTGGAAGCTTTCTCAACATCATCAGTAACTCAACCAGTTACTGGAATATCTTCAATACTTGAACATCAACATCTTCAGTACTGAGTCTTTATCTTCTGCAGCACTCAAACAGCTACAGCAACATCAATATCTGAATCCTCACGATTGTCAGCATCGCCATCACACGATCATCAGCATCGTCATCACATGATCAACAGCATCGTCATCTCACGATCATCAGCATCGTCATCATACGATCATCAACATCATCATCTCACAATCATCAGCATCGTCATATCATCTCGATCTACAGCATCTGGATCATCTCGATCTACAGCATCTGGATCATCACGATCTACAACATCTGGATCATCTCGATCTACAGCATCTGGATCATCTCGATCTATAACATCTGGATCATCTCGATCTACAGCATCTGGATCATCTCATCTACAGCATCTGGATCATCTCGATCTACAGCATCTGGATCATCTCGATCTACAGCATCTGGATCATCTCGATCTACAGCATCTGGATCATCTCGATCTACAACATAAGTATCCTCAACCATACAAGTACATTAATCAATACATGTATCATCAAAAGTATGTATTCTCACCAATACATCTATCATCAAAACATGTATTCTTACTAATACATATATCATCAAAAGCATGTATTCTCACTAATACATCTATCATCAAAAGCATGTATTCTCACTAATACATCTATCATCAAAAGCATGTATTCTCACTAATACATCTATCATCAAAAGCATGTATTCTCACTAATACATCTATCAATACAAGTATCCACACTGATACAAGTATACACAACAGCAGCATACCCTGCAACACACATGATCCAATTACGGGATGGTCAATCCCTCTCACTTTAGGACATAGGTCCAAGGATGATACAATCCTGATCCACTTATGGGATGATCAATCCCTCTCAATTTAAGACATCACTCATGTCTATGGATGATGCAATCCAGATCAACTTACAGGATGATCAATCCTTATCATTTTAAGACACCTCACCATGTCTAAGGATGATGCAATCCCGAATCAACTTACAGGATGATTAGTCCTTATCACTTTAAGACACCTTACCATGTCTAGGGACGATGCAATCCCAATCTACTTACAAGATGATTAGTCCTTATCACTTTAAGACACCTCACCATGTCTAGGGATGATGCAATCCCAATCTACTTACAGGATGATTAGTCCTTATCAGTTTAAGACACCTCACCATGTCTAGGGACGATTCAATCCCAATCTACTTACAGGATGATTAGTCCTTATCACTTTAAGACACCTCACCATGTCTAGGGATGATGCAATCCTAATCTACTTACAGGATGATTAGTCCTTATCACTTTAAGACACCTCACCATGTCTAGGGACGATGCAATCCCAATATACTTACAGGATGATTAGTCCTTATCACTTTAAGACACCTCACCATGTCTAGGGACGATGCAATCCCAATCTACTTACAGGATGATTAGTCCTTATCACTTTAAGACACTTCACCATGTCTAGGGACGATGCAATCCCAATCTACTTACAGGAGGATTAGTCCTTATCACTTTAAGACACCTCACCATGTCTAGGGACGATGCAATCCCAATCTACTTACAGGATGATTAGTCTTCATCACTTTAAGACACTTCACCATGTCTAGGGACGATGCAATCCCAATCTACTTACAGGAGGATTAGTCCTTATCACTTTAAGACACCTCACCATGTCTAGGGACGATGCAATCCCAATCTACTTACAGGATGATTAGTCCTTATCACTTTAAGACAAGTCTCATGTCTAGGGACGATGCAATCCCATCACGTACATTTTGAACCCAGTTCATGGACGATGCAGTCCTCACGTACATTTTGAACCCAGTTCATGGACGATGCAGTCCTCACGTACATTTTGAACCCAGTTCATGGACGATGCAGTCCTCACGTACATTTTGAACCCAGTTCATGGACGATGCAGTCCTCACGTACATTTTGAACCCAGTTCATGGACGATGCAGTCCTCACGTACATTTTGAACCCAGTTCATGGACGATGCAGTCCTCACGTACATTTTGAACCCAGTTCATGGACGATGCAGTCCTCACGTACATTTTGAACCCAGTTCATGGACGATGCAGTCCTCACGTACATTTTGAACCCAGTTCATGGACGATGCAGTCCTCACGTACATTTTGAACCCAGTTCATGGACGATGCAGTCCTCACGTACATTTTGAATCCAGTTCATGGACGATGCAGTCCTCACGTACATTTTGAACCCAGTTCATGGACGATGCAGTCCTCACGTACACTTTGAACCCAATTCATGGACGATGCAGTCCTCACGTACATTTTGAACCCAGTTCATGGATGATGCAGTCCTCACGTACATTTTGAACCCAGTTCATGGACGATGCAGTCCTCACGTACATTTTGAACCCAGTTCATGGACGATGCAGTCCTCACGTACAGTTTGAACTAGTGGTTCCGGGATGATGCAATCCCCATAACTTTATTCTCGAAGACCATACGTCTACGGATCAATTCAGGGACCAAGGTCCGGGGATGATACAATCCCCACTTCTCGGAGACCTTACGTCTACGGCTCTCTTTAGGACTGAAAGTCCAGGGATGATCCAATCCCCTCAACTGTCCACTAAGGACTTCATTCTCGGAGACCTCACGTCTACGGCTCTCTTTAGGACTGAAAGTCCAGGGATGATCCAATCCCTTCAACTGTCCACTAAGGACTTCATTCTCGGAGACCTCACGTCTACGGCTCTCTTTAGGACTGAAAGTCCAGGGATGATCCAATCCCCTTAACTGTCCACTAAGGACTTCATTCTCGGAGACCTTACGTCTACGGCTCTCTTTAGGACTGAAAGTCCAGGGATGATCCAATCCCCTTAACTGTCCACTAAGGACTTCATTCTCGGAGACCTTACGTCTACGGCTCTCTTTAGGACTGAAAGTCCAGGGATGATCCAATCCCTTTTCTTTCTCGGAGACACCTGTCTATGGCTCACTTTAGAACAAGTGTTCAAGGATGATACAATCCCCACATGTATTCTCATCAATATACTATCGATCCTGGGAACCCATACAGAACCTGATTCACACTTCTTCTTTAATTGCACCATTAAGAGAATGGTCTTATCTAGCCACTTGGAGCAAACATCTCATCATGATTCTCTTCCTCTTTCTAAGAGAATCTTCTAGCCACAAGCCTTCTATATTTTGTTTGATTTGTAAATCTTCTTGTTGAACATCCATCACTTGTTCGGTGTTCATTATTCTTCATGATTTTTCCTACAAAACAAAATTAAGTACATGATTAGTAATCCTTCATAATCATGAAATCATGATAACCTATTATGCATACAGATATCATTTATATAGTTATGCAACTATCTTGACCAATACTTTGGCACAACACTTTCCCATATCCTGTATGCATACAGTGGCTATCTAGATGCCTTCCATCTCTACCAGAACATACTATCGAGAGTGTGCACAGCTCTTAGCATGTCAGCAAAGAGGTTTCATTCTAGACAAGCAACAATGGAATGTTTGTCCAACTTACCAATCATATGCATATTAGTAGTATAATGTTCAATGCTCTATGAATGTTTGCACTCAGCATGATATGTTCTAGGAATACAAATATGCATACAAGAAATATCATTTACTATTTCAAATAACAACTCAAATACTTATCTTTTATGTTTGTGTGGTTGCCTCCCGCTTGATCTTCTATATGTCCTTTGAACTTCTATTCATTCTGTACCACTGTGCATGCTCAAGTGTGCACTAGTGTCATCCTCATGATCTCGTCAGTAGAACAAAGATTATTGATGAGTCTTTGTCTTCATGTTTTCATGGTCATGGAACCTGATTTGTCTTTTGTGATGTACCTATATCTTGTTAGCAGACAACATCAACCTCACACAACATCATAATGCATTAGTACAATCATAAGTGTCAACACCCTAACCAATGAATATCTTCTATCATGCATTCATAATTTTGTTAAGGTTATACGACAAATCTAAAATCAAAATTGTACTAACTGTAATAACCTGAAGACAAACATACCATAAACTTAATCATGGACAAATATCGAAACATACCTCAATGAGTCATACCTGTCGAGATCGCTTGTATTCTTCTTATGTAAGCCCTTATCCTCATCTCCCTCTGAGACAGGAACTTCTTCACTTATGCAGGTGACCAATCCATCTTCTTCTAGGATTAACCCAATCCACTTGATTTGCAAGAACTGGACCTTGATGAGCTGATCAAAGTGGTATATTCAGAATTTGAAAACTGCAAAGTTTTACTCCTTAATTTTGCCTTTGAAACTTTCGGATTCACTGGACGTGACCTTGAACTGGGGTTTGATGAAGCCCACTCTTTTGCCCCATCAAAAGGTTTGATCCAAAGCTCTAATCTTCTATTTTTCTGAGGAGCTTCCAGCCGTGGTCACAGATTTCAAAAATTCCCATTTTTACAGAAGCCCTAATTTTCCACTTTTCTGATCAAAGTCCCGAACTAGGGTCTAATCAAGCCCGGCCTTCTGCCCAACCAAAAATTCTGATCTTGGTCTCTAAATTTCTATTTTGATGAGTAGCATCCAGCCGTGGTCTCCGATTACAAAAATTGCAACTTTCTTCAAAGCCCTAAATTCCGGAAGCCATGAATGAAGGTACCAAAAAATAATTCTGTTTTGACAGAAATATGTACCTGATTGTTTCTGGTGTAACTCTGAAATTTTTGATCCACAGGGTCTGAAAAAAGTTTCCTGAGATAGCCTGACCTGTTATATTTCCATCCTGACAGGTCTGACCTCAATTGGATTCTCTGAGAGAGACTTATGCCAAATGTCGCAACGTGACCTGTTTTGGGAAAATACAGGAGAGCAAACTTGTACGGCGTGCCACGTGTCACTGTTTGACCTTCGGCCTCTGAAAAAGTTTTCTGAGATAGCTTGGCCTGTTATCTTTCCATCCTGACAGGTCTGACCTCAATTGGATTTTCTGAGAGAGAGTTATGCCAAGTGTCGCAACGTGACCTGTTTATGGGATAATACAGGAGAGCGCACTTGTACGGAGTGCCACGTGTCACTGGTTCAACTTCGGCCTCTGAAAACGTTGTATGAGATAGTGCAGACTGTGTACTACCTGTCACTTTTTACGAAATTTCATTTGGAGCTTCCTAGCCCAAGATATGACCTTTTTCCCAAGGTCACCTGATTTTGACTCAGATCTGGAAGAGGCAGAAACCCTATATTGTACAGATCATAAATCACAAAGTACAACGAATTAGAGGTTGTCCTTTGGACACAAGGTACCTGGAGATGTTAGCTTCGTCCTGTAACAATTTCAGATCCGAAAACTTCGCCAAAACGGATTTATAGCGAAAGTACTACGATGACTGGTTTTTGCTATGTAAAACCCTAACCTTCAAATTGTCGTAAGTAAAGCAAGTGTCTTTAGTGCCATACCTTGTCTTCCTTCAGGTTAGCTCTGATACCATGTTAAAATTCAATATGATAAGACATAAAATAGCAGCATTACATTCCATTTCACAATAATAGCATATACAGGATCACTGAAGAAACAACAAGCACAGCATAAACACAAGAGACAGAGATTTATCCTGGGAAACCCTCATGGGGTAGAAAACCTAGCAAAGCTTCCTCAATATAGATGACCAGCAATATACAAAGATGAAACCCTGAGACATGATCTCCTCCTCCACAATAGCAGACCTCTCCTCCACAAGTGTGCTATCCTCAAGTGAGTGAATGTGTATAATGAGGAACACACCTCCTCTATTTATACACTACTCTGATATGTATTTTACACAAGTACATGTAGGCTCGTATTTAACCATTAGGTTAAATACCCCATTATAACTAACTGGGCCGACCCCTCTAGGGTGGTCTAATAACCCTTTGACCCACATAACACATACAGGGCCGACCCCCACTAGGGAAGTCTAATAACCCAAGTTACCACATTCCGACGGAGGAATAAACATCTCCGGATATACAATAAGATCTTCACGGAGGAATGAATCATCTCCGGAATAATAAAGTACAAATATAATTTTCTTTGAAGTTACAATATCTCAACACTTCTAAGACTCCTTAGCAGATCTCCCAGACAAGTGCGCACTCTTCCACAAGTGAGTGAGTGATCTAATGAGGAGTTCACCTCCTCTATTTATACTTGACTCTCAACTGACTAAAAGACCTGTTGGGGCCGACCTCACCTGGAGAAGTCTAATAACCCCTAAAATATAACTACAGGGCCGACCCACACATGGTGGGTCTAATAACCCTAGTTAATACTAACCCTCGGAGGAATAAACATCTCCGGATACATAATAGGGTTACCTCGGAGGGATGAAACATCTCCGGAATAATAAAGTACAAATATAATATTCTTTGAAGTTACAATATTCAACACTCCCCCTTAACGAGAAGGATATTATAACAGCATCTGCAGGAGCAAGGAGTCACTACACATGATACATCTATAAATCATCGGAAGCTTTCTTCAATTTGTCTTCATCAGTAACTCAAATAGTTACTAGTACATCACTGTCAACATCAACATCAACATCACACGATCAACAGCATCGTCATCACATGATCAGCAGCATCGTCATCACACGATCAGCAGCATCGTCATCACACGATCAGCAGCATCGTCATCACACGATTAGCAGCATCATCATCACACGATCAGCAGCATCATCATCACACGATCAGCAGCATCGTCATCACAAGTATCCTACCGATACATCATCAATACAATCACTTTCTCGGAGACCACTCGTCTACGGATCAATTCAGGGACCGAAGTCCGGGGATGATACAATCCCCATCACGTACATTTTGAACTATCAGTTCCGGGATGATGCAATCCCCATCACGTACATTTTGAACTATCAGTTCCGGGATGATGCAATCCCCATCACGTACATTTTGAACTATCAGTTCCGGGATGATGCAATCCCCATCACGTACATTTTGAACTATCAGTTCCGAGATGATGCAATCCCCATCACGTACATTTTGAACTATCAGTTCCGGGATGATGCAATCCCCATCACGTACATTTTGAACTATCAGTTCCGGGATGATGCAATCCCCATCACGTACATTTTGAACTATCAGTTCCGGGATGATGCAATCCCCATCACATACATTTTGAACTATCAGTTCCGGGATGATGCAATCCCCATCACGTACATTTTGAACTATCAGTTCCGGGATGATGCAATCCCCATCACGTACATTTTGAACTATTAGTTCCGGGATGATGCAATCCCCATCACATACATTTTGAACTATTAGTTCTGGGATGATGCAATCCCTATCACGTACATTTTGAACTAAGGTCCAGAGACGATGCAGTCCTATCCTCTATTCTCGGAGACCTCACGTCTACGGCTCTCTTTAGGACTGAAAGTCCAAGGATGATCCAATACCCTCAAGTCCACCAAGGACTTCATTCTCGGAGACCTCTCGTCTACGGCTCTCTTTTAGGACTGAAAGTCCAGGGATGATCCAATCCCCTCAAGTCCACCAAGGACTTCATTCTCGGAGACCTCTCGTCTACGGCTCTCTTTAGGACTGAAAGTCCAGGGATGATCCAATCCCCTCAACTGTCCACTAAGGACTTCATTCTGGGAGACCTCACATCTACGGCTCTCTTTAGGACTGAAAGTCCAGGGATGATCCAATCCCCTCAACTGTCCACTAAGGACTTCATTCTTGGAGACCTCACGTCTACGGCTCTCTTTAGGACTGAAAGTCCAGGGATGATCCAATCCCCTCAACTGTCCACTAAGGACTTCATTCTCGGAGACCTCACGTCTACGGCTCTCTTTAGGACTGAAAGTCCAGGGATGATCCAATCCCCTCAACTGTATTCTCATCCATACAGGTACAATCATGTATCACATCAAAACATGTATACATCACATCAAAACATGTGTACATCAAAACATGTGTACATCAAAACATGTATACATCACTTAATCAACACATGTACACATCACATCAAAACATGTGTACATCAAAACATGTATACATCACTAATCAAAACATGTACACATCACATCAAAACATGTGTACATCAAAACCTGTGTACATCAAAACATGTATACATCACTAATCAAAACATGTACACATCACATTAAAACATGTATACATCACTAGCATGTATATCAAAACAAAACATGTATACATCAGACATGTATTCTCACTAATACATCATATCAAATCATGTATACATCTAGCATAAACGATATGTAAGAGTTATAAATCTAAACAATTGTAAGTAGCTAACAAAACAAAAAAAAAATAAGCGACAGAAATACTATACTACTCCCCCTTTCGAGGAGGGTCCTTCTAGACTATACCAAGCTTGTCTCGGAAGTACTCAAACTTCACTCGAGACAGAGGTTTAGTCAAGATATCAGCAACCTGATCCTCAGTGCTTATATACTCGAGCTTGATGGCTCCTCTCTGCACCATGTCTCGTATATAGAAGTAACGGATCTCAATGTGTTTTGACTTATCATGGAACACAGGATTTTCAGTCATCTTAATGCAGCTTTGATTATCACACATAATCACAGTGGGATCCATTTCTAAGTCAAAGATTCCAGATAAGAGTTTCCGAAGCCACACCGCTTCACAGCTGGCAGAGCAAGCAGCTATATATTCTGCTTCAGCGGTACTGAGGGCCACACTAGATTGTTTCTTGCTGAACCAGGAGATCATGGCAGATCCAAGACCATAACATCCACCTGAAGTACTTTTTCTGTCTGAGACACTACCTGCCCAATCAGAATCTGAGAAACCATGCAACTTGAGTTCATTGTCTCCAAGATAGTAAAGGCCAAAGTCCATTGTACCTTTTAGGTACCTCATGATATGCTTTGCAGCTATAAGGTGAACCTTTCTAGGTTCTACTTGAAACTGACTTAGGGTATTTACAGCAAAGCATATATCAGGCCTAGTATTTGTCAAGTACATCAATGATCCAATGATTTGTCTATATAGGGTTATGTCCACTAGTTCTGATGAATCATTAGCTAGCAGTTTTAGGTTGGAGTCCATGGGAGTGGCCATAGCTTTACACTCCAACATATCAAATCTTTTGAGGATCTCCACAGTATACTTACCTTGATTTAGAAAGATCCCTTTTGGTTCTTGCCACACTTCTAGGCCTAAGAAGTAGTGCATTAATCCGAGATCTTTCATTTCGAATTCTGAAGAAAGCTTCTTCTTGCTTTCAATGATTTGTTTCTCATTTCCTGTTAGAAATAGATCATCTACATATAATAGCAATATAACAGGTTCATCATTCATTACTTTAAGATAGAGATTGGGGTCAGCTTTACTTTTGGTAAAGCCCATGCTTAATAAGAAACTGTCAATTCTTCCATACCAAGCTCTGGGAGCTTGCTTCAAACCATATAATGCCTTCTTCAGTTTGCATACATGGGTCCTTCCGTCTTTGACCTCAAAACCTTGAGGTTGTTCTATGTATACTTCTTCTTCAATTACACCATTCAGGAAGGCTGTCTTAACATCCATTTGATGCAATTTCCATTTCATCATGGATGCAAGTGCCATGATAGTTCTAATTGAAGTATACCTAGCGACAGGTGCAAATGTTTCTTCATAGTCAATTCCTTCCTTCTGAGAGAATCCTCTGGCAACAAATCTTGCCTTGTATTTTTCAATGCTACCATCTGCAGCATGTTTTATCTTGAAAATCCATTTGGAAGAAACCACACTTTTATCTTTGGGTTTGGGGACTATATCCCAAACATCATTTTTCATTATTGACTGATATTCTTCTGTCATTGCTTCTACCCATTCTTTCTTCTGAGCTACCTCTTCATAGCTGGTAGGTAGTTGATCCACAAGATCGCACATCAAGGCCATATAGTTGGACACTAGTTTTGGTTTCTTCCTTTCTCTAGTGGAGCCTTCGGGGGCACCATATCTTTCAGCTCCTTGAATAATATCTCTAGCCCATGCTAGTCTTCTTTTCCTAGATAATTCTGCTACAGGAGGTTCTTGTGGTTCCAGCATGTCATGATCCTTTGGTGTATCTTCTTTAGGGACATGAACAGTCTCTGAGATTTTGGGAGATGTATCTTCTTCATAAACTTCTTCAAGTTGACACTTTCTGGATTTCTTGAGAGCTGCTTCCTCATCAAAGGTTACATCTCTACTTATTTCTATATGATGAAAACCTGGTATGTAGATTCTGAAGGCTTTGGAAGTTTCACAATAACCAACAAACATTCCCTTCTTACCTGAGGGATCCAACTTGATTCTCTTTTCTTTTGGAATGTGGATGTACACAGGACACCCAAATATTTTAAGATGGCTTACTTCAGGCTTCTTACCTGTAAACACTTCTTCTGGAGTTTTGAATTCAAGAGCACTGTGAGATAATCTATTTTGCACATAAACTGCTGTCTTGGCTGCTTCAGCCCATAGATACATGGGAAGATCCTGGTCATGTATCATAGTCTTCACAGCTTCCATGATGGTTCTATTTTTCCTTTCTGCAACCCCATTTTGTTGGGGATTGTAGGGAGTGGTTAGCTCTCTCTTGATTCCAGCTTCTTTACAAAATTCTTCAAACTCTTTTGAAGTATATTCTCCACCATTGTCTGTCCTGAGAATCTTGATTTTCTTATCTGAGAGATTCTCTATTAAGGCCTTGAATTCTTTGAACTTTCCAAAGACTTCATTCTTACCTTTTAGAAAGTAAATCCAAGTTTTCCTTGAATGATCATCAATGAATGAAAGATAGTATTCAAAACCACTTAGAGAGGTGGTGGGCATTGGACCACATACATCTGAGTGTATTAACTCCAAGATACCCTTAGTCTTTGTTTCACTCTTCGGAAAGGGGTTCTTGACATTCTTGCCTTTCTTACATCCTTTACATGAGCCATCATGATCAACCTTTAAATCTTGTAGTCCTATGACCACCTTGCTTACATAAGGTAAGGCTTTGTAGTGGATGTGAGCTAGTCTTCTATGCCATAGCTCACTGGGGCTGGAGGTTTCATGAACAAGAGCAGCTTCCGGATAACCCTTGAGTTTATATAAACCTCCTTCCTCTTCACCAATAACAATTGCATCCTTAATGGTTTTGCCTTTGGACCACATTAACACTTGTCCATCAATGAAAGCAACTCTGTAGCCTTTCTTGTCCAAAGCTGAGATTGAAAGCAAATTCTTCTTCAATCCTGGAACATATAGAACTTCCTTCATCTTCATGGGAGTTCCAGAATCGATTTTGTAGTTTGCTTCACCAATTCCCTTAATGGGATATTGATAGTCATCTCCTAGAGATACCTTTTGGGGAGAAGTCTTTTCTTCAAGTTTTGAGAGAGTCCTTTTCTGTCCTGTCATGTGCTTTGAAGCACCACTGTCAATAAGCCATGTACCTTCTTCAGGGGTTATGGATCCAGAGAGTGCGGAGAAGAGAACATATTATTCTGCATCTTCTTCTGTATTTCTCCTTGTCCTTCTTTTGGAGAAGGTCCTTTCTTCTTCCTCCCCTTCATCTCTAGGCCTTTTATTGTGAGACCTTTCTTCCTCAACTTCTTCTTCTTCACTGTCATCTTCTGCAAGATGTGCTTGGTGTCTTTTGTAGTAAGAACCCTTCTTCTTTTGTAGAGGACAATCTTTAGCAATGTGTCCTAATTTGTGGCAAGAATAGCACTGGAAGGAAGAGTAATCCCTTCTTTGAGTAGATCCTCTTTTCTTCTGAAATCTGTGAGGAGGATGAGACTCCTTGTGACTATCCTTCTTGGAGTAGGATTGACTCCTTCTTCTTTTGGTGTGTGTGGCCAAGGCTTGGTCATCTTCTTTGAGTAGGGCTTCTCTATTTGCAACCCTAGCCTCCTCTTGCACACAATCCTCCCAAACTACATCAAACTTCATACTTTCTTTTCTGGCACACATAGTGTGAATGAATGACTCCCAAGGTCTAGTGAGACCATTTAGAGCTGTCATCACAAGTTCATCCTCATCAAGAGTATCACCAATGGCATCTAGTTGCTCTTTGATTAGAGAGACTCTTGATAAGTAGTCTTGAATGGATTCTCTTTTGTGCATCTTGGTACTCTTCAACTGAGTCCTTAGATTCATCTTCCTATTGATGTTCTTCCCTTCATACATTCTTCCTAGGGCATCATACATTTCTTTTGGAGTCTTCTTGGAAGCCACTTGGGGAATCAAGTGGTCTTTAATAGAATCTGCTATGATTCTCTTTGCCCTAATCAAATCCTTCCTGTGTTTTTCTTTGGCTTCATCTTCTTCTGGTTCTGCAACTTCCTCCTTGATATAATGAGCAAGATCATTCTCTTCAAGAATGAGACCAATTCTGTATTTCCATGCCCGGAAATTTTCTATGCCTTCTAGCTTGTCTTCAAGCTTAGTATTTGGAGCCATCTTCTCTTGGGGGAGTCCAAGAGACAGACTAGACTAACTTGGAAAGTTACTTTTCACTTTTCCGGAAACTGAAACAGAATTTTATCGCACTTTTGGTAGAATTAGGGTTTGCAATTCCCGGAGTTCTACCCAACCAAAAAGTTCGATCTATAGCTTAAAAGAATGCTCTTGATAAGGGCTATCCAACCATGTAAACAGAAATAAAAAATTCCAACTTTTTTCTGAAACCAAAATCTGACGTATCGCACTTTTGGTAGAATTAGGGTTTGCAATTCCCGGAGTTCTACCCAACCAAAAAGTTCGATCTAGGGCTTAAAAGAAAGGTATTGATGAGGGCTATCCTTCCATGCAACCAAAAATCAATAATACTAACTTTGGGCTGAAACCCTAACTTCACCAAAGAGAGAGAGAGATGATCTTACCTTGTGAAAGATGTCCTATTCAGTCTAGCTCTGATACCATGTCAAGTTTTAAACCAAATAGACAAGCAAGATCTCCGATAGAAACACAATCACAAGATAGACACACAATATATCCTGGGAAACCCTCATGGGGTAGAAAACCCAGTAAATCTTTCCTCAATAAGATGATCAACCAAAATACAAGATGTGCTCCTTCCTTCTAAGACTCCTTAGCAGATCTCCCAGACAAGTACGCACTCTTCCACAAGTGAGTGAGTGATCTAATGAGGAGTTCACCTCCTCTATTTATACTTGACTCTCAACTGACTAAAAGACCTGTTGGGGCCGACCTCACCTGTAGAAGTCTAATAACCCCTAAAATATAACTACAGGGCCGACCCACACATGGTGGGTCTAATAACCCTAGTTAATACTAACCCTCGGAGGAATAAACATCTCCGGATACATAATAGGGTTACCTCGGAGGGATGAAACATCTCCGGAATAATAAAGTACAAATATAATATTCTTTGAAGTTACAATATTCAACAACTAAGAACTGTTGTACCCTTCCCAAAGACTAATTTAACAACAGTTCTTGTGGACGTAGCCTCCATCCAAGGGGTGAACCACCTTAAATACTGTGTAGTGTGATTGTTTGTGTTTTGCACTATTCATTTGCTTAGTATGGATGTTTAATGCCGTAGTTATCTGTTATGTGATTGCTTTTATATGTATTCATCGCAGGAATGATGGGAATAATATGTTAAGTAATACATGTGTCGATGAATGTTAAGTATTCATCACTTCTAAGTCTTTGAATACATGAATCTGTGGATAGTCGCATAGTTAAGCACTGGATTTTAGCATAGCATTGGAGTGCGCAGTAGTATATGTTTTATTCATTTGCATGCACCATAACGATAAAGACTTAAGTGTTGTCGAATGGATAAAGAGTGTTAAGTAAGATTGAACAGAGTTGATCAAGTCCTGGAGTGGACGCACGGCCTAGTTGATGTGCTGACCCATCGTGAGTGTTGCGAGGTAAGCTGTTAATAGCTTATCGTCACAACGTAGGAAGTATCTAGCACCACACAGTCTTTGGATGCACTGGTCGCGCAAGAAACTCTGCTTGCCGAAGTATCCAATGTGAAGTAGAGACTTCGTGCAGTTTTCTATTCGTAACAAGAGTCCTTTACCGCACTTCCCATCAGTCTCGTTTACACTCGCATCACCAAGTTGTTCAAAACCACCCAGGTCACAGTTAATTTGAATGCATTCCCCTCTAAGGACATCATGGAACTTCATCAACAAACAGGTGAAGGTGTGTAGATGGATGTAATGCAGTATACAATGAGAAACAATAGGTTGCAGAATGTTGTCAATAGGTTGGAGTGGCAGTTGAAGAATGAAAAATCATCAAGTAAAGCTAAGTAGCTCAAGATTGCTGCTTTGGAGCAAAAAATCACCAAATTAGTAAAAGACCCAAGTGATGCAGCCCCTATTCAAATCATGTTGAAGGAGAAAGATAAAGAGATTGCAGGTTTGAAGAAAAAGCTCAATATTCCCATTTTTGAGCACTCTCAAACAACTGAGATTCTAGCAATACAGTCTGAATTGGACAAGACACTGGTATATAGCCATACAATCAAGGAAAATATCATTTATCTGGAAGGGGAAGTAGACAAAATTAAAAAGCAGAATCAAGATATTTTGCTTCAAAAGGAAGCAAGCTTGTAGGCCACATATTCAACTGACCCAACAGATAATCTTGCACGAGTGATAATAGAAATGAGTCTCAAAGATGCTCAAATGAGTCATGTACAAGATCAGCTAAAACAAAAAAGTGAAGTTCTTAGGAGCTCTAATGAGAAGATAGCCAAAAGAGACATTGTCATTTATGAATTACAACAGTCTAAAGTGGACCTGTAGAAGAGCATTCAGGATTAGTCTAGGAAGCTAATGGGTTACTAAGTATTTTCTCAAGACTACAAGGTTCCTAATTTGGGAACATATAGAAGGTCTCGGAATAGCTCAGTGGAGCAATTTTTTTATTTCACAAGAGGAGTGGGAAATTGATCAAACAACCTCTTGAGATTCTTGCGATATCTTGAATAACGTGGACAAAAAGAGGGAAATAGAAAATGCAGTCATTGATTTATTAAATGAAAAAACCTTTGATGAGCTCCAAGCCTATGTTGTTTGGGATAGAAAAAAATCATCATAGAAGCTAAAAAATTGATCACAAAAGGTATGATGGCTCAGAACGTGGGTTACATGGCTAGCCAGTTGTCCCATGATGTATGTTCTTTTAAATTCCTATTCAACAATGTGTTTCCACTAGGCCTCCAGTATTTTTGGGATGGACATGGAGATTTGTACCGTAAGGATCATTACAATGTCATGATTTCAGAGGCACGTAACTTTGAAGTCCATCTGGAATATATTCATGGAGAGTTATACGGAAAGACAGTCATGGACAAGCTGCACCCATATTTTGAAATCCTCAGCCATCTTCAGACAATTTTCAAGTATTTTCCCAAACCCACTTTTGAGCATTATACGGATCTGGATATGGAACTTGGGGAACTAAAGGTTTTCTAGTATCCACTGGGTAAAGAATGGAAAAGCATCACCATGTTAAATTTTCAGAATTTACTTCAATCTGATCTAGGATCTTAACTGAGAGAACAACATGTACAGCATATCTACAGCATATCAATCATGGAGACAATAATGCAAGCACACAAGAGACACAAAGATTTACTTGGGGAAAACCATAATGGTGAAAAACCCCAATAACTTCCTCAGAGATAGATAGAGCAATGATACAACGAACCATAAGAGATAGACACATCCTAGCAGCAGATCCTCCTCCTCCATAAGTGCGCCACTCCTCCTTGAATGCATGAGTGAGAAGTGAGTGAGAAAATAGAGTGCCTCCCGCACTCTATTTATACTTGACTTGACTTGCCTTTTTACCTAACTCATGTAGGCTCGAACTTAACCACATAACATAATGCTGACTGGGCCGACCCCCAATAGGGTGGTCTAATAACCCTTTGACCCACATGACTTATACAGGGCCGACCCCAAATAAGGTGGTCTAATAACCCATCAAGTATAAGTTACGACACTTACAATATAAATGACGACACTTCCTTATAGAGGAATAATACCATCTCTATAGGAATACAATATACATATATGTGAAATACATTCCAAAGTTACATATACATCAACACTCCCTCTTAACTAGGAAGGTATTTTATCAGCACAGTTCTTCTAGCACAAGTCATCTTCTCTGGATCATCGTCACTGGATAATCGTCATCGAGTCATCATCATCGTCATTGCTGCTGCTATCTCAATCAATCTCTGAATCTACTCGTCATAGGAAGTTCTACAGAGCCAGTCCTTTTTCATACTGGATGTAGGCCCACCACCTGCAGGTCTTCATCATCACTGGCCATACTGTGGAATCCTCAGGACTTATTACGTGCGTCACAAAACCTGGCTGCAGCATCCCAGGCTATTACGAGCACACAGCTCTACCTGTAGGATCTCCCAGGAGCACATTACATGTGACCCATCACAAAACCTGGCTGAAGCATCCCAGGCTGTTACGAGCACGCGGCTCTACCTGTTGGATCTCCCAGGAGCACATTACATGTGATCTCACCACAAAACCTGGCTGAAGCATCCCAGGCTATTACGAGCACACAACTCTACCTGTCGGATCTCCCAGGAGCACATTACATGTGGTCCACCACAAAACCTGGCTGAAGCATCTGAGGCCTTTTTCATCCTATCCAAATCTCCCAGGAGCAAATTACATGTGGTCATGGCAAAACCTGGCTGAAGCATCTGAGGCCTTTTTCATCCTGTCCAGATCTCCCAGGAGCAAATTACATGCCATAGGACAAAACCTCGCAAGAGCATCTCAGGATGTTACGGGTACACAACTCCGACCTGAAATCTCCCAGGGCACAAATTACATGTCCTCCCAAGCAAAACCTCGCAAGAGCATTTTCCAGATGTCCCAGGGCACCGAATTACATGCCATAGGCAAAACCTCGAAAGACCATATGCAAATCTCCCAGGGAACAAATTACATGCTTTCCTACACAACCTGATCCACGGCCATAAAGTATCATCTGATACTCATTAAAAATCATCCTGATGTACACATGATCATCCTGATCATCATCACTGCAACATCCTGCTGCATGTCATCTGGAGAAGCTCGTCATCCACGATCATCCAAGTATACATAGATACATGATCCACACAATGTATCCATCAGCATACATGATCTACCTGATCATACAAAGATACATGATCCACACAATGTATCCATCAACATACATGATCTGCCTGATCATCATCACTGCAACATCCTGCTGCATGTCATCTGGAGAAGCTCGTCATCCACGATCATCCAAGTATACATAGATACATGATCCACACAATGTATCCATCAGCATACATGATCTACCTGATCATACAAAGATACATGATCCACACAATGTATCCATCAACATACATGATCTGCCTGATCATACAAAGATACATTATCCACACAATGTATCCATTAGCATCCAACATGATGCATAAATACATACACATGATCCAACCGATCATATCTAGCATCCAACATGATGCGTACATACATATAAATGATCCAACTGATCATATCCAAGCAGAAACCAGAACATCATCCTGATGCTCATAATCCAGCGCTTACATCCACAGCCATGTGTAGGATCCCCCTTCCAACATGCTTGGAATGGCTTCAGCAAATGTGTCCATCACTTCTTCCTCGAAGTATCCTCGATCTGAAGCACGCCAAGCCTCTCTCTGAAGTACTCGAACTTCACACTGGCTAGTGGCTTCGTCAGCACATCTGCAATCTGCTCGTCTGTCACAACATACAGGAGCTTCACAGCTCCTCTCTGCACCATATCCCTGATATAGTGATATTTGATCTCTATGTGTTTCGACCTGTCATGAAACACTGGGTTCTCGGATAGCTTCACACAACTCTGGTTATCTCAGAAGATACCAGTAGCCTCCAACGGGAGATCAAATAGCTCAGATAGTAGCTTCCGTAGCCATACTGCCTCACAACTAGTTGAACAGGCTGCAACATACTCTGCCTCAGTTGTACTCAGTGCTACGCAAGACTGCTTCCTGCTAAACCAAGAGATCACACCTGATCCCATACTGAAACAACACCCAGATGTGCTCTTCCTGTCTGCAGCATTGCCAGCCCAATCTGAATCGACATAACCTTGTAGGTTAAACTTTTGATTCGCTTCATACTTGAGCCCATAATCCACTGTACCCTTCAAGTACCTCAGAACACGCTTTACAGCAACCAAGTGAACACGCCTCGGATCTGTCAGGAACTGAATCAATGTGTTCACAGCAAAGCAAATGTCTGGTCTCATGTTCGTCAGGTACATTAAGGACCCAATCATCTGACGATACATAGAGACATCAACCGCCTCAGATGAAGCATCACATAGAAGCTTCAGATTCGATGCCATAGGTGTGGCCATGGCCTTGCAGTCCATCATCCCAAATCTCTTCAGGATATCTACTATGTACTTCCCTTGTCCAAGGAAGATTCCATCTGCACTCTGCCACACCTCTATGTCAAAAACAAATAGTGCATCATCCCCAAGTTCTTCATCTCGAACTCGGTAGTAAGCTTCCGCTGCGTGTCGGCAGTCAATCTATCTTCACCTGTAACAAACAGGTTATCCGCATACAAAAGTAGTATCACTGGATTGCCTTTCTCAACCTTGTAGTAAAGGTTGGAATCTGCTTTATTCTTGGTAAATCCCAAGATGGATAGAAAGTTGTCTATCCTACCATATCAAGTTCTGCACACATATATGACTACACCATGCTGTCTTTAAATCCATCTGGTGCATCTTCTATTTCATCACTTTTATATTTCTCTATGCTGCCATTTGCAACATGCTTGATCTGATAGTTCCATTTGGAAGTCATAACAAACTTCCCTTCACGTCTTGGGATTGCAACCCAAACATCATTCTTCATGATCGATAGATCATGGCATTCCATTTCTTCATCCCAAATCCTGGGAACTTCAATAGATATCTTTATTGCTGAACAAATGTTGTAGTTCTTCTTTTGTAGGAGATGGCATACGATCTTTCCTACACAACAAGTTAAATTGCATGATTAGAAAACATCTCATAGTTTTCAAAACAAATTCTTACACATAAAGAAATATGTCATACAGTCATGCAATTATCTTAGCCAATGCTTCAATACAACATTTATCCATATCCCGTAACTTTCTAGATGCCTTCCAATCTCTACCAGAACATTGTTAAGAGTGTGCACAACTCCTAACATGTCAGCAAAGAGGTTTCATTCTAGATAAGTAGCAATGGAATGTTGTACAGTGCCATAGGCCACTTACCCATGCATATTAGGAGTATACTGTTCATCAATGCAACTATTCTAATATGCACAATACATATCCTAAGTCTAGGAACATGAGCATATCATTGAACAATTTTATTTAAACAAACAAATATGCAAGAAATGATAATTAAAATACTTATCTTTGTTTGTTCGTTGGGTGGACTCCCTCTGAGTCTTTGCTTCCTTGCAGGAGATGCTGGAGTCCTAATTTGAAGTAGCTTCTTTTACACCTTTCTGTTGTGGAATGTAGAAAGATGGTCAACTCCCTCTGAATATCTACATCCTTACAGAAACTACTGAAGTGTGCTCCTTTTCTTTCTTGCAGGAACAACTGGAGTGTGCTTCTTTGCTTTCTTGCAGGAGCAACTAGAGTGTGCTCCCTCTTGATCTTTGCTTCCTGAATTACCTGTTCTTGAACTCATATTCATCCTTGGTCCCTATGCATGCTTATTAGTATCATGATTGTGTTATCCTTGTGATCTCATATAAAATCATACATTCATTAGTATACTATTAAAACACAATAATCTCAAGCATGTATAGTCATGATCATTTCAAACAGAATAATAAGCATTAGCATTCAAGGTTTAGTCAAATCATAAGAAACATAACATGTCTAAACCTGTAATTACTCAAACCTATGACTCTTCAGGTTAGTTGAATCATCAATCAAGATAAGAGATATAATATGCATAAAACCTGTGATTATTCAAACCTATACCTTCATGATTCTTCTGGTTAGTCATATCATCAATTATGGTAAGAAACATAATATGCATACAACCATGATTATTCAAAACTTATGACTTCATGAATAATCATTATCAACAACACAACAGTATAAGATCCTAACCCAAGGTAGGATTCTAGCTTGATATAGGAAAAACATACCTGGATTAGCATGCTAGCTAGTTATGTCTAACATACCCGCATAATGTCTTCTGGTTCTCTTCAGTGACTTGTGCTAGTAACCTGCATGTCTCATATGTTAACCATTACAAAACCAAGTTATACATACCTCGTAAATGGATCTTCTATGAGATCCATCACAATGGATAAATCTTTGTCCTCATGTTATCATGATCATATGTTCTTGGACCAGAACATGATTTGTCTTTCTTGGTGTACCTTTCATGTTAGTAGACAACATAAACCTCATACAACACCATAATTCATTAGTACAATCATAAGTGTCAATACCCTAATCAATGAATATTTTCTATCGTGCATTCATAGTTTTATTAAGGTAATATGACAAATCTAAAATCAAAATTGTACTAACCGTAATAACATGAAAACATACCATAAACTTAATCATGGACAAATATCAAAACATACCTCGATGAGTCATACCTATCGAGATCGCTTGTAATCTTCTTATGTAAGACCTTAGCCTCATCTCCCTTTGAAACAGGAACTTCTTCACTTATGTAGGTGACCAATCCATCTTCTTCTAGGATTAACCCAATCCACTTGATTTGCAAGAACTAGCCCTGGAGCTGGATATGGGTTTGTCAGAGAAACCCCGAAAATTCAAACTTTGAATTTAAAACTTCCGAAAGGATAGAAATATGCGCCTTGATGAGCTGATCAAACTGGTATATTCAGAATTTGAAAACTGCAAAGTTTCACTCCTCAAATTTGCCTTTGAAACTTCTGGATTCACTGGACGTGACCCTGAACTGCGGTTTGATGAAGCCCACTCTTCTTCCCAATCAAAATTTTTGATCCAAAGCTCTAAGCTTTTATTTTTCTGAGGAGCTTCCAGCCGTGGTCTCAGATTTCAAAAATTCCCATTTTTACAGAAGCCCTAATTTTCCACTTTTCTGATCAAAGTCCTGAACAAGGGTTTGATCAAGCCCGGCCTTCTGCCCAACCAAAAATTCTGATCTTGGTCTCTAAATTTCTATTTTGATGAGTAGCATCCAGCCGTGGTCTCCGATTACAAAAATTCCAACTTTCTACGAAGCCCTAAATTCCGGAAGCCATGAATGAAGGTACTCAAAAATAATTCTGTTTTGACAGAAATATGTACCTGATTGTTTCTGGTGTAACTCCGAACTTTTCAATCCACAGGGTCTGAAAAAGTTTCCTGAGATAGCCTGACCTGTTAGCTTTCCATCCTGACAGGTTTGACCTCAATTGGATTCTCTGAGAGAGAGTTATGCCAAATGTCGCAACGTGACCTGTTTTGGGATAATACAGGAGAGCGAACTTGTACGGCGTGCCACGTGTCACTATTTCAACTTCGGCCTCTGAAAACTTTTGCTGAGATAGTTCGTCCTGTTAGCTTTCCATCCTGACAGGTCTGACCTCAATTGGATTTTCTGAGAGAGAGTTATGCCAAGTGTCGCAACGTGACCTGTTTATGGGATAAAACAGTAGAGCGAACTTGTACGGTGTGCCACGTGTCACTGGTTCAACTTCGGCCTCTGAAAAAGTTTTCGGAGATATTACAGTCTGTGTACTACCTGTCACTTTTCACAAAATTGCATTTGGAGCTTCCTAGCCCAAGTTATGACCTTTTTCCCAAGGTTACCTGATTTTGACTCAAATCTAGAAGAGGCAGAAACCCTATATTGCACAGATCATAAATCACAAAGTACAACGAATTAGAGGTTTTCCTTTGGACACAAGGTACCTGTAGATCTTAGCTTCGTCCTATAACAATTTCAGATCCGAAAACTTCTCCAAAACGGATTTATAGCGAAAGTGCTACGATGACTGGTTTTTGCTATATCAAGCCCTAGCATCGTAAGTGCAACAAGTGTCATACATGCCATATCATGCCTTCTTTCAGGCTAGCTCTGATACCATGTTAAATTTTCAGAATTTACTTCAATCTGATTTAGGATCTTAACTGAGAGAACAACATGTACAGCATATCTACAGCATATCAATCATGGAGACAATAATGCAAGCACACAAGAGACACAAAGATTTACTTGGGGAAAACCATAATGGTGAAAAACCCCAATAACTTCCTCAGAGATAGATAGAGCAATGATACAACCAACCATAAGAGATAGACACATCCTAGCAGCAGATCCTCCTCCTCCATAAGTGCGCCACTCCTCCTTGAATGCATGAGTGAGAAGTGAGTGAGCAAATAGAGTGCCTCCCGCACTCTATTTATACTTGACTTGACTTGCCTTTTTACCTAACTCATGTAGGCTCGAACTTAACCACATAACATAATGCTGACTGGGCCGACCCCCAATAGGGTGGTCTAATAACCCTTTGACCCACATGGCCAACCCCCAATAGGGTGGTCTAATAACCCTTTGACCCACATGGCCAACCCCCAATAGGGTGGTCTAATAACCCTTTGACCCACATGACTTATACAGGGCCGACCCCAAATAAGGTGGTCTAATAACCCATCAAGTATAAGTTACGACACTTACAATATAAATGACGAAACTTCCTTATAGAGGAATAATACCATCTCTATAGGAATACAATATACATATATGTGAAATACATTCCGAAGTTACATATACATCAACACACCAGATTTCTCCAACTAAAGAAGCTAGAAAGAGGCTCGACTACGCAGCCAACAACTGGAGCATCATCGTCGCAATATAATCCTCCTCCACCTCAGCAAGGAGGACCCCATTCTCCATCTCCAGCGAGTCAACATAATTTTTCCAGATAGACATTTTTGTAACAATATTTTGTTTAAACAGTTGAAGAAACTAAAAGTTGTTATTCCATAACAAATTTTTGTTGTAAATTTTGTAAGAGTCTAAGAGGCTATAAATAGATCAGAACAAATAATAGATAAGGTCGACTCTTTTTGTAAGAAGTGGAACTTCTCAATATTTTGGTCAGATCAAGTAATGGGAGGAGAACATTCAAGCTCCATGTTGCATGCATGTGGATTCTAAAACTCCAATATGTGCAGTTAGTATTTCTTTCATATGTATTTCCATCTCTTTCATCTTATTCTATATTTGACAAAGTTGACACAGTTCCTGATATGATTATCTTTAAGTGATATTTGATTCAAATATGGTTTTGGGTATCTTTTTATTTGTATGTTGTGAAGTATTCATAATATATGACCTAGATCTGATTGTATTATTCTTGTAAGGACTGGGTTCTACTTTGTCATTATTTTGTTATAACTACTGAATTCATTTTGCTCAGTACTTTTTCTGTAACATGGGATAAAAATTTACTTTTAAACAAGTACCTTTTCTCATGCCATTCCATTCACAAATTTTTCTCCAAGTTTACACGGACATACCAGAAGTGTTTCCCACATTATGTAAAATATGATTATGGTTGTTCTCTGTATTTTTGACTAAATACAAATAACATGATTCTTGATTAAGTGTTGACAATAAGGATAAACTGTAAGAGACAAGATTATTGATGCACAGGAACAGTTCTAAAATACATCCTTAGAACGTCTCTGGGACTAACAGATGCTATGATGGTCGATCTTATCCATTTACCTTTTTTTCAAACTCCCTTTATCCCTGATCAACTATGAACAATAGTTATTCTTGGAAAATCCTCTTAAAAAATATGTTTTCCAAGATGTACGCAACCTATCTGTGTCTATCATGTGTACATGCAACCTACCTTTAGCTAGCTCGTATACATGTTTGTTCAACAATAAAAAATAAAATAAAGTTACTTTATGGAAAAAATTACAGTTTTGGCCATTCCCAACTATCCCAATCCCATAAGTAACTTCTCGTAACCTCCCTAAATGCCTCCCCATTAGTATAAAAGAAAGAGGCATATGAGAAGAAATTTGAGGACCAAAGCATTGGAGAGCACCCTCATGTTGTTGGATTTCATTCATATCTGAAATCCCTATTGTCCCTTATATGAAACCATATTTTCAGCCATTGTTGTGAGTATTTACTGTGCCAAAGAATTGAAGTGATTATTTTGGGCATATCTCCTTTAGTGAACAAGATTGAGTGTGAAGGACTTGGGTGGAAGGACTCTGATCTAGGCTTCAGAAAAGTGCCACAACATGATTCAGGTGATATCTTTCTGTAATTTGTTGTTCAATTTATAAAATAACTCTCTTTTCCATCCAAATTTGACTATTTTACTTTTAGTTTTGAATTATTGAATGTGGATGAGTAATTCAACAATCTAATTATAAAAATATCCTTTTGTAGCAGTAACTACTTTCTCATCAATATTTGCAAATTTTCAGGTTTAGCATTGAAGTGTTGGTGAGAAGATTGGAACAACGAACAACCAAGGGATCTACATCAAATGATAGGGTTCTGAGTGAGTTTTTATTCTAAACCCTTCTATGTGTTTTACAAGAAATTTTGCATGCAAACTGTTTAACTTATTTTGTCTGAATGTCTTGAGTTTCTTTTGGGTATCGCTCTCTGGTGGTTTTCCCAAAGACCACTAGGGTAGGTTTAATCTCCCGAAATAGAAATGATGACTCTGCTAGGGATTATTTATGTTTTGGGTAGTTGGGGATTTTCTATTTTTGGTGTGAATTTTTCTCTATTTTTTCTTCTAAAATTTTCTTATCTAAGTTGGTTAGATTGTCATCTTAGAATCCTTATGAGAGCAAATATTAGTGTAGGGGCACCAAAATTCTTGTTTTTTTTCCTTTTTCCATGCATATACACGGGTAACAGTATCCATGGTCATGCACTTTTCTTGTAGGTTTCTCTTTTCTTCAAAAAAAATTGTTTTTTCCCATGTAAATGACCTATACACTGCAAATTCATGTACACATGCCCTACCTATGTCCAGTCCACATACATCCCTGATTTTTTTTAGTTTCTCTCTCCTAAAACTAGAAAAGTGAGTAGATGTGTATCTAAGTTGACTGTCAGGAAATTTAGTTTGTTGTTGTTTTAAGAAACCAATTTTCTTTTTGCAAATCAGAAACAAAAAGAAGTCTTTTTGAGTTTCAGGATTTTGCTCCCATTTTATGTTTTTGGAATTTTTTTGTAAAAGCTTTTAGCAGTCTGAATTCTATTAAAACATTTTATGTTCATATATGTACTTTCTTGTTTATATGATCACAAAAAATCAATATTTATTTTTCTTTGTAAGTTTTATTGTCGATTGTTTTGAATTCGAAGAAAAGTTCATTGTGCTTCTTTTATTTCCATTTTTGTGCATTAAGTGAAGTTGATTATTATAAGTTGATTGATACTTCTTTTTCCTACATTTCTAAAACAAGAAAGTTTGTTTTTCTTTTCAAAGAGAAAAATTTCACTTTCATAAAAAAAAAATTAAAAACAATTATTTTTGAATTTTCAAAAAGGAAAAAAGAAGAGTTTTTTTCTTTTTGTGCATTCGTTTGTAGTTTTCAAGAAAATAAAAGAAATTAAAAAAAAAAAACTTTTCTTTCGTTTTCCTTTTAGTTTTAGTTTCTGAAAAAGAGAAAGGGTTGCTTTTTAATTTTTCTTTTCAAAAGTAGTTTTATTAAAAGAACAAAGATTAAAAGAAAATTTTCTTTTGGAAAAAGTTTCATGCTTTAAAGAAGTGTTATAGTGCTTATTTCAGTTAAATATCAGTTCGCATTTTACGCCTCTATATCTTTAAAAGTGACTTTTATTTATTGTAAGTGTCGCAACATCACTAGTTAATTCACTTCCATTTCCTTGAGTAAAGAATAGCCACTTAAAATTAACACTTAACTTAAAATCAATTAGAACTTTCTCTTTGGGTAGGATTCACCAATTTAGATTAGATTGTAGGATCTTGGGATAGGTTATCAAATAACAACCTAAGGTCACTGTAAATTGTTAAACTTAGCGGTCTCTTTAGAAGGATACGAAGAAATCCAACACTGCAAGGGTGTGGCCAGGAATTTCCACTAACACTGGATTTAAGCATGAGGTCGTGTGAGGTTGAGTGGAGGGGAAAAGTAACCCCAAATACTTAAACCAAAATTTGTGGGATTTTGCGTGTACAGGGACATTTTCAATACCAAAATTTGGGCCCCATGAGGTGCTGGTACTATTAAGGTTTCAGTCTTAGCTACGCTGCCAATACATATGATTCCGACAGTCGACTATTCCCCCAGACGCTGACTGCGGATTGGTAACCATAGTATCTTTTACCTAGGGTTCTACACAGGTGAACGTAGGGGGATTCCTACCAACCCTGAATAGATGTTGATACAAACTGATAATATGCTTGGAGGGTATCCCTTGCCTTATGGGGAGACTTGCACCAAGAGGACTATTAGCTGAGGCCTTGGTAACCATTCCTAAACCTTTGATGTTTGGTTGTGGGGCTTAATCAACCCACACTATACTTCGAAAGGTTATCTATTTTTCTGGTTTGATTTCCTAGGACATTTTCTAGTGGTGTGCTCTTTTTTTGTGAGTGATTTAGTTGGCCCTAGGAGTTGATTATTTAAAAATATTTAAGTGTGGAATATCAATCACTTCGTCGATCCAGGAGGATTCAGAACCTTCCTCCAATTACATTTGAACCTCCACCGCGTCCACAAAGGCACAAAACAAACACAACAGGCTCTTTTGAGCCTATCGGTTCCATCAATTTACTCAGTGAAACACAACCTACAATAAATTACACTTCTGCACCACATAACAGAGTTGAATATCTGTGAGCAAAAGGCTTTGTAAGACAATTTAAATCCCCTTTAACTGGACCCAACGATCTAGTATTAGTGCAGATTCCAAGCGGTTATGAACAAGCAATAATGTCTTATCGGATTAGTATAGGATTATTCATGGATGGTCTAGGAGGAAGTTTAGGAAAGGCTCATACGCCCACTTCATCTATTATCCCAAGAGGATTTCCCCTCCTCATGTTACTACCGAAATGTTAAATGTAACCATAGGAAGTTCATCTCCCATGGTTACTTTTGGCACTGCATCCTCACCTAGAGGTTCTCCGGTTACTCAGTTATTGAGTGTCATTTTGTCATCCTATTTCGGATCTATTTCCATTACATCTAGTATTCCATTGTTTTGTATGCCTAAATTCCCAAGTACTTCTAGAGCTTTTTTTCCAAATCCTACTATTGGTTTCAATGGTTTTTCCACACCATTCCAAGGTTTCCGTTTGCATGGTGGTCATATTATCCCATCCTTTCCCTCTTTTGGGACTGGGCCTATCAAACCTATTGGGCCTGTATCAAGTGTGCATCCTTTTATAGGGTTTAACAACTAGATGGGTGGTTTTCAATAATCCAAGATAGTTGCTAAGTCTACCCCATTTTCACTATTTATTGGGGGGTAGTAACATTATACCATCAACTCGGATTCTAGTTAGGGGTAATTTTTTGCAGACCCATCCCAATTGGACTCAGGTAATTCCTACTAGAGGCAACCCTATGCACATTCATTGGAATCCTTTTTCGGAAGCAATAGTTGCACAAAATTTGGCAGGGGGAAACCCTTATCTATCTTTTGGGAATTTTGGTGGAGGGGAATTCTCACCCCAAGGTCCCCAACCCACTTCTTTTTCCTCACAACCTATTTTCTGGGAACTTTAAACTTTCCAAATATATTGAAAATCATGAATGATCTGGTGTGTCACAATCCAAACTGGTCTCCGATCCCAACCAAGTTGCCATCAGAAATTCCCAGGTTTGAAGGCAAAGCTTGTAAGGATCCAGGATATCATGTTACCACTTTCCATATTTGGTGTTCTTTGAATTCTTTGAATGATTATTCTATTCGGTCGAGACTATTTCAACGCACACTTACTAGTGTTGCCACAAATTGGTATATTGAATTGCTCGGTTCATCATTTCGTTGCTTTCATGATCTTCCAACAGTATTTCCAAAACATTTTTAGCTTCCCATCAGGTATGATGTCAGTATTGAATTATTGTCTCATTTTAGGCAAATAAAATCTACTGTTGGCATGGGATAAGTCCGCAGGAAGTACAGAAGCCGACAAGTGTGAATGGGTCAATCCACGAAAGAAGGACCATTTGTGGAGTTCGCGAAAGCACAAGAATAGTTAAATTAGTTAGAATTGGTCATGTGGACCATTTTGTAACTGAATAGAAGCATATAAATAGAGTAGGATTGTAAGCCTAAGGGCTTCCACTTTTGGAGAATTCATCCCATCTTTTGATCTATTTTGTATCTGCGACATGGTGTATTGATTGTTTCTGCGAGGTTCATTCTGCAGGATTTAATGAATGCATGAAGATGTTCGATTATGGTGCAATCTCTGTCTCTATATTTATGCGATGATGAATGTGAATGTTTGCTACAAGTTTAGTATGTTGTAGAATATATTTGATGCGAATATGCTATGGGTTTAAGAATTATTGTTGATGCGAATAAGTAGATTGAATATGTTTGTTATCTGTTTAAATCTATGAATGAATTAATGTGCGAATCATGAATTGATAATATGTTGCAGAAGTTATAATCTCTGGTTTCTACAAGGGTAATGTGTCTTGAAAGCATATCCTCAACTCCACTGCGGAAACTTGGTTCCTGCAGTCCCCTTATCCATCTCGGGTGAGACTGCACTTACTCCGCAAGTGTTGCTGGAAAGGGTTACACCTTTTTGGGCTTGTGTGTAAGGGAGTTTGGGTTGGTAGTTTGTTGGCGACAGTGCGAAGTGAACCCCTGTCAATAGACGCTGCGTCAACAAATGGTTCCATTGCCGAGACCCCGAGGAAGAAAAAAATAGGATATGTTGTGGCATCCGACGAAACCGGAGATCCAAGAGTGGTTTGATAAGAAGGTGGAGGAATTCACAGGAAGAGGGAAGCGAGACCCTAAATAGACAACAACCAGTTGCCTGCAGAAATACATTTATTCATATATCCATGAGATATTCTTCTGTGAATTCCCAGTGTTGCTGCATGACTGGCTAGCGCAGTTGACGTTCTGAAAGAATCACTGCTAGAAGACTGAACCTGAGTGTTGGACCCCATATTTGATCCAATAGCTGAAGCAAGTCGATAATAAGGTAGCGCGGGTTGTTGATTTTTGGGTGGATGGTATCCTCGAGGGATACGTGACTGAGTTCGCAATAGACACTATCAAGTCGTATAGTGACACCGAGAGGAACTTCTTCAAGGGACCGAGAGGAAGGCTTTTTTCATTGTTAAAACTATGGATTAAGATGCTTTTCTGTGAAAAGGGAATATTGAGGATGTCTTCTGACGAGTAGAAAAATCAATGTGCGGAGGTTGAGGGTATCGTGTGAATGCGGATCTGACAAAAATATGTGGGGTAAATGGACATAAGAGACGACGAGTATCTAAGAGAGGCTTATGAAGAGTGTGGTACCTTGAGGAGTGGATCGATATTCCAGAGTCCTGAGAAGAAGAGGAGGACTGAGAGAGAGTCTCCTGAGAGGACCGGAACGGAGGACTGCAAAACAGGACCACAAGGGAGGAAGCAACCTTATTGCGAAGGAGACGTTGAATAGGAAACCCCAGAAGCAGAAGAAGGACAGATCATAAGTTACAACATACCTTCAACCCCATGCACTACAAATTTTATAGGAAGAAATACAAACTACTCGCAGCGTTTCCCTACGTGCAGTGGTAAGAGTAGCACTTTAGTAAACAATAGTAGTAGCAATGTTAGGATGGTAGAGGAGGCGAAGACGCCTACTTTTCAGGGGAACAGGATCGAGGATCCCAAAAAATATTGGTTCATATGTGAAGCAATCTGGACTATCAAGCAGGTCCAGGATGAATCCATAAAAATGGGACAGATAGCGACGACCCTTACGGGCCGAGCATTAGAATGGTTCATGAAGTTTACAAGGGTGCCGAGGGGAACAACAGCCAAGACGTTGGCGCAAGTCAGAACGGTGATGATTGATGAATTTTAAAATCCAAAATTAGAGTTGCAGTATGTTACTGAACTCAAGGATATTAAGAAATTCCTGAATGAGCCGGTGTGGGAATTCGATCAACGGTACAAGACATTGATAGCCAAAGTGAGCTTTCCGATAAATGAGCTGCAACACAAAGAGTGGTTCATCGCAGTACTGGTACCACATATCCATGGACCACTGATGCAGCAAAAAGTAACGACACAGGTAGAAGCATTAGAGATTGTGATGAGGCTGGAGGCTTCACCAATCGGTGAAGCAGGGATAGGAATGGATAGAGTCTAGGTGCAATTGGCCAATCTAACATTTCAATTGGAGGATATTAAGAAGGGAAAAGAAACCCATGGAGACATATGGTGCACTAGGTGCAAAGCTAAGGGACACCATAAGGACAATTGCCCAGAGTTCCGTGACTATTTGCAGTCAGGGGCACCAAACCCCCTTTGCTAAGGAGGCATGCCGTGGTGTCCTATCTGTCAGACTAGAGGGCATCGACCTAAGGAATGTGTATATTTGCAAAAGATGGTGTCAAAGCCAACAAACTTGTACTGCAAATTATGTCGATCAGTTGGCCGTGATGAGAAGGACTGCAAGGCCTATGACCTGCTGCAAGATTAGACATCTGACACATATTTTATGAAGGGAGAAGAGAAACCAGAGGTGCAGTAACAACCACAGTACAGCCAACCACATCCATAGTTCAACCAACCGCAGCAATACGATCAGAGGCAATACAGGCAGTCACGGTATGGCACTCGTTTGCCACCGTTGTATGTCCAACCACAGTATGGAAAGCCACAGTATCAACAAATGCAGTACGGGAAGCCGCAGTATCAACCATATGGGCCACCACACGAAGGTCTCAGGGGAGGATTCTATGGATGCCCAGGAAACAATATGGGACGTGGAGGAGCTGCTAGATGGGGAAGAGGGCGGATCACCTGTTACAATTGTGGACAACAGGGGCACTACCAGAGGGATTGTCCAAACCTAGTGCCGCAATGTAGTTATTGCAGTGCTATAGATGAGAGTGTAGAGGAATTCCCTCAGCTCATTACAAAATGGTAGACTAAGAATCCACCCTAGAACCAGAACAAAAATAATCAGAACGCACCATCGGCCATGCGGACGATATCGACGGAGGCTAGAAGTAGCCATGCGATGGTTGGAATAGTGACACGAGGAGGAGCGGTGACAGGAGGCGACAAGTCGCACACCAATGTTCGACCAACACAAACACAGCGGAAACAAGTTACCTTTGACGTGGAAGCTGAAAGGGACGTCTTCTCGAAGGCACAGGAGGCAATGAGGAATAGGACTGTAACATCCCGTTATTTTCATAAAAATAAATTTATTTTTTTTAAATCGCCATTAAAGCTAATATTTGTAAAATGCGGAATTAATAACAATAAATAAAGCAATAATTAATAAATGCAATGTTCGGTAGGAAACAATTTAATGGCTGTGTCTTTTTGTCTTCTAATGGTGTATCGTGTCGGCGACATGTCATGAATCCAATTAATGATTATGTTCTTTATTCGTATGCTGGAATGTTTGAAAATTGTAATGCATTGGAAAACATAATTCTTTTTGACAAATGCTAACAGTTTATCTTTTCTGGATGATGATGAAAGGGGTCCCACGAGGTGCCCCAAGGCTTACTTAGCTACTTAGCTAAAGCATTGTACTCATCCTTCATGCGCAGATTCGCAAGTAAGGGATAGCGATAAAATTCAGAGTGTTTCATAACCGTGATATAAATGGAACTGCTTATGATTTTCGATACTACAGGTATGGTTTCCTTCCAATTTGTAAGGTGGATTTGACTAGCTCAAAAAACTGTCGATATTGTCAATCTCAGGTGTGATTGTTATGAACGTTTTCAGTAGGTGTTTGTGACTTCTCTTGTTATCATTCCATGAACGTCTTGCAGCTGTTAAAATAATTCTTCTATAAATTTTGACGGTGACAAATTTAGGACAAAGGCACATGGTCTTAAGTCACACTTATGGAAAGAGTGATAAGTTGGTTCTAAACTCTATTACCTAGGTAGTTAAAATGGTGATGCATTAAACGTTAATACCCTACCATGCAATGTATGCGATGGGTCCTAGGGTGGCACCATACCCTAAGGGTGTGTTTAAATAACTTGTAATGTGAACAAAGCTTTAGGAGCTTAATGATGATCCAAAGATGAACTTTATAGTCGAATTTATATGATGGGGTGGAGTCAATCCATGCCCTATGATTGCTCATGAATTTGGTGGATATTCATATGCTATGAGTGTGCTCGAAACTTGGTTACATGGAACATATAAGACCTTTGTTATATGCTATCGGTAATCGTTATACATTGATAATATTTATATGTTGATGCTATTAACATTGATTCGTATGGATTGGTAGGTGGAATGATGGCCCTACAAAAGCCTGTGTACGAATCGAGAGTGTATAAATGATTAGGCTTGCAATTAAATTACCTGGCCATCGTGTTAAGGATAGTGTTATGTGCAAGTATATGTGGATGTTTTGGCGTGTGATAAGGTTTGGCAATTGCTGAGTTGTGACGAGCCTCCTACCCTGGGGTCAACAGAAAAAGCAACTCCGTGGCTTGGGAGGTAGACGAGCAATTTAATGCCACTTATGCCACCCTCCAACGTGGCTTAATGAAATGGATCTTCATCATCGATCGTTGTGCATTGGGATTGTGATGAACCCTAACGTATCTTATGGATTCTTGTAACGTTTTCTTTGTCATTATTTCGGTGGTAGGGTTTGGGAGGTGAGGCCAATCGGCCGAGAGGCACTTAGGGTTTGCTGTTTTTCTAGCCTTCCCCGGGCTTGATCCTGAGACCGGTATAAGTCCTGAAACTGTTTGTGAGAGCCATAAATGGAGGCCAAGTTAGCAGTTAAATGGTGTGGCCATCCACAGGTTGGATGAGTGCGTCGGTTTGGCGTTGTAGTAGCTTGCAAGTCTGGGTTTCTCCATCGGGTTGTAAGTCTTCGGGGATTTATCACACAGGGTGGTCTTCAAGCTCGGTGCATCTCCTTTGCAGTGGATGTATGTTGGCTTCGTCAAAATCTCTGTCACGACTCAGGTATTGTAACGTTGCAAGGATTTTCATTTTATTCTTTGTTGCTTGAATTTCTACCTCATGATCCCATGCTTGACTTATTGTATGGTTGTTGGCAGGTAACCCTCAGCGAACAACAGGGTGCCAGAATAGTTGATGGGAAGAAGAACTAAAGCGAATCCAATGGTAAGCTTCGGTGGTATCCCTCCCTAGTGGTTCTCTTGGAATCAGACTTGATGAGCAAAGTTTTGGTAGCATGCCTTCACGGCAGTGGCTTTGTCTCGCCTGCAGCGTTTGGGGAAACATTACTGTTTTAAGCTTTATTGATAGTGTAGATGATGTAAGTGTTTAAAATGTATGGCCGACCATTCTTGGGCTTGGCGAACTTGGTAGGGTCGAACCCTCGTGTTAGCAATGAGTCTTATATCTTAAATGTTCATGTCTTTCGTTTTGGTACTTCTGGGTTAATGAATGAAGAGATACATTGACTGTAACTTTGTTTCATTATTTGTTGTGTGCATAAATAGCATGGGGTTTTGATTGGAACCTTGAGTACAAGGACGCAACAATTTGTAGAATGAAACCCTCATTAATTTAAATGGAATGATAATTAATTAGGTTTTAATGGCTATGTATAATGTTTTCAACTCTCGTCTTCGAATCTGTAAATGAAGGCCTGTTTTAAATTGTTTATTTAAATAGCGGCTATAAGCCGTAAGCAATCTACTTGGCTTACAATGCATCTGTGCATGCATGGGTTAAGCCGAGAATAGAAAGTAATTGGTTTTGTTTGAAAACATAAGCGATAATGTTAAGCCCTAGCCGTCAATGTTAATGAAGTCTGCTTGTCTACAATGATGTTGTAAAGGAACAAGAATAATAACTCTTGATTCTACAGCTAAATTGTATATGGTAATGAAACCTTTGATTTGGCAGTTGTTTAAATGTTTGTAAATAATAATGCAATGAGAACAGTTAACCCCAGTTGAGGTGTAGAGATACTGTAATTTACTCTGTCAATTCAATACTGCTATGTTTGTATTTTCTTTTAATAACTTGGTATTCTGTGATGTAAATTCTATCACATGCAATTGATAATATAGAAAAACAAGGAACTGATAGTGCATTCGTCAGTGAACTTTATGAATATAACAGTTTTTCTATTTTAATTCTATCTCCCTATATTTGTCCAATTGGGACTTCTGGAGAAAATGAAAGAACAATGCAGTATACTTTTTTTTTGGCATAAAAGAATAATACAGTGATGGCAATAATTTCTATAAAGATCAGACCGATTCAAACAACAAAACAGAGGCTTAAGTATGTGGTTAAACAGAATGCATGATATTGTTTTCTTTTGAAGAAATAACTGAAGACTAGTAAACCCTAATTGTTAACACAGTGTCAACCTTCAAAAATCAGAAAAGAACCTACTACTATGATTAGTTTTTGTTATGTTGTTTCTGCATACAGAATTGAACAGTAAAAACAATACATGCAGAGATCTAATCTACAGCTGCTAAAATATAAGATGCATGAGGAACATAAGTCTGTGCATGGGTGGTCTTTTGGTTTAGATATTTAGATGCATGCTAGGTTTCACTTTTAGCTGGACAGATTTAATGCTACCTCTTTGTACTGGAGTACGATGCAGCTCCACACACGGGGAAAAATGCAGAGGAGTCATTTTTTCAGTTCAGTAAATCTAACTTAATTTGGGTCAAACATTTCACTGCTATTGCTCATTAAATAACATTACTAAGCCATTTTCTGAGAGTATTCATCTGATTGAAAAAGAAACACAAAAGAATAGAACTTGAGTGTAATGGGAGGAACAAATCACTCAGAATCCTGTTTCACCTAACCTGCTCCCAAGCAGCCAAGATGTCTTCCTTAGGACCCCCGAGCCTGTCCACTGATCCACCAATAGGAACAAGGTTCTGCAGCTTAGGACCTCTACTTGCAGAAGCAAGAAATTTATGCAGCCTTACAGGCTTAGTAAGTAATTGGACCAGCACCAGCACCTCTAGTCTGTCCTTCTCATAATATTTGTAGACTTATACTTGCACTCTCCATAGCCTCCCCTATTCGAATCTCTCAGCCATCACCTAATGAGCATGAGGAATGTTTCTGCAGAAAACACTGTAAGAGCTCCCTGCTCAATTCGAATTGCCTTTTATAGGCTTCCTAGGTCTTTTTATAATTAGCTGGTCATTAGTGAGCTACCTGCTCACCTCCCTCCACCTGGAGCGGGAAATGCCACAAAATTAGGGGGAGTTGTCCCATACCAACAGCTAATGGTAGAGTGCAAATGCTGCCATCTGTCCAAATCCTTCTAGCAGCTTCCATTCCTCCAAGTGGGCTAGTGGACACTCTTGTAACAACTTTCTTGAGTGTTTGTCTCCCATTTTTATTTATTAAATAATAATAATGAGTCATTACATTCATTTTTGACCTACTTGGTCATAATTACAAACCTGTAATTATAATTTAACACAAAGTATTTTTGCAAAAGGATAATAGTAGAAAATAATTATTCTCAAAAATTGGGTAGCTGACATACACCCCCCCTTAAGCCTCAACATCGTCCTCGATGTTGCTTTATTCACTCATTGAGTGTTCCTGGAACAGATTTGGGTATGCAGCCCACATACTACTCTCCAACGCCCAGGTAGCCTCTACCGGGATATAGTGCTTCCATTGCACTTTTACTTGGCCAACCATGCGGTTCCGGAGTAGAGTTTCTTTCCTTGTGATAATACAGTCCAGTTCCACCGGAAAATCATCGCCTTGTTCCACCTGAACATTATTCCAATTTACAACATGAGTAGGATCATGCACATATTTCTTTAAAAATGAAATGTGAAAAACATTATGGACTTTGAGGTTTGAAGGTAAGGCTAATTGATATGCCACAGGCCCAACCCTAGACAAAATTTCGAAAGGGCCACAATACCTGGGTGCCAGTTTGGCACAGCTTCCCAATTTTAAGGAACTCTTTGTCGGCCTTACCTTAAGAAAAACATGTTCACCAACCTGGAACTCTTTATGAGTTCTCTTAAGGTCTGCTTGACTTTTCTGTCTATCCTGGGCAGCTTTAAGATTCCCTTGTACTTGCTTCATGATTAGTTCTAATTCCTGCAACAATTCGGGCCCTAAGGTGACCCTGCTAACTGGATCACTCCATGACACCGGTGTGTTACACTTTCTTCCGTAAAGGATCTCAAATGGGCTAAGTTTGGCTGAAGCATGGTAGTGATTATTATATGCAAACTCTCCTAATTCTTGCCACTTACCAGGCTGATCCTTAACATACATTCTAAGCATATCTTCCAATATCTGGTTCACCCTTTCAGTCTGTCCATCTGTTTGCGGATGGAATGCAGTGCTGAAATTTAAGGTGGTGTTTAACCCCTTGAACAAATACCTCCAAAAATTACCTGTGAACTTTGAATCTCGGTCTGAAACTATTACCTTGGGTATGCCATGTAGTCGAAAAACCTGCTTCATAAAAATTTTTGCGATATCAGGGGCTTTATGGGTAGTTTTGACAAGGATAAAAGGGGTTGCCTTGCTAAGTTTGTCTACTACCACCATGATGGAGTCGTGCTGGTTTTGATTCTTTGGTAACCCAGTGATGAAATCTATACTTATGGGTTCCCATTTCTAGCTGGGTATAGGTAAGGGCTGCAGCAATCCAGCAGGATGTTGATGTTCCACCTTCAACTTTTGACAGTCAAAACACTTAGCTATATACTTTGCTACTTCATCCTTGATCCTGGGCCAGTAGTACTCCTTCCTTAGCATTGTGATGGTTTTCTAGTAACCTGGATGGCAAGAATAGTGGCTTTTGTGCATCTCATCCAAAATCAAAATTTTTACTGCTGGTGCATTTGGTATGTAGAATCTGTTTTTGTACAACAATAAGCCATTTTCCTTCAAACTAAAATTTGTTACAAAATTTTCAGAGTTGTTTTCTGCTATCCTTTCCTGTAATTTTTTGTATTCCTCATCCTCCTTAAATCCCTCAAAAATATGTTCCTCCAAATCTGTTGCGTATGTGCTGATGGCTGAAACAAAATGTATCCTTGGATTACGGCTTAATGCGTCGGCAACTTTATTCGCCTTCCCCTTAATGTGCTGAATTTCAAAATCATACTCACTTAGAAAAGTTAGCCATTTGGCTTGCCTGGCATTCAAATTTGTTTGATCTAACAAATATTTTAGCCCCATATTATCCGTCATCAAGGTAAATTTCCTGCTGATAAGGTGGTGACGCCACATTTTTAGGGCATGAATCACTGTTAACAATTCTAGATCGTAGGTGGAATAGTTCTTCTCATGAATTTTCAGTTTTCTTGATTCATATGCTACAACATGCCCCTCCTGCGTTAGGACTCCTCCCAGTCCGTCATTGCACGCGTCTGTGCATACTACAAAATCTTTATTGGTATATGCAATCCTCAAAATAGGCGCTGAAGTCAGTAATTCCTTTAACTTTGCAAAACTGTCCGCACACTTTTGGTCCTAGACAAACTTCTTTCCCTTTTTCTGCAGCGACGTTATGGGGTTTGCGATCCTAGAAAATCCTTCAATGAAATTTCTATAATAACCAGTGATGCCCATAAATGATCGCACATCCGTTACATCTTTAGGAACCAGCCATTCATTAATGGCCTTTATCTTGGCGGGGTCAACCGAAATCCCTTCCTCAGAGATTATGTGTCCCAAGTACTGAATCTTGTCTTTGTAAAAATCACATTTGCTGAATTTTGCATACAACTGGTGCTCCCTCAGAAATTGCAGAATGATTCGCATATGTTCATCATGCCCTTCCTTGTTCTTAGAATATACCAAAATGTCATCGATAAACACAACTGCAGACTTATCTAAGTACTTGTGCAGAATTTTGTTCATTAAGCACATAAATACAGCAGGTGCATTAGTTAATCCAAATGGCATGACAACGAACTCATAGTGTCCATAACGAGTTCTAAAGGCTGTTTTTAAAATTTCTTCATCCTTCACACGGACCTAATGATATCCTGATCATAAATCGATCTTCGAGAACACTAATGCTCCGCGTAGCTGGTCAAAGAGATCGTCAATGCGAGGCAACGGGTACCTATTCTTGATCATCATTTTATTCAGTTGACGATAATCTATGCAAAGTCTTAGGGTACCATCCTTCTTCTTAACAAAAATGACCGGTGCTCCCCAAGGGGATACGTTGGGTCTTATATATTTTTTATCGATCCGCTCCTTCAGCTGAGATTTTAACTCATTTAGCTCTAGTATGTTCATCCGGTATGGGGCTTTAGAACTTGGTACAGCACCAGGTATTAATTCAATAATAAAATCCAGGTCCCTTTTGGGAGGTAATTATGGGATCTCCTCAGGAAAAATATCTTGGAAATCTCGTAAGATAGGCATGTCCTCCAATTTCAGTTTGTCCTCCTTAGTACTTATCTCATCATTCACCGCATTTACAGCAAACATCTGACACCCTTTTCTGATTTCCCTTTTCACTTGCATGGCTAAAATCTGTCGAATGGATGTTTTTCTAGGGATTCCTTTTACCTCTGTTGTCTTTCCTGTATCATCCAGGAAAATGAAACTTTTTTCATAACAATTCAGAATGACACGATGGTTTTCTAACCAGTCCATACCGATTAGGATGTCATATGACCCTAATGGCAGAATGTTTAGCTTAACCTGCGTTGTTAGTTGATTCATAGATAAAGCACAATTTTCCACAAAATCAGAAACCTTTCTTTTTGTTCTTGTCGCTAATCTAACTAACCAGAATTTATTGAATTTCTCTGTTTTCAAATCAAGTCTTTCTACAACAATTGGTGATATATAACTGAGACTAGCACCGGGGTCAATTAAAATAGAAACTGGGTGGTTTTATAGCATACCTTCGACCTCCACCATTGAGACTTGGTGTTCTACTTGTCGGTTGTCTAATTCTACACTGATTATGGGTACTTCTCTTGCCACATCTCCTACAATAGCTTCAGACTGTATGGAGTGAATATGGTTGGCCACCCGTTTCTTGAGGGGATAGTCTGAGGCATAATGGGGCCCTTGGCACTCAAAGCATTTTATAGGTGGCTTATGTTCATTGGTCCTAGCAACATTGGGTACATTTCTGGGTGCTGTAAATTTCTGCTGTTGATTATTTCTGTTCTGCTGATATTTTTGATTCTGAAAATTTCTCTTCTGGAAACTGGAATTGCCGCCATATCTGAAATTCTTCTTTTTCTGTTCAAAGTTACTAGGTTTTGGGTTTTTCCAGCTAGGTACCCCTTCTCTTTTCTTATTCTGGTCAAAGCAAAAAGTGGCTTTCCTCATGGCTTCCTCTAGTGTCTTAGGGTTATCATACTCTATCTTGTCCTTGATGTGGAAAGGTAGACAACTTAGGTACCTTTGGACCTTCGGTTTTTCTTCCACCATATACAGCACATATCTTAGCAAACTTAAAAACTTGTTGTTTAGTTCTTTCATGTTCATCGTTCCCAGTTTCAGATCATAAAATTCTTTGGATTTTTCTTCATAATACTGTTATGATAAGAATTTCTTCTTGAAGTGTCTTTTAAAAGTACTCCAACTCACATCTCGGTCTTTTATAC
This sequence comes from Larix kaempferi, assembly GCA_027924585.1. Lineage (NCBI taxonomy): Eukaryota > Viridiplantae > Streptophyta > Pinopsida > Pinales > Pinaceae > Larix > Larix kaempferi. The sequence goes on along the minus strand of BSBM01000203.1, from coordinate 5,078,341 downwards.
CTTATACCCTTTTAAGGTCTTGCCACCAAATATCTTCCTTCCCTATCAGATTATAAATTGCCATCTTCGCCTTCAAGGATTCCGAATAGTTGTAGATCTGAAAATACTTTTACATGCTAGACAGCCATACTTTCGCTGTCTCTCCTTTTTCTGTCTCGCCATTGAAAGTTGGGGGTTTGATTTTCTTGAATTCACCGGATATCTGTTCGTACTGTCTATTCCTTTTTCTTTTTGGCTTACAGTCTCCTTCACTACTGTCACTAGACTAGTTATGCTTCTTTTTACGTGGATGTTTGGCAGCTCTTGATGATGTTGAGTTGCTGTTTTCTTCAGCTGTTTCTGTTTGTTTGTTCTTTCCTTCCTGGGATAGCTCTTTAGTTTCAGAAGTATGTTCCAGGTTCTGTTCATATTTTGGATATTGTTCAAACAGTGCCTGCTTCAACTCTTCCTGTGTCTGCAGGATTCTTTCATTGTCCTGTTTTACTGACTGGATCTCTGCTTTTAATTCATGAAAAGCACGCAATAATTCTGACGAATCATTACCCCGATTGCCCTGGAATTGTTGTTCCATACTTGGGTTGTTTGGCGGAAATCTTCCCCTTATGTGTTCAGCTGATCCTTCCATATCTGTAAATCAAAGAAAATTTTCTGTATAGGACAAAATAATTTAAACTTGAGTTAGTGAAAATTTTCACAGTCATAAATTTTCTGTTTGCATGTTTCTTGGACCATCTTTAGGCCTAGAGTTCGAACATGAGCTCTGATACCACATGTAACATCCTGTTATTTTCATTAAAATAATTTATTTATTTTTTTTAAATCGCCATTAAAGCTAATATTTGTAAAATGTGGAATTAATAACAATAAATAAATCAATAATTAATAAATGTGACGTTCGGTAGGAAACAATTTAATGGCTGTGTCTTTTTGTCTTCTGATGGTGTATCGTGTCAGCGACATGTCATGAATCCAATTAATGATTATGTTCTTTATTCGTATGCTGGAATGTTTGAAAATTGTGATGCATTGGAAAACAGAATTATTTTTGACAAATGCTGACAGTTTACCTTTTCTCGATGATGATGAAAGGGGTCCCACGAGGTGCCCCGAGGCTTACTTAGCTAGTCAGCTAAAGCATTGTACTCGTCCTGCATGCACAGATTCGCAGGTAAGGGATAACGATAAAATTCAAAGTCTTTAATAACCGTGATATAAATGGAACTGCTTATGATTTTCGATGCTACAAGTATGGTTTCCTTCCAATTTGTAAGGTGGATTTGACTATCTCAAAAAAATGCCGATATCGTCAATCTCAAGTGTGATTGTTATGAATGTTTTCAGTAGGGGTTTGTGACTTCTCTTGTTATCATTCCATGAACGTCTTGCAGCTGTTAAAATAATTCTTCTATAAATTTTGACAGTGACAAATTTAGGACAAAGGCACATGGTCTTAAGTCACACTTATGGAAAGAGTGATAAGTTGGTTCTAAACTCTATTACATGGGTAGTTAAAATGGTGATGCATTAAACGTTAATACCCTACCATGCAATGTATGCGATGAGTCCTAGGGTGTCACCATACCCTAAGGGTGTGTTTAAATAACTTGTAATGTGAACAAAGCTTTAGGAGCTTAATGATGACCCAAAGATGAACTTTATAGTCGACTTTATATGATGGGGCGGAGTCAATCCATGCCCTATGATTGCTCGCGACTTTGGTGGATATTCATATGCTATGAGTGTGCTCGAAACTTGGTTACATAGAACATATAAGACCTTTGTTATATGCTATTGGTAATCATTATACATTAATAATATTTATATGTTGACGCTATTAATGTTGATTTGTATGGATTGGCAGGTGGAATGATGGCCCTGCAAAAGCCTGCGTACGAATCGAGGGTGTATTAAATGATTAGGTTTGCAATTAAATTACATGGCCACCGTGTTAAGGATAGTGTTACGTGGACGTCTATGTGGATGTTTCAACATGTGATAAGGTTTGGCAATTGCTGAGTTGTGACGGGCCTCCTACCTGGGTGTCAACAGAAAAGGAAACTCCGTGGCTTGGGAGGTAGACGAGCAATTTAATGCCACTTCTGCCACCCTCCAACGTGGCTTAATGAAATGGATCTCCGTCGTCGATCGTTGTGCGTTGGGATTGTGATGAACCCTAACATAACTTATGGACTCTTGTAACGTTTTGTTTGTCATTATTTCGGTGGTAGGGTTTGGGAGGTGAGGCCAATCGGCCGAGAGGCACTTAGGGTTTGCTGTTTTTCTAGCCTTCCCCGGGATCGATCCTTAGACCGGTATAAGTCTTGAAACTGTATGTGAGAGGCATCAATGGAGGCCGAGTTAGGAGTTAAATGGTGTGGCCATCCACAGGTTGGATGAGTGCGTCGGTTTGGCATTGTAGTAGCTTGCAAGTCTGGGTTTCTCCATTGGGTTGTAAGTCTTCGGGGATTTCTCACACATGGTGTTCTTCGAGATGGGTGCATCTCCTTCGCAGTGGATGGATGCTGGCTTCGTCAAAATCTTTGTCACGACTCAGGTATTGTAACGTTGCAAGGGTTTTCATTTTATTCTTTTTTGCATGCATTTCTACCTCATCATCCGATGCTTGACTTATTGTATGGTTTTGGGCAGGTAACCCTCGGCGAACAACAGGGTGCCGGAATAGTTGATGGGAAGAAGAACTAAAGAGAATCCACCGGTAAGCTTCGGTGGTATCCCTCCCTAGTGGTTCTCCTGGAATCGGCTTGATGAGCAGAGTTTTGGTAGCATGCCTTCACGGCAATGGCTTTGTCTCGCCTACAACGTTTGGGGAAACGTTACTGTTTTAAGCTTGATTGATAGTGTAGATGATGTAAGTGTTTAAAATGTATGTCCGGCCATCCCTGGGCTCGGTGAACTTTGTAGGGTCGAACCCTTGTGTTAGTAGCGAGTATTATATCTTAAATGTTCATGTCTGTCGTTTTGGTACTTCTGGGTTGATGAATGAAGAGATACGTTGACTGTAACTTTGTTTCGTTATTTTCTGTGTGTATAAATAGCATGGGGTTTTGATTGGAACCTTCAGAACAAGGACGCAACAATCTGTAGAATGCAACCCTCATTAATTTAAATGGAATGATAATTAATTAGGGTTTAATGGCTATGTATGGTGTTTTCAACTCTCATCTTTGAATCTGTAAATGAAGGCCTATTTTAAATTGTTTATTTAAATAGCGGCTATAAGCCGTAAGCGATCTACTTGGCTTACATTGCATCTGTGCATGCATGGGTTAAGCCGAGAATAGAAAGTAATTGGTTTTGTTTGAAAACATAAGCGATAATGTTATACCCTAGTCGTCAATGTTAATGAAGTCTGCTTGTCTACAATGATGTTTTAAAGGAACAAGAATAATAACTCTTGATTCTACAGCTAAATTGTCTATGGTAATGAAACCTTTGATTTGGCAGCTGTTTAAATGTTTGTAAATAATAATGTAATGAGAACGGTTAACCCCAGTTGGGGTGTAGAGATACTGTAATTTACTTTGTCAATTCAATACTGCTATGTTTGTCTTTGCTTTTAATAACTTGGTATTTTGTGATGTAAATTCTATCACATGCAATTGATAATATAGAAAAACAAGGAACTGATAGTGCATTCGTCAATGAACTTAATTGCTTATGAATATAACTGTTTTTCTATTTTAATTCTATCTCCCTATATTTGTCTAATTGGGACTTCTGGAGAAAATGAAAGAACAATGCAGTATATTTTTTTTTTTGCATAAAAGAATAATACAGTGATGGCAATAATTTCTATAAAGATCAAACCGATTCAAACAACAAAATAGAGGATTAAGTATGTGGTTAAACAGAATGCATGATATTGTTTTCTTTTGAAGAAATAACTGAATACTAGTAAACCCTAATTGTTAACATAGTGTCCACCTTCAGAAATCAGAAAAGAACCTACTACTATGATTAGTTTCTGTTATGTTGTTTCTGCATACAGAATTGAATAGTAAAAACAATACATGTAGAGATCTAATCTACAGCTACTAAAATATAAGATGCATGAGGAACATAAGTCTGTGCATGGGTGGTATTTTGGTTTAGATATTAGATGCATGCTAGGTTTCACTTTTAGCTGGACAGATTTAATGCTACCTCTCTGTACTGGAGTACGATGCAGCTCCACGCATGGGGAAAAATGCAGAGGAGTCATTTTTTCAGTTCAGCAAATCTAACTTAATTTGGGTCAAACATTTCACTGCTATTGCTCATTAAAGAACATTACTAAGCCATTTTTTGAGAGTATTCATCTAATCTAAAAAGAAACACAAAAGAATAGAACCTGAGTGTAATGGGAGGAACAAATCACTCAAGAAGCCTGTTCCAACCAACCTGCTCCCAAGCAGCTAAGATATCTACCTTAGGACCCCCAAGCCTGTCCACTGATCCACCAAGAGGAAGAAGGTTCTGCAGCTTAGGACCTCTACTTGCAGCAGCAAGAAATTTATCCAGCCTTACAAGCTTAGTAAGTAATTGGACCAGCACCAGCACCTCTGGTCTATCCTTCTCATAATATTTACAGACTTATAGTTGCACTCTCCACAGCCTCCCCTATTCGAATCTCTCAGCCATCACCTGATGAGCATGAGGAATGTTTCTACAAAAAACATTTTAAGAGCTCCCTGCTCAATTCGAATTGTCTTTTATAGGCTACCTAGGTCTTTTTGTAATTAGCTGGTCATTAGTGAGATACCTGCTCACCTCCCTCCACCTGGAGGGGGACATGCCACAAAATTAGTGGGAGTTGTCCCATACCAACAGCTATTGGTAGAGTGCAAATGCTGCCATCTGTCCAAATTTTTCCAGCAGCTTCCATTCCTCCTAGTGGGCCAGTGGACACTCTTGTAACAACTTTCTTGAGTGTTTGTCTCCCATTTTTTTTTATTAAATATTAATAATGAGTCATTACAGTCATTTTTGACCTACTTGGTCATAATTACAAAACTGTAATTATAATTTAACACAAAGTATTTTTGCAAAAGGATAATAGTAGAAAATAATTATTCTCAAAAATTGGGTAGGTGACATACACTCCCCCTTAATCCTCAACATCGTCCTCGATGTTGCTTTATTCACTCATTGAGTGTTCCTAGAACACAGTTGGGTATGCAGCCCGCATACTACTCTCCAACTCCCAGGTAGCCTCTGTTGGGCTATAGTGCTTCCATTGCACTTTTACTTGGCCAACTGTGTGGTTCCGAAGTATAGTTTCTTTCCTTGTGATAATACAGTCCGGTTCCACTGGAAAATCGCCGCCTTGTTCCACCTGAACATTATTCCAATTTACAACATGAGTAGGATCATGCACATATTTATTTAAAAATGAAATGTGAAAAACATTATGGACTTTGAGGTTTGAAGGTAAGGCTAATTGATATGCCACAGGCCCAACCCTAGACAAGATTTTGAAAGGGCCACAATACCTGGGTGCCAGTTTGGCACAGCTTCCCAATTTTAAGGAACTCTTTTTCGGCCTTACCTTAAGAAAAACATGTTCACCAACCTAGAACTCTTTATGAGTTCTTTTAAGGTCTGCTTGACTTTTCTGTCTATCCTGGGAATCTTTAATATTCCCTTGTACTTGCTTCATGATTAGTTCTAATTCCTGCAACAATTCGGGCCCTAAGGTGACCCTGCTAACTGGATCACTCCATGACACCGGTGTGTTACACTTTCTTCCGTAAAGGATCTCAAATGGGCTAAGTTTGGCTGAAGCATGATAGTGATTATTATATGCAAACTCTGCTAAATCTTCCCACTTACCAGGCTGATCCTTAACATACATTCTGAGCATATCTTCCAATATCTGGTTCACCCTTTCAGTCTGTCCATCTGTTTGTGGATGGAACGCAGTGTTGAAATTTAAGGTGGTGTTTAACCCCTTGAACAAAGACCTTCAAAAATTACCTGTGAACTTCGAATCTCAGTCTAAAACTATTACCTTGGGTATGCCATGTAGTCGAAAAACCTGCTTCATAAAAATTTCTGCGATATCAAGGGATTTATGGGTAGTTTTGACAGGGATAAAATGGGCTTCCTTGCTAAGTTTGTCTACTACTGCCATGATGGAGTCGTGCTGTTTTTTATTCTTTGGTAACCCAGTGATGAAATCTATACTTATGACTTCCCATTTCCAGCTGGGTATAGGCAAGTGCTGCAGCAATCCAGTAGGATGTTGATGTTCCACCTTCACCTTTTGACAGTCAAAACACTTAGCTATATACTCCGCTACTTCATCCTTCATCCTGGGCTAGTAATACTCCTTCCTTAGCATTGTGATGGTTTTCTGGTAACCTGGATGGAAAGAATAGTGGCTTTTGTGCATCTCATCTAAAATCAGAATTTTTACTGCTGGTGCGTTTGGTATGTACAATTTGTTTTTGTACAACAGTAAGCTATTTTCCTTCAAACTGAAATCTGTTACAGAATTTTCAGAGTTGTTTTCTGCTATCCTTTCCTGTAATTTTCTGTATTCCTCATCCTCCTTAACTCCCTCAAAAATTTGTTCCTCCAAATCTGTTGTGTATGTGCTAATGGCTGAAACAAAATGTATCCTTGCATTATGGCTTAATGCGTCGGCAACTTTATTCTCCTCCCCCTTAATGTGTTGAATTTCAAAATCATACTCACTCAGAAAAGTTAGCCATTTGGCTTGCCTGACATTCAAATTTGTTTGATCTAACAAATATTTCAGCCCCATATTATCCGTCATCAAGGTAAATTTCCTGCCGATAAGGTGGTGACGCCACATTTTTAGGGCATGAATCACAGCTAACAATTCTAGATCGTAGGTGGAATAGTTCTTCTCATGAATTTTCAGTTTTCTTGATTCATATGCTACAGCATGCCCCTCCTGTGTTAGGACTCCTCCCAGTCCGACATTGCACGCGTCTGTGCATACTACAAAATCTTTATTAGGATTTGCAATCCTCAAAATAGGTACTGAAGTCAGTAATTCTTTTAACTTTGCAAAACTGTCCACACACTTTTGGTCCCAGACAAACTTCTTTCCCTTTTTCTGCAGCGACGTTATGGGGTTTGCGATCCTAGAAAATCCTTCAATGAATTTTCTATAATAACTAGTGATGCCCATAAACGATCGCACATCCGTTACATCTTTAGGAACCAGCCATTCATTAATGGCCTTTATCTTGGCAGGATCAACCGAAATCCCTTCCTCAGAGATTATGTGTCCTAAGTACTGGATCTTATCTTTGTAAAGATCACATTTGCTGAATTTTGCATACAACTAGTGCTCCCTCAGAACTTGCAGAATGATACGTAGATGTTCATCATGCTCTTCCTTGTTCTTAGAATATACAAAAATGTCATCGATAAACACAACTGTAAACTTATCTAAGTACTTGTGCAGAATTTTGTTCATTAAGCACATAAATACAGCAGGTGCATTAGTTAATCCAAACGGCATGACAACAAACTCATAGTGTCCATAACGAGTTCTAAAGGCTGTTTTGAAAATGTCTTCATCCTTCACACGGACCTGATGATATCCTGATAGTAAATTGATCTTCGAGAACATTGTTGCTCCCCGTAGCTGGTCAAAGAGATCATCAATGCGGGGCAGCGGGTACCTATTCTTGATCGTCATTTTATTCATTTGACGATAATCTATGCAAAGTCTTAGGGTACCATCCTTCTTCGTAACAAAAATGACCGGTGGTCCCCAAGGGGATACGTTGGGTCTTATATATTTTTTATCGATCAGCTCCTTATATTTTTTATCGATCAGCTCCTTCAACTGAGATTTTAACTCATTCAGCTCTAGTATGTTCGTCCGGTATGGGGCTTTAGAACTTGGTACAGCACCAGGTATTAATTCAATAGTAAAATCTAGGTCCCTTTTGGGAGGTAATTCTGGGATTTCCTCAGGAAAAATATCTTGGAAATCTCGTAAGACAGGTATTTCCTCCAATTTTAGTTTGTCCTCTTTAGTACTTATCTCATCATGCACCGCATTTACAGCAAATATCTGACACCCTTTTCTGATTGCCCTTTTCACTTGCATGGCTGAAATCTGTCGAACAGATGTTTTTCTAGGGATGCCTTTTACCTCTGTTGTCTTTCCTTCATCATCCAAGCAAATGAAACTTTTTTCATAACAATTCAGAATGACACGATGGTTTTCTAACCAGTCCATAGCGATTAGGATGTCGTATGACCCTAATGGCAGAATGTTTGGCTTAACCTGCATTTTTAGTTGATTCATAGATAAAGCACAATTTTCCACAAAATCAGAAACCTTTCTTTTTGTTCCTGTCGCTAATCTAACTAACTAGAATTTATCGAATTTCTTTGTTTTCAAATCAAGTATTTCTACAACAACTGGTGATATATAACTGATACTAGCACCGAAGTCAATTAAAGTAGAAACTGGGTGGTTTTGCAGCATACCTTCGACCTCCACCATTGAGACTTGGTGTTCTGCATGCCGGTTGTCTAATGCTGCATTGATTCTGGGTACTTATCTTGCCACATCTCCTACAGTAGCTTCAGACTGTATGGACTGAATATGGTTGGCCACCCGTTTCTTGAGGGGACAGTCTGAGGCATAATGGGGCCCTTGGCGCTCAAAGCATTTTATAGGTGGCTTCTATTCATTGGTCCTGGCAACATTGGGGACATTTCTGGGTGCCGTAAATTTTTGCTGCTGATTATTTCTGTTCTGCTGAAATTTTTTATTCTGAAAATTTCTCTTCTGGAAACTAGAATTGCCACCATATCTGAAATTCTTCTTTTTCTGTTCAAAGTTACTGGGTTTTGGGTTTTTCCAGCTAGGTACCCCTTCTCTTTTCTTATTCTGGTCAAAGCAAAAAGTGGCTTTCCTCATGGCTTCCTCTAGTGTCTTAGGTTTATCGTACTCTATCCTGTCCTTGACGTGGAAAGGTAGACAACTTAGGTACCTCTGGACCTTTGGTTTTTCTTCCACCATATACGGCACATATCTTAGCAAACTTAAAAACTTGTTGTTCAGTTCTTTCATGTTCATCATTCCCAGTTTCAGATCATAAAATTCTTTGGATTTTTCTTCATAATACTGCTCTGATAAGAATTTCTTCTTGAAATGTCTTTTAAAAGTACTCCAACTCACATCTTGGTCTTTTATACCTTTTACCCTTTTAAGTTCTTGCCACCAAATCTCTGCCTTCCCGGTCAGATTATAAATTGCCATCTTCGCCTTCAAGGATTCCAAATAGTCGTAGATCTGAGAATACTTTTTCATGCCGGATAGCCATGCTTCCTCTGTCTTGCCATTGAAAGTTGGGGGTTTGATTCTCTTGAATTCACCAGATATTTGTTCGTACTGTCTATTCCTTTTTCTTTTTGGCTTACAGTCTCCTTCACTGCTGTCACTAGAGTAGTTATGCTTCTTTTTATGTGGATGTTTGGTAGCTCTTGATGATGTTGAGTTGTTGTTTTCTTCAGCTATTTCTGTTTGTTTGTTCTTGCCTTCCTGGGATAGCTCTTTAGTTTTAGAAGTATGTTCCAGGTTCTGTTCATATTTTGGATATTGGTCAAACAGTGCTTGCTTCAACTCTTCCTATGTCTGCGGGATTCTTTCATTGTCCTGTTTTACTGACTGGATCTCTGCTTTTAATTCATGAAAAGCACGCAATAATTGTGACGAATCATGACCTCGATTTCCCTGGAATTGTTGTTCCATACTTGGGCTGTTTGGCAGAAATCTGCCCCTTCTGTGTTTAGTGGATCCTTTCATATCTGTAAATCAAAGAAAATTTTCTGTATAGGACAAAATAATTTAAACTTGAGTTAGTGAAAATTTTCGCAGTCATAAATTTTTTGTTTGCGTGTTTCTTGGACCGTCTTTAGGCCTAGAGTTTGAACATGAGCTCTGATACCACATGTAACATCCCGTTATTTTCATAAAAATAAATTATTTTTTTTAAATCGCCATTAAAGCTAATATTTGTAAAATGAAGAATTAATAACAATAAATAAAGCAATAATTAATAAATGTGACGTTCGGTAGGAAACAATTTAATGGCTGTGTCTTTTTGTCTTCTAATGGTGTATCGTGTCAGTGACATGTCATGAATCCAATTAATGATTATGTTCTTTATTCGTATGCTGGAATATTTGAAAATTGTAATGCATTGGAAAACAGAATTCTTTTTGACAAATGCTGACAGTTTATCTTTTCTAGATGATGATGAAAAGGGTCCCATGAGGTGCCCCAAGGCTTACTTAGCTACTCAGCTAAAGCATTGTACTCGTCCTTCATGCGCAGATTCACAAGGAAGGGATAGCGATAAAATTCAGTGTGTTTAATAACCGTGATATAAATGGAACTGCGTATGATTTTCGATGCTACAGGTATGGTTTCCTTCCAATTTGTAAGGTGGATTTGACTAGCTCAAAAAACTGCCGATATCGTCAATCTCAGGTGTGATTGTTATGAACGTTTTCAGTAGGGGTTTATGACTTCTCTTGTTATCATTCCATGAACGTCTTGCGGCTGTTAAAATAATTCTTCTATAAATTTTGACGGTAACAAATTTAGGACAAAGGCACATGGTCTTAAGTCACACTTATGGAAAGAGTGATAAGTTGGTTCTAAACTCTATTACCTGGGTAGTTAAAATGGTGATGCATTAAACGTTAATACCCTACCATGCAATGTATGTGATGGGTCCTAGGGTGGCACCATACCCTAAGGGTGTGTTTAAATAACTTTTAATGTGAACAAAGCTTTAGGAGCTTAATGATGATCCAAAGATGAACTTTATAGTCGACTTTATATGATGGGGCAGAGTCAATCCATGCCCTATGATTGCTCGCGACTTTGGTGGATATTCATATGCTATGAGTGTGCTCGAAATTTGGTTACATGGAACATATAAGACCTTTGTTATATGCTATCAGTAATCATTATACATTGATAATATTTATATGTTGATGCTATTAACATTGATTCATATGGATTGGCAGGTGGAATGATGGCCTTGCAAAATCCTGCATACGAATCGAGGGTGTATCGAATGATTAGGTTTGTAATTAAATTATCTGGCCACCGTGTTAAGGATAGTGTGACGTGCACGTCTATGTGGATGTTTCGGCGTGTGATAATGTTTGGCAATTGTTGACTTGTGACGGGCCTCCTGCCCTGGTGTCAACAGAAAAGGCAACTCCATGGCTTGCGAGGTAGACAAGCAATTTAATGCCACTTCTACCACCCTCCAACTTGGCTTAATGAAATGGATATCCGTCGTCGATCGTTGTGCGTTGGGATTGTGATGAACCCTAACGTAACTTATGGATTCTTGTAATGTTTTCTTTGTCATTGTTTCGGTGGTAGGGTTTGGGAGGTGAGGCCAACCGGCCGAGAGGCACTTAGGGTTTGCTGTTTTTCTAGCCTTCCCCGAGCTCGATCCTGAGACCAGTATCAGTCCTCAAACTGTATGTGAGAGCCATCAATGGAGGCCTAGTTAGGAGTTAAATGGTGTGGCCATCCACAGGTTGGATGAGTGCGTCGGTTTGGCATTGTAGTAGCTTGCAAGTCTGGGTTTCTCCATCGGGTTGTAAGTCTTCGGGGAGTTATCACATAGGGTGGTCTTCGAGTTGGGTGCATCTCCTTTGCAGTGGATGGATGCTGGCTTTGTCAAAATTTCTGTCATGACTTAGGTATTGTAACGTTGCAAGGGTTTTCATTTTATTCTGTGTTGCATGCATTTCTACCTCATGATTCGATGCTTGACTTATTGTATGGTTATTGGCAGGTAACCCTCGATGAACAACAGGGTGTCGGAATAGTTGATGGGAAGAAGAACTAAAGTGAATCCACCGGTAAGCTTCGGTGGTATCCCTCCCTAGTGGTTCTCCTGGAATCGGACTTGATGAGCAGAGTTTTGGTAGCATGCCTTCACGGTAGTGGCTTTGTCTCACCTGCAGCATTTGGGGAAACGTTACTGTTTTAATCTTTATTGATAGTGTAGATGATGTAAGTGTTTAAAATGTATGGCCATCCATTCCTGGGCTCGGCGAACTTGGTAGGGTCGAACCCTCGTGTTAGAAGCGAGTCTTATAGCTTAAATGTTAATGTCTGTCGTTTTGGTACTTCTGGGTTGATGAATGAAGAGATACATTGACTGTAACCTTGTTTCGTTATTTGTTGTGTGTATAAATAGCATGGGGTTTTGATTGGAACCTTCAGTACAGGGATGCAACAATCTATAGAATGCAACCCTCGTTAATTTAAATGGAATGATAATTAATTAGGGTTTAATGGCTATGTATGGTCTTTTCAACTCTCGTCTTCGAATCTGTAAATGAAGGCCTGTTTTAAATTGTTTATTTAAATAGCGGCTATAAGTCGTAAGCGATCTACTTGGCTTACATTGTGTCTGTGCATGCATGGGTTAAGCCGAGAATAGAAAGTAATTGGTTTTGTTTGAAAACATAAGTGATAATGTTAAACCCTTGTTGTCGATGTTAATGCAGTATGCTTGTCTACAATGATGTTTTAAAGGAACAAGAATAATAACTCTTGATTCTACAGCTAAATTGTCTATGGTAATGAAAATTTTGATTTGGCAGCTATTTAAATGTTTGTAAATAATAATGTAATGAGAACGGTTAACCCCAGTTGGGGTGTAGAGATACTGTAATTTACTCTGTCAATTCAATACTGCTATGTTTGTCTTTGCTTTTAATAACTTGGTATTCTGTGATGTAAATTCTATCACATGCAATTGATAATATAGAAAAACAAGGAACTGATAGTGCATTCGTTAGTGAACTTAATTGCTTACGAATATAACAGTTTTTCTATTTTAATTCTATCTCCCTATATTTGTCCATTTGGGACTTCTGGAGAAAATGAAAGAACAATGCAGTATACTTTTTTTTTTGCATAAAAGAATAATACAGTGATGGCAATAATTTCTATAAAGATCAAACCGATTCAAACAACAAAATAGAGGATTAAGTATGTGGTTAAACATAATGCATGATATCGTTTTCTTTTGAAGAAATAACTGAAGACTAGTAAACCCTAATTGTTAACACAGTGTCCACCTTCAGAAATCAGAAAAGAACCTACTGCTATGATTAGTTTCTATTATGTTGTTTCTGCATACAGAATTGAATAGTAAAAACAATACATGCAGAGATCTAATATACAGCTACTAAAATATAAGATGCATGAGGAACATAAGTCTGTGCATGGGTGGTCTTTTGGTTTAGATATTTAGATGCATGCTAGGTTTCACTTTTTGTTGGATAGATTTAATGCTACCTCTCTGTATTGGAGTACGATGCAGCTCCATGCATGGGGAAAATGCAGAGGAGTCATTTTTTCAGTTCAGCAAATCTAACTTAATTTGGGTCAAACATTTCACTGCTATTGCTCATTAGATAACATTACTAAGCCATTTTCTGAGAGTATTTATATGATTGAAAAAGAAACACAAAAGAATAGAACCTGAGTGTAATGGGAGGAACAAATCACTCAAGAATCCTGTTCCACCCAACCTGCTCCCAAGCAGCCAAGATGTCTGCCTTAGGACCCCTGAGCCTATCCACTGATCCACCAAGAGGAAGAAGGTTCTGCAGCTTAGGACCTCTACTTGCAGCAGCAATATATTTATCCAGCCTTACAGGCTTAGTAAGTAACTGGACCAGCACCAGCACCTCTGGTCTGTCCTTCTCATAATATTTGCAGACTTATACTTGCACTCTCCACAGCCTCCCCTATTTGAATCTCTCAGCCATCACCTGGTGAGCATGAGGAATGTTTCTGCAGAAAACATTTTAAGAGCTCCCTGCTCAATTCAAATTGCCTTTTATAGGATGTCTAGGTCTTTTTGTAATTAGCTGGTCATTAGTGAGCTACCTGCTCACCTCCCTCCACCTGGAGGGAGAAATGCGACAAAATTAGGGGGAGTTGTCCCATACCAACAAATAATGGTAGAGTGCAAATGCTGCGATCTGTCCAAATCCTTCCAACAGCTTCCATTCCTCCTAGTGGGCCAGTGGACACTCTTCTAACAGCTTTCTTGAGTGTTTGTCTCCCATTTTTATTTATTAAATAATAATAATGAGTCATTACATTCATTTTTGACCTACTTGGTCATAATTACAAAACTGTAATTATAATTTAACACAAAGTATTTTTGTAAAAGGATAATAGTAGAAAATAATTATTCTCAAAAATTGGGTAGGTGACAAGGAGGCAGCTATCTCTTCAGGAAGAAATCTATGACATGCCACCGATGTTCGACTCGACGAAGTCACGGAGGAAGAAAAACACTCTAAAGGCCTTCTTGGAAAGTTTCCTGGAGTTAGCAAAGGACCCATACGCACTGGAAGAAATAGCTGGTCTACTACATCGACGGGAAGGTTCACGTCAGTAACAAAAATTTAATCGCATACATAAGACGAAGACAAGAAGAGAGATGTGGATGTCGGCACAAATTGGAGCATTTGATGTAGACTCCATTATTCTGGATTTGGGTTCGGATGTGAATATTCTGACCAAGCAGATGTGGGAGACAATGGGAAATCCATGGATGACCTGGTCACCAGTACAGCTGCGACTGGCAATTCAAAGTAAGGTCACTCCACTTGGTCGGGTATGTCAACTCCTAGTCGAAATTGAGGGGCTCAGGATGTATGCTGATTTTGACATCATTGAAATCGTGGATGACACTAGTCCCTATCCAATACTGTTGGGGATAGACTGGTCCATGTAAAACCAAGTGATTATCAAATTTAAGAAGAGGACAATGTCATTTGAGAATCGTGAGATGAGAGTCATCTCACCATTGGATCCTGCGGAAGGGCTTTGCTATGTGGAACCAACCAGAGACGAGTTTGCGGAAGGGTGGAACAGTTTGTATAACATATCTGAGGATTACGTTAATCCGACCACGGATGGACAATTAGGATGGCGCAACACCAACTCGACATCATCAAATTCAGATGAGGCCCTCAAAAATTGGCAGAACCGGTTACATGAAGTATCCTTTAGAAGATGTGCACGGGTAATGCAGTCACTACGAAGGATAGCCATGGAGGCATATGTGTTACCTACATATGATGGATTTCCTAACTTGGGCAAGTTTCTCACGGAGTTTGAGGAAAAAGTGGCAGAACCGCAGCATCTATTGGCCCTGGAGGAAGCCTTGAAGGCTACTCCTGCGTGATGGTGGGCGGTGCACAAATCAAACATCACAACTTGGCCACTATGTCGACGCCTCATAGAGGTTCGGTTCGGTGAAGGTGCGGGGTATGACCAAACAAGGTATGACGGATGAGGTGACCCGAAGGAGCATCTGAATGCTTGTCAATACCAATGGGGATCGAGGACAAAGCAGGAGTGGGTACATGTATTCGTACGCACGTTGGATGAAGTACCGCAGAGATGGTATGTCATAGCAAAAATGCGACGCGGGATGACTTCTTGGGAATAGCTTACCATTGGCTTCAGCCAATCATTTTCTTTCTCAAACGACAACCCCTTCATCCACACTGCACTCCAAATGATCCGCGGAAAGATATTTGAGGCATTACCAACAGGACAACTGATGGCACTTCAATGGACTACGACACCAGAGTGTTGATGGAGTGTTACAATGTATCGGAGAGCCCGATGATGAGGATGATCCCAGGGCTATATATGTGCTAGAATCGGAGGGTAGTCGCAGCGTTGAGGCACCAAGAATACTGTCAGACAAATTTCAGCAACCATTGAAGATCAAGAAGGTGAACATTGGATCAGAGGATAACCCAAAGTTCGCAAGCATTGGTGACTACTGGGACGAGTCGACCATTGTGAAGATGACTGACTTGCTGCATGAGTTTCAGGATTTGTTTCCAATGAAATTTTTCAGAGATGAAGGGCATTTTCGGAGACTTAGAGGAAATGAAGATCCCCCTGAAACCCGATGCAAATCCAATCAAGCAACGGCCGTATCAATTGAATCCACGATACAAGGAACGTGTGCAAGATGAAATTGAAAGAATGCTCGAGGCCGGAATTATAGAACCTGTGGAAGAATCAGAATGGATCAGCCCAATGGTTGTCCAGGATAAGAAAACTGGTGAAGTACAAATATGCGTTGACTTGAGAAAGTTGAATGATTCCTTCCTACATGATCTGTTCCCGACCCCATTCACGGATGAGGTGCTCGAAGGAGTAGGAGGTCATGAGATATATTCATTACAGACGGATTTTATGGATACCACCAAATCAAGATTGTGAAATAAGATCGACGCAAGACTACATTAATCATGGAGTGGGGGTGCTTTCAGTACATGGTGATGTTGTTTGGATTGAACAATGCTCCAACGATTTTTTCCAGATTCATCATTGCAGCATTCAAAGACTATATTCATAAGTTTC
This sequence comes from Larix kaempferi, assembly GCA_027924585.1. Classification (NCBI taxonomy): domain Eukaryota; kingdom Viridiplantae; phylum Streptophyta; class Pinopsida; order Pinales; family Pinaceae; genus Larix; species Larix kaempferi. The sequence continues at coordinate 5,061,891 of BSBM01000203.1, read as the reverse complement.
TTTCTGTCTCTATGGATGACTGGATAGTATATGGATTAGTCAAGGATCATGTTGCGAACTTAAGACTAATGCTGGAGTGATGTCGACAGCACCAAATTTCCTTGAACCTCAAGAAGTGCATCTTTTGTGCTCCGTTCGGAATCTTGTTAGGACATATTGTCTGCAGAGAAGGAATGTTGGTAGACCGGGCGAAGATTGCCATCATCGTCAACCTCCCACCACCAATGACAGTCAAGGAACTACGAGCAACGTTGGGACACACGAGCTACTACAGGAAATTCATTAGAGGATATGCAACCATTGCGGCACCCATGGAGAATTTATTAAAGAAGGATGCTAAGTTTGAATGCAACGAGGAATGTCAGAAAAGCCTGGACATATTGAAGGCAAAGATGGTTGCAACACCAATCCTCGCATTTCTGGTTTGGACAAAGGAATTTCACGTGCACGTCGATGCGTCATCAGTCGTAGTAGATGTTATCTTGGCTAAACCATGAACAAGCGACATCGACCACCTGATAGCCTTTGCAAGTAGAAAGTTGTCTACTACGGAGAAGAACTATACAACCACCGAGCGGAAGGGTTGGCGATGGTCTATGCTTTGCAGAAATTCTGCCATTACCTCTTAGGGGGCCACTTTAAGATGTTCACTGATCATTCCGCACTGAAATACTTGGTGAAAAAGTATGTGTTGGGGGGGGGGGTTGTCCTTGGTTGTTACTATTTCAGTAGTTTTATTTTGAGATCATCGTAAAGCCAGGATGATTGAACGCAGGACCTAATCACCTTTCACGGATAGAGTCAGGAGAAGAACCAAGGAGCATCGACGAAGGATTACCAGATGCTCAGTTATTCAAGGTTGGCACAGTTGATAACCACTATGAGCAAATAATTCAATTTTTAGCAACAGGGAAGGCGTCGACTGAGCTCACTACCAATCAAAAGAAGCAGCTAGTTGTCCGAATTGCAGACTTACAGTTAATTGCAGGGGAATTGTACAAAATGGGCCCAGATGAGATTTTGCAACCATATGTCCTTCTGCATGAACATGAGAGGATTATGTCAGAATCTCATGATGGGATTGTTGGGGGACATTACAACAGGAGAGAAACTGCTAGGAAGATCCTTCGAGCAGGGTTGTGCTATCCAACCTTGCATGGTGATGCTGCGGACTATGCCAAGAGCTGCAACATATGTCAACGAATCGGGAAGCCCTCATGACGGGACGTGACGGGATGAAATGCCACTAGTACCGCAAGTGACGTTTTAGGCCTTCGAAAAATGGGCAGTTGATTTTGTGGGACCCATCAACCCACCTGGGAAGAGAACAGGGTCGCGCTACATCATCACTGTGACAGACTACCTAACGCGTTGGGCGGAAGCTGCACCAGTAAGAGATTGTTCCGCTGCGAACGCAGCACAGTTCCTACTCAATAATGTGGTCACCAGGTTTGGATGCCCTAAAGTGTTGTTAGTTGACCAAGGGACACAGTTCGTTAACCAAACGATTGCAACAATGACGAAAGAGTTTCAAATACAGCACAAGAAGAGTACTCCTTACCACCCTCAGGAAAACAGGACGGTTGATGCATTTAATAAGGTATTGGAGCATGCACTCACCAAGGTGTGCAACACGAACCGCAATGAATGGGACTTAAAAATTCCAATGGTCCTTTGGGCGTATTGCATCACATGCAAACAACTGACTGGACTGACTCCATTTAAGCTCATTTATGGCCAAGAAGCAGTTATGTCGATGGAATACATTGTACCAAGCTTACGCATCGCAGTAGCGACAGGGATGAGCGACAATGGCACAATGGAGGAACAGTTGGTGCAACTAATACAACTCAATGAAGATCGATTCATTGCAGGGTTTCATTAGAAAGTGGAAAAAGGCTGATAGAAGGTGTGGCACAACCACCAAGTCAAAATGAAGCACTTTCAGAATGGGGATACAGTTCTGTTGTATGACAGTAAGTTTGTGAAACACCTGGGTAAGTTGCAAATGCACTGGTTAGGACCATACATCATAACTTTAGTCACCGACGGAGGTGCACTGCAGTTACAAAGTTTGGACGGAGTGTTGTTACCTAAATTATTCAATGAGAATACGTTGAAGCCCTATCGCCATGATCCAACACAGAGCGGTTGAGCACCAAAGGTGAAGAGGAAAAAAAATAGTCATAATGACAAGCAGTGGAAGCATGATAGATACTTCGCACGATTGGCACGTGGAAGGGGAAGCATGACCAGCAGGAAGCATGGCCAGCTGGGCTGCGTTCGATGCTTCCCACGATTGGCACGTGAGGAGTCAAGTCCGACCATGAGCATTGCGGATCAGCCTCACCAGAAGACAGCGAAAAGTTATGATGACAGGACCAGAAGATTATGAGAAAGGATTTGTCAATGATTACAAAGTCAAGCATCAAGGACACGACGAACAAGCATGAAAGCAAGCGCAGTAGGCTAGCTGAGCAAGAAACTATCTATCATTCGAGAGGAACCCATGCTGCAAGTTGGTCAGGAAGAGATTTAATTCAAGAATTCCAAGGAAGCTTTGGAAATGATCCATTTCATCTTATGCGGTAGCACCCTAGGGGCGTTGAGGGCCAGAATGACGAGTGTGCATGAACAACCACAGAAGGAAGTGACACAGACACTTGGGAGGAATAGAGATGAGGTCTCAACCGAGATGTCTAAGTGTGTGGTGATAGTTAGAAGATTCACGATCTTTGTGACCACCAGAATGCTAGGGGCAGCGGCCCCTTGGCCCTAGTAGGAGGAAATCCAAGGTGTGAAACAGATGTGCCGGAGCAATCAGTCTGTTTCCCACCTTGTCGATGTCAATGAATTTATTTATAGTATGGAATGAGCATGGAGTGAGCCAGCAGATGCCGAATAGGTAGATGATCAAGGTTTCCAGAGACTGGAGGATGAGTTCAAGAAGTACATGACAGCGAACCAGAGATCAACGGGTGAAGTTGAGAAATACACAACAATGAGCTCCAGACGAAAAGAATAGTTTCAGAAGCAGAGTACAGCAAAGGATGAGTACCAACCAGTAGTGTCTAGCTTAGGTGGCTTGGGGACGAGCCACAAGTTTGTGTTGGGGGCCTGTTGGCACAGGATAAATCCGCAGGAAGTGCGGAAGTCGACGGGTGCGAATGGGTGAATCCGCGAAAGAAGGACCATTCGCAGAAGCGCAAGAATAGTTAAATTAGTTAGAATTGGTCATGTGGACCGTTTTGTAACCAAATAGAAGCATATAAATAGAGTAGGATTGCAAGCCTAAGGGCATCAAGTTTTGGAGAATCCATCCCATATTTTGATCTATTTTGTATCTGCGACATGGTGTATTGACTGTTTGTGCGAGGTTCATTCCGCAGGGTTTAATGAATGCATGAAGATGTTCGATTATGGTGCAATCTCTGTCTCTATCTTTATGCAATGATGAATGTGAATGTTTGCTACAATTTTAGTATGTTGTAGAATATATTTGATGCAAATATGCTTTGGGTTTAAGAATTACTATTGATGCGAATAAGTAGATTGAATATGTTTGTTATCTGTTGAAATCTGCGAATGACTTAATGTGCGAATGATGAATTGATAATATGTTGCGGAAGTTATAATCTATGGTTTCTACAAGGTTAATGTGTGTTGAAGGCATATCCTCAACTCCACTGCAGAAACTTGGTTCTTGCAACCCCCTTATGCATCGTGGGTGAGACTGCACTTACTCCGCAAGTGTTGTTGGAAAGGGTTACACCTTTTCGGGCCGGTGTGTAAGGGAGTTTGGGTTGGTAATTTGTTGGCGACAGTGCAAAGTGAACCCCTGTCGATAGACGTTGCGTCAACATCTACCCACAACTTGGATCATATCCAAGAGTGGAGTAGACGGAAGACACTGATTAAGGCCAACATTCCCCCCGCATTTATGTTAGAATGGTTCATTACGTCCTCATTTCCATATATATCCAAGGATGTTTCCACCTCAAGGGTAACCACCAAAGAAGAAGCCATATTTAAGGCCCGAAAGTTAGATCTAATTTACTCTCAGTCTGGGATCCTTTACGAGATTATCCTGGATGGATCTATATCTAGTACTAACACATCCAAATCAAAGGTTGGACCACATGCTGATGGAATTATTGGTTCAATTTTCAATAGTGTTGTTGAAGCTGTCAATAATCAAATGAAAATTTTGTCATTTCAGCCTTCAGTAGCTAGTGCAATTCCTACTCCCCCCTCTCCTTCCCAAACAACTTATGTACATACTTTGCAGGCTAACCAAAAAGGAAAACAATGACCTAGTGAGAAGAAAAAGAATAACAATAAAAAAGGAGATCCTAATAATGATAAAAATCTAAACAAACTAATATTGTTGGTGGGAAAAAGATGTTAGGATATCTCATCATTTAGTTTTGTACTTTGCATGCATTTTTGCATGCATGCATCCCAGTCACTAGTTTGATGCCTCCAACACCTTATCCCCAGTTTTCCAACACTCAGGAGCTTCTTTCCTTGTATTTTCAGCCCTCCTAGTCAGGAAGGCGCCCACTTCTCACCTACCACCTGAGAAAGGTGCACTTCTTCACCTACCAGTCAGTTCACTTCAATTAGTTAGTTGTCTTTCCTTGATTTAAGGCTAGATTGACTCCTAACTGATTATATCACTCCGTTGGACCCCCAGTGAGACTAGATTGCCTATTCTGACTCCAATTAGCTCCTCATGCATCCTCCACCGAGCCTCCTTCATTCAGTTAGTGCCTACATGTGCCAGTTACACCTACCACACTCAGTTAGACTCAGTTTGACACTTGGTTGACCGTTACTTATGCATTGATGACTCCACTGATCTGATGATGAGGACTCCTAGTTGGAGCAAAGCTATTCCATGCAGTATATTCGAATGACCTCCTTGGTTAATTTGAATTGCTCAGTCATTGTTACTATATTGTATTGTATTCTACCATTCTAAGTTCAATAGAGCACTGCTGCAAGCCTTTTGCACAGTTTACACTTATTTTCTAAGTTTCATCTTTGTAATTGATTTACTTGTTCAATTATATCTGTTGTGCTTAATTTCACATGGTATCAGAGCCATGGCATGGACAAGACTACTTTTCTGCAGGGATTATTCATGAAGATTGAGCAATTTTTGCTCACTTCGCAGCAGTTTTCTGCAGTTGCAACTATTGCTCCATAATGGTTCTTGTTTGCTTGTGATTTGCAGGTTTCTTACTTCCTCCATTTGCATTCGCTATTGCAGAGATGGAATATTCTTCTTCACAAAATATTCTTACTCCATTAAACTATGATGAATGGAAACCAAAGATGATTGCATGTTTGAAGAGACAATGTCTTTTTGATGTGTGCATTGGTATTACAAGAGATTTTGATTATGATGAAGAGGAGAATGATTGGCTAAATGATTGTGACAGAGATTTTGGGACAATATGTCTTGCTATGTCTCTTTGTATGTGCTACCTCAATACTACTGCTGAAAATCCAAGAGATCTATGGGCCCAACTCAATGAATTTGGAAAGCAGGAAGAAGAGGATCATGCTAGCCTTTTGGAGAACAAGCCCAGTGAGACCTCCTTATGTGTACCCTCTGATGATGTATCGGCCTCAACCATTGTTCAAGATGAAGAAGAAACTGTAGATTCAACACTTATTTTCTCATTGTCTTCTATTTCAAATTTTGATCAAGAAAAACCAGCTCATACTCTAGAATCTGAAGAGGTTCTTGAATCCTCTCTTTCACATGAGTTTGTCGGTATGCAAAATAATGATCTACTTGATGTTTTGGAGGTAAAATATGATTTTGGAGGTGAAGCATTCGCCCTCTTTGATTGCATGCCCCCTATATACTTATGTTCTATCTTTTGCACAGTTTACACTTATTTTCTGAGTTTCATCTTTGTAATTGATTTACTTGTTCAATTAGATCTGATGTGCTTAATTTGACATGGCACCCCTGTTGGTTCAAAGGAGATCTCAAGAAACTATTTTTCAAATCTTGGAGCTGATTTAACTTCCACTGATAAGAAGTTCAAGTTTCAATATCTATTTGATCCAATTGGAGCTATTCCTACCTCACTTGGTTTGAATCATGGGTTCCAGGATCATCCTCATATTTTCAGATTTGTTCTGACCATTTTCGGTATGACGAGCAAGTTCATAAAGTCTCCACATTCGCTTGCATCCACTGATGGACAATTCAAGCACATGTTTTTGGAGCATGATCCATTTACTCCCAAGAGTAAGATACCTCCAGACATATCTACTTGATTTTGGAGCAGTTAAATCTTTTGGTGTGTTACAGTCCATTCTGAGGGGGGGTTTTTCCCATGAGGTTTTCTCCATTTCCTCGGTTCATGAACTGTTCTTTATTTGGATTATTTCTATATTGGGGTGACCTTTGGTGTCAGTTACCAGGGCCCTATTCTTTATTTTTTACATCATAGTATAGCTTGAGGGGGGGTGTTAGGATATCTCATCATTCAATTTTGTACTTTGCATGCATTTTTTCATGCATGCATCCCAGTCACTAGTTTGATGCCTCCAGCACCTTATCCCCAGTTTTCCAGCACCCGGGAGCTTCTTTCCTTGCAGTTTTAGCCCTCCTAGTCAGGAAGGCACCCACTTCTCACCTACCACCTGAGAAAGGCGCACTTCTTCACCTACCACTCAGTTCACTTTAGTTAGTTAGTTGTCTTTCCTTGATTTAAGGCTAGATTGACTCCTAACTGATTGTATCACTCCGTTGGACCCCCAGTGAGACTAGATTTCCTATTCTGACTCCAGTTAGCTCCTCATGCGCCCTCCACTAATCCTCCTTCATTCAGTTAGTGCCTACATGTGCCAGTTACACCTACCACACTCATTTAGACTCAGTTTGACACCTGGTTGACTGTTACTTATGCATTGATGACTCCACTGATCTGATGATGAGGACTCCTAGTTGGAGCCAAGATATTCCATGCAGTATATTCGAATGAACTCCTTGGTTAATTCGAATTGCTCAATAATTGTTACTGTATTGTATTGTATTCTACCATTCTGAGTTCAATAGAGCACTGCTGCAAGCCTTTTGCACAGTTTACACTTATTTTCTGAGTTTCATCTTTGTAATTGATTTACTTGTTCAATTAGATCTGATGTGCTTAATTTCACAAAAGAAAGAACATAGGAAGGTTAAATTTCCTTGCAATATTTGCAAAGGAGATCACCTAAATCATCAATTACCTATGATGGAGGAAGCACAGAAGCTACTAAATAAAAAATAGCAGCAGCCTACTGTTCTGTCCCATCCTTTTCCCCAAGGACAACATTTATCTTTTGTCTCTTCCAATCATACCATAAATGCGCAAGGGGGAACCCAAAATGCTCCCTCTCATCAATCATATATTAATATGATCAAGTCTAACATTTCACTATCAACTAGGTCTAAGTATTATGGAAATCCCGAGTCTTTGGCTAAAGGAAAGGAAGTTATGGATCCACGAAACCTTCTTTTAATAGATAACCCTATGGTAGAAACTTTTCATCATGTGCCGAAAGGTGTTTATAAGAGGGCATTTCCGCATCGTACAACCCTAATGCTAGAGCTGCCCCCGACTACTCCATTGTTTAGGACTAAACACCTTGTGCCATGTTAGCTCTCAAGGTTTTGCAAAGTTTCATGTCACAAAGGGATGTTTTGTTAGCGTCTTTAGGAAATCCCGATCCTTCAAATGGTCGTGTTGTTAAATTCGATGTATAGTAGCAATAGAGAAGTGTGTTGCAGGCATACAATTGAATTGGGAAACATTCCTAGTGAACGAATTCTTGGAGGATTGCATAGATGTGCAAGAAAGAGGTACACCATTCCATTATGATTTTCTGTTGATTTTAATTGCATTTCTTGCATGGAGGGAACCTGAAGATTCACAATTCATGGATGTGACGAAGAAGCCATGTCTGGCACCCAAATATGCTAATTTGTGGCATACCAACAACAAAAGGAGGAAAATTGACAACAACACTACATTCTTTGTCTATAATAAAGCTATCTAGGATATCATTAAGACAACATTGCGCTCCAACCACAAACAATTGAAATGTACAAAGGAATTTTGCACTTTAAATTCAAGATGCACCATATGTATATTCATGAAAGGAGGGATCCAGATGCATGGTGATTAACAACACTTTTTACACTGACGGAGCAAGATGTTAGCCAAATCGTGAACGATTGGGACACAACATGGAGAGTCCCAGTCCCAGAAGAGGAACAAGACTAGGAACCAGACCAAGAAGAGAAGGATAAAGAGATGGATGAAGAGAAGAATGAAGAGACATAAGAAGAGGAAGAGGAAGAAGAGGAACAAAGGAATGGTGCAGGGGGGACAATGCAGGAGACTGCACCAATAGTTTGAGAAAAGAGGAAGGAGCAGACTAAGGAAGGGCCCTCAAAGAAAAATAAGAAGAGGAAAGCGACAAAAGAGCAAGTTGTACAATCATTGATGGAAGACAAATTGGATAAGATTGATGAACAAGTCAAGGAAGCAATAGAGGAAGCCTTGGATAAAGTGGTGTAGAAACATGAGGCAATGTGGACAAGCATGCAAAAACAATTAGCTGCATTGCATCAAGTTTTGGAAGCAAAAAAAATAACACCAAGTAGATCAAAGGAAGAGCACATAGAGAGTATGAGACCAAGGCAGATGGTCTCGCAGCCATCAGTAACATCAACTAATCACAAAATTTTGAAGATAGCACGAAGAGCATTAGAGTTCCCTACAATAGATATGAAAGTGTGCACAATAGCGGCAAGTTACATTGAGTTGGTGTTATTGCAGATACCAACAAATATGTTGCATAGATTGCATATGGGTGTGGCATAGGAAATATAGTCGCATGCAATTGCGACATTAGTAGAGTGGACCAAAGCAAATACAACTAAGGAAGCGCTGCAAGAAGAAAATAATAAGTTACGCAAGGAGAGAGAGGAGGCTACATAGAAGAATGAAAAGTTGCAGCAAGAAGTAGAGAGAATATACAATACTATACCAGAAGGACAATTAGAGGTAAATATTCAAGTCGAAGAAAAAGTAACGAAGATAAGTGAATTAATTTAAGGCTTTCGTGTAGAGATTGTGGACTTGGAAGCAAGATCGGCTCTAAGTATTCCACCAGAGGAGAGACATCAAAGAGAGAAAACAGCCAGTGCAACAACAACAGATATTAAAACTATGGAATAAACGTGTGCGTAGATGTATGAGGAAAGCACGCAAATATGGACGCATCTCATTGAGGATGATGAGTTGAAGGATATAGAGAAGAGAGTGAAAGCTGCACAGATGAAGGAATGGGAACCTAAAGGGAACAATGAGCACTCTGCCAGCAACAGAGCGTGTGGTCATGCTGGTGGAACATAGGAAGCAGTCGATGGATGTCAATAAGTTAATATCTCAGCAATAGGACATTGCACACAATTTAGAGCCACGTCCATAAGAAGCATACATAGTGACAAAGGAACTTGTTGCAATGCAAGAAAGTGTTAAGCAGACAATACAAGTCATTGAGGAGAACCTGCATGCACCTCTCATAGCCCAAATAGTAGATGACATTACAGAACAAGAAGCAAAAGCAAATGAATAGGTTGTGACTACAAAGGAAACACTTCAAAAGCCGATGGAGACAATGAAGGAAGTGAACCAAAAGAGTCGAAGTGACTTGGGACAGAATACATGTGTGGCCATAATTGGGAAAATCGAAAGCGGAGATTTCAATATAATGGCAAATCCAAATAAAATCTTGGCCAAGTACAAGCATATCATGAAAAATAAGGTTGAGGTACTTAGTATTTGGCTATAAAAGGAGCAGTTGTAGACTGAAGACTGGAGCAGGTGGGTTCTTTGGTATATTCTATAGAGATGTAGAATTGAAGGGAAAACTAAAGGTGCGGAGTGAGGAAACAAGGCTGACACTATAGAAAGTAGAGTCGCCATAAGATGAGAGTTGAGGATGCTGTGAAATAGAGAGCCACGGTGCCACCAAAAGGAGGAGTATCAGTATAGAGAGAAACCTAATGAGCAGAGATGAGTGATGGTTGTAACTCTTGTCAAATTAATAATCATGATTCCAATTGCAAAGGGATGGGACTTTGGTTCGAAAGGTGTTATGCAGTAGTTGACATCCACATGAAGCAAAGTATATTGGTCAAAGAAAACGTAGCTACAAAATGAAGTTTCTCGGGATGAGAAACATGTGAGTTTTGGGGGCCTATCGAAGCATGTTTTTGGACCATTTTTGGGAATTATGAACAAGGAGATGGACCAGACCTAGTTAGCCTAAGGACTAGTTCATGCAAAAGACAAAAGTTAGTTAGAAGAAGTTGGGCACTTGTGTCCACATTATAATGGGCTCAACCCATTTTGAATTGTATAAATATGCAGGGATATTTGGGTTAAGGGTAGTTAGTTAGTTGATTTTTGGTGGTTCTTTTATTATTTGCTTATGTAGTAGTTACGCTTATGCTATGTAATGCTGGAGTGTTTCTGGAGATGTAATAGTGATTTGATGCGCATTGCGCAGGTTTTGAAAGACTATCCATATGATAATAATATGGAAGAGAACTTGTTTTGGAGCATATATTTTATGTGTTTGATGTGATGGATGTTATGTTTATTGCACACAAGCATGCTTTGTTTCTGCTATTGCTTTGAATACATTATCACTTCCTATGAATTTGTTGTCTATTTTTGCGTAGTAAGATGAATGTATGGTAGTTTAATAAAATGAATGCCTCACATCCCTTCAATGTTGTGGAAGTTTGGTTCCTGCAGTACCCATACATACCTCGGGTGAGACTTCATCTGCTTACAGGTGACGCTGAAAGGGCTAGTATCTAGGGTTTTGTTGGTGAATTCATATTGTAACCTGGGTATTCCAGCTGTGTGCGAACATATACCGAATGCCATATCATTTCCATGCTTTTGATTTCATATTATATTTTTTCTTTAATTTCTTTTAAAAATCATATTTAATTTTGATCCCCTGGTTTTGAATGTGCTCAATGCAAAATAAAAAAACATAAAAATTACACAACCAAAAATTTATAAAAAATATGTGGGATCCCTATGGATCTTTTCTTTTTTAAAAGGTGCTTTTAGTTTTCAATTTATGTAAATAGTTGAAAAAATGTTGATGGGAATATGTAAACTTCATACTATATATATATATATATATATATATATATATAAACACTTAAAAATATGTGGGATCTACTACATCCTGTGTAGATTGAATCCTCCCACTATTTTTTTTAATTATATAGTAAACATTGAATCATTTAATGGGAACAAAACTCAATTGTTAACTTTTCACTACATTAGTTCTTCCATGTGCCAGTTACACCTACCACAATCAATTAGACTCAGTTTGACACCTGGTTGACCGTTACTTGTGCATTGATGACTCCACTGATGATTATTAGGACTCCTAGTGGTGTATTGTTGGCACTCCACTGATGATGATGATGACTCCTAGTGCAGATAAGCCATGCCCATGCAAGCTAATTCGAATTTCCACCTTGGCATTCAAATCCTCTCCACCATTGTATTATTCATTAATCATAATATGAACAATAAATAATACAATGGTGGAGAGGATTCGAATGCCAAGGTGGCAATTCGAATTAGCCTGCATGGGCATGGCTTATCTGCATTAGGAGTCATCATCATCAGTGGAGTGTCAACAATACACCTCTAGGAGTCCTAATCATCATCAGTGGAGTCATTAATGCACAAGTAATGGTCAACCAGGTGTCAAACTGAGTCTAATTGAGTGTGGTAGGTGTAACTAGCACATGGAAGCACTAATGTAGTGAAGGAGGCTCAGTGGAGGGTGCATGGGGAGCTGATTGGAGTCATGAGGAGCTAAATGGAGTCAAAATAGTCAATCTAGGCTCTCTGGAGGTCCATCGGAGTGTTTCAGTGAGTTAACTAGGCCATCTATCCCTAAATCAGGGAGCAGATCCATAAATCAAGGAACTAACTGAAGTGTAACTGAGTGGTAGGTGAAGAAGGGTGTCTTTCAATTGCATGCCTGCATGCATCACTGAAATGCAAAATAATGAAAATGCTAGTAGGACTAGGATGGAGTATAGGAATATCCTAACACCCCCCCTTAATCCATCCTGGGCCCTGGTAACTGAGACCAACGGTCACCCAATACAATGAATAATAAATAAAAATCTATAAACCGAGGACATGGGGAAAACCTCATGGGAAAAATATCCCCCCTCAAAATAGATTGTAGGGCACACCAAAATAAATGCTCCAAACTCAAGCAGGTGTGATGCTTGGTCATATGTCTGGAGATATGTTCTTCTTGGGAAGAAGTGGATCATGCTCAAAAGGCATGTGCTTGTACTTTCTCTTCAGATCGAATGTGATGAGAAAAAATCCAGAGGTATGAGGATGATCCTAGAACCTGTGATTCGAATTAGCTGAGGTAGGATCAAATACATGAATGTGTAGATAGTATTTTGTTTTCTCCCTTGAACCATCATAGGTGAGATTATGCCCAAAAGAACTATCACATGATAGTGATTGCTTGGAATCCAAATCAGATCCAAGACTTGAAAAATGGTTTCTTGAGATCTCCTTTGAACCATTAGAGGTGAGATAAAAAACATGAAATACATGAGAAATTATCCCAAGCGAATGGCAATGCCCTACATCTTCAATAAACTTCTGAGAGCATGTACAAATGATCTTACAGTGGTACATAAGAGGTGAGTGATCAAGGAGAGCGAATGCATTACCTGCAATTACTGATTTAACCTCCGAAACATTCATGAGATCATCATTATGCAAACCAACAGACTCTTGTGCAAGAGAGGATTTAAGAACCTCTGCAGTTTCTAGAGTATGAGTTGGCACGAAATTCGAAATAGAAGATATTGAGAGCATGAGTGTAGAATTTACAAGTTCTTCTTCTTTGTCTACAACTTCATTATGAGATATGTTTGATACTGATTCATGATCAGAGAGACCATCAAGGAGGGTGAATGCATCACTAGGCTTGCTCTCGAAATGGTTTGGACCAATCCCTTCATTCTGTTTGCCAAATATTTCATCCAGATGGGCCCATAGCTCTTTTGGAGATTCAACATAAAGGAAGTGGGTTACCATGCAATGAGATATAGCATACATCATTGCTGCATAGGATCTGTCACCTTCATTTAACCAATCATTCTCCTCTTCAGAGGATTCAAAGTCTCTTTCAAAACAATAATAAAAAAGACCATGTCTCTTCAAATATGCTATCATGTTTGGTTTCCACTCATCATAGTTGAATGGAGAGAGAGGAGGAATTCCTTCCAGATTCATGGAAGCTGATGCAGAAGACCTGCAAAAACAATAGAGAATATCTACAACTGCTACTACTGCAAAACTGCAGAAAACTGCTGCTGCACTCGAAATCTTGGTAATAACCTGCAAAAAAAAAAACTTTCAGGAATGGAGATAGACTATACTCTCAACATGCTCTGATACCATGTGAAAATCCTCACAGCATATCTAAGAGCTGATGTATACCTCACAAGAAAGATTAAGATTAAGAATGAAAATAGAAGAAGAGTGGACAATGCAATGTAAAAGAGCAACAGAATTATGATAGAGTAGAACTCAGATAGAAGCAGAATAACATCACACACACTAATTCATTAATCATAATATGAACAATAAATACTACAATGGTGGAGAGGATTCGAATGTCGAGGTGGCAATTCAAATTACCCTACATGGGCATGGCTTATCTGCACTAGGAGTCATCATCATCATCAGTGGAGTCATCAATGCACAAGTAACGGTCAACCAGGTGTCAAACTGAGTCTAATTGAGTGTGGTAGGTGTAACTGGCACATGGAAGCACTAATGTAGTGAAGGAGGCTCAGTGGAGGGCGCATGGGGAGATGACTGGAGTCATGAGGAGCTAACTGGAGTCAAAATAGTCAATCTAGGCTCTCTGGAGGTCCATCAAAGTGTTTCAGTGAGTTAACTAGGCCATATGTCCCTAAATCAGAGAGCAAATCCATAAATCAACGAACTAACTGAAGTGTAACTAAGTGGTAGGTGAAGAAGGGCGCCTTTCACATGTGGTGGGTGAAAGGAGGGTGCACTAAGCACTAGGAGGGCTAGAAATGATCAGAAAGAAGCTCTCGGGGCTACCAAAATGGGGACTAGGTGTTGGGACTGATGACTGGGATGCATGCAAAAATGCATGCATGACTGAAATACAAAATAATGAAAATGCTGGTAGGATTAGGATGGAGTATAGGAATATCCTAACAATTTACAGGTATAAGCATTATCTTAAATGCAAATTTGATACATTAAATGACACTAACATTTTTTTGAAAAAAATACCATTAGAAAGAACACAATTTTCTAAATGTTTCCTTTTTACTACACATCAAAATTCACAAGGCTTATATGAGTTTTGGCAACTTCATTCTAAAAAATATGTAAAATACCAAATTTTTAATACCACATTTCATTGAAAAGTGTTACCCATATTCTTTGATTCGCCCCTTTGAAAATGGGTATGGATTATGCCAAATGGGGTATAAACAAGGTCTTTAATCTGTAATTGAACCTTCTTGAGCTCAGTGCCATGAAGAAACCTTAGACACAATGACACTAGGGGGTCTTTGCCCTAGGAGTTGGATATGAGTTTTGTTAAGATATTTTGTGCACAATGGATGGGTCTCAAGGCTTTGACCATAGTCGTGGTAGGGAAATGGCATCCTAAGGCCCTTACATTTATTGAGCAAGAGATGCAACATCCTCAAGCCCTAAAGAGAGGCTAACTCAAGCACCATGAACATGTTCTAAGGCCACCACATGAGAGTGTAGATGGTTTGCGAGGCTTTAACCATGATCAAAGACTAAAAACAAGTGTCTTAGAAGGATTTTATTGAAGCTTCTTGATATCAAGAGACTTGAATGAGAATATGGAATAAAAGCACATGCACACTCCTATAAATTAAAAATTAGGGTGGTTTGGGGCTACATAAATAAAAACGAATTTCCATTTTTCCAACTCTCTATTTTTACTTCACCATTTCAACCACAATTTTAAATATAAATCATATATTCATTTTTTTATGATGAAAATGCACACAATTATATAACTTTGTATCGAAATTTTAAATATATTTTTATTTAAAGAAAAATGTATTACTTTCCATTTTTATTGATCTTTACTTGTAAATATATTATATTTCTAAAATACATAGGTCTTTTATCTATATGTGAACGTAACCAGTAGTGGATATAAGAGTGGAAAAACTAGTTACCGTAAGTGGTTCATAAAGGTACTTTATGTACAAGTCAATGTTAATATTTTCATGTTTTTAAAATTACTTATTAAAAAAATTTCTTCTACAATTTGAAATAAAATGAATATTTGAAATTTAAAATCTCATTTTAAGTCACATCCACTTTAATTCACATCAATGTTCACCCATTGGTCCCAAGCAAAAATACACTAAAATACACTACTGCTAGACAACTTGGAACTTTGTGGCTGATGTGGCATCATTTTGGATTCGTCACACTTGAAGACCAATATGGTTAGATAAAGAACACGCCAAAGTATATATGATAAAAAAAATTGGAAGAAAAAATAGCTTGGAACATGAAGAATTAAGTTACACAAAATGGGTAAAAACATTGCACCACTATTGGCATCCCTCCCCTAGTGATAAATTTTATTTCTTTCCATTTGGAAAAGAAATTGTATAGTACACGTAGTGAAAACAAAAAAATATAATTAATTAAAGATAAGACTTTCAAATGCATTAAATGCAATCTTAATACTCAACCTTGTAATTTCATTTTACATATGTTAACATTTAAAAATAAAATGGTGGAGTCTAGAATGGATTATTATCTAGGAAGTACAATTTTTTTTTAAGAAATTCCATTATTTTGATACTAAACCGATAAAAGGATATGAATGCCACACAGTTATATCAATATTCTATAAATAAAAGTCATTACTACATTTTTATCATTTTACACTATATTATGACAATGATACATATACCTTTAATAATTCTTCTTAATCAACATATTATTGCTTTTCATTATTTTTAATGAAACATTAGTTTACACCAATCTACATGGATATTTACATTTTTATCATTTTACACTATATTATGACAATGATACATATACCTTTAATAATTCTTCTTAATCAACATATTATTGCTTTTCATTATTTTTAATGAAACATTAGTTTACACCAATCTACATGGATATTTACTTGGTATTATGATCATTATTGTTAAAAAAAAATTCCTTATTTTTTAATGAAACATGAGTTTACACCAACCCACATGCATATTTACTAAATATTATGATCATTATTGTTAAAAAAAATGATGATGAATAATTGTTAGATTTATTTCAAATTTACATTAATAAAATAAAATTTATAATATAAGTTTTACATTAAAATTTGTTAACAATAATTTAATTTAAAAACAAAAACCTGAAACGCAGAATACGCAGCCTCCGTTTAAATTTTGTTTTCATCTTTCGCCTCTTTAAAATTCATATCTACATTTTCCTTAACCTTTCTTAATAAATAGTTAAAATTGACCATACACACTACTTCCGATTTTTTATTTTCATTTGAAGAGGATCGTTACAGTTTACCATATTATAAAACATTAGATTAGAAAAAAGAGTAAATGTGATTATGCCGGTATTAAAAATGAAAATATAGGAGTTTAAATTTGTAATATTTGGACCTTTTCTAGCTATACAATTTTTTTGGGTTCAACTGCAATTTTTTATTAATTATTTAAATTTCATTGAGTACATAAATACATTAGGTGAATTCAAATATATTTAGATCGTACAATCTCAACAACCTATATTTACTATTTCAACAATTATTTCAATTTTAAATAAAATTATTTAACTGTAGAGTTTGGTTTTTTGGTAGGAGCTTATTCAAATTCATGGCTGTCACATTGAATCCGAGTTCTGCAAAAGTCAAAGTAAACATCTGCCATTCATGGAGTTTGGTTAGAGCTTATTCAAATTCCTGGCTGTCGCATTGAATCCGAGTTCTGTAGAAGTCAAAGTAAACATCTGCCATTAGAAGCAGTTATTTTATGACGCTATACCTTTACTTACTTAGGAAACTCGTGAAGCACTGAACCAACCAATTAGAAGAGTATTTTTCACTGGGAAGGAACATGAACAGTTGTTATAGGTTGTTAACTATTGATGGAGCAGCTCCCCTGTCATGGACTTCTTGTCTGAGATGTGACAAGCGAACATTCCAATGAAAAGTATAGTACAGATCTATCCTGACACGTATAGCATGCGTAGGATCAGGGAAAAAAAGTACTGTATATGGAATATGGATCCGACATTCGCACCACCGTCTTTGGCTTCCCACTACCTAAAGATACTAGTAGTCTGTGTTGATTATTGATCATGCCCAGTGGCAATGGTGGAAAAGTAGCATAAATTACATTAAAAAATATTAATGCTAAAACAAATGCTGACAAATCTGAATCTGCTTTTTTGGATTAGGATGCTTTCATGGTGGTTGGATGAGTATCCTTTTGTGGTGAAAGTCCATATTCCCATTAACCAAGCCAAGAAAATGTCAAAATTGCACATTATCAGCTTGGAAGTTCATCTATATAAGCCAGTTTAGAATTGTAGATCACAAAGCACTCTAGTTCACTAGTTTTGGATTAGGATGCTTTCATGGTGGTTGGATGAGCATGCTTTTGTGGTGAAAGTCCATATTCCCATTAACCAAGCCAAGAAAATGGCAAAATTGCACATTGTCAGCTTGGAAGTTCATCTATATAAGCCAGTTTAGAATTGTAGATCACAAAGCACTCTAGTTCACTAGTTTTATTCTATCAGGAAAATATGAAGAATCTGGTATCTGTTTTGCTTGTGGTCTTTTTTGTAATTCTCTTGTGGGATCAGGCCAATGCAGCTCCTTCAATTCATAGGCATTTATCTTCTAATGGGCTTGGCAGAAGGCCTCAGATGGGGTAAAGATCTTTGAGTGCTCTGTTATTGGCATTGATTATGATAATATATAATTGTGCTATGACAGAGACACATATATTGACGTGGCTGTGCTTTGATACTCAGATGGAACAGTTGGAATCATTTCGGCTGCAACATTGATGATAATATTATTCGTGGAACAGGTAGCTTGCTTATCTTGCTTGTAAATAGTCAGTTTTAGAATAGGTTTTGGCTTGTCATTATAAATAATTAAACCACTCAATATATAATTTTGAATTCAGTGGTTTCTTATGAATGTGCATGATACAGCTGATGCACTGATCTCCACTGGGTTATCCAAGGTCGGATATCAATATGTGAATATAGGTATATTTTCTCTCTCTCTGGTGTTTTATGAACTAACAACCCGAATCCAGTAGCTAATTCTATATTGTTAAACTGCTTCAGATGACTGTTGGGGTGAGCAAAACCGAGATGCTCAGGTATTGCAATAGATTAAAAAAACAGATTGAATACAATTATAGCCTTTATTGACTTGTTTTTAGATCAAGTTATTTAGTTGGAGTCCATAATTGTTGATGAACTTACACCAGAGCTAACATATTGTCAGGGTAATTTGGTTGCTAAATCCTCAACATTTCCTTCGGGCATGAAAGCTCTGGCAGACTATGTACACTCTAAGGGACTAAAGCTTGGAATATATTCTGATGCTGGGTCAGTTTACAATGCTAAATCAATCGAAAGTATCCCTTACTAAATCAAGAATCTTATCTTTTCTGGTTTTCACCTTTGCATTCAGTTGATTTGGTGTTTGGTATATTTTGCCAGATCCAATACATGCAGTAAAACCATGCCAGGTTCACTGGGACACGAGGAGCAAGATGCAAGAACATTTGCTTCATGGGTAACTTCTTGTCAATACATTTTCTTGTCTCTTTGATAGATTTGTTGAAGCATGCCATGAATGCAATACTGATAAAAAATGGTTGGCTATTTTGTGGATGAATGTTCAGGGGATAGACTATTTGAAATATGATAACTGCTTTAATGGTGGCATTAATCCTCAGCAGAGGTACAATCTATTTGTACTATGTTTGATCAATGAGCTTTTCATACATGGGTCTAGACTTCTATAGTATTGAATTTGTCTGGAAAATATGCAGGTATCCAAAAATGAGTGAAGCTCTTAGAAAGGCAGGCCGCCCGATATTCTATTCAATGTGTGAATGGTAAGACACATTTGTAAACAATAATCTGTGCGTTTAATCAAAGAAGCACGGTCACCCAAAACCTTGGTTTCTTGTATTTTGATTCTGCAGGGGTGAGCAGAATCCTGCAACTTGGGCACCCAAGATAGCAAACAGTTGGAGAACTACAGGAGATATTGAAGACAAATGGGAAAGGTGATAGACTGCATATATTCATGGGCATAGTTTCTTCTAAATGTTTGAAATTGAGAATATACATTCCTGTGTATAATATATAATTTATCCTTATAATAATCTGATTTTAAATTGTTTCTCAGTATCACATCTAGAGCTGACCAGAATAATCAGTGGGCAGCTTATGCAGGGCCTGGTGGATGGAATGGTAAACTAATAACTCCACTGATATCATATAAATGGTCAGAATGTTGCTACTAATATTTCTATGAGGAATTTCGATCTCTAATTCCAATTTGCTCTGTGTTTGGTCATTTCCTGAACCAGATCCTGACATGTTGGAAGTTGGAAATGGCAAATTAAGCACCGAAGAATACCGGTCACACTTCAGCATCTGGGCTTTAATGAAGGTTAGAAAGGGGGTAGAGTGTAAGATGTCACAGTCTCTGTTAGAAACTGACTGAAATTAACAATATATTATTATACATCTCTGTGATAACAGCTAAACGCAAAAGAGGGCTAAAACGAAACAAACAGAATTGGAAAAAGAACAGAGCAAAACTAAGCATACATAACAGAATTGATGGAGAGTCAATGAATTCATTTCTATTTCTATATAAATGTGTGCTACTTGCAAGTAATAATTTGACTATGTATTTCTAATATTCTGTACTTTCATTGTCTCATGCTGGATGATATCAAATCTGATATCCTCCAGGCACCCCTGCTGATTGGATGTGATATCAGGTCTGCAAGTCCACAAACTATAGAGATTGTAGGCAACAAAGAAGTTATTAATGTCAACCAAGGTCAGATTTATAAAATTGCAAGAAGATTTTTGATGTATATATTTCAAGGTTGACTTTGTTCATTGACACAATGACATCTACGAACTCTATTGGATTTGTGCAGATCCACTAGGAGTTCAAGGAAAGAAAGTCAGCAAGCAAGGGGACATTGAGGTATGATTTTTTTTGTAGGTTAAATATTTAGTTTCTATGAAGATTAATTCAATATCCAAATTCTGTAAATTTCAGACCCTTTATGTATTCACGTGGAACATGTATGTACAGTTTCAAAGTTTGTGTGCTGTCTCTTGCTCCTATTTTCAATCTATGTTTCGTATGTCTGACATATTTATTTTCAATATAAATTTTAACATATAAATGACTGCAGGTTTGGGCTGGGCCACTGTCCAACCGCAGAGTTGCGGTAATCCTATGGAACAGAAGTGGTTCACAAGCATCTATAACTGCCAAATGGTCTGACATTGGCCTTCCCACTAATGCTGTTGTTCAAGCTAGAGACTTGTGGGCTGTATGACTACTTCCTCTTCTTCTGCTTTATATTTCTCTTTTCAAATAATTATCATAATTACCACAAATAAATTTGTGTTTGAGGCATTCCCAATCATTTTTCTGTGAGGTTTCACATAATCTTCTGTATACCACTTGAGGCAAGTCGTTACATACACCTTCTCGGATGCACTGCAGAGAACAAACCTTGATATGCCCTGACACACAATACTCTAATCAGTAGCTCAGCTTGGTTATAAAGCTTCCTAAAGCTTGAACCCAGCAATTGGCAGTGTCTGAGGCAAATATGTGAAACAGTGTTAAGTCAGAGCTGCTGATGGGAGACTTGTGTGTCAGAGCACCTGAAGGTTTAATCTCTAGATCAAGTTAGTAAATTCTTGAAGGTGCTTTTTAGGGTATACCGCAGATGTATGGTTAGAGAGTGGCCTGATACTGACTTCTTCCCATTTTGACATTGCAGCACTCATACCTTCGATCAAGTTTAAAGGGCAGCCTCACATCATTAATTGCTTCGCATGCTTGCAAAATGTACATTCTCAACCCTTTGGGCTAAATCCTCACCAAAACAACCGATTCTTCTGAGTACGATGCAGACTGGAATTTTAATTTAAGCTGTTACTTATGCAAACAGAAATATAGGTTCTGTAATTTTTCTAGGCCATAATTTCATGCACAACCAACATGGGATGCATGAGCTTTCTTATTCCTGAAGGAATATTGTAATTGAAATGATGTCAAATTATTCCTATGAAGGAATATGATCGCTGAATGATCTGGGATTACATGAGAATATATAATAAAGGGCAGTGCTTAATTACCCGAATTCACTTCTATTAAGGCTTAATCAAATGAAGGATGATGCTCAATTTTTATTCATAAAAGCGGTGGCAAATCTATTTAAGCATGATATTGTAAAGACAAGATTAATGATAATGGATTTTGATTTGGTATTTTTGTTAAATATATTTGTGACAATTATGGCGTTCCCTGCACACTTAATATATTTAAAATTATTTGAAATCAGTGGTTCACACCTTTGATATGTCATTCAATTATGAAAACTGTTAAGATTTCAACAACTCTGAAAACTGATTTCAACCATAGGACAATATTGACCTGTAATGTCTCATTCAGCTCTGAAAACTGTTGAAATTTCATCAATGGACAATATTGGAAAGTTTGAAACTAAACGTTGTTGAATATTGGAGATAGTTACCTTATCACATTATCATTTGTAAGTCCAATCAAATCAATTATCAACATGTGACTCATTTTCCCTTATCATGAATAGCTTCACCATTTCGAATAGTTTCGTGCACAACTGGTTCACTGTCAATAGGGTCACGAGGATACTATTGGAAAAGCTAGTGTCCAAGAGTTTCAAACTCAACTTTTGAAACATTTTAGTTGTCAGTGAACATGGTAGCGAATTCACTTGATTATATTATTATTTGTATTTGCAAGGTTAATTATGATGGAAATGTCAAATAAAGCAGATCTTTTCTCTCCAACAACAATTTGATTGGGATGTATATTTCTCACCTGTCCAGATTTCAATTCTAAACAACAATTTGATTGGGATGTATATTTCTCACTTGTCCGGATTTCAATTCTAAAATTTTCTTTTCTCACCTGTCCAGATTTCAATTCTAAACCTTTAAAAGAAATACATATTCTTAACTATAAACTAAGCTAATTAAAAATTTTAAAAATATCAAAAATTTTTAAATATTCCTATTACCCATCATATGACCGATGGAATCCTTCAGCTTCTACAAAATAACCTCGAAAAAATGGTCACCATATTCTTATAAAACCATTCTTCTGCTTCTTTGCCCACACTCTGTAGAATCGATGACTGCAGCATCAAATTCATAATGAAAGTGATCCATGAGTTCTAAAGTCTGTCTCTGCATCTGGATCTTCAAACGTCAGGATAATATTCCATAAAAGTTGTATGGCCTTTTGGATTGATTACACATTAAGGTGGATTGATTATACACAAAGGGGTGAAGATCTTGCTCCTTTAGACAATATTATCTTTTTTCCAGGAATCCTTCTGCTTATCAAGGCTTTCATGAAATGCAGATCACTTTTCATTACTTTTAATTTTTAGTAGTGGAAGACATATATAAAATGTTATTTTTTCTATAGTATATTAAAAAGGCAAATAAATAATAATATTGAATAAACCATAACTCAGATTAGTTCAAGTAGTTAAATTGTTTATTGGAAACAAAAGATATAAAGATGTCCTAATCAAATCTCCCCATAACTATGTTATAATTCTAATTGTATTAGAAAACTATATAATAGATTGTATTAAGGTCTACATCCTAGAAAAATAGTTTATAAGGAAGTGATATCTATAACATTACATGAACTGTATACCAAGAATGTATTTTATTTGCACTTATGTTATAATATAATGGAACTCTCTTTGATGTGGCCATTCAATACAATATGCATATAATAACTTATCAAATAGAAAAAGAAAAGAAAATATATTTATATGTTAAATGAACTTCAAAATAGTGAGTCTTGCTATTTAATTCAAAATAGTGAATCTTGCTATTTAATTAAGATCGCTAATACACATAAATAAGCATATAAAACACTAAAGAGTGGTTGATATTGATATCTGCAACATGCTTCTGGGCTGTTGGTTTGCTCAGAGGATGGAGGGAGTAAAACATGCCAGGCTTTTGCTTTTGCATATAGTAGGGACAAAATAGATTCTCGTGGTTTTTAAGTGGCAGATTTTTATGGGGTTACTATTATGCATTTTGGGGACTATATATATACTTGGAAAATACAACTTCTTGTTATTTACGCAGAATTAAGAAATTCTTTATATATATAAAATTAAAAATGTAAATTTGTTTTAAAAATATATATGGAGAATTTTTGAAGATGGAAAATAATAATTTTATATTATGCTAAATTTTGTATTTACAAAAGTTCACTAAGTAGAATTCAAAATTTATAATTTAGTTTTTAAAATTACAATTTTATTATGTGATTTCATTATCATAGATACAAAATTATGATTAAAACATTTTAATTAAAGTTAGAGGAATCTAACATTATAGGTATACAACAATTTTAAATTTAATTTATCCTTTAAGATATAAATGTAACTTAACTACTCCTAAACTATACTCTTTACCCATAAACCAACTTCTAAAAAAACAGGGAATAGACAACTTAGTTAGTAGTTAACATTATAATTTCTAAAAAAACACAAGGAATAGAAAACTTAGTGACTAATTAACATTATAATTATTCTTTAGATAACATACTACTTTTTTATTTTTTTAAAATTTACAATTTGCACTCAATTAACTTAAAAAAAGTCGTGTTTCTAACATGCATATAAATGCATCACTGATATAAAGATGAATTTCATTCTATCCACCCTAATTCAATTTTGTTTAGACATCTTCTGACTTGGATCGACTTAATTTTTCTTGATTTTTTTAGGAATAGCAGAAAGATGGTATTTTCAGTATGAAAAAAAATACATCACTGATATACATTTGTAACTTTAATCTTAAAAAAAACATTTGTAACTTTAATCTTAAAAAAAACAGTCCCATTGGAAGCCACCCTGCCCCACTGAATACCGCGTAAGGGAAGTCATGTGGCTTTTAGACCTGAAAGGATTTTCAGCATCTCCCATTTAGACTACTCATTGAGCGTAGAGACTTTTCAGTGGGACTGAAAGACTGAAGCCTGAGTGGTAGCCTGGGCATGTTGCCGTATTTAGAATTCATTAGTTGTGCCACCCTGTTAAACACGTCGTGGTGAACTGACGGTGAAGAAGGTTTGTGGAAACTTGTAATTCTGTTTAGAATTTGGTGAAGAAGGTTTGTGGAAACTTATAATTCTGTTTAGAATTTGGTCGCAGAATTGCAGGAAGTGAGTAGAATTATTTGGAAATTTGGTTGGGTCAATTCACTCCACCCCACCCGACGACGTGTTTTACAGAAGAATCTAGGAAAACACTGTTTTTTACATAATCATATATCTCGGAATGTTTATTTTGTCAAGTTGGTCAATTTTCTACATTATCATATATACTTTATTTTTCTTATTAAATCACTGGTTTGTTGTGTCATAGTCAAGTTTTAATCCTCATGGCGTGTAGAGGACGATATACATCTTCGGCCAAAGTAAATTTTTTAAAATTTATTTAATACTTGGAGTTTAATTTGCTCTTGGTGTATTGGAGTTTCGCTGTCAATGGCTTCATTCATACGGCAACGAAGTGAAGTCTTTACAAAGGAATTCGGTGTCAATGGCTTCATTCATACGTTAACGAAGTGACTTCTTTACAATGGAAATCTAAGGATTAGATAAGAGAGTAAGTTTTTTGATAAAATTTATATTTGGAAGTGTTTAAATTGAGTTTTTGAATGCATACATGTATTTAGCATCTTTAACTACTCCTATGGCACTTAGTGTCATGGCCTCAATTACACGCTTGTCTCAAACGTCTAATTGAGGTGTGCAATACTTTGAGGGTGAGACCAGCTCAAGGGTGCACCGGCAGACTACGCTTAACCTGTGGAAGCCTACTTATCACTTGCAACTGTTACTTGTTTAATTGTTTACACTTGCCTACACTTAGCCAATTTCTTAAACATGGATCATGTAAAAACACAACCACATCAAGTAAATTTACACAAGAGACGAGATTTATCTTGGGGTTGCCAAACTGATCAAGCCCTTGTAATTTATAAGTAAAATTACCTTTACAATAGACGAAGTTGCCACAACTCGGCAGAGCTCCGAGTGTGCGCCCAACCAACAAACACACTACAGCTTACAAAATTACAAAGCACAAAGGTAAAACAAGTTGTCCCCTCCTGCGGGCAACCAACTCTGAAGATTGTCAACTTCCTGCAACCCCCGGATGCTGCTATCAAAACTGACCTCTTGAGAAAACTCTGCGTGGATGTTGATTGATCCGGGTCGTGTCCAAGAAGCACAAGGGGGACAACAGTTCGACTGAATGAGTCGGCCCTGTTATGGTGGAAGCTTAATAAACAAAATGAGAAAAAGCAAGATTACGCAATACAAATAACCACAAATACACACAGACAATATGCAGGAATGCGAACTGTTCTTATATTACTTGCAAATAGATAAAAAATTGATATATGTTACAATGTCATACATGCTTATATAGAATTCTGAGACGCTTGGGTGCCTGCCCATTACGTTCAGTTACAAGAAGAAGTTAGAACGGTTTCAACAGTTCAACCGTTACAGTCGACTGGAAGACAGAGAGACAGTCTGTCGAAATTCGACAGTTGCTAGTCGCATGTCGACGTTGCTTGTCGATGTCGCGAACTACAAGATTGTAGAACATGTCGAAGGTGCGGAACATGTCGCAGTATGTCGAAGTTGAGACTTGTCGGAGTTGTGTCGAAATCGAACATGTCGAAGTTGTCGAAGTCATGTCGAGTCGAAACTTGGTGAAGTTGTATCGACGTCAATGACTTGCCAACTATGATGCGGATCAGACCTCCTTCCTTAAGAAACAATGGACCCCATTGTTTGCTCGTGAAGGTGAGGAAACTTGTTGGTCACTTCAGTAGCAGAGTACCACTTTCCTTGAGATGGGATCTGGCCAGCTTTGGAAACCTGAAACAAAAGAATTGTGTTCGTCCTTGTAAGGCGTACGCGTCGTCCCACAATGGTGTCGCAAGGAAGAGGCTCCTGAACATCTGGATGGATGTCTTCAACTTCTGTTGTGGATAAGTCATTCTGTTCCAACAAGGGTGCATGGTATGGTCGAAGTAAATGCACATTGAAAACTAGATGCAGATCCAAGCATGCAGGAATGTCGAGCTGGAAAGCGTTTTTGCCAATCTGTCGAAGAATACTATATGGACCATATCTCAAAGGCTTGAGATTCTTGAAAGGACCAGTAAAACACTCCTTCTTAAGATGTAGCTAGACCTTATCCCCAATTCAGAATGTATGAGGAATAGGATGCTTGTCGTGTCGGGCGTTAGCTTTCTCATTTTCTCTGTGCAACATATCCTGTGCTTGCTTCTGGATGTTGCAAATCTGTTCTCGAAACTTGACTGCTTTATCAACTTCTCATTGGCTGCGGTATGTGTCGGAGTTTGGCTGTGTCGAGGAGTTGATCAAGTTGATAGGCGCTGAGGGTTGAAATCCGTAACAAACTTCAAATGGACTCTTCCCTATAGAGCTGTGCTGAGCACGATTGTAGTTGTGATGGATGTATGGAAGACTTTCATCCCATGTGTGTCTATGCTGGTGATTGTACATGCAAAGCAATTGTACTACCAAGTGATTCAGAGCTTCTGTCTGTCCATCGGTCTGAGGATGGAAAGTTGTTGACAATGAGAGTCATGTGTCCAACTGTTTCCAGAGGGTCTTCCAAAAGATGCTGACAAATCTGGCATCTCGGTCGGAAATGATGGTTGTGGGTAAACCAAAGTGTTTCCAAACATGTGTAAAGAAGAGCTGAGCAATCTACTGCGTTGTTGTAGTCTTCTCACATGGTATGAGAATGGCCATCTTGGAAAATCGATCGACTACTACTAATATCGCGTCATGCTGATCTTTGGTATTAGGATAACCCGTCAAGTAGTCCATAGAAATAGATTCCCGTGGTCAACTAGGAACTGGTAGAGGTGTATACAATCCCTGTCGTCGATTAGGTGGCTTAGAAATGGCGCAAACCATGCACGATCGAATGTACTTGTTGACGTTAGATTTAAGTGTACGCCAGAAGAAATACTTCTGCAGAATAGCAAGTGTCTTTGATACTCCAAAATGTCCTGCAGTTTTGTTGTAGTACGCGTTCCAAATGAGCTACTGTCATTGCTCACTAGTCGGAACACAAAGCTGTCCAAGATTGTATAGAAAGGTGTCTTTCAGGAAGTAGTCGGAGTCTGAGGTCGATGACTTGTTATTCTGTAACTGTTGGTAGACTGCTGAGAAGTCGTTGTCGTCCTTGTACAATTGTTCCCAAGTGGTCGTGTCATATCCTTGCATACTCATCACTGCCAAAAGGAGAGTAATGGGTGGTCGACTAAGACAATCGGCGGCAGCGTTAGCTTTACCTTTCCGATACTTAATCACCAACTAGAATTGTTGTAGGTAATTAATCCACTTGAGTTGTCATTTTGTCTGTAACTTTGATTGTGTCAAAGCAAACTATATAGGCTTGTGATCAGTGAGAATGACCGTTTCCTTGCCAAGGATGTAATGCTTCCATTGCTTGAGAGCTTGCAAAATGGCATATAGTTCTTTTTCGTACGTCGAGTATCTTCTAACTGTGTCGTTAAAAGCCTCGGAATGAAAAGCGACTAGGTGACCATATTGAGTGATCACTACACCTAAGGCATAGTCCGATGCGTTCATCTCAATCTCAAATGGCTGATGCAATTCAGGTATCACAAGTATTGGTGCAATGCAGAGACTGTGTTTGAGCTATTCAAAAGCTGCTTGATGTGTTTTTGTCCATTGAAAGACATTTTTCCCATTTCCATTCGTCGACTGATTCAAGGGCCAGACTATGTGACTGAAGCCAAGTATGAATCGTCGATAGAAATTCTCCAAACCAAGAAAACTCCTTAGTTCATGAATGCTTCTAGGAATGGGCCAATCTTTGAGGGTCTGTACTTTGTCTGGATCAACTTGAATGCCTGCAGAGTCAATTACATAGCCCAAATATTTGATGCTGGTCATTGCAAAAGAGCACTTGTCCATATTAAGACAAAGCCGATGTTGCTGGAGAGTGTCGAGGACTTGTTGAAGATGTCTGACATGTCCTTCCCATGATCATCTGAAAATCAATATTTCGTCGAGATAGACAATAACCCATTTGTTGATGAAAGGTCGAAGAAGGTTATCCATATGTCGCATGAAGGTTGTAGGTGCGTTGGTTAAGCTGAAAGGCATGACTAACCATTCAAACAATCCTTCCTTGGTCTTGAAAGCAATTTTCCACACATCTGAGGGCTCGATTGGAATTTGATGGTATCCTGACTTAAGGTCGAGCTTTAAAAGAATTTAGCACCTTTCAGACAGTCGATAAGCTCGTCTATCTGCGGCAGAGGGTACCGATTCTTCACCAATATTTTGTTGAGAGCTCTGTAGTTGATGCACATGTGCCAAGTTCCATCTTTCTTTGGAGCTAGGATGACTGGACTTCCACAAGGAGAGGAACTGGGTCAGATGTGACCTTTGTCGATGAATTCTTGGATTTGTCTACGAATCTCTTCATTTTCGAGAATGGATCTTCTGTAAATAGATGCGTTAGGCAAAGAAGAAACAGGAAAAAGTTCAATGAGTGTTTTACCTGACAATGTTGATGTACTCCGTCTATAGCTTGAAAGAGGTTTTGGTACTCATCGAGAATATGATCGACTTGCTGCTTCTGTTGAGAACTGCATTGGTTGGTGACTCAACTCGTTGCTACAGTCTTCTGAGAATGTTGCGGCTTGATCATGATTAATGTGAAATTCTGAACATGATTGATGAGCTTCTTTGTCTATTTGGTAGATATCAGTGCAATCGTCGGTGTAGGTTGATGCTCTAGTATGTTGAACCATCGATTTCAGACTCTGACAATCACCTTCTAAGGCCGTGACGGATAACTTCCATGTCTATCCCAAAGGTAAGGTTTCCCAAACAGGGCGTCGGCTACGGAGAGTGGTGCCACATCGTAGAATACTTCATCTTCAAAAGGATTTATGAAGTAGGCGATTTTGCATTGTCGAGTGATCCGTAGTTCTTTTCCATCCTTCATCCAACCGATGTTGTAAGGCTGAGGATGCAGAGTGGTAACAAGACCTAGTTTCTTCACAAGTTCTTCAGAAACGAAGTTTTTCTGGCTCCCGTTGTCCACAATCAGATGTAATGGGTTGCTTTGGACCCATATCCGTGTATGGAACATGTGCTCTCATTCCTCCTTGTCGACGATAGTCGAGGAGGCTGGAGTGGTTGAGGTTAAAAGGGTCGTTGCGTCTGGATCAGATTCTTCCACCATCTTGTCAAACGTGTCGGAGGTCGACACTTTTGTCAAAAATGTCTTCCGAGCTTTGCATTCAGACGTATCATGCCAAGATGAGTGGTGGTAATCGCACCATTTTTCGTTCGGTGGTTGTTTACTACGTTCCCTCCTGTGAAAAGGATTCTTTCTGTGATTTGGCTTTGGCGGTGTCCACTGAGAAGACTTTGACTTGTCGAAGTTGGCTGGTGCCTTCTTGTCGGGTGGTCATCTTGATGTTGGCTTTGTCGTGAAACGTCGTAATAGGATTCTAATTGTTGCACCCAATTGTTGATGGATTCCGCGTCAATGTTACCTTCAAGATTCAATATGTCCAAATTCATTTGCACTTTGAAGGGGTTGATTTTATCGAAGCGAGTTCTCGTCGAGGATCCTTCGGATGTCGAAGTGAATCGCAAGAGAATCTCATTGAAGTAGGCGAACATTTCAGTCTGTTTTCGAGCTAGAGCTTTCTCAATAAGTTGTGTTGTCTCACTGGCTGCATGTCTATCGTCTGTTTCTTATGTCATCTCTGGAGATCGCGTCTGCTTGGATTGCTGAAATTGCGAGCAAGTTTGAACCAACATAAGTTAGGTAACTTCGAGAGAAGTGTATATGCAGAACTTAAGCACGAACGAAACTGAGTGCTCTGATACCAATGATCCAGGTCGTGTCCAGGAAGCACGAGGGGGACAACAGTTCGAATGAATGAGTCGGCTCTGGCGGAAGCTTAATAAAGAGAATGATCAAAAGCAGGATTACGCAATATAGATAACCACAAATACACACAGTCAATATACAGGAATGCGAACTGTTCTTATATTACTTGCAAACAGATCAAAAACTTATATATGTTACAATGTTATACATGCTTATATAGAATTTTGAGATGCTTGGGTGCCTGCCCGTTACGTTCAGTTACAAGAATTAGTTAGAATGGTTTCAACAGTTCAACTGTTACAATCGACTGGAAGACAGAGAGTCAGTCTGTCGAAATTCGACAGTCGTTGGTCGCATGTCGACGTTGCTTTTTGATGCTGCGAACTACAAGATTGTAGAACATGTCGAAGGTGCGGAACATGTTGCAGTATGTCAAAGTCAAGACTCGTCGGAGTTGTGTCGAAATCGAACCTGTCGAATTTGTCGAAGTCATGTCGAGTCGAAACTTGGCGAAGTTGTATCAACATCAATGACTTGCCAACTATGATGCGGATCATTGATTGTTCTGAACTTGAAACCTATCTGCAACCCTACTGCAAATACGAGTCTGTTGTGCGAATCTGCGTGAGGTTCAGAGCTCAAAGTGCCTCCCTAGCTCATGCGAACCCCTTAGCGAATTCTCACTTATTAAATGCCTTTCCTCTTGTTTGGCCTTCGAACTTATATAGGATGCCTTGTGGGAGGGTGCAACCGAAGGTTGGATGCACCCTTGCTTGGCACCCACATCAAGCCTTTGAGCCGACATGCAACTTCTAACCAATGGTCCATGTTCCCCCAACATGGGTGTCTCTATGTCGTCGAAGCTCCACTTCCAGCATCGTCCGTCGGGCTTCCGAACTGAGTTTCCTGCCAAGATTTCATCCCAAGCTACACGAAGAGATTCCATCACATGTTCGGCAAGGAGCTTCCATCCTGCATTTAGCATTTGGCTTCCATATCGAGCTCAGAGTTCCTGGCTTCCATCACGAGTTCGCGAGGAGCTTCCATCATGTCTTTGGCGAGGAGCTTCCATCCTGTGTTCGGTGAGGAGCTTCCATCCCAAGTCCTCCCTCTTGGAGTCCAGCTCAAGTTGTGTTGCCGATGAATGTCCGCAACAACTGCCAACATGCTGCCAAGGTGCCACACTTTACGGGCTTGCCAAGCTCCACTTAACCAAGTGTGGGATTCATTTGTGGGAACACATCCTTTCTTGGTCCACGTGCCCCACCATCATTCTATCATGTGGCTAAGTGCCCCACTTTCCAAGTCTTCTTGCCGACCGAACTTCATTTTTCCCACTTCGACACCCAAGCCAACCTCTTGGGCAGGCTTGGATCCTTTGGGTGTGGAGATTTCATGGTTGTGACAATGTCCCCCACTTAAGCTTGTTTCCATCCTTGAAAACATATCCAAGTACCCAGCACTTAGAAACTTGTTGCAATCGTTGCATATGACCATCACTGCTCTGTGCGACGATCTGCAACTAATGTCACAATTGAACAAGCTTCCTAAGAAACTCTTCTACAGCAAGTGCTTCTAACCACTTACTTGACAACCTGTACTCCATTAATTTCATCCTTCTTTTGTTCGTTGTGCAACTCATGAGTGGATGGTTTGGGTAGCTAGTCCAATTGTGGCGCCTACCTCATCAAAAAAACTTCGTCATTATGAAACTATCTTTCCTAAGTCCTTTTTAGCATCCTCAAGCCCACTACGTTTTTCATACAAGTCTCCCAGCCTTGTTTTCTTTTTGGCGGTAATTTTTCTTTAAGGCTACCTTTCCAGGGTGCCTAGGGTCTCGTGGTCGTCACCAACAATAGTGAGCCCATATGCTGCTCACTCAAATAGTGCCAATCAGAGGGCGGTGCCAATGGCCACCTCCCTTGAAACCTTCGTTGCACATGCTGCTTCAATTTTTGCATCATTGCAACCTAACTCTGCCAACCGAGTCGGTGTTAGTTTGGAATCAGCAACTCCAAACACAAGCATGCTCACATCTGTTGCAACCCTGTCGCTGTCGTATTAACCTACAGAAGATGTTTCCCCCGTCTCCGTTTGCTGCAACCTTCTCTAGGATCTCCTCTTAGCACTCTTACTCAATCCTATGAATGAATCACTTTCCTTGCTCTTGCATGCTTCCGGGTGCGTTGGTCCATTTAAGACTACCAATAATTCATGTCCATATTGCATCTGAAGAATGCTCAATTCTGGGACCGCATCCTTGGTCTCATCTTTGTTTGCAACCTTAGGAAAACGTTCACTTTCCAAGTGAGCAAGGACTGCCTCTACCTCGTCTGGACAGCAACCCACTTGTGCTAAATTTTCCCGTGACAACTGTGATTCTGGAATGCCTATGGCATGAAGGAAGAACACAACTATATCGGCTGCATAAAATGAAGGGTAATCTTCACTGGTTTTTCCTTCAAGACCACTGGCCTCCTCCAAAATATGTGGTTCGCTGGGCTGGTCCAACACCTGCTCATGCTGCACCTTGTCAATACTTATCTTGACTGAAACATCGTCATTGCCTTGGTTGCTCGATGAAATTTTTGGTGTGCTTCCAATGGTGACTCTTGCGAACTGTGTTGGTGCAAGAATCGTCTTACCTCCATGCTGCCGCGAAGCGTCTCCTGAAATGCACAAGGACTCAATCTCTTGGTGGACCAAGTCTACTCATTCTTCCAATGATGCCAACTTCTTTGTCGAAGAATGGCTAACCTCCTGGGTTGCGCTCGGCTTGTTCTGTTCAACCGAACTTGGACTCTACACCGTGCTGCGTTGAGGCCAAATTCTGGACGTGCTTGGTTCTTCAAGTATTTGTACCGAAGAAAACCGTAGCCTATATCCCAACTTCCCCTTTTGCTTCATTGGCATATGCCATGCTCTAGATTCTCCAAAGAACACAAAACGACTTGTGTGCAGAACCTGCAAGGCTCGAGCCACCTGAAGAAAGTCTTGTCCAAGGATCAACGAATGATTGTCTAATGGAATGACTCTCAAATCTATGTTGCCTTACCATATTCCGAATTTGATAGGAGCTGCGTTTATCCTTCCCGTCACTGTCCCCACTTTCGAATTCACCACCTTAAACTTGGCTTGAATTAACTCCATCACACTCTGAAGGGATGTCACAGTCCTACTGCTCACCAAGCTATGAGTTGTGCTTGTATCAACCAACACAAAAACTTGTAAGCCACTTACCATTGCTTTCATGAAATGCAGGCCTTGTTGAGTCTCTTATAGACTTGCATGTCGACTCCCTATCATTTCGCTAAGGCAGGCTTCCACTTCCTTTATCATTTCAAAAATTCCTTTTGAACGTTGCGATGCTTCCCTCAACACCATGGCTTCCATCCACGCCATTGGTATCCCTTTTGCAAGTGCTACCCTCAACAGACACTTCTTTGCATAGTGGTCTCCTTTGCAGATGAAACAATCCACCCATTTCTTCTTTAGCGCATCTGGTTGCATCCAGCTTAACTCCACTCGAGTGTCTTATGACTCCGCTTTTGTCTTCCTCCTAGTTGTCTGGTTTGAAAGCTCATGCAACTGATGTGCTTCTTGCCTGGCCTTCTCTTAGAACACTCTTTCAAATATGCATCTCAACTCTCGCAATCACTTTGTTGTTTCCTCCAACACATCCGACAAACGTTCACAACTTGCTCTATCCATGTTTCCCTTCTTCTAACCAGTTTGTGGAATTTCCCTTCAGTCGGAGCACTTTCTTGTGCTTTTGCAAGTGGTGCCAACACCTGCAACAACCTTCATGGTTTTCTGCACTTAGTGCATCCTTCCCTACGAATCCTCCAATGAACTCTTGCAACCGTCCAACCTTCGTTCCATTGTCATCTTTCTGCGACACTTCAATGCGGTGTTTTGTCAAGCCAACCGACGAGCGTCCTTCTAACCGAACTATGGTTCTATTGCTTTGGATGCAATGGAGGTTCCCAACAAACACCCTCCTAAGAGCTTGCACTGATCTCTTCTTGACTTCGGTGTACAAGGTTCAAGCGGTCCAATTTTTTGCAACTCTGTCAACAGACTGCTCAAACTGTTGCAGCAATTGCGATAGCTTGTCTGATATGCAACTTGAACAACTGTACTACATCCAACTTGCAGCGGCTCTTGTCGAACCTTCAACTATGCCACCAAAACCAACTGTCAGCGAAGAGTTTCCCCAAACTCTTCAACTGTCACAGCAAATATGATCTGATACCACCTGTCACGGCCTCAATTAGATGCTTGCCTCAAACATCTAACTGAGGTGTGTGACACTTCCTAGAAGCACCTTGAGGGTGAGACCAGCTCAAGGGTGCACAGATAGACTACGCCTTACCCATGGAAGCTTACTTATCACTTGTAGTTGTTACTTATTTAATTGTTTACACTTGCCTACACTTAACCAATTTCTTAAGCATGCATCAAGTAAAAACGCAACCACATCAAGTAAATTTAAACAAGAGACAAGATTTATCTTGGGGTTGCCAAACCGGTCAACCCCTTGTAATTTATAAGTAAAACTACCTTTACAATAGACGGAGTTTCCACAACTCGGCAGAGCTCCAAGTGTGCGCCCAACCAAAACACACACTACAACTTACAAAATTACAAATAAAAAAGGTAAAATGAGTTGTCCCATCCTGTAGGAAACCAACTCTGAATACTGCCAACTGCTTGCAACCCCCAGATGTTGCTATCAAAACTATCCTCTTGGGAAAACTCTATGTGGATGTTGGTTGTGCTGAACTTGCAACCTGTCTGCAACCCTGCTACAACTACGAGTCTGTTGTGCGAATCTAGGTGAGGTTCAGAGCTCGGAGTGCCTTCCTAGCTCATGCGAACCCCTTAGCGAATTCTCACTTATTAATTGCCTTTCCTCTTGTTTGGCCTTCAAACTTATATAGGATGCCTTGTGGGAGGGCGCAACCCAAGGTAACCCAATACCTAGAACCTTACTCAACACTTTATCTCTTATTCTACTAAGGCACCAATAGCATGGCACCCGCATGCCCATTTCCCATCTCTCGAATAATGGGTTTTCAAAGTGATGTACAACTTAGGTTGGATGGAAACACACAACTGGAGTTGCTGCCAATGTGCTTTCCACTATCTTCTTTACCAAGTCCTTTATGCACCCACCTGGTCTGCCATCACTACATGTTTGTAAAAAGACTTGTTTTTATATTGGCAAAGGTCCCTTTCCTACCCTTTCTAGCTTCTCACATTTCCTCCTAGCTCGACTATTTGTCAAATTGCTCATGTAACACCACTAAAAATCCATCAAAATTTAAAATTTTTATAAGTAGTATAATTTAATACTAACTCTATAGCTTGCATAGAGACTGTTTGACTAAAAACACTAATTGTTAAAGTAATGCTTGTGCTGGTTGTTTTTCCTTGCTTACGAATGGCATGATAGTTTTGTTTTTGTACTGTATCACTAACAAAGTTTGTATAATGACCAATTCATTTATAAGTCATGAATTATCATATCGATATTCTGGTGATGTTAGATACTGATTATGTTTTTCTTTTGTTGAAGGGGGTTTTTATGATGCCCCCGGGCTTACTTAGCTACTATGAGCTAATGCATAATGCAATGATGTTCATGTTTCCAGGTAAAGGTTCACATTCAAATATTGGGTTGGTGCTTTTATAAATTAAGAGCCAAGGTTATATGGTAACCTAACTATGAAATTAATGTGCATAAGGATTATAAAATGATCCTAACTCCAAACCATAGGTATTGAATATATCCAACAACAAAGGCTTGATGGCAGAGGTAAAGGAATTAGTTTTGATGTTTAACATTTATCATTCATCCGCATGCTTGAGGAAATTTTTGCTTACTCAAGCATTCATAACATTCACACATAAATACATCCAATAGTCTAATTACAATACAAATAATTAATATTTGTTATATAATAAAACAAATCTTTCAACAATGTTTTGTTGATCATCAAACTCTCCCATGAGTTTGGAACTTCAGCAACCCTCTGCTGGACACAGAACTCTTCCTCGAGTTTGCTTCTCTCTGTAACTTAGCAATCAAACTTGTAGACAAACTGCCAGCAATATCACTTTAGATTTCCCTTCATCGAATTCCTCTTGTGTGCTTAACTTTTTAGTATCCAGCTATCCACAAGGCATAACTAGTGATCCTCCTGCTCATTCGATGGATATATGCTTGCCTAGGTCTTTGGGTCAGTTTTTACATTTAATGAGCCACCTGCTCAGTTCCACCTTCCTTGGGGAACATGAACACATTTTTAGGGAAGTTTCCTCCTTCATTATCTAGAAAGTGAGTGATGTTGTTGCCACTTGTCAATTTTCCTTCTACACTAGTTCTTTCCTCCTAGTGGATTAGTGAACACTCTTCAACAATCCTCTTTGGATAGATGTCTCCTATTTTAATTACTAAATAATAAAAATATTCAATTACAGTCATCCTTGACCATCCTTGGTCAACAACATAACACTTTACAATAACTTTTAAAGTAATGTTTTTCCACAACATAAATTGTTTCAAGTTCTAGGTGGGTTACAAACACCCCTTCTTAAGTTCAACATCATCCTCCATGTTGCTTAAGTATCATTTGATTCTTCCTGGAATAAAATTGGATATGATGCCCGCATATGACTCTCCAATTCCCAGGTTGCTTCATCTCGACTAATGTGCTTGCATTTCACCTTTACCTGTCTAATGGTGCGATTCCAGAGTAAAATTTCTCTCCTGTCGAGGATACAATCTGGTTCCACCTGAAAA
This sequence comes from Larix kaempferi, assembly GCA_027924585.1. Taxonomy (NCBI): domain Eukaryota; kingdom Viridiplantae; phylum Streptophyta; class Pinopsida; order Pinales; family Pinaceae; genus Larix; species Larix kaempferi. Next base: position 5,024,611 of record BSBM01000203.1, on the reverse strand, counting down.
TCTCCTTCTGCTTCTACCTGTATATCATTAAAAATCGATTGCATGAGTAGCATCATGTACATACTTTTTCAAAATAGAAATATGAAATACATTATGTATTTTGAGATTAGGTGGAAAAGCTAACTGATAAGCCTTTGGTGTAACATCCCATATTTTCGTAAAATTTAAAATTTTTTGTTAATAGCAATAATTGCTTAATTTACGATAATTTATAATTGCGGACCATATTAAATGTTGAATTGTAACAATGCTAATTAAACTTTTGTTTGTTCTAAACACAATTAAAATTCTGTTGTAACTAAAGTGACAATGACAACTTAATTTGCATTCATAACAACTATGATTATGATAGTTAAATGCATGAATAAATCAGACTTTTGATGCGACACTTTCCAATGTATTGATATGTAAGGTTAATGTAATAAATGAAATTCCAGGTTAGAAATAAGACATGTTACATTTTCTTTGAGACGATACTAACAGTTTACTTCTTTGCTGTTCAAGAGAGTCCTATAAGGGACCCCGAAGCTTACTTAGCTGCCATGCTAAAGCATTAGACATGTTCTATGTGCAGACGACAGGTAAGGAGTTTCATGATTGCAATAAATTCTAGTTCGTGTGAACCCAATTTCGTCGTTTTGAAATACAAATAGAATAAATAGAGACTATTGCAATTTTAAAAGCACACAGGTACGATTCACATACTTGCACTTCTGCTTTCCAAAGTTCGTCTTGTATCTGAGTGAAAACAACTCAAATTAGCTTGTTTGAGTAGACATTTAAAATAACAGCGTTGTTACCGTAGCCATCATTGTACTTATCTGGTTGGGTCATCGTTATTGTACTAGTTGATTCTGCCATTGTTATTGTAGAGAAGATAGCCATCTTGTTGTCACCATTTAACTGGTAGTACCGAAAAGTACAATTCCGATGTATCGCAATGATAAGAGTAAATAGGGAAATAGAGAAATTTAATATTCAAGATTTCTCAACTATATGTGAAAGGATATATATGTTTTGCGAGCTTATACAAACTTATTGATTAACTATTTAATGCTTATAGTTCACCTTTCCTATCCACACTTTAATTATATATATCTTAAGCAAGCAAAGTAGTTTTTCCTAGAGATTAGGCATTAATAGTATTTAGATAATTTAAACAAGACTAACCATAGGTTGACTATGGTGCAAATAAGACATGAACAAAATCTCTATCATCCTATAATCGTGATATTTCAAGGTCTCGTGACTATAGTGGTGCGATTATTGGTTTATTATTATCATTGTATGTATAACGAACTGTTGCAATGAATTACAAACATTGAAATTTTAATAAAACGATAATACATGTTGTAATGTATTACTACCCTTGTAATAAGTTGAATTGATAACATTATAGTGAAATATATTATAACGAAACTTTTCATATATAATAGTGATACTATGACAATTTTAAATATTGAAATAACATGAAAAAGCAATGGTTTAAGTCGCAACGAACACGCTGACAAGCCATTAATGTGGATCTTGACAGGTTGATGGTTTGGAAAGCTGGTGTTGGTCTTCAAGCTACGGTAAAGATCACGTAATGATCCTGCATTTAAGACTTGATCCTGTAACTCTGTCGAATTGCATTTCCAAAGATCCACGTAGATAAGAATAACTTCATTCCTATTCTAAAACATCAGGTGTTACGCCTTTGCAAGGGTTGATGCTGGCTTAAATAATTGCCATAGTGGCAACATCAACCTACAATGAAAAGATAGTAATAAATGTCGATATTGTTAATACCAAGGTTAGAATAGCTGGCATTGTGGAGACCGTCGATGGCGATGAAAAGGGGCCATTCGATGAAAACCCAAACATCTACCATGTATTGAGTTTATGAGCTTGGAGAAAATAGTTTCATCGTGTTATTGTCTTCGTTGGAGGTGGCCAATAGGCTGCCGAGATTTCTGTTGAAACCTTGGGAGAGATTCGACCTTGAGGCTTTCTAAACAAGTGGAAGTTACAGGTCTTAAATCTCTGCAATGGAATTTTGTTTATTGGAGACCTAAGTCTCTGGTTCAGAGTGTTATCAAAATCGTGCTTGAAGGTTTCGTGGTATCGTTCACAGCACCATTCTCGTTGTTTGTTTGAGAACTTCAAGACTTGACCAGGGTTTACAAAGGTAAGCGATTCTTCTGAGGTGAAATATTTCTTTGCTGCGTTTCGTTTTCATTTTAGAAGTAACTTTTATCTAAATCAAACTCCGTCGTTTGTCAGCTGCAGGGTTTTAAGGAAGCAAAAGAGTAACGTTTTGGAAAAGGTGTTAGCATGCCTCAACACCGGTAAGCCTCGAGTCTTCCATAACCCTCATAGTTCTCTTGGATAGTGGTTGAAGTGGTTCTTAAGAATGAGTAATAGGCTTGTCGAGGCTCGTCGTTTCCTCTGTCGATGTTATTAGTTGAAGAAATCTCGAAACATGCTTGCGACTCTTGTTTTCATTTGAATGGTTATTTTATAAAGTGTAATTTTGTGAGACCGACTAGAGCTATGACTCATCGATGTTCTAGGATATTGGGTTCTTTTAAAACTGCTATAAAACTTGGGATAAACCCTGATTTTAATTTTGTTTGCAATCAAAGTTGAAAATCTTCATTCTGAGAATCCACGATTTCAAAGGTTAAGTTTTGAAACGAGCTGTGGGCTCAATCACTGTGTAAATGATACTTCTTTCCTCGGAAAATAAATTTGCATGCTAAATTATATTGGTTAAATGTCTGTGTAATTCGACTTCATGATGAAGGTTACTACAATGTCTTTCGAGCTAGATTAGGGTTTGAAAAATATCATCGATGATAAAGGTTCTGTGTATAAAATAAACTTCAACCTTAAGATGGAAAGGTATGCTAAACCTTTCGAATAAGTCTGGGTGGTTTATCTTGATACTGTAGGTTGATAATGTGTATTCTTAATTGTCGATGTTTGAAATCTAAGTAGAGTAAAAGGTTGAACTGATATTTCAATAATGTTTTACAAAGGAAACAAATAGGGTCAAACCCTAATTCGTGTTTTGTTAAGGGTGATAATCTGAACAATATTAAAGATACTGGATCAGTTTCGATCCCAAGTTTGAATAGATTGTAAAGTTTTGTTATAAAATAATAAAAGAGAAAAATATAAATCTAACTAGGGTTTTCTTCTTGATACGAGACTCATATTTACAATAATCACAAAACAGAGTAAAAAGAAAAAGAGAGAAATAAACACTTGGTAATAATAGTAGTGTGTAGTAAATTCTTGTCATTTGTTAAATTTATAGATAATACATCCTTACTATAGTAAATGAAAGCAATGTGAATGTATAATGTAGAAATCGTGAATACTGTGTAAATTACAATTCTGTCTATAATTTAATTTCTATGCATATAATGCTGATAAAGTAATTTCAATGAAACTGTGTGTGAATGAAATGTATGAATATGAAACCTGTGTGAAAACTATGGTTTCCAGCTTATTATGAAGAATGTTTTATTCAAATTCTGCAGTCTTAAAACAATATGTAGTATTAATCTATCTACTTCCTATGAACATAATTTATATATATAATGCAGGAGGATTGTACAGAGATTATATATGGATTGTTTATCATATAACTGAAGAAACATTATATACACTAACTATGACACATGACCTTCTTCAATTAATTAATCTTAGGAACAGAAAACTTATACATATATGATTACTACCTATCTATCTAATTCAATGGCAAATTTTGCCTATCCTCTAATCTACTTTAATTTGCATATCTCTACTAGAGTACGATGCTGCCAAACAACATGTGGAAAAATGGGGATATTGATTTATCAATTTAGCATTAAACTTAAACATTTCCAGAATTAGATTCTTTTCGAAAGCAAATAAACAAAATAATACTAGATAAAAAGAACATAATTATTTACTGAGAATAAGTTAGGAAATCCTTAAGAACCTGAGAACTCTGTAGGGAAACAAACAACCCAGGAAGATTGTTCCACCCAACCAAACTCCTGAAAATAGTCAAATACTATCTTAGGACCCTCGATCCTGTTCGCTGAACCACCAGGAGGAAGAAACTTCAGGAATTAGGACTTCTTCTTGTTGTAGCAGTAATATTCAAATTATTCAATAGGTAGCAGTCCAAAAGACTTGCTCCTACAACTCTGTTTCTTCTCAGTAATATGCAAAAACTCAGTTTTCAATCACCACTAACCTCCCTTATTCGAATCTCTCTTGAAATCACCTGATTTACAAGAGGAAAATATTCTGCAGAAATATTGATTAAGGGCTGCCTGCCCAATTCAAATTTGCCTTTATAGGCTGCCTAGGCCTTTTCAAATGTTACTGGGTCATTAAATGAGCTGCCTGCTCACTCCCTCCATGTCAGAACCCGAAATTTCTGAAAAATTTAAAATTTTATTTATAACAATAAATGTTAACTAGGTAGTATTTCTAGTCCTGTTTTAATTTTCAGTAACTAACGTAATCTGTTTAAAGGACTCTGTCTTACTAAAATTGTATTTCTGAGATTTTAATTAATGACTGTTTTGTTTCGAACTGCAAGGGAAGAGCTAGTCGTAGCTGACTGGCTTACTTAGCTTCCGAGCTAATGCATATGTCGTCTTCTGTTTCTCAGGTACGCCGGTGAAGTAGGGATCACTGTATTTTAAACGTGGTAAGCATCAATACTCCCTGTGTTTTAAAACTTTAAAGAAGATTTAATTACTGTTGCAAGTTGTAGTGCAAGATAGTGAAGTTATTCTCATGAACTTACACTTCTTTCCATGATATCTCTTATTCGGATAGTATCATCATGTTTTTCGATGAATTACATTGTTTCCGTTATAATTATTGTTTTATGAATATGACTCTATGTTACTGCTTTAACTATCACTGGAACAATTGTTTGTATCATAATTATTATTTGCATAAAGCGACTTAGCATCATGTGATATGTTGTCAACTAATACTGGTGATTACTGTTGTGTTCACGTATTATTAACGTGAGTTGAAAAGGTGGTGCCTCTAGCGTTGTTCCATTATATTAATCTAATATCAGGGTCCAATGCCTACTTAGAGTTTAATTTATGACACCTAACTGTGTATTGTTTTTTTTTTAAAAAAAAACTACATTCATGGTGTGAACCAGTAGAAGAATTTATATTTCCGTATCTTCATAATAGAGATTATTATTCTAACTGATTACTGTTTAACAATAGTATTAGTAAGAAAAATACAATGATAGTATATAATGGCAAATGTGTATCTTGTCATATAGACTTGGCAACATTTCAATGTATTAAGTAACAAGGTGTTATCAACTGAAAGTTGACTACCATATTGCTTACATAGAAATGTAATATACTCATGGCATTAATCTATGGATTGATTTCAATATATAAATAATATAATGATTGTGCAACAATCATAATGTTCCCATACGTTGGCAAACTTTATATTCCAAATGGTGTTAAGGTTGTATCTATCATGCTAGGTTAATAGAAACTCTATGATTGAAGTTGACTATATCTCGTTTATATCATTGTAGGGAATATACATACCACGTACCTTGGAATTAATGAAGGTTCGATTGCAAGGCATGCACTATTTGTTGATTGAATGTATTTCATATTGTATTTCCATACGTTTGAGTTTGACTTGTATCTATGCAATGGTTTTTAAAATCGATGAACAATGATTTGGATAGCAACTACACTATATGGTCTCGACCCATAATACGTTGATATATTTCAATGCTACGTGGTTAACTCTCCTCCATGCATTTGGTGATATATAAGCTGTTATCGAAACCCTACCAGGTTATTTTCTTTGCCTCCGGGCTCGGGTCCTAAGGGTGAAACCCTCCATGTCTGGATTTCGTCGTTGGGCACTGTAACCAAATGCAGAGTGTTATGGTTCTGGTCTCATGGTTTCATTCTGTGGTAGGATGAGTCCTCGGCTCTGCTCATAGTGTTGTTACAGTTCATTGTTTCGTGGTCTCGTCGCTCCTTCTTTGTTTAAGTCCCAGCTACTTACAGTCCTTCACTGTGCTGGTGTGGGTATGAAGCAGGGTTTTGTTATTGTCTTTAAATTATGAGAGGGTTGATGCATTTGAGTTTGGGGTGTGCTTCTCGACTGGTTCAATCCCAGTTTGAGGGTTTCGTCTGGAAGGTTTGTCTGTCGCGGCTGTCAACAGAAGGGTTATGAGGGTGTCCCTTGCTCCTCCAACCGACGAATGTGATGGGGTTTCAGTGCTTGCTCCCACCGGTGGCTCCCAGATTATCCACTGGTTGCATTGCTCAGGTAAAGCAATAACCACATTTTCGCAGTTTTTATTTTGCAAACAAGTGTAGATTTATTATTACTCACAACTCTCGGCATTGATAGTGTATTAACATCTCTCGGCAATTCGTTAATGTTCAGGTCACGCGGCTCTGAAGGTGTGCAGGGCTTAACTCCAATGCTGGCTCCTCCGGGTAAGCCTGGTTATCCACGGCTGTCTCTTCCTTTGCTGGTTTTTGTGGTTAGGGTTGAGTCTTGGAGGGAAACTCCTGTGTAGTGAGGTCGTTTACGACTTGGCGTCATGGGTGCAGTCATCTGTATAAAGTTGTTTTGTTTGAAATGAAAAGGGGTTTGAAACCCTGTTAGGTTTATGGAGAGCCATTCACGGCTTAGACTGTATGAGGCCAGGGTTTCCTGTTAATGTACTTGTAATTGCTAGGCGTAGGGTTTTTACCCACGCTGCTTAAATTATTATTTAATATGATAATAGGCCTGTCGTGGCCGTGTTTCATTTATGTGTGTTGTTAAAGTATTAGAATGTTTGAAATGTAAGGATGAATGAGTTCTTCAATACCTGCAATGGAAGATAACTCTACTGTATGGAGTTCATGTATCGTTCCTCTGTGTTTTCTTGGATTTTGAATGTTTAAATAAAAGAATGAGGATGTTCTTCGATTATAACTGTAATAGATAAATAGTATAGGGTTATTATGGTGAACTGGGGTTCTGTTTGGTGTTCAACACATATATATGGAATTGTTAACTCGGTTGGTGACTGGGGACGAGTTGTAACAATTTTATTTTAATTCCTGTATAATTATGTAATAAAACTGTGAATAGAATTTTTATACTTAGAACTATGTATTAACCTATAGTAGGTTTTATTTGCCATATAAGGGATTCTTTTCAAATGTTTTCTGTCTGTCAAGTGAAAGTTGTAAGGCTACGGCCGTGTAGGGTTTGTGGACTACTCTAAGGGAGAATATTTAAAATGAAATAGATAATATTACTGTGCATAATTATGAAGGTTGGTAACAGCCAATAATAGTTGCATTCGTCGACAGTTTCTCTGTTGTGTTAAAATGTTTGTTTAGAGGTAGGTATTTATTCAACAGTGCTTGTATACTATATGTATATGAATTTGATATTGAACATAAATCTAAGCCTGTAAAATGTGTAAAGAAAACATTGAAATCTCTTGAGTCTTGGCTTCGAGCCATTCAATACATTTGTTTTTTTTTTTTTTAAACAACTCTGTCAACTATATTATAATAACATGGCTATTAAATTCTAATACTAGGTTGAAGGAAATAATACTCTACAGTTTCTATGTGTTTGAATTTGACTACCGGGTTAATGAATAAGATTATATGGAAGCTTGTAACAGTGAAATATTGTTACAGTCACACCCTTTAGTTAGTCGATAGCTGTAAATCATATTCTGAGTATAAACAATATAATAATATGAGTTTTGTTTATCTGTTAGCTCGATACAAGTATGACCTGTAACTAAGTTGACTGAAAAAAAATGAAACTAATATATGTATACAGGTATATTACTCTAATAGGAAATATCTCAAAGTAAAAACTAAGATTTATCTATATCTGTTCTTATGATTATTTAATAGCTATAATTCTGGAATATCTACTGTTTAATATTCTATCTATTATTTAACTATTAACAGGAATTCTAGAAATACATAAACATGGTATTTGTTAACTGTAACAGTAACAAATGTGTTCTGCATAGGATAATTACTCTATTTAAATAGAAGTAGGAAAAATTCTAAAACCTCTTAGTTCTGAAATTTATACCAAAAGAAAATACAGAAACTGATTTACTGAAATTGAATACAATCAAACATAGTTAAACTAGTCTATTTCATATGAAGATTAATTAAACCAACAACAAGAAGAGTGACAGAACCTGTAGCTAAGGTAGACAATAACAGCAATGGGAGGCTGTTCCTCCCTACCAATTCCTGGAGAGTGCCCAGACAACACTTCTCAGGTTCCCCGAGCTTGCTCTGGTCTAACTGGCTGGAATCTAGGTACGGCCAATAATTCCCTCAGCCCAAGCAGCTATACTGGAACCAAGTTACTGCAACTTCCTGACTCAAAACACTTCCTTACTGATTTTCCCACTTTCTCAATGGGACTCCTGAATAGCATTCACCTGAATTTATTCTCCCTCTAGAACAATTGCTGAACCCCCAGCTCAGTTCATTGAGTAGTATTTAAAAGATTGCCTAGGTCTTAGTTGGGCTAACTGTCATTAATGAGCCACCTGCTCAGATTCCACTTTCTTGGGGAATCATGACCCCAAAATATAGGGAAGTTGCCACCTGCAACTCAGGAAGTGTTTGAGGATGCTGCCACTTGTCTTTTGTCCTTCCACCTAATTCCATCCACCAGTTAGACCAGTAACCTCTTTTAACAGCTCTCCCATGCTGTTGTCTCCATAATTTATTTATTAATAATAATTATTCAGAATTTACATTCCATTTCTGGAGACTCTGCTGAGTCATCCATTCCTACTTAGCATTAAATTTAACATAATGTTCTCAGGAATATTAAAAATAATTACATTATTTTAATAAAATTGGGGTATGTGACATACACACCCCCTTAAAATGTAACATCGTCCTCGATGTTACTTATTCTTCTTCTTCAGCCACCTGCTGGAATAGATGGGGATATGCTTCCCGCATCTTACTTTCCAGCTCCCAGGTAGCTTCTTCAGGACTAAGGTGCTTCCATTGCACCTTCACTTGTCCAATTATGCGGTTCCGTAGAGTAATTTCCCTCCTCCCGAGGATACAATCCGGTTCCACCAGAACTTCCCCTTCTGGTTCTACCTGTACAATGTTCCAATCAATAACATGAGTAGCATCATGAACATACTTTTTCAAAACAGAGATATGAAAAACATTGTGTACTTTTAAATTTGGCGGTAATGCTAACTGATAAGCAACTTGACCAATTTTAGCTAAAATTTCAAATGGACCACAGTAACGTGGTGCTAATTTTGCACAGCTTCCTAATCTTAGGGAGCTCTTCTTTGGTCTTACCTTGATGAACACATGTTCACCTACCTGGAACTCTTTAGGAGTTCTTTTCAAATCTGCTTGACTCTTTTGCCGATCCTGGGCAATCTTCAAATTTTCCTGCACTTGTTTCACAATCTGTTCCATTTCTTTCAATAAATCAGGTCCTAACACTAATCTATCAACTGGATTACTCCAAGAGATAGGAGTGTTGCATTTTCGTCCATACAAGACCTCAAAAGGACTAAACTTAGCTGATGATTGATAGTTGTTATTGTATGCAAATTCGGCTAAGTGTAAATAATCCTCCCACTTACCTGGTTGATCTTTAACATACATCCTTAACAGATCCTCTAATATTTGATTAACTCTTTCAGTTTGTCCGTCCGTCTGAGGATGGAAAGAGGTGCTGAAATTTAAAGTGGTGTTTAACCCTTTGAACAAAGATCTCCAAAAATTTCCTGTGAATTTAGGATCCCTGTCTAATATAATGACTTTTGGAATACCGTGTAACCGAAAAATCTGTTTTAAAAAGATATCTGCTATGTTTGCAGCCTTGTATGTGGTTTTAACAGGAATAAAGTGTGCTGATTTACTTAATTTGTCTACTACTACCATAATCGAATCATTCTGATGTTGATTTTTGGGTAAACCCGTAATGAAATCCAGGCTAATTATTTCCCATTTCCAGCTAGGAATAGGTAAAGGTTGCAGCAATCCAGCTGGATGTTGGTGTTCTGTTTTTACTTGTTGGCAGTCCAAACACTTAGCTAAATATTCGGCAGTTTCAGATTTCATGTTAGGCCAAAAATATTCTTTTCTCAACATAGTGACAGTCTTTTGATAGCCAGGATGCCCGGAGTAAGGGGTTTTATGTATTTCGTCTAAAATTAACAACTTAACTGTAGGTGCATTAGGGATATACAGCCTATCCTTAAACAAAAAAAATCCGTTTTCGTTTAAACTATACCCTTTTATCAAACTTTCCGTGGGTTGTTCTTTGGCTGTAAGCTGTAAATGCTGATAATTTTCGTCTAATTTTATCCCTTCAGCCAGCTGGTCATTTAAGTCAGAGGTATAAGTGCTGCTAGCTGATATAAAATTCAGTTTTGCATTTCTGCTCAAGGCATCAGCCACCTTATTTTCCTTCCCTTTTATGTGTTGGATTTCAAAATCGTATTCACTTAGGAATGCCAGCCACCTGGCTTGTCTTGCATTTAAATTTGGATGGTCTAAAAGGTATTTCAGACCTTTATTGTCTGTTAATAAGGTGAATTTTCTGCCTATTAGGTGGTGTCGCCACATCTTTAAAGCATGAATTACAGCAGCTAATTCTAGGTCATAAGTGGCATAATTCTTTTCATGGATTTTCAGCTTCCTGGATTCGTAAGCAATGACATGTCCTTCTTGAGTCAGCACTCCGCCTAAACCATCGTTACAAGCGTCGGTACAAACTATGAAATCTTTATTTGGGTCCGCTATTCTAAGAATAGGTGCAGTTGTCAATAAGGTCTTAAGTTTTTTGAAACTTTCTTCGCATTTCGCATTCCAATCAAACTTCTTGCCTTTCTTTTGCAAAGAAGTGATTGGGTTGGCTATTTTTGAAAAGCCTTCAATAAACCTCCGGTAGTAACCGGTAATCCCCATGAAAGATCTAACGTCCGTCACATCTTTAGGTACTGGCCATTCTTCAATTGCCCGAATCTTTTCAGGATCAACTGAAATCCCTTCCTTAGTGACTACATGTCCTAAGTACTGGATTTCGTCTTTGAAGAAATCACACTTACTGAATTTTGCAAAGAGCTGTTGTTCTCTCAGTTCTTGTAAGACTATACGTAAGTGTTCTTTATGTTCCTCCTCATTCTTAGAATAGATTAAAATGTCGTCGATGAATACAACAACAAATTTATCTAAGTACTTGTGCATTATGTTGTTCATTAAGCACATAAAAACAGCTGGGGCATTAGTAAGTCCAAATGGCATTACGACAAATTCGTAATGTCCGTACCTTGTTCTAAAGGCTGTTTTGAAAATATCTTCTTCTTTAATTCTTACCTGATGATAACCCGATCTCAGATCGATCTTAGAGAATACCGTAGCTCCACGTAGTTGATCAAACAGATCATCAATACGAGGTAGCGGATACCTGTTTTTGATTGTCATCTTGTTTAGTTGACGATAATCTATGCAAAGTCGCATAGTTCCGTCCTTCTTTTTAACGAAAATCACTGGTGCTCCCCAAGGGGATACACTGGGTCGAATATAATTCTTGTCTATTAACTCCTTTAACTGAGTTTTCAACTCGTTAAGCTCCAAGATATTCATACGATACGGGGCTTTTGAACTGGGAACGGCACCTGGTACCAGCTCAATTGTAAAGTCTAGCTCCCTCTTAGGAGGCAATTCTGGGATTTCCTCAGGAAAAACGTCAATAAATTCATTGACTACAGGGATGTTATCTACTATTTTCTGGTTGCTTTCGGACTTATCTGTCTCATCTGTAATAGCTACAGCATAAGTCTTGCACCCTTTTATGACTGCTCTTTTAATTTGTAAGGCAGAAATCTGCCTAACTACGGTTTTCCTAGGGATACCCCTAACAGTTACAGGCTGTCCACTACTGTCTACACACCTAAAAGTTTTGTCAAAACAGTTTAAAACGACCCTATGTTGTTCCAACCAGTCCATTCCGATAAGTATGTCATAAGAGCCAAGTGGTAAGATGTTTAGTTTAACTGTAGTTCTAAAATCATTCATGTTTAAGATGCATTCTTTTACATAACAATTTACTTTCTTCTTTTCCCCAGTAGCTAATTGTACAGACCAAGAATTTTCAAACCTTTCAACAGTCAAATTACATTTTTCTACCAGCTGAGGTGAAATATAACTAAGACTAGCACCTGGATCTATTAATATAGTAACTGGGGTTTTGTTAATCATACCTCCTACTTCCACCATGGAAGTTTGGTAGTCAGCCTGGCGATTTTCCAATGCTGCATTAATTCGGGGCATAGTTCCTGCAAAATCTCCAACTGTCATTTCATCTTGAACAGTATGAATATTGCTGATTTGTTTCTTTCTGTTTGGGCAGACTGAAGCATAATGTGGCCCATTACACTCCCAGCACTTGACAGGTTCTTTTCGCTCAAAATTTTTGGTGTAGTTTCCATGGTTATTAGGAGTCTCTTTGCTGTTTTTATAATTGTTTGAATGACTGACAGCTCCATTTTTGTTTCCTTGGAAACTTTTACTATTAAAGTGGTTCCCGTTTTTACCATTCTTGAAACTTTTATGGGAAACAAATTCCTTTTTCTTGTACTCGATCAGATTATTGTTCTTTTTGGCTTTCCAGCTGGATATCCCTTCTTTCTTTTTATTCTGTTCGTAACAGAAATTTGCCTTGCGCATAGCTTCTTCCAGTGTTTTGGGGTTGTCATATTCAATTCTGTCCTTGATATGATAGGGCAGGCAACTAAGAAACCGCTGTATTTTTGGTTTCTCTTCGACAAAATACGGTACATAACGCAACAGACTTAAAAATTTACTGTTTAAGTCCTTCATCGTCATAGATCCGAGTTTTAGTTCATAAAATTCCTTGGCCCTCTCTTCATAATACTGCTCGGACAGGAATTTCTTCTTGAAGTATCTTTTAAAGGTACTCCAATTAACTTCTCTTTCTTTAATCCCTTTGACCCTTTTCAGATCTTGCCACCATATGTCCGCCTTTCCCGAGAGGTTGTAGATGGCCATTCGTGCCTTTAGCTGATTTGAGTAGTTATAGATCTGAAAATATTTTCTCATCCCGGATAACCAGGATTCTGCCTCTTCTCCAGTTTCAGCTTCTCCATTGAAAGTTGGGGGCTTTATCTTCTTAAACTCCCTGGAAATCTCTTCATAAGGCCTGTACTTTTTCCTTCGTTTGTGCAGCTCAGCTTCACTGCTGTCACTGCTAGTATGATAACTGGGTTGTCCCTTTCTTTCTTCAGATGAGGAACTGCTGTCAGATTTAGCTGGTTTTGTCCTTTTTGACCCTCTTTGATGACTAACTTCTTCTGAGTCAGCTGGTTTGCTCCTTCCTTCAGTCTGAAATTTTTCTATCAATAGCTGATTTAATTGCTCCTGAGTCTTTAGAATTCTTTCATTATCTTTCTTGACTGTTTCCATTTCTGTCTTTAATCCTCTTATGGTCTGCATCAGCTCAATGGTGTGAGCAATTTCTTCTTCTGTCTCAGGTTCTCTTGACATCTGTCTTGTCACAGCATTGGGAGATTCCTCCTCAGCATATTCTCCCAGTTTTTCCATACCTGTCTGTAAAATTCAGAAAAGAAAAATTTTCTGTTATGTTCATGAAACCGAAATATATGTTAGTACTTTATATATAAAAATAAAAAAAAATCTTTTTTTTATGGTCACTGTTTGTGGAAGTTTAGTGGAGTCACATCCAAGCCTAGTGTCTGAACCTGGCTCTGATACCACATGTCAGAACCCAAAATTTCTGAAAAATTTAAAATTTTATTTATAACAATAAATGTTAACTAGGTAGTATTTCTAGTCCTGTTTTAATTTTCAGTAACTAACGTAATCTGTTTAAAGGACTCTGTCTTACTAAAATTGTATTTCTGAGATTTTAATTAATGACTGTTTTGTTTCGAACTGCAAGGGAAGAGCTAGTCGTAGCTGACTGGCTTACTTAGCTTCCGAGCTAATGCATATGTCGTCTTCTGTTTCTCAGGTACGCCGGTGAAGTAGGGATCACTGTATTTTAAACGTGGTAAGCATCAATACTCCCTGTGTTTTAAAACTTTAAAGAAGATTTAATTACTGTTGCAAGTTGTAGTGCAAGATAGTGAAGTTATTCTCATGAACTTACACTTCTTTCCATGATATCTCTTATTCAGATAGTATCATCATGTTTTTCGATGAATTACATTGTTTTCCGTTATAATTATTGTTTTATGAATATGACTCTATGTTACTGCTGTAACTATCACTGGAACAATTGTTTGTATCATAATTATTATTTGCATAAAGCGACTTAGCATCATGTGATATGTTGTCAACTAATACTGGTGATTACTGTTGTGTTCACGTATTATTAACGTGAGTTGAAAAGGTGGCGCCTCTAGCGTTGTTCCATTATATTAATCTAATATCAGGGTCCAATGCCTACTTAGAGTTTAATTTATGACACCTAACTGTGTATTGTTTTTTTTTTTTTAAAAAACTACATTCATGGTGTGAACCAGTAGAAGAATTTATATTTCCGTATCTTCATAATAGAGATTATTATTCTAACTGATTACTGTTTAACAATAGTATTAGTAAGAAAAATGCAATGATAGTATATAATGGCAAATGTGTATCTTGTCATATAGACTTGGCAACATTTCAATGTATTAAGTAACAAGGTGTTATCAATTGAAAGTTGACTACCATATTGCTTACATAGAAATGTAATATACTCATGGCATTAATCTATGGATTGATTTCAATATATAAATAATATAATGATTGTGCAACAATCATAATGTTCCCATACGTTGGAAAACTTTATATTCCAAATGGTGTTAAGGTTGTATCTATCATGCTAGGTTAATAGAAACTCTATGATTGAAGTTGACTATATCTCATTTATATCATTGTAGGGAATATACATACCACGTACCTTGGAATTAATGAAGGTTCGATTGCAAGGCATGCACTATTTGTTGATTGAATGTATTTCATATTGTATTTCCATACGTGTGAGTTTGACTTGTATCTATGCAATGGTTTTTAAAATCGATGAACAACGATTTGGATAGCAACTACACTATATGGTCTCGACCCATAATACGTTGATATATTTCAATGCTACGTGGTTAACTCTCCTCCATGCATTTGGTGATATATAAGCTGTTATCGAAACCCTACCAGGTTATTTTCTTTGCCTCCGGGCTCGGGTCCTAAGGGTGAAACCCTCCATGTCTGGATTTCGTCGTTGGGCACTGTAACCAAATGCACAGTGTTATGGTTCTGCTCTCATGGTTTCATTCTGTGGTAGGATGAGTCCTCGGCTCTGCTCATAGTGTTGTTACAGTTCATTGTTTCGTGGTCTCGTCGCTCCTTCTTTGTTTAAGTCCCAGCTACTTACAGTCCTTCACTGTGCTGGAGTGGGTATGAAGCAGGGTTTTGTTATTGTCTTTAAATTATGAGAGGGTTGATGCATTTGAGTTTGGGGTGTGCTTCTCGACTGGTTCAATCCCAGTTTGAGGGTTTCGTCTGGAAGGTTTGTCTGTCGCGGCTGTCAACAGAAGGGTTATGAGGGTGTCCCTTGCTCCTCCAACCGACGAATGTGATGGGGTTTCAGTGCTTTCTCCCACCGGTGGCTCCCAGATTATCCACTGGTTGCATTGATCAGGTAAAGCAATAACCACATTTTCGCAGTTTTTATTTTGCAAACAAGTGTAGATTTATTATTACTCACAACTCTCGGCATTGATAGTGTATTAACATCTCTCGGCAATTCGTTAATGTGCAGGTCACGCGGCTCTGAAGGTGTGCAGGGCTTAACTCCAATGCTGGCTCCTCCGGGTAAGCTTGGTTATCCACGGCTGTCTCTTCCTTTGCTGGTTTTTGTGGTTAGGGTTGAGTCTTGGAGGGAAACTCCTGTGTAGTGAGGTCGTTTACGACTTGGCGTCATGGGTGCAGTCATCTGTATAAAGTTGTTTTGTTTGAAATGAAAAGGGGTTTGAAACCCTGTTAGGTTTATGGAGAGCCATTCACGGCTTAGACTGTATGAGGCCAGGGTTTCCTGTTAATGTACTTGTAATTGCTAGGCGTAGGGTTTTTACCCACGCTGCTTAAATTATTATTTAATATGATAATAGGCCTGTCGTGGCCGTGTTTCATTTATGTGTGTTGTTAAAGTATTAGAATGTTTGAAATGTAAGGATGAATGAGTTCTTCAATACCTGCAATGGAAGATAACTCTACTGTATGGAGTTCATGTATCGTTCCTCTGTGTTTTCTTGGATTTTGAATGTTTAAATAAAAGAATGAGGATGTTCTTCGATTATAACTGTAATAGATAAATAGTATAGGGTTATTATGGTGAACTGGGGTTCTGTTTGGTGTTCAACACATATATATGGAATTGTTAACTCGGTTGGTGACTGGGGACGAGTTGTAACAATTTTATTTTAATTCCTGTATAATTATGTAATAAAACTGTGAATAGAATTTTTATACTTAGAACTATGTATTAACCTACAGTAGGTTTTATTTGCCATATAAGGGATTCTTTTCAAATGTTTTCTGTCTGTCAAGTGAAAGTTGTAAGGCTACGGCCGTGTAGGGTTTGTGGACTACTCTAAGGGAGAATATTTAAAATGAAATAGATAATATTACTGTGTATAATTATGAAGGTTGGTAACAGCCAATAATAGTTGCATTCGTCGACAGTTTCTCTGTTGTGTTAAAATGTTTGTTTAGAGGTAGGTATTTATTCAACAGTGCTTGTATACTATATGTATATGAATTTGATATTGAACAGAAATCTAAGCCTGTAAAATGTGTAAAGAAAACATTGAAATCTCTTGAGTCTTGGCTTCGAGCCATTCAATACATTTGTTTTTTTTTTTTTTAAACAACTCTGTCAACTATATTATAATAACATGGCTATTAAATTCTAATACTAGGTTGAAGGAAATAATACTCTACAGTTTCTATGTGTTTGAATTTGACTACTGGGTTAATGAATAAGATTATATGGAAGCTTGTAACAGTGAAATATTGTTACAGTCACACCCTTTAGTTAGTCGATAGCTGTAAATCATATTCTGAGTATAAACAATATAATAATATGAGTTTTGTTTATCTGTTAGCTCGATACAAGTATGACCTGTAACTAAGTTGACTGAAAAAAAAATGAAACTAATATATGTATACAGGTATATTACTCTAATAGGAAATATCTCAAAGTAAAAACTAAGATTTATCTATATCTGTTCTTATGATTATTTAATAGCTATAATTCTGGAATATCTACTGTTTAATATTCTATCTATTATTTAACTATTAACAGGAATTCTAGAAATACATAAACATGGTATTTGTTAACTGTAACAGTAACAAATGTGTTCTGCATAGGATAATTACTCTATTTAAATAGAAGTAGGGAAAATTCTAAAACCTCTTAGTTCTGAAATTTATACCAAAAGAAAATACAGAAACTGATTTACTGAAATTGAATACAATCAAACATAGTTAAACTAGTCTATTTCATATGAAGATTAATTAAACCAACAACAGGAAGAGTGACAGAACCTGTAGCTAAGGTAGACAATAACAGCAATGGGAGGCTGTTCCTCCCTACCAATTCCTGGAGAGTGCCCAGACAGCACTTCTCAGGACCCCCGAGCTTGCTCTGGTCTAATTGGCTGGAATCTAGGTATGGCCAATAATTCCCTCAGCCCAAGCAGCTATACTGGAACCAAGTTACTGCAACTTCCTGACTCAAAACACTTCCTTACTGATTTTCCCACTTTCTCAATGGGACTCCTGAATAGCATTCACCTGAATGTATTCTCCCTCTAGAACAATTGCTGAACCCCCAGCTCAGTTCATTGAGTAGTATTTAAAAGATTTCCTAGGTCTTAGTTGGGCTAACTGTCATTAATGAGCCACCTGCTCAGATTCCACTTTCTTGGGGAATCATGACCCCAAAATATAGGGAAGTTGCCACCTGCAACTCAGGAAGTGTTTGAGGATGCTGCCACTTGTCTTTTGTCCTTCCACCTAATTCCATCCACCAGTTAGACCAGTAACCTCTTTTAACAGCTCTCCCATGCTGTTGTCTCCATAATTTATTTATTAATAATAATTATTCAGAATTTACATTCCATTTCTGGAGACTCTGCTGAGTCATCCATTCCTACTTAGCATTAAATTTAACATAATGTTCTCAGGAATATTAAAAATAATTACATTATTTTAATAAAATTGGGGTATGTGACACTCCACCTAGGGGATAATTCCCTATTTTAGGGGAAATTGTCCCATAACCAACAGTTAGTGGTGTGATGTAACTGCTTCCATGTGTTCCATACCTTCCAACAGTTTCCATTCCTCCTAGTGGGTCAGTGAACACTCATTCAACAGTCCTCCTGGGTGTTTGTCTCCTAATTAATTTATTTAAATAATAATATTCAGTAATTACATTCATCCATGATCATAACTGATCATAATTACAAAACTTTGTAATTAAATTAACATAAAGTATTTTTGCAAAATAAAATAATAATTCCTAGAAATTTGGGTAGGTGACATACACCCCCCCTTAAGTCTCAACATCATCCTCAATGTTGGCTAATCACTCCTTGAGTGTTCCTGAAACAGATTTGGGTATGTTGCCCGCATACTACTCTCCAACTACCAGGTTGCCTCTTCTGGGCTAAGTTGCTTCCATTGCACCTTCACTTGCCCAATGTTGCGATTCCGGAGAATAGTTTCCCTCCTTCTGAGGATACAATCCGGTTCCACCAGAAAATCTCCGTCTTGTCCCACCTGTACATCATTCCAATTTACAACATGAGTAGTATCGTGCACATATTTCTTTAAAAATGATATATGAAAAACATTATGTATTTTTAGGTTAGGTGGTAAAGCCAGTTGGTATGAGACTGCTCCAACCTTAGATAATATTTCAAAAGGACCACAATAGTTGGGTGCTAACTTGGCACAACTCCCCAATTTCAGTGAACTCTTTTTTGGTCTTACCTTGAGAAACACATGTTCACCCACCTGGAACTCTTTATGAGTTCTTTTTTAATCTACTTGACTTTTCTGCCTATCTTGGGCAGCTTTTAAATGTCCTTGCACCTGTTTCACAATTAGTTTTAATTCTTGCAATAATTCAGGTCCTAAAACAACTATATTGACTGGATCATTCCACAAAACAGGTGTATTACATTTCCTACCATAAAGAATTTCAAAAAGACTAAGTCTGGCTGAAGCATGACAATGATTATTATAAGCAAATTCTGCTAAGTGCAGATAATCTTCTCACTTACTAAGCTGATCCTTAACATACATTCTTAATAAATCTTCTAACACTTGATTTACCCTTTTTGTCTGTCCATCCATCTGTGGATGAAATGATGTACTGAAATTTAGAGTTGTATTCAATCCCTTAAACAGTGATCTCCAGAAGTTTCTTGTAGACTTCGAGTCACGATTTGAAATTATTACCTTTGGTATTCCATGCAGTCTAAAGATCTATTTCATAAAAATCTCTGCAATGTCTGGTGCTTTATGTGTGGTTTTCACTAGTATGAAATGTGCTGATTTGTTGAGTTTCTCCACCACCACCATGATGGAATCATGTTGTTTCTGATTCTTAGTCAATCTAGTAATGAAATCTATGCTGATCACTTCCAATTTCCAGCTTGGTATTGGTAATGGTTGCAACAATCCAGAAAGATGTTGGTGTTCAACCTTCACCTTTTGACAGTCCAAGCATTTTGCGACGTATTCTGCTATTTCATCTTTCATTCTGGGCCAATAGTATTCTTTTCTCAGCATAGTGATGGTCTTTTGATATCCTGGATGACTAGAATAGTGACTTTTATGCATCTCATTTAATATCAGAAATTTTATTTCTGGTATATTTGGTACATACAATCTGTTTTTATACAGTAACAGTCCATTTTCCTTAATTTTGTAATCTGCCATACAATTTTCAGAACTTTTATTGGCTATCTTTTCCTTCATTTTTCTGTATTCTTCATCTATTTCACCTTTTTCCAGAATCTGATTTTCCAAATCGGTTGAATAATTACTGATTGCTGAAATGAAATTTAGTTTTTCCTTGCGACTCAAGGCATTTGCAACTTTATTCTCCTTTCCTTTGATATGCTGAATTTTGAAATCATACTCACTTAAGAATGTCAACCATCTAGCTTGTCTAGTGTTCAGGTTTGTCTGATCCAATAAATATTTCAGACCCATGTTATTTATTAATAATGTAAACTTGCTACCAACAAGGTGATGACGCCACATTTTTAAGGCATGAATAAACTGGTAATAACTCTAAATCATATGTAGAGTAATTCTTTTCATGTACTTTCAGCTTTCTAGATTCATATGCTATCGCATGCCCTTCCTTTGTCAAGACTCCACCGAGTCCATCATTGCATGCGTCTATATAAACTACAAAATCCTTGTTGGGGTCAGCTATCTTCAAGATAGGTGTTGTCGTCAATAGTTCCTTTAATTTCTTAAAACTCTCAGCACATTTCGGATCCCAAACAAATTTCTTCCCTTTCTTCTGCAAGGAAGTTATGGGGTTGACAATTTTTGAGAAATTCTCTATAAACTTTCTATAATACCCCATAATGCCCATAAATGATCTTACATCCGACACATCTTTGGGAACTGGCCAGTCATTAATGGCCCTTATCTTGTCAGGGTCAACCGAGATTCCTTTTGCGGAAATTATGTGTCCTAGATACTAAATTTTGTCTTTGTGAAAGTCACATTTACTAAATTTGGCATACAATTGATGATCTCTTAATACATGTAAGATAATCCGTAAATGTTCATCATGCTCTTCTTTGCTTTTTGAGTATACTAAAATATCGTCTATAAACACAACAACAAACTTGTCTAAGTACTTCTGCAAAATATTATTCATCAAACACATAAATACAGCTGGGGCATTAGTCAAGCCAAACGGCATGACTAAGAACTCGTAATGTCCATACTGAGTTCGGAAAGCTGTCTTGAAAATATATTCGTCCTTAACCCTTACTTGATGATACCCTGATCTTAGATCAATCTTCGAAAATACTGTTGCTCCACGCAGCTGATCAAATAGATCATCTATGTGGGGCAACGGGTATCTATTCTTGATCGTCATCTTATTAAGCTGGCGATAATCTATGCACAGTCTTAATGTTCCATCTTTCTTTTTAACGAAGATGACAGGTGCTCCCTAAGGAGACACACTGGGTCTAATATACTTCTTGTCAATAAGTTCCTTCAACTGAGATTTTAATTCGTTTAACTCCAGTATATTCATTCAGTACGAAGCTTTTGAATATGGTACAACTCCTGGTATTAACTCTATGGTAAAATCTAAATCTCTTTTGGGTGGTAATCCTGGAATCTCCTCAGGAAATACATCTTTAAAATCTTTTAGGACAGGTATGTCTTCTAATTTCAGTTTGTCCTCTTTATCCATAATCTCATCTTTTACCACATTTACTGCAAACATTTGGCATCCCTTCCTAACTGCTCTCTTAACTTGCATGGCTGAAATTTTTCTAAGGGTTACCTTCCTTGGAATGCCTTTTATTTCTACAGTTTTCCCTTCATCATTTAAGCATGTAAAACTTTTTCCGTAACAGTCTAGGATGACATGACGGGCTTCTAACCAGTCCATCCCAACTATAATATCATAAGAACCTAAAGGTAAAATATTCATCTTGATTTGTGTTTGCAAATGGTTCATGGATAAAACACAGTTCTCTATAAAATATGAAACTTTCCTCTTTGTTACAGTTGCTAGTCTAACTAGCCATGATTTATTAAACTTTTCAGTTTTCAGTTTAAGACTTTCTACAACATCTGGTGATATATAACTTAAACTAGCACCTGGGTCAATTAAAATAGTAACAGGATGGTCACGTATCATACCTTCAATCTCTACCATGGAGATTTGATGATCTGCTTTCCTGTTGTCAAGTGCTGCGTTAATTCTTGGCATCTCCCTTGCTACATCTCCAATAGTAGGTTCAGTCTGTATAGAGTTAATGTTGTTTTCTTTCCGCTTTTGTAAGGGACATTCTGACGCGTAATGAGGACCTTCACAGTCAAAACATTTAATATGTGTCTTTGGCTCATTGGTCTTGGCAGTATTAGATGCAGTTTTTGGTGCTGTAGAATTCTGCTGTGAATTATTTCTGGAATTATTCCCTTGGGAATTTCGATTCTGAAAATTATTCCTTTGGAATCCGGAATTCCCACTGAATCTGAAATTTTTCTTCTTCTATTCAAAATTGTTTGGCTTATGATTTTTCCAATTAGACATACCCTCTCTCTTCCGATTTGTATCATAACAGAAAAATGCCTTCCTCATAGCCTCCTCTAATGCTTTAGGGCTATCATACTCAATTATGTCTTTAATTCTGAAAGGTAAACAACTTAAGTACCTTTGAATTTTTTGTTTTTCTTCTATGAAGTAGGGTACATATCTCAGTAAGTTCAAAAACTTACTGTTCAGTTCCTTCATGTTTATACCTCCCAACTTCAAATCGTAAAACTCTTTAGATTTTTCTTTGTAGTACTGTTCAAATAGATATTTCTTTTTGAAATATTGTTTGAAAGCACTCCAGCTTACATCTTTATCCTTGATGCCCTTTACCCTTTTGACATCCTGCCACCAGATATCCGCTTTTCTGGTTAAGTTATATATGGCCATTTTTGCTTTTAAGAACTCGTAATAGTTGTAGATATGGAAGTATTTCTTCATCCCTGACAGCCAAGATTCAGTTGTCTCGCCTTTCTTAGTTTCTCCATTGAAAGTTGGAGGTCTTATCTTCTTGAATTCTCCAGAAATCTGCTCATATTCCTTATGATTTTTCCTTCTTGGTTTGGAATCTTCTTCACTGCTGTCACTGGTATAATTATGTTTCTTTTTTCGTTCTGCAATAGCATCTCCGGATGAGGTTGAGCTATCCTTTACTTCACTGACTTTGATGTTCTGATTTTTATCAGCGTGAGGCATATCTTCAACCTTGGAAACATCTTCATGGTTTTTTTCTTGTTCCTCTGTTTGGCTGTGTTCAAACAACACTTGATTGAGTTGTTCTTGAGCTTGCAGAATCTTTTCATTATCTAGTTTCACAGATTTGATTTCTGCCTTTAATTCTTGAAAGGCACGTAACAGTTCCGTTGAACTGTTGTTTAACTCCCCGTAACCTTCCTCTACAAAGTGTTGTCCTGAACTGTGACTGTTTGGCTGAGATTTGTCACTTAAATGTTCAGCTGAGTTCTCCATACCTGTAATTGAAAATAAATTTCTCATAACATAATAATAAATTTTTCAAGTTAGTATGATTTTCTGTTGCAAAAAGAATTTTCTGTTGTATATAAAAGTTTTCTACTGCATGTTTGGACCTAATTCAGGCCTAGAGTATGAATTTGTACTTTGATACCACATGTAACATCCCATATTTTCGTAAAATTTAAATTTTTTTGTTAATAGCAATAATTGATTAATTTAAGATAATTTATAATTGCGGACCATATTAAATGCTGAATTGTAACAATGTTAATTAAACTTCTGTTTGTTCTAAATACAATTAAAATTCTGTTATAACTAAAGTGACAATGACAACTTAATTTGCATTCATAACAACTATGATTATGATAGTTAAATGCACAAATAAATCAGACTTTTGATGCGACACTTTCCAATGTATTGATATGTAAGGTTAATGTAATAAATGAAATGCCAGGTTAGAAATAAGACATGTTACATTTTCTTTGAGACGATACTGACAATTTACTTCTTTGTTGTTCAAGGGAGTCCTATGAGGGAGCCTGAAGCTTGCTTAGCTTCCACGCTAAAGCATTAGACTTGTTCTATGTGTAGACGACAAGTAAGGAGTTTCATGATTGCAATAAACTCCAGTTCGTGTGAACCCAATTTCATCGTTTTGAAATACAAATAGAATAAATAGAGACTATTGCAATTTTAAAAGCACATAGGTACGATTCACATACTTGCACTTCTGCTTTCCAAAGTTCATCTTGTATCTGAGTGAAAACAACTCAAATTAGCTTGTTTGAGTAAGCATTTAAAATAGCAGCGTCGTTACCATAGTCGTCACTGTACTTATCTGGTTGGGTCGTCGTTATTGTACTAGCTGATTCAGCCATTTTTATTGTAGAGAAGATAGCCATCTTGTTGTCACCATTTAACTGGTAGTACCAAAAAGTACAATTCCGATGTATCGCAATGATAAGAGTAAATAGGGAAATAGAGAAATTTAATATTCCAGATTTCTAAAGTATATGTGAAAGCATATATATGTTTTGCGAGCTTATACAAACTTATTGATTAGCTATTTAATGCTTATAGTTCACCTTTCCTATCCACACTTTAATTATATATATCTTAAGCAAGCAAAGTAGTTTTTCCTAGAGACTAGGCATTAATAGTACTTAGATAATTTAAACAAGACTAACCATAGGTTGACTATGGTGCAAAATAAGATATGAACAAAATATCTATCATCCTATAATCGTGATATTTCAAGGTCTCGTGACTATAGTGGTGCGATTATTGGTTCATTATTATCATTGTATGTATAGCGAACTATTGCAATGAATTACAAACATTGAAATTTTAATAAAACGATAATACATGTTGTAATGTATTACTACCCTTGTAATAAGTCAAATTGATAACACTATAGTGAAATATATTATAACGAAACGTTTCATAGATAATAGTGATATTATGACGATTTTAAATATTGAAATAACATGAAAAAGCAATGGTTTAAGTCGCAACGAACACGCTGACAAGCCATTAATGTGGATCTTGACAGGTTGATGGTTTGGCAAGCTAGCGTCGGTCTTCGACCTACGGTAAAGATCACGTAATGATCCTGCATTTAAGACTCGATCCCATAACTTTGTCGAATTGCATTTCCAAAGATCCACGTAGATAAGAATAACTTCATTCATGTTCTAAAACATCAGGTGTTACTCCTTCGCAAGGGTTGATGCTGGATTAAACACTTGCCATAGTGGCAACGTCAACCTGCAATGAAAAGATAGTAAAAAATGTCGATATTGTTAATACCAAGGCTAGAATAGCTGGCATTGTGGAGACCGTCAATGGCGATGAAAAGGGGCCGTTGGATGAAAACCCTAACATCTACCATGTATTGAGTTTATGAACTTGGAGAAAATAGTTTCATTGTGTTATTGTCTTCATTGGAGGTGGCCGATAGGCTGCCGAGATTTCTGTTGAAACCTTGGGAGAGATTCGACCTTGAGGCTTTCTAAACAAGTGGAAGTTACAGTTCTTAAACCTCTGCAATGGCATTTTGTTTATTGGAGACCTAAGTCTCTGGTTCAGAGTGTTATCGAAATCATGGTTGAAAATTTCCTGGTATCTTTCACAGCACCATTCTCATCGTTTTTCTGAGAACTTCAATACTTGACTAGGGTTTATGAAGGTAAGTGATTCTTCTGAGGTGAAATATTTCTTTGTTGTGTTTCGTTTTCATTTTAGAAGTAACTTTTATCTAACTCAAACTCCATCATTTGTCAGCTGCAGGGTTTTAAGGAAGCAAAAGAGTAATGTTTTGGCAAAGGTGTTAGTGTGCCTCAACACCAGTAAGCCTTGGGTCTTCCATAACCCTCATAGTTCTCTTAGACGGTGGTTGAAGTGGTTCTTAAGAATGAGTGACAGGCTCGTCAAGACTCGTTGTTTTCTTTGTTGATGTTATTAGTTGAAGAAATCTCGAAATATGCTTTCGACTCTTGTTTTCGTTTGAATGGTTCTTTTATAAAGTGTAATTTTGTGAGACCGACTGGAGCTATGACTCGTCGATGTTCTGGGATATTGGGTTCTTTTAGAACTGCTATAAAACTTGGGATAAACCCTGATTTTAATTTTGTTTGCAATCAAAGATGAAAATCTTCGTTCTGAGAATCCACGATTTCAAAGGTTAAGTTTTGAAATGAGGCATGGGCTCAATCACTGTGTAAATGATACTTCTTTCCTCAGAAAATAAATTTGCATGCTAAATTATATTGGTTAAATGTCTGTGTAATTCGACTTCATGCTGAAGGTTACTACAATGTCTTTCGAGCTAGATTAGGGTTTGAAAAATATCATCGATGATAAAAGGTTCTGTGTATAAAATAAACTTCAACCTTAAGATGGAAAGGTATGCTAAACCTTTCGAATAAGTCTGGGTGGTTTATCTTGATACTGTAGGTTGATAATGTGTATTCTTAATTTTCGATGTTTGAAATCTAAGTAGAGTAAAAGGTTGAACTCATATTTCAATAATGTTTTACAAAGGAAACAAATAGGGTCAAACCCTAATTCGTGTTTTGTTGAGGGTGATAATCTGAACAATATTAAAGATACTGGATCGGTTTCGATCCCAGGTTTGAATAGAATGTAAAGTTTTGTTATAAAATAATAAAAGAGAAAAATATAAATCTAACTAGGGTTTTCTTCTTGATACGAGACTCAGATTTACAATAATCACAAAACAGAGTAAACAGAAAAAGAGAGAAATAAACACTTGGTAATAATAGTAGTGTGTAGTAAATTCTTGTCATTTGTTAAATTTATAGATAATACATCCTTACTATAGTAAATGAAAGCAATGTGAATGTATAGTGTAGAAATCGTGAATACTGTGTAAATTACAATTTTGTATATAATTTAATTTCTATGCATATAATGCTGATAAAGTAATATCAATGAAATTGTGTGTGAATGAAATGTATGAATATGAAACCTGTGTGAAAACTATTGTTTCTAGCTAATTATGAAGAATGTTTTATTCAAATTCTGCAGTCTTAAAAAATATGTAGTATTAATCTATCTACTTGCTATGAACATAATTTATATATATAATGCATGATGATTGTACAGAAATTATATATGGACTGTTTATAATATAATTGAAGAAACATTATATACACTAACTATGATACAGGACCTTCTTCAATTAATTAATCTTAGGAACATAAAACTGATACATATATGATGACTACCTATCTATCTAATTCAATGGCAAATTTTGCCTATCTTCTAATCTACTTTAATTTGCATATCTCTACTAGAGTACGATGCTGCCAAACAACATGTGGAAAAATGGGGATACTGATTTATCAATTTAGCATTAAACGTAAACATTTCCAGAATTAGATTCTTTTCGAAAGCAAATAAATAAAATAATACTAGATAAACAGAACATAATTATTTACTGAGAATAAGTTAGGAAATCCTTAAGAACCTGAGAACTCTGTAGAGCAATAAACAACCCAGGAAGACTGTTCCACCCAACCAAACTCCTGAAAACAGTCAAATATTGTCCTAGGACCCCCGAACCTATTCGCTGAACCACCAAGAGGAAGAAACTTCAGGAATTAGGACTTCTTCTTGTTGTAGCAATAATCTTCAAATTCTTCAATAGGTAGAAGTCCAAAAGACTTGCTCCTACAACTCTGTTTCTTCCCAGTAATATGCAAAAACTCAGTTTTCAATCACCACTAACCTCCCTTATTCGAATCTCTCTTGAAATCACCTGATTTACAAGAGGAAAATATTCTGTAGAAATATTGATTAAGGGATGCCTGCCCAATTCAAATTTGTCTTTATAGGTTGCCTAGGCCTTTTCAAATGTTACTGGGTCATTAAATGAGCTTCCTGCTCACTCCCTCCACCTGGGGGATAATGCTGTATTTTAGAGGAAGTTGTCCCATAACCAATAGTTAGTGGTGTGATGTAACTGTTGTCATGTGTCCCATACCTTCCAACAGCTTCCATTCCTCCTAGTGGGTCAGTGAACACTCATTCAACACTCCTCTTGGGTGTTATCTCCTAATTAATTGATTTAAATAATAATATTTAGTAATTACATTCACCCATGATCATAACTGATCATAATTACAAAACTTTGTAATTAAATTAACATAAAGTATTTTTGCAAAATAAAATAATAATTCCCAGAAATTTGGGTAGGTGACATCTGGTCCAACTCTTGACAATATCTCAAATGGTCCACAATACCTGGGTGCTAATTTAGCACAACTCCCTAGCTTAAAAGAGATTTTTCTAGGTTTTACCTTGGCAAAGACATGCTCACCTACTTGGAATTCTTTCTTAAGGTCTGCATGACTCTTCTGTTTGTCCTGTGCAATTTTCAAATTGCTTTTTACCTGTTTCACCGTTAGTTCCATTTCTTTCAACAACTCAGGTCCTAACATCAATCTGTCAATCAAATTACTCCATGAAATGGGGGTATTACACTTCCGACCATACAATGTTACAAAAGGACTAAGTTTAGCTGAACCTTGATAATGATTGTTATAAGCAAACTCAACTAAGTGCAAATATTCTTCCTACTTGTTTGGTTGATCACTAACATACATTCAGAGCATATCTTCTAAGACTTGATTTACTCTTTCAGTTTGTCCATCTGTTTGCAGATGATAAGATGTACTGAAATTTAGTTTAGTGTCCAAACCTTTAAACAATGACTTCCAAAAATTACCAGTAAATTTAGAATCTCTATTAAAAATTATTACCTTAGGAATTCCATACAAACGAAAAATTTGTTTCATAAAAACATCAACAATATTAGTAGCCTTATAAGTAGATTTAACTGGTATAAAGTGAGCTTCCTTTCTAATTTTATCTACTACTACCATCACAGAATCATTTTGCTTTTGATTTTTAAGCAGTCCTGTTATAAAATCAATGCTGATAATTTCCCATTTCCAATCTGGAATTGGTATGATGAAGAATGTTGGAAGATCTTGTATGAGTTGTACAATGTGCAGGCTGTGAAAGAAGTATGAATCATAAAGACTTGTAAAAATTGTGGAATTTTGAAGATAATCAAGAATACTAATGGAGAGACGACAAGTGGACTAAAGAAAGATGACTCCAGAAGAAGTAGATGAATTGCTGAGAAGTATGAACACCGAGGACAATGTTATTCTTAAGGGGAGGAGGATGTAACATCCCTCCTTTAAACCCTAGTATTTTGTAAAATACAATTATTTATTGTACTTTTTTACTGGTGAGGAGCTCAAGGCCAAGGCCCCACCAGTAAACTTTGTAAGTATGTGGCTCAACTCCTAAGTTGTAAAATGAGACTAAAAGATGGTGACGCAAATTAGCAACGACAACTAAATCCACTAGGAGGGAAAAG
This sequence comes from Larix kaempferi, assembly GCA_027924585.1. NCBI lineage: Eukaryota > Viridiplantae > Streptophyta > Pinopsida > Pinales > Pinaceae > Larix > Larix kaempferi. The sequence continues at coordinate 4,995,300 of BSBM01000203.1, read as the reverse complement.
TGATAAGTAGGGTAGCCACCTGAATCTAGCGAATAGGTGGTAGGTTGTTGAATATTGTAACTTCAAAGAATATTATATTTGTACTTTATTATTCCGGAGATGTTTCATCCCTCCGAGGTAACCCTATTATGTATCCGGAGATGTTTATTCCTTCGAGGGTTTGTATTAACTAGGGTTATTAGACCCACCATGTGGGGGTCGGCCCTGTGGTTATATTTTTGGGGTTATTAGACTTCTCCGGGAGAGGTCGGCCCCATTAGGTCTTTTAGTCAGTTGAGGGTCAGTATAAATAAGAGAGGTGAACTCCTCATTAGATCATTCACTCACTTGTGGAAGAGTGCGCACTTGTCTGGGAGATCTGCTAAGGAGACAAAGAAGGAAGGAGCACATCTTGTATTTTGGTTGATCATCTTATTGAGGAAAGCTTTGCTGGGTTTTCTACCCCATGAGGGTTTCCTAGGGTGTATTCTGTGTCTATCTTGTGATTATGTTTCTTTCAGTGATCTTGCTTGTCTATTTGGTTTAAACTTAACATGGTATCAGAGCTAGACTGAATAGGACATCTTTCACAAGGTAAGAATACCTCTCTCTCTCTCCGGTGAAGTTAGGGTTTCATCCCAAAGTTGGTATTATTGATTTTGGGTTGCATGGCTGGATAGCTCTTTTCAATACCTTTCTTTTGAGATATAGATCGAACTTTTTGGTTGGGTAGAACTCCGGGAAATCCAAACCCTAATTCTACCAAAAGTGCGATACATCAGAATTTGGTTTCAGAAAAAAGTTCAAATTTTTGAATTCTGATTACATGGCTGGATAACCCTTCTCAAGAGCATTCTTTTGAGCTTTAGATCGAACTTTTTGGTTGGGTAGAACTTCGGGAAAGTCAAACCCTAATTCTACCAAAAGTGCGACAAAATTCTGTTCCAGATTCCGAAAAAGTGAAAAGTAACTTTCCAGGTAAGTCTACTCTCTCTCTTGGACTCCCCCAAGAGAATATGGCTCCAAACACTAAGCTTGAAGACAAGCTAGAAGGTATAGAAAATTTTCGGGCATGGAAATACAGAATTGGTCTCATTCTTGAGGAGAATGATCTTGCTCATTATATCAAGGAGGAAGTTGCAGAACCAGAAGAAGATGAAGCCAAGGAAAAACACAGGAAGGATTTGATTAGGGAAAAGAGAATCATAAGGAAATGTATGATTCCCTAGGAAGAATGTATGAAGGAAAGAACATCAATAGGAAGATGAATCTAAGGACTTAGTTGAAGAGTACCAAGATGCACAAAGGAGAATCCATTCAAGACTACTTCTCAAGAGTCTCTCTAATCAAGGAGAAACTAGATGCCATTGGTGATACTCTTGATGAAGATGAACTTGTGATGACAGCTCTAAATGGTCTCACTAGACCTTGGGAGTCATTCATTCAAACTATGTGTGCCAGAAAAGAAAGTATGAAGTTTGATGTAGTATGGGAGGATTGTGTACAAGAGGAGGCTAGGGTTGCAAATCGAGAAGCCTTGCTCAAAGAGGATGACCAAGCCTTGGCCACCCACACCAAAAGAAGAAGGAATCAATCCTACTCTAAAAAGGGTAGTCACAAGGAGTCTCATCCTCCACACAGATTTCAGAAGAAAAGAGGAACTACTCAAAGAAGAGATTACTCTTCTTTCCAGTGCTTTTCTTGTCACAAAATAGGACACATTGCTAGAGATTTCCCTCTACAGAAGAAAAAGGGTACTCACTACAAAAGACACCAAGCACATCTTGCAGAAGATGATAGTGAAGAATAAGAAGTAGAGGAAGAAAGGTCTCACAATAAAAGACCTAGAAATGAAGAGGAAGAAGAAGAAAGGACCTTCTTCAAAAGAAGGTCAAGGAGAAATACAGAAGAAGATGCAGAAGAATATGTTCTCTTCTCTGCACTCTCTGGATCTATAACCCTTGGAGAAGGTACATGGCTTATTGACAGTGGTGCTTCAAAGCACATGACAGGTCAGAAAAGGACTCTTTCAAATCTTGAAGAAAAGAATTATCCCCAAAAGGTATCTCTAGGAGATGACTATCAATATCCCATTAAGGGAATTGGTGAAGCAAACTACAAACTCGATTCTGGAACCCCCATGAAGATGAAGGAAGTTTTGTATGTTCCAGGATTGAAGAAGAATTTGCTTTCAATCTTAGCATTAGACAAGAGAGGCTATAGAGTTGCATTCATTGATGGACAAGTGTTAATGTGGTCCAAAGGCAAATCTATTAAGGATGCAATTGTTATTGGTGAAGAGGAAGGAGGTTTGTATAAAATCAAGGGTCATCCAGAAGCTGCCTTTGTTCATGAAACCTCTAGTCCCAGTGAGCTATGGCATAGAAGACTAGCTCACATTAACTACAAAGCCTTACCCTATGTAAGCAAGGTGGTCATAGGACTACCAGATTTGAAGGTTGATCATGATGGCTCATGTAAAGGATGTAAGAAAGGGAAGAATATCAAGAACCCCTTTCCAAAGAGTGAAACAAAGACTAAGGGTATCTTGGAGTTAATACACTCAGACGTATGTGGTCCAATGCCCACCACCTCTCTAAGTGGATTTGAATACTATCTCTCATTCATTGATGATCATTCAAGGAAAACCTGGATATACTTTCTAAAAGGTAAGAATGAAGTTTTTGGAAAGTTCAAAGAGTTCAAGGCTCTAATAGAAAATCTCTCAGAAAAGAAAATCAAGATTCTCAGAACAAACAATGGTGGAGAATATACTTCAAAAGAGTTTGAAGAATTTTGTAAAGAAGTTGGAATCAAGAGAGAACTAACCACTCCCTACAATCCCCAACAAAATGGGGTTGCAGAAAGGAAAAATAGAACCATCATGGAAGCTGTGAAGACTATGATACATGACCAGGATCTTCCCATGTATCTATGGGCTGAAGCAGCCAAGACAGCAGTATATGTTCAAAACAAATTATCTCATAGTGCTCTTGATTTCAAAACTCCAGAAGAAGTGTTTACTGGAAAGAAGCCCGAGGTAATCCATCTTAAAATATTTGGGTGTCCTGTGTACATCCACATTCCAAAAGAAAAGAGAACCAAGTTGGATCCTTCTGGTAAGAAAGGAATATTTGTTGGTTACTGTGAATCATCTAAAGCTTTCAGGATTTACATACCAGGCTTTCATCATATAGAAATCAGTAGAGATGTAACTTTTGATGAAGAAGCAGCTCTCAAGAAATCAAGAAAATGCCAACTTGAAGAAATCTATGAAGAAGATCCTTCTTCTAGAAACTCAGAGGCTGTTCACATCCCTGAAGACAATCCACCAGAGGATCATGACATGTTGGAACCACAAGAACCTCCCATCTCAGATTTATCAAAGAAAAGAAGGCCAACATGGGCTAGAGATATTATCCAAGGGGCTGAAAAATATGGTGCTCCTGAAGGCACCATTAGAGAAAGAAAGAAACCAAAGCTAGTGTCCAACTATATGGCCTTGATGTGTGATCTTGTGGATCAACTACCTACTAGCTATGAAGAGGCAGCTCAAAAGAAAGAATGGGTAGAAGCAATGACAAAAGAATATCAGTCGATAATGAAAAATGATGTTTGGGATATAGTCCCCAAACCAAGAGATAAAAGTGTGGTTTCTTCCAAATGGATTTTCAAGATAAAACATGCTGCAGATGGTAGCATTGAAAAATACAAGGCAAGGTTTGTAGCCAGAGGATTCTCTCAAAAGGAGGGAATTGACTATGAAGAAACATTTGCACCTGTTGCTAGGTATACTTCAATTAGAACTATCATGGCACTTGCATCCATGATGAAATGGAAATTGCATCAAATGGATGTTAAGACAGCTTTTCTGAATGGTGTAATTGAAGAAGAAGTTTACATAGAACAACCTCAAGGTTTTGAGGTCAAAGACGGAAGGACCCATGTATGCAAACTGAAAAAGGCATTATATGGATTGAAGCAAGCTCCCAGGGCTTGGTACGGAAGGATTGACAGTTTCTTAACAAGCATGGGCTTTACCAAAAGCAAAGCTGACCCCAATCTTTATCTTAAAGTGATGGATGATGAACCTGTTATATTGCTATTATATGTAGAAGATCTATTTCTAACTGGAAATGAGAATCAAATTATTGAAAGCAAGAAGAAGCTTTCTTCAGAATTTGAAATGAAAGATCTCGGTTTAATGCACTACTTCTTAGGCCTAGAAGTGTGGCAAGAGCCAAAAGGAATCTTTCTAAATCAAGGTAAGTATACTGTGGAGATTCTCAAAAGATTTGATATGTTGGAGTGTAAAGCCATGGCCACTCCCATGGACTCCAACCTAAAACTATTAGTTAATGATTCATCAGAACTAGTGGACATAACCCTATATAGACAAATTATTGGATCATTGATGTATTTGACAAATACTAGGCCGGATATATGCTTTTCCGTAAATACCCTAAGTCAGTATCTAGTAGAACCTAGAAAGGTTCACCTTATAGCTGCAAAGCATATAATGAGGTACCTAAAAGGTACAGTGGACTTTGGCCTATACTATCTTGGAGGTAATGAACTCAAGTTACATGGTTACTCAGATTCTGATTGGGCAAGTAATGTCTCAGACAGAAAAAGTACTTCAGGCGGATGTTATGGTCTTGGATCTACCATGATCTCTTGGTTCAACAAGAAACAATCTAGAGTGGCCCTCAGTACTGCTGAAGCAGAATATATAGCCGCTTGCTTTGCCAGCTGTGAAGCAGTGTGGCTTCGGAAACTTTTATCTGAAATTTTTGACTTTGAAATGGATCCTACTGTGATTATGTGTGACAATCAAAGCTGCATTAAGATGACTGAAAATCCTGTGTTCCATGATAAGTCAAAACACATTGAGATCGGTTACTTCTATATACGAGACATGGTGCAGAGAGGAGCCATCAAGCTCGAGTATATAAGCACTGAGGATCAGATTGTCGATATCCTGACTAAACCTCTGTCTCGAGTAAAGTTTGAATACTTCCGAGACATGCTTGGTATAGTCCAGAAGGACCCTCCTCGAAAGGGGGAGTAGTATAGTATTTGATAACAATTTTGTTTTGTTGCACTTAGCTACTTACAATTATTTAGATTTAGAACTCTTATATATCTTCTATTTAATGATGTATACATGTTTTGATGTGATACATGCTCTTGGATATTTGTACCTGTATAGATGAGAATACAGATGGGGATTGGATCATCCCTGGACTTTCAGTCCTAAAAAGAGCCGTAGACGTGAGGTCTCCGAGAATGAAGTCCTTAGTGGACAGTTGAGGGGATTGGATCATCCCTGGACTTTCAGTCCTAAAAAGAGCCGTAGACGTGAGGTCTCCGAGAATGAAGTCCTTAGGGGATAGTTGAGGGGATTGGATCATCCCTGGACTTTCAGTACTAAAAAGAGCCGTAGACGTGAGGTCTCCGAGAATGAAGTCCTTAGTGGACAGTTGAGGGGATTGGATCATCCCTGGACTTTCAGTCCTAAAGAGAGCCGTAGACATGAGGTCTCCGAGAATGAAGTCCTTAGTGGACAGTTGAGGGGATTGGATCATCCATGGACTTTCAGTCCTAAAGAGAGCCGTAGACATGAGGTCTCTGAGAATGAAGTCCTTAGTGGACAGTTGAGGGGATTGGATCATCCCTAGACTTTCAGTCCTAAAGAGATCCGTAGACGTGAGGTCTCCGAGAAGTGGGGATTGTATCATCCCCGGACTGCGGTCCCTGAATTGATCCGTAGACGTGAGGTCTCCGAGAAGTGGGGATTGTATCATCCTCGGACTGCGGTCCCTGAATTGATCCGTAGACGTGAGGTCTCCGAGAAGTGGGGATTGTATCATCCCCGAACTTCGGTCCCTGAATTGATCCGTAGACGTGAGGTCTCCGAGAAGTGGGGATTGTATCATCCCCGGACTTCGGTCCCTAAATTGATCCGTAGACGTATGGTCTCCGAGAAGTGGGGATTGTATCATCCCCGGACTTCGGTCCCTGAATTGATCTGTAGACGTATGGTCTCCGAGAAAGTGATTTTTGATGTGGTTACTTGTATCGGTACGATACTTGTATTGATGATGTGGTTACTTGTATCGGTAGGATACTTGTATTGATGATGTGGTTACTTGTATCGGTAGGATACTTGTATTGATGATGTGGCTACTTGTATCGGTAGGATACTTGTATTGATGATGTGGCTACTTGTATCGGTAGGATACTTGTATTGATGATGTGGCTACTTGTATCGGTAGGATACTCGTATTGTTGATATGGTCACTTGTATTGGCATGAATACTTGTACTGCTGATGATCGTGTGATGACGATACTGATGATCGTGTGATGACGATGCTGATGATCGTGTGATGACAATACTGATGATCGTGTGATGACGATGCTGATGATCGTGTGATGACGATGCTGCTGATCGTGTGATGACGATACTGATGATCGTGTGATGATGATGCTGATGATCGTGTGATGACGATGCTGATGATCGTATGATGACGATGCTGCTGATCGTGTGATGACGATGTTGCTGATCGTGTGATGACGATGTTGCTGATCCTGTGATGACGATGCTGCTGATCCTGTGATGACGATACTGATGATCGTGTGATGACGATGCTGATGATCGTGTGATGACGATGCTGCTGATCGTGTGATGACGATGCTGCTGATCGTGTGATGACGATGCTGCTGATCGTGTGATGACGATGCTGATGATCGGAATGTTGATGTTGATGTTGACATTGATGTACCAGTAACTGTTTGAGTTACCGATGAAGACAAATTGAAGAAAGCTTCCGATGATTTATAGATGTATCATGTATAGTGACTCCTTGCTCCTGCAGATGTTGTTATAATATCCTTCTCGTTAAGGGGGAGTGTTGAATATTGTAACTTCAAAGAATATTATATTTGTACTTTATTATTCCGGAGATGTTTCATCCCTCCGAGGTAACCCTATTATGTATCCGGAGATGTTTATTCCTCCGAGGGTTTGTATTAACTAGGGTTATTAGACCCACCATGTGGGGGTCTGCCCTGTGGTTATATTTTTGGGGTTATTAGACTTCTCCAGGAGAGGTCGGCCCCATTAGGTCTTTTAGTCAGTTGAGGGTCAGTATAAATAAGAGAGGTGAACTCCTCATTAGATCATTCACTCACTTGTGGAAGAGTGCGCACTTGTCTGGGAGATCTGCTAAGGAGACAAAGAAGGAAGGAGCACATCTTGTATTTTGGTTGATCATCTTATTGAGGAAAGCTTTGTTGGGTTTTCTACCCCATGAGGGTTTCCTAGGGTATATTCTGTGTCTATCTTGTGATTATGTTTCTTTCAGTGATCTTGCTTGTCTATTTGGTTTAAACTTAACATAGGTATCATCTTAAGTGCCACGGGAACTTGAATAAGAGTAGGTGATTTACGAGTTGACCTTAAAATTTATAAGCATCGTCACCATGTATTTGAGAATGGGTACTCACCGCAACCTTCTAATAGTTAGAGGGCCTATCTTCTAAGGTGAAGATAACTATGATTAAATGATCCTAAGAAAACTCATAGATCATTCTATTATTTTTATCCTAGCTTCGGAAAAAGATACAAGTAAGACTAAAAGTTTTCCTTAATCCTAAAATTGAGGAAATAGGAAAAGAATAAAATATATTTTATCTATAGTCTAAAAAATTTATTATATAAACTGTATCCATAAAATAATGGAATGGGAAGCTAGTGAGAATATATATATATTTATATATTTAGATATAGATATAGATATATATTTATGTATATAAATATCATAGTATGAATTACTATGATAATTATAAAAGAAAAATAAGCAAATATGAATACCTATATGCTAGCACTATTAAAATAGTCATTAAAGACTATTTAGGCGTTTGCCTCTTTTTATAAATCGAATGAGTAGGCACAAAACTATAATCAAAAGGATTGTGGAATGCATACATTGATATGCATGATAAGGATAATATATATATATATGTATATATATATAACATTAATGTATCTCTATTTAGCTCCCAAGTTCATAAGGGAATTTTACCTCTTTGGGAGATGAGTAAGAAACGATGTATTTATTTACACATAGAACCTATCAATACAAGAAATACAATTTGAGAAACAATATAATATGTGACACATAACCTATGTGTTTATGTTGTTAGGGCGCATCACCTAGCTTTTCTTTCAAAGAGTGGCTCTTTAAGTGTATCTACGCCTTGGTAAAACACCACAACCACTTGCATCTGCATGTGTTGTAAAGCCACCACTTGGAAGTCATTATTGAGGTTTCGACCTCCAAATGGATGGAAATCCTCCCAAAAACGGGCGGACCTCCCAAGGTTAAGGTGGATGCAAAAAGAATAAATATGTGAGAGTCGCAGTCCTGAAGGGAGAAAAAAGAAGGTCAATAAGTTGGGGATTGCTGCATTGAAGGGAGAAGATGGCTCAGTGGATCCTGAACCCATTCTGTCAGGGTCAAAGGTTTCTTGTGGCTACATTATGGGTACAGTAGTGAATGTATTTTATTCTTCTCTGTAGCTTTCATTTGGATGAAGCGACCTCCATATATTTTCATGTGTGATGGCTGTGATTTTTTTTTATCGATCCCTTCATTTTGCGCATTATTTGTTTTATCTATTTAGTCATGGGCTGCGCAGACAGTGAGCTTGGGAGATACCTCCGTAATGAGGATCGATCCCCCCCTTTCCATTGCTTCATTATTTGATTTGGTTTATTTATTTAGGTGTTGGTAGTTATTCTTTTGGTTGCACGGGAAGGGATGGCTGAGCTCGGTGGAGAAAGCCTGATCCCAAGTCATTTAAATATTTTATAGTGTAGATCTACGTTGGAATGGAAGTCTGGTGTTAAATCTTATTTTGTTGTCTGCCACCGACGAAGTCATTTAACTCTGCGTGACGCTTTTCCAGTATGATGTTTGACAGAGGGTCATCTTCAGTGGCTCTCTGCGCAATGCATTTAGTTTCAGTTCAATCATTTTATTATATTTTGATTTACTGTGTGTTTTTCAAATTAAGACGCCCTATCTATGGAGTTGATCTGGAACTCGGTTTAATTTTCTTTTCATTAGATATATGACAATTTTGTGTATTATCCTCGAAATAGACGCTCTGTCTATTGGAATCGTGCAGTGAATTAGGTTCAGGTTGCATTTCATTTGTTATATGACGTATTAAGTGTTATGCCTTTTACATGTTGCATTCTCTCTTCCTTTTTGCAGTCTGGGGACACGAAAGCTTAAATATTGGTCTCCAAGTTTGAAATGTTTGCATGCGGTGAGATCCCTGCATTATTAATACGAACCAGTTGATACTTTGTATCATGTTTTGCGAGGGCATTGTCCTCGGCAAGGGTTAAGTCACTTATATTTTAACATATGCTAGAACTCTGTCCATTCATACTGCACGAGGATAGCCGAACGGTGTGACCTCTGTATCTTTACGTTGTCATGATTTTAGTTGGACCAGTTGGGGTCTTCTTAAGTTTATATATTTTGCTGTCCTGGATTTGCTGAGATCCAGATCAAGGGTTTCCTTATTTATATTTTGTTTGGTTATATGGAAAACAAATTTTCCATTCGGTATGATATTTACCTGGAATCGCATTCATGTTAAATCTCCACGTATTATTGTTAGGAATCGGATACCCGTTGCATTATTTCCATTTAAAATATTACTACCTGGTATCGTAATTTCCTTTGATATGTTGTTGCATAAAATCTTAATTCCTGTTTCTACTTTATGAACGCTTTATCCTCTGCATCGAAGAATTCGTAATTGGCTAGCTTCCAGTGTAGGAAGACGGTTGAATTTTTCATTATTATGCTATCATGGGATCGTAATGATCTCTGTATAATGATTTCTGGTTAGATATTATAATATATGCTTATGTTGCTAACGGTTTGGGATTGCTATGCATAGTCTTGGATTTATCGTTGTAGGATCTCAAATCTTATGTATGTTGCATGTCATTTAATTCCTGTGCATAGTGTGGGTAAGTAATACCCAGTTTAATTTCAGAGTCAGGTTGTTGGACAGAGGTAATATCCTTGGTGGCCTTGAAATATTTATTCCTCATCCATAGTGATCTCTTAACTAGCAGTCTTTGATTTTGTCTATATTTATACTCCTCAATTTAGGAATCTTTTGAGTAATGACAATTATTTCTCCATAAAGTTAGTAAGGGCATGGCATTAACTTGAAGAAAAATAAGCTGTTAAGAAATATAACTTATACTTGTATATGTTAAGAGAAGAAGCCGATATATGGCAAGGAAGTTCATATTCTTTCAAATTAGTTAGCAAGGATGTGGTCTTAAATTAAAGAAGAGTAAGTGTTTAAATGATATAAATTATAATTGTATATGTTAAGAGAAGAGGCCAATATATGGTGAAGGTGTTGATACTCTAGTTGAAAGAATTAAGAATCAAGGGCTTAGTTAAATACACTTAATATATGTAAGGAGGGCATGGTCTTGATCAATCACCTTAAACTGCTAAAGAAAGATTGTCTAGTGTTTTAAGACATACAAGAGTAAGACAGTACTTGATAAAAATAAATCCCTACCCTAGTGGATGCTCGATACATGTATGAATTGTCAGAATGGATCTATGAATGGATCCTTGTAATAAATTATGATGTAGTGCTGGAAGAATTGTGAAGTTAAACTTCACCAGAGAATAGGTTGGAAAGGTGGAAAATGAAATTGCGATAGTTGTGTTATAATCCGTCTATTTATATTTTAATAAATACGATACAACATTTTGTGGACATAGCCCTAGATTGGGTGAACCATGTTAAGAAAGGTCTCTCTCTCTGATGTGTCTCTTTTGTGTGTATTCTTCTTGGTATTGTGTTTTGCATCTATTGTGTTTCAATGTTATTCAGGTTGATCGCTTTTATGTGCATATTATGTGTTCTATCATTATGGTCCTATAGATGTATTTTAGACACATTTATGCTTTCCATTAATAGGTAAAAATTTCATGGGAATGTTCAAGGTAATGTTAGTAATGTGAGATAATACAAGTATGTTAGTAAGTGGCTTTTATTTATGTTATGTTCATGTCTAATGTAAGTAAAGAGGAAGAATTTGAAATGAGAATTACGATAAGGTAGGAAGTCTACATGTGACATTAGTTAGGGTTCACATGATGTAATATGTTCATTCCTTACAGTGGGAACTCATATGAAATAGGAGTTAATATGAATTGGATAGATGAAACATTTTAAACTTATCAGTTGTCAATTTATTATTGGAAAGGAAAAATAAAATTTCTAACTCGGAAAATTTGGGTATGTGACAGCTCAACCTTTGACGCTATAGTGGAGCTTCTTCAGCAACTTCCTCTAGGCTATGTGAGTGTGTGAATAACAGGTACATCCACAGAGACTGAACACCAAGGACATTGCTCACACACAAAAGATCATAGATCAGTACACCAGATGTTTGACGTGGTTAAAACCCTCCTAGAGGGAAACAGTCCACGGCCCCGGCCAAATAGCTTCTACAGAGCAATTTATTATATAGAAGAAAAATATTACATGAGCTTCTCTCAACAATGGATCATTCAACAAGTGACCCTCGATGCTCTTTAAATAGAGATCATGGACCAATCGGGTGTTAAGCCATGGATCAACTGCCGTTAAGATTAAGAGATGTTGAACCGTCGTATCACTTTATATCGTGACCGTCGGATTACATATATACAAATGCATACCTAACGGATATATTAGACCAAGTTGAACTTAACTAACTCCTAAGTGTCAAAAATATCCTAACATCCCCCCTTAAGAACAACTTGGGATAGGATTGAAGGTTTTACAAAGGTCACACAAAAACTTAACTAATCTCCTAAGTGTCAAAAATATCCTAACATCCCCCCTTAAGAACAACTTGGGATAGGATTGAAGGATTTACGAAGGTGACACAAAATTAGGAGAAGGAAGGAGGCATTAAAGCCTACCCCCCCTTAATGACAACTTCCTGTACTCCTAACATAGTTTGAAGTTTGGAAAACTTCGCTTTTGTAAGAGACTTGGTGAAAATTTATGCAACTTGATCATTTGTTTGACAATATCGCACTTCAAGAACATGATCCTGGAGGAGCTTTCTAATGAAGTGCTTGTGAAGTTCAATGTGTTTTTTGTGCTAATGTTGGACTGGATCTTTGGCTAACTGAATGGCACTCTGATTATCACACCATAGTGTAGTCGGATGTTACTGCTGGAACCCAAACTCTGAAAGGATCTGATGAAGCCACATAGCTTCCTGACTAGCACGAATAGCTGCATGGTACTCGACTTTGGTTGAAGAAAGAGCAAGTGCACTTTGCTTCTTAGAAGCCCAAGAAATAGGTCCTGAACCCAGAGTGAATACATATCCTACAATGGACTTCCGATCATCAGGGTCACCAGCCCAATCATAATCAGTGTAACCAACTAAAGAAGGAGTCCCCCCTGAACTGTAATGTATCCCGAACTGAAATGTACCTCGAACATACCGAAGGATTCTTTTTGCTGCTTCCAATGACTTTCATGAGGGCATTGCATATATCAGGCAACTATACCAACAACAAAGGAAAGGTCAGGACAGGTGTGAGTTAAGTACAAGAGGCTACCAACAAGCCAATGGTACAAAGTAGCATCTACTTTAGGTGTTGAACAAGTGGTAGAAAGTTTGACTCCAGACTAGAAAGGAGAGGGAGCTGGTTTACAATCTTCCATGTGAAAGAAGTGGAGAATATCACAGGCATACTTAGATTGGGAAAGGGAGATACCTTTTTGGATTTGCAAGACTTGGAGGCCAAGAAAATAGTGCAAGTGTCCAAGGTTTGTCATTTCAAACTGCTGCTTAAGACTTAACTTCACATGATGGATAATTTTAGGGTCACTACCAGTAGGGATTAGGTCATCAACATAAAGGACTAGGATTATGAGATGGTCATTGACTTTCTTGGTATAGACATTTGAATCAGAATGACATCTAGAAAAACCAGTATCTAGAAGAAACGTGCCCATTTTAGCATACCAGGACCGAGGGGCTTGCTTAAGGCCATAGAGAGATTTCTTGAGGTGGAAAACAAGCCTTGAGTTAGACTGAATGTAACCAGGAGGTTGTTCCATGTAGATTTCTTCTTGCAAATTCCCATGCAAGAAGGCAGATTTAACATCCATCTAATGGACTTCCCAATGAAAAGATGCGGCAAGGGAAAGAACAAGGCGGATGGATTTCATTTTGGCTACAAGTGGAAAGGTTTCGGTGTAGTCTATGCCTTCAACTTGAGAGAATCCTTTAGCAACTAGTCTTGCCTTATGTTTGTCAATACTTCCTTCTGGTCCATATTTGGTTCTATAAACCCACTTACATCTGACAAGTTTTCTGCCTTTGGGAAGAGGAACAAGATCCCAAGCGTTATTTGTCATTAACGAGTTGTATCCTTCATCCATTGCTGCATCCCAATCTGGATGGATGGAAGCTTCTTTGAATGTCTCTGGATCACTGTTTTCTAGAACTTGAGCTAGAAGTAATGAGGCTCATTGAAACTGAGAGCGAGTACGACGCCAATCTGTAGGATCACCAGCAAGATCACCTGCAGCTTCTTGAGTAGAACGGACCCATTTAGGAAGCTGTGAAGCTGGTGCTGGAGGAGGTTGAGCAGGCGGAGGAGGATTTTCATCCTTGCTATCATCATCCTCTGAAGAAGTAATTGGAGTAGGAGAAATATCAATAGGTGAAGAAGAGGAAGAAGATGATGGCACAAGCGCTGAATTAGGCTCGCAGGCCAATATATGTTCATCAAACTTGACGTCTCTTCTTATAATTATATCATGAGAATGTGGCAGAAGAAGCCTATAGCCTTTGACATCTTCAGAATAACCAACAAATATACACTTTTCACTTTTAGGTTGTAAAGCTTTCCGTTTTTCATCTGGAATATGAGCCCATGCTTCACTACCAAACACACGGAAATGACTAATATCTAGTTTATTTTTACTTCATGCTTCTTCCGGTGTAATCCCTTGTAAATCTTTAGTGGGGGTGGGATTAATGATGTAATTTGCACAATTTACAGCTTCATCCCAATATGGAAGACTTAGTCCTTTAGCTTGGAGCATACAATTAGCCATTTCTTTTAGAGTGCGGTTTTTCCTTTCAGCTACACCATTTTGTTGTGGTGTATATGGAACAGTATGTTGTTGTTGGATTCCTTGTTCATTGCAGAAATTAGTGAACTTGTTGTTAACAAATTCTTCCCCATCATTAGATCTTAACTTAAGAATTTGATGACCAGATTGTTTCTCAACAAGGGCCTTGTAGGCCAAGAACATGCCAAAAACTTCGCTCTTAAGTTTTATGAAGAAAACCCAAGTGCATATGGAGTAATCATCAATGAAAGTCAAGAATTATTTGAAACCAGAGAAGGAAGCAGAAGGTAGAGGACCACACAAGTCACTATGCACAAGCTGCAAAGGAGCCGAGGCGTGCCAAGAGGCATGTTTGTCAAAACTGTCCCGATGATGTTTTCCGAGTACACAACTGGAACAAACACCATCCTTGCAAGAGACCATAAGAAGACCTATCACCATATTTTATTTACATAGTTGTTGCAATGAGCGATAATTTAAGTGACCAAATCGCTCATGCCAAAGCTTGCTCAGGTCATCACTATGAGCAACAAAAACTGATGGAAGTGAAGATGACCAAAAGTTGTCAAACTTGTACAACCTGGTAATATCATCAATTGTTCCAGTAGCTAATACATGTCGTGGATCTTTTAAATTTCTGATTACAACTTGATGAGGTGAAAACTCTATGGTTTTACCTTCACCAGAGTGAGTGATCTGGTATACTGATAAAAGATAACATGAAAGAGTAGTAACACATAATACATCATTAAACTGTCCATTGTCTAGATGAACAGTACCAGACCCTTCAACACTAAGTGATCTATCATCACCAACAAATATTTGTTTGGTGTTACAATTATTTAAATTAGAAAATATGGTTTTATCCTTAGCCATATGATAAGATGCTCCAGAATCTATAAGCCATTCATTTGAAGAAGAATGAGAAGATGGTGTAAGTGCAAAACCAGAGGCTGAAAGTGCTTGACCCGAAGATGAAGTTGAAGAAGAATCAAGGTGAATGTGATGCTTCTTCATTGTTGCTTCCAAAGCTTCCATCCTCTTAAAACATCTTGACTCATCATGCCCATTGCGATTACAAAAGTTACAATGTCTTTGTGTCTTCTTTCCTTGAAATTTGGCAGCTTTATCTCGTTGAGGATCATTTTGAGGTTGAGAAGATTTAAGACCCTTGTTATTTTGATTTTGCTTCTTTAGATATTGCTTCTTTGGATTCTTTGGATTATTGTAATTCTTTGAACCATGCGACGGCTGAGCTACTAAATCCTTTTTTGAAGTACTGGCAGTATTAATTAGTCCAAGATGTAAGAGTTTTTCCTGTTCTCTTATTAAAGAATCACAAAAACAATCAAAAGAAGGAGCTTTGTATTGAGCTCCTGAAGAAAGAAGAGCTTCTCTAGTGGAATGAAAGGTTGAGACAAATACAGAATATGCGGGCCCCAACTTGGCAAGAATGGCGTAAATAAGGCCATCATCTGCATTTATGACTTTACATGCAGCCAACAAGACTCTAAGGGTCTTAAATTTTGTTATAAAATCTTCCATGCAGGAAAAATTATTAGGATCTAATGTAAGCAACTCATTCTCAAGATGATGAGCTCTAATCTCATTTTTAATACCAAAAACAGTATTTAGCTTTTGCCAAGCATCATTTGGTGCATGAATTCCTTGAAGATGAAACGGCAGATCAGGAGAAACTGTCAAACCAATTAAATCACAAGATGAATCATTTCTATTTTCCCATTTTGCTAGTTTATTAGCATCAGAGGGAGGAGTTTCCATGCCAAGGGTAAGTCTATATAACCCTTTGCTTCTAAGAATATCTTTCATACGAGACTTCCATACAAAATAGTTAGTATTGGTAAGAAACATATCATTTGAAATTTCCATTCTGAAATAAATATTACTTCAAAGATGAAAACAAGCTGAAAAAAATAATAGAGCTCGAAAAAATAAGCAGTTAAAAAAAAAACGGTACTGCAATCAGCTTCCGGATGAAAAAGTTATGCCCTTTTGAAAATAAATTGAAAGAGCAACTAAGGGACCACGTGGTGTGTGGAGATAAGTTCACACCCAAAAAAATTCCCCTTAGTCCTAACTTAACTCCTAAGTTCACTTTTAAAATATATATATATATATATATATATATATATATATATATATATATGCCTTACTTCTATAAATAAGTGAAGGTCACTTTTACATAAAGTTGCTTAAAAAAGAAGAAAAGAAACAACTTAAAAATAAAAAGGAAACTTTTGTTTTTGTTTTATTTTATTTTATAAAGTTGCTTTTAGAAAAGAAAAGGAAAGAAACAACTCAAAAGGAAAGAAATTAGCTTATATGAGCTTTTAAGTAACTTTCTTTTCTTTAATATATGAAATCAATGCAACAAATATTTGAAGTTAAGACCTCTTTAATAAGTAACTTTAAACCAAGTGAGCTAGAGTAAAAGCATAGAAAATATTGTAAAGGAGAAAGGTTTTTTTTTATTCTTCTTGCCTTGTTGTGTGTGCTTACCCCGCAGACCCCTATTTCAACCTGCAAAACAACTTCACACACCAGAAACAAAAAAACAAGACAAAAAAAACTGAAGGGTTTCTCGTTCTCTGTTAGTTTCATGTTAGTCCTTCCTGTAACCGTAATGCCTTTCCTGTTGTTTCTGGTCGTTTGAGACCGCCAGTACGTGCAGACAGGAGGCTATCACTTCTAGAAAAAAAATAAAAAAGGAACAAATCGAAATGAAATAGAAACAGAGAAAAAAAATGGAAAACAAAATAGTATACCTCAGATCTGTGAAAAACGCCGCAGTTAGGGCAAAAAGAAGCCTTTTCGTACAAAACGAAGCGCAATCCCTATTGCAACCAATGCTCTGAACACAATGGATCACTTAAAAAAGTCAAAAAATGACCAGAAATAGTAGATCTCGGCAGTAGATCCCACATGCACCCGCACCGGCTTCAGACCTAGATCGGAATAAAACGGAGACGACCCTCAACATTGCTCTGATACCATGTCTGAATAACAGGTACATCCACAGAGACCGAACACCAAGGACACCGCTCACACACAAAAGATCATAGATTAGTACACTAGATGTTTGACGTGGTTAAAACCCTCCTAGAGGAAAACAGTCCACGGCCCCGGCCAAATAGCTTCTACGAAGCAATTTATTATGCAAAAGAAAAATATTACATGAGCTTCTCTCAACAATGGATCATTCGGAAAGTGACCTTCCATGCTCTTTAAATAGATATCATGGACCAATCGGTTGTTAAGCCACGGATCAAGTGTCGTTAAGATTGAGAGAAGTTGAACTGTTGGATCACTTTATATCGTGACCGTTAGATTACAAATATACAAATGCATACCCAACAGATATATTATACCAAGTTGAACTTAACTAACTCCTAAGTGTCAAAATTATCCTAACAATGAGCCAATTGAAACATGGTATACATTATGTTGTATCAATGTAATGTTGTTTTGTTAAATGACACTCATCGTGAGCCTAAGGATAACACACTTTCCTCCAACTGAGTTCTTGCCTGGAACCATCATGTGCTACCTATTCCCAACACTTAGGTTTTCTTCAAGGGAAGACTTGGAAATATGTTGGATTTCCCTCTAGACTGGTGTAGTTCCCAATGTGTAGTAAGTTTCCACCCGAATCCTCATACAAACTTATTTGTTCTTAGCACCCGAGGTATGCTTTCTTGAACCCTTCTCTGCTTATTTCTTCATGATGTTAGCAAGTATTCCTATTGGAGCACCCACTACTTCAATCAGTCTCACTCTCGACATCTGTGCGACTCTCCCCAACTTCTTCATGGCCATCATCGACACAAATCACTTCGGATTCTTTCCAAAGATCATCAAACAACTCTTGTGGGTCATGAGTATGGCTTATTCCATCCTTAGAAATTCATATCTCAAGATGAGTTTGTGATCATCCAAGGTAATCACTTTCAAGTCTAAGGTTCCCTTCCAATCCCCAACCTTCAATAGTGCTACATGAACTAATCCTACTAATATCTTCATTGACAAGTTCATTGACTTATACATGTTACTATGACCCTCAACCACCCAATGAATCCCTTTCACAGTTTGTTCGTTAATGAGATTGTGGGTAGAACCTGTGTCATGTTCACAAAACAAAGTCCATTCACCCCTTCATACTGTGAACCTTGTTCTTGACCTTCTGTCATGAACCTTCCCAAACATTTTGTTAAGGAAATCAAAACCCGTGATGTTGATTGTAAAGGTCACTACCCTTGAACTTTCACCAAGGTTGTAAATCTCACCTTCAAAGGGAACCCTTACGCATGGTTTTTCTTGTGAGGTGAGCCCAAAATCCTCTTTCCCATATACTTAGGAACTTCTTGAATTTATTTCCCTACAATGACATTGTCATCCTTGGCATTCTTCGCTTCTCGGATGGATCCTAACTTTGGTTGCAAGTGACCCTTCTCCCATTCTATCTCCACCTACACCAAACTCAATAAGGAATCTATCCGTGTGTGGAAATGTTATAAGCTTTCCCAAAGGGCCTGAATTAGATCACACCCCTCCTCTTGTAACTTCTCTATGTTGGTCTGTGTCAACTTTGGACTTGTCTTCCCTTTGTTTTCGGGTTTGTCCTCCATGCTACTACACCGACACTCATAAAGAAAACTCTTTCTCCTTTCACCTACCACTGCACCTGATGTTGTCGACCTTTGAGCTACATTTATTTTGCCAATATTGCCACACAACAATGATGTTACCTTTCTTCAGCACACCCAACACTTAGCTTGTGAAAAACTAAAATCAACAAAAAAATGGACTTACCAATCTCTTGAGCACTCTTTTGGGCACTTTGTCTTCTAGGCGTATCTCTACCAATGCACTCTGAATTCTAGTTTCTCTTTTAGTTGCTCTATCTTCTTGGTGCTTTGTCTCCTATGAACATATCTACTAATAAGCTCTGAATTCTGGCCACCTTCTATCAATGCACCTCTTCCTGAGCCCGTTGTGTTATGGGTGCACCTTGTCTTCCTGGAAAGATCATTTTCTGGGTGCATCGTGTCTTCCTGGGCGCACCCTGTTGATGCATTATGTCCCAAGCGCACTACTTTCTAGGTGCCCCTCCTACTAAAAAATCAACTTCGGAAAAATTTATGTTTTAATACCAACTCTCACTCCTGAGACACTGGTGAAGAACAATCACAAAAATTCTCTTTTGATTCATCTTTGGTGTTCTTTGTTGCTTTGATACCATCTATCAAAACCTTAAGGAACGTACCCTCTCGATGCCCAATTTTTTCTTATTAGACCCTAACCATTATGTAGTACCACTCATCTTTCAACATAGATACTTGGTCACCCATAGGCTTACTCAGTGGTGTATTATGCCTCTTCACTCAAAACATTCCCACGCCTTTATCTTGAGCTACCTGTCACTTGGACCTGCTACACCCAATGACCTTGCCCAACTCTTAGACTTGTAAATGTATGTATGTTGTTTACTTTCTTACACTTAAATGTGTTATATTAGTTAGTCAATATGAAAGAAAGCAAACCACAAGGAAACAAATGTATGTGTGGTGCCTAAATCGGTCACCAACAAGTTTTTTTTATTGATGTGTACAAAAAATGATACAATGGAGAATACAAAGGATGGGTTTGACACCTTCTTTCCAACACCCACTTACAACCAACAACTATGCTTAGGAAAATGATCTAATTTTGGTTGGGTTATCAATACACTGTGCTTGCAAATGGGTTATCTTGTTGCCAACAACTTGACTCTGTGGAAGGTTATGCTTGCTCTCATCAACACCATGCCACTAGTTGTACCTTCTCCCAATTTCATTGTCCACCCATGAAATTATTTTCGATACACTTTGTTTCTCTCCCACAATCCTACCCACATAACACCTGTCTTTAATGTTTCAAGGTTTCCTTCCATCACCTTCTGTAACACTACTCCATTATGAAGCTTATTCCCTTAGCCTTTATTGTGGACATTCTTCCTGTGGAAACCCTTCAACTCATAAACGCTCCTTGCTACACTTAGTTGCTATGTCTCCCTCTTCCAATAGTTCACTTATCTTGCTTTCCATAGACTTGAATCCTTGTTCACATACTTCTCTTGGTATCTAACACATTTCACCTTCAGTGCTTGGTTCCTTTGCCTCAAGTGCGCTCAAGTATTTATATGAGAGGGTTTCCCATTCTCTCTCATGAGTGGGTGCCTATCTCATCCTTGGATAACTTATCACTTAAAGTGCACTGAAGGAACCCAAGCCATTCCTTGGTCATCTTTTCTCCTAAGTGCCCAACATCGTCCACTTTCTCCCACAATGTACAACCATTTTCCCCTCATCATGGTGTATTACCACTACATATGGGAAAATTGTCCAAATGTCCCTTAATACTTCTTGTGATGAGCCTAAGTGTCTTCTTCCCAACATTCTTTTGATCAACACCTTGTGTTGGGAAGTATCCTTGGTGCCCATTGCTTGCTCCTTCATCACTGTGCATGTCAGTGCGGAAGCCTCATCATTCCTTGAAGCCTTCTCTTTTGAAGACCCCCACGGTCAAAGCCCCTTGTTCTGCATGCACACCCATCCAATCATCTCAACCCACGATTGTTGGGTGTTCTCCTGAATGCACCTATCTTGCTAATTGATTCCTTGTTCATGCATGGATGACACCGGTTTCAATTGCTCTCGAGCCCTCTGATGAGTGAGTGAGTGCGGGTTGGTCTCCTTCCCAAGGCAGGGATGTTACAAATTATCTTAAGAGTTTTCAAAGACAAAAAAAAAATTAAATAAAACTTAGTGGCTCCTTACCTTTTTTAAAGTTCAAATATACCAAAATTGATCCCAATAAACATTAATAACCATTATCATCATTATAATATTCTAATACATTAATAGTCATTTTTTAAAATTATATAAAAATATATATTAAATTAAATATTTTAATATATAAATTCTATTTTATAATTGATTAATATATATGAAATGAATTTTTTTTTTTTAAAAAGGTGGTTCACTATTTGTTAGAGGACTAGTCCACCGGGAAATGGTCACCACCTATTATTCTAGCTAGAGAATCAAGGTGGCATGAATTACAATCATTACAATATGGGCTCAACAAGAACAATATGTCACTTACAAGAATTGAACCTGGGTGGGGAGGGTAACAACATTTCTCCCAACCACCCAAGCTACAACCAATTGATCAATTGTTAAATTTCTTTTAATAAATGATCATCTATCCGTACTCAATTTTAATAATGAGTGACTCTACTTTACATGTTTTTCATTATTAACATGTCGATGCCTTGAAATGCCATGAATAATTTATAATTGGATTTTTCATCGAATAACTATGGTTTTTCATCGACCCACTCTTATTAGTCCCTACCTTTCAGACTAGCAGGGGATTTATGATTTGGTTTGTTGTTTTTCCATTAAAACGACACATAATTCAATGTTTATAATCGTAAGTTTTGCTAAAAATGAAATCAAACAATTTTGCTAGGCCAATCATATGAGCAAAGCCTTTTTATCGACCAACCAGCAAAATCAACCTCTTATTTAGCCTCTTTTCAAGACGAGAATGTTTTCAATGTCACGATATCCTAAGTTTCTCCATGGTGTTTTATGAATTTAATTTATGAGCTTGGCTAAAGAAAAATGAAATATGTTAATGCGATTACTTACTTAGCATTAGTTTGGAAGTAATTCTCCGACATTAAATGTTTGTTTTTTGAATTCTATGATGCATGCAATTGAACATGACAAAATCCACTCTAGAAGCCAACACTCTTTTTGTAGAAGTTTCCACCTAGACTCCTTTGCTCGTGGACATTGCTACACTTGTCATGACTATTTTTTTCAACGCCTTCTCTATACTTTCCATGACATTGACACCATTCTTCACCTCCTTTTGCATGCAAATAACTTCTTTCCTTTCCCCAAGTGGTTCTCATTGCTTTCGTTTGTATGCATTTACCTTTCACTCCGCTTTTACCTTTGCAACATAAACCACTGCTATTGGTACTCGAATGGAAGTGGTCTAATGCGAGGGTTGTTGAATGAAAAGGTTGTTCTCCATCTTCAATAAGAATTTGCACAAGTCTCTTGGATACCATAAGTTGGATCATGTTGTTTTTCATTAGATCACCAAGTTTTCGCAGGTGTCTTTCACTCCAAATTTTCGATGCTTGGTATTCTAATATGGAGAATCTATCAATGTCGGTATGAGACCACCAGTGCTAGTGTTTGTAGTTACAATGAAATAGTCAGCTATTCTAGAGTCTGTACCATCTAATTCCTGCATCAATGGTTCCAGAAGAGCATCTTCTATCCCAAACAATTCGTTGAACAATATTTGTATTAATCATATGTGTTAATCATACAAGTTTATATTTAAAGTTTTCAACTATTTTGATATATTTTGGTACTAATTATACCCATACCTATGAGCAAGTCAATACAATAAAGCTCCATACAGAATTTTCTTGTCCAACATTTGGAAAACCCTATGCACATTGCACAAGAACACAATTTAAGAGAAGCACAACTTACCATCCCAACAGCTTGAACAAGTATGTTTCCGCTGTTCTATAGGTTGAATCAACCTGTATGTTTGTTCCACTAATCAACCAATATGCATGTCTATCCACATACTATTCATCGGTCTTTGCTTTCCTGAAAGGTTCCTAGAAGCATGATTGATACATTGTTGTTTAACATACAATGAAGCCGCTCTCCCCTCCACTTTCTCTTTATTTTTCTCTTTCTTCCTCCCTCCCAATGGTCTCTTATGGGCTCCCAAAGAATTGAAAGTTGAGCTTATAATAACCTCTTACTTTTCCCTCCAAAGCAGGGTAATTTTTAGGGGCGAAATTTCGCTAATTGGATATTTTTTGGGATTTAAAAAAAAATTTGCAATTTGGTCATTTTTAGTCTCTAATATTACCTATATTTACATAAAATATGTTTTCTTATCATAATATTCACCAAAATTTAAATGTTTCAATAGTAAATTGTAGGTTTCATATTTAATATTCGCCTACCTATCTATATATATGTTTTTTTCAATCCAAAATAATCGCCTAGAATACTATAGTACTTAAGTACAATATTAGAATCCTTAAAAAATACCCTACTCCAAAGTTAGGCTTCGCACTTAACGAAAAAATGCCATAATAAATTTTCCATCCCACTCTATATGCTTCCTTGATCCACTATGAAAGAATATCCCACTCCACCTGCATTCACATACTTTAATTCATTACTACCGATCTCTATCAATTGGATTTTCCTTGCACTGAACATAAATGGAAATGTTGTAAACCATATCTAGGGATAGATGCTCCCAAATAGAAAGTTGTTCCACCATCGTATTAAACCATATCTAGGGATAGATGCTCCCAAATAGAAAGTTGTTCCACCATCGTATTATTGGTATTTTCCACTTACCAGATATGCATCTTTACCCTTCCCATATTGGTCATATATAAATGAGATAGAATAGAAAATCATTGGTTTAACATGACTGAGCTATGTATCCCACTTACTTATCCCTTCGCGTACCACTCGTTATTGATTTAGAATTCTCTTTCATGTGTTTCACACTTTCTATACTCTCGCCCCAAATGATATGTTATTCCTATATTCTCCTCATCAGTGATCAGGAAATAAATTGGTTAAGTCCAAGCTATGGAAAACTTATATTAATTGTAGTGTAACGAATCTAACTACACACTACCAGAGCATCAATCATAACCTAAATGATAGAATTGAGCAAACAAATGGTGAGTGCATGAGAATTATCTAGATATTAAGTGGTTCTTGCACATAAATGTATAAGAACAATTAAGATAAAATACATACCTAGATGCACAACTAAAGACTCATCGAGTCGACCCCTCCAATTATGGATATAGGTTGACTGCATAATCTTGGAATGCTAGTGGATCAATTTTACAGTCTGGGGAGGGCACAAAAACTTACTCTAGTAACAGAAGACAAGAACAAGCAATCCTGCAAAGTCAAGAATGAGGTAACAAATCAGGATGAGAGACGGATGACACCTAGACGATAGACCATTTAGCATGGCCTTGAGAGCTCACGACGAGTGGCTCCCATTCTTTCAAGCCTGCATTAATCCATGTACACTGACGCGTGTATGCATGAACTCCACGTTTTTATCTTTCTGTAATCAAAGCTAATATTGGGACATATCAACCGCAACTTAATCATGTTCTTGAGTCCTTTAAAAATGTCCTTAATCCACCAATGTCTCACTGGAATAATATGGATCAGGTAATGTATGTCAAATGTAACAGATTAGACAACCTACGACTTCTGGTTTATTGGCCAACTCAAGTTGTTATGATGCTAGACCTATCCCTCCATGCTAGCCACTGCACCTAGTACCTTAAACTGAGGCATTTTCCCAAGCATACATTGATGGGTATAATCAATTCTTTCATGGACATTTATTTCTTCTTCCACGTAGCCCTAACCCTAAGCCTGAATGTCTTGGGGTAATATACTCTACATGCCCTTTCACTACACCTACGGGAGTAGCCACAACCGTTTCCCATTCAATACACTCAACTATTTAACGAATGAACTATTATACTAGCATTATGTGACATGCATATGGAGTTGGGCAATGAGGATATTGAGCATGAGAGGATATTGAGCACGATAGGAGGAAACAAATTCTCTCTCTCTCTAAACATATTCTCTCTCTCTCTCTAAACATAGAAAACAAATTCTCTCTCTCTCTAAACATAGAAAACAAATTCTCTCTATTATAATAATAATAATAATATAACAAATTCTCTCTCTCTCTAAACATAGAAAACAAATTCTCTCCTTATTATAATAATAATAATAATATAAAAAATTAAAGTATGAGTAGAGAAAAGTTTGTTACAAAATTGTACATCTTTATTATTAATCATCTTTATCTTTCTCTATTATAATAATAATAATAATAATATAAAAAATTCTCTCTCTCTAAACATAGCAAACAAATTCTCTCTCTCTCTAAACATAGAAAACAAATTCTCTCTTTATTATAATAATAATAATAATATAAAAAATTAAATTATGAGTAGAGAAAAGTTTGTTACAAAATTGTACATCTTTATTATTAATCATCTTTACCTTTCTATTTTTAAATTTATTTCGTTTTTACTCATTTTTCTTTCTTTCGTGGAGCAATTACTATTTGGATGGTATTATCTTCCATATCCTTTACTTTAATTAAATATCCTAAATTTAAATACTTCATATCACATGGATTTATATTTTATCCCATTAGTTTTAATATACATCACACCTACTTATTATACTTCAATCTAATTCAAAAACCCATGTATATGTGGAAAGCAAAATATAGCCAATAAATTTTTTATGAAGATATTTTCACTATACAACCCCTTGGTATATGGCTTACACTCACTCAAAAAAAAGTAAAAGTAATAGCATTACTTGTTCTTACCAACCAATCAAGCTTATTATTTATAAATTTAATTTTAATATTTTTTTTGGAATAACAATTATATAATTTAATGAATTTTTATTAACTATTATGACACATAGTACAATAAATATTGATATATAATTATATATGCATTTGATCATAATTATATCATAATTCCACAATTTATTTTGATAAAGTTTTTTATTTTATCCCTAAATAATTTGCCTTCAATCAAGTTTGAAGGGCAGCCTCACATTAACAGTTGCTTCTCATACTCACAAAATGTACACCTACTTTGGGCTAAACCCTTACCAAAACAACTGATTCTTCTAAGTACGAAGCATAATGGAATTCTAATTTACTATGTTATGTCACGTCCCCGATCACCTCAGTGTCCTTTAGAGTGATGGGGGAGCAACTTGCTAATATTTTTTTTTCTAAACTATCCACAACTCTGCAAAACCAACTTCAGTCTACAATCTGCAGGACGCAATCCGCAAGCCGTTATCCGTAGTGCAGGAATCAGAATTCGGCACTGCAACACACAACTCTGATAATTACACCTCCGACTTCCACAATCTGCATTCCGCAATGCGGGAGTCGGAAACTCAGAATCTAAATTTCTCAACTACGGGAAAATTATGCCTCTGACTTCCGCAATCTGCAATCCGTGATGCGAGAGTCGGAAGTTGGAACCCCGAATTCACATCTTTGGGAAAATTACGCCTCCGACTTCTGCAATCTGCAGTTCGTGATGCGAGAGTCGGAAGTCGGAACCCCAAATTCACATCTCCGGGAAAATTACGCCTCTGAATTCTGCAATCCGCAGTCCGCGATGCGGGAAACAGATGTCGGAACCCCGAATTCACATCTCCGGGAAAATTGCACCTCCGACTTCCGCAATCCGCAGTCTGCGATGCAGGAGTCGAAGGTCAGAACCCTGAATTCACATCTCCGGGAAAATTACTCCTCTGAATTCTGCAATTCGCAATCCACCTTACGGATTTCAGAAATTCAGAACACCAAAATCACAACGTCAAAAAAAATGTCCCTCCGACTTCCGCATTCCGTAGTGCGGGAGTCGGAAGGTCGGAATGCCACATACACGACGTCGAAGAAAATGTTCCTCCGAATTCCACATTCCGCATTGTGGGAGTCGGAAGGTCAGAATGCCAAATTCTCCGCCTTGTCGAATTACGCCTCTGACTTTCGCGATCCACACTGCGGTTTTGGAAAGTGAGAAGTCGACCATACCCTTGTCATTGCCAACTTCTTAGGCTGATAAATTCCTCATCCTAAGTCAATTTTTGGAAAACTTGGTACTGTTGGAAATCTATCGATGAGCTCTATGCAATGGTGTGATCTTCTGCCACACTTGAGAACTCTTACTTTACCACTTTTCCAATCAAAACACTTCCCTGAACACCCTCAATGCCTCTTTACCCCCATGTAAGGAGCTCTAGTATCACCCTGTCATGACCCCTCCCTTCATCTGACCCACAGACGGGGCATGAACACAATAGGGGGTGTCTACTTCATCCCCTAATCCCATATGTTAAAATATAAACCTTCTAGATATATGTGCAATGCATAGTAAACATACACAATGGAATTAAAGTTGATTAATGCATCTACAACATGCAAGACTAACAGCATATTTAACACAAGCAAAATGATGAAACAGTAAAAAATGAACCAACCTCATGTTCAGGATTATACACATACTTCCTACTGATTAATTCCATGTGATCATCTCATTTAGATTGACTTGGAATAATAGACAAACACAACATAGGAAGTAGCATCATTTAGGACCACAGAGAGCACTTGTCTTTTAAGATGAAGCTGTCCAAGAACCTGGCTATGTGAGAGCAACGTTCCACCCAACCATAGGTCTCTTTCCAGCCTATACTCTTTTAGCTAAGAGACCACCCTCGAGCTAGGTTGTGTATCCACTAAGGAGGGACTAAACAAGCTCACTCACATCCATGTTTTCACACAAAAAAACATGTTAAGCCAACACACAATTGGGTTTATCAAGCATGTAAAAGACAATGGAGGAGGATTCTAAGCCAGTGAGTTCAACCCCATCACTACAACCCTCTCAATTCTAACTCAATAACTCAAACAACCTTGGAACCCACAATAGCTACCACACCCAACACAAGGAAGGTCCCCTTCTCTACTGCATAGTCCCTCAGGTGCCCCTTCCCTTCAGTTCTCTTTAGGGTGGGAATAAAAAGGTCCAAGCTATTGATTCCTTGAGACTCTATCCTTCACTGGGTTTATCAAGCAATTCCACCTTCTGTTCTATTTCTTCTTCTTCATTCCCACTTGGATTTTCCCAACTTCTATGGCCAAAGCGACTCTATCCCGCAACTTAATTATCGATTATCAACCAAGGGTTTTCTCATGGGTTTTTGAGCATCTCACATGCTAAAATTTTTCCCCAGGGTTCAGGCCAACGGATCCCCTATTTGATTAAACTTCCCAATGATTTCTAGGTGAATCCAACACTCCAAATCGTGGTTTTTTCTCATAATCACAATTTTCCTTTCTTCCTTCACGGTTGGGCTCATTCCTGCATGAAAAATCCCCGTACCAGTCAATAATCGAATGTGGATGGGGAAATATGAACTTCCAGGAGGCAGAGTGGCTTTTGGATCAAGGTAAACAGAGCCTCATACCCTGCCATCCGAAATTTTCAAGGCTTCCCATACTCCATTGACCTCATGAACAGTTTTGTTCAACCACTTCCTTACAGCAGAATTAAATGTCAGAAAGGAAGGTCAAATGGGTTCTCAGGATTACATTTGGAAGTCTATGGTTCAATCCCACAACCCCGTCACCTATCCCTAGTGGATACACATGGCCCCCTCTTATTAGTTGCCTCCATATCCAATTTTTTTGGTATTTTTATTGCAATATTAATATTTACATCATTTACAATGTCCCATGGCTTAATAGCACATGGATAACAGAATATTAAATACTTTCCTTTTACCTAAAACCAAGCATCCACTAGCGGGGCCTTGGCCTTGATCTCCATGCTAGGAAAATATGCATCACATGTATACAATATTTACAGTGAAATCCAATATGTCCTAAGGGTCAAAATGGGGGTATTACATTTCCCTCCCCCTTTGAACAACACCATCCTTGGTGTTCTCAAAACTGAACAAAAATGGGAATGCCTCTCTCATGGCATCCTCCAGCTCCAATGTAGCCTCATCGGTACTAAGGTGCTTGTATTGCACCTTTACCTTCCCGATGGCTCGGTTCCGGAGCAATGTGACCTTCTTGTCAAGGATGCGTATAGGCTCCACTTGGAACTCTCCCTCGAGTTCCACCTATATCACATTCCAATCAATTATGTGATTTGGATCATGTACATATTTATTAAGAAAAGACACATGGAAAACATTATGATCTCTCAGGTTAGCACACAATACAATTCTATATGCAACTGGTCCTATCCTATCAAGGATTTCAAACTACCCACAATAAATTGGTGCCAACTTGGCACAACTCCCCAACTTTAGGGAACTTTTCCTTGGTTTCACTCTCAAATAAACATGATCCCCAATCTTAAATTCCTTATGCACTCTTTTCAAATCTGCATAACTCTTTTTGATGTCCTAAGTTGCCTTTAAATTATGCCTGAATTTAACAATTTCATGTTCCATTTCCTTGATCATCTCTAGCCCAAGCATTACCCTGTTCACTGGACTATCCCAATTCACTGGAGTCCTGCATCCTTTTCCATACAATACCTCAAAATGACTCATCCCCAATGATTCTTGATGTCGGTTATTGTATGCAAATTCTACCAAGTGTAGGTAGTCCTCCCACTTGGCTGGTTTTTCCATCACATACATTCTCATCATGTATTCAAGAACCTGATTCACCCTCTCAATTTGATCATCTGTTCGAGGATGATATGATGTACTAAAATTCAGTTGAGTTCCGAATTCTTGAAATAGTCCCTTCCAAAAATTGGATGTGAACTTTACATCTTGATTTGAAATTATTGCTTTGGGCAATCCATGCAATCTGAATATCTCCTTCATAAATATATTTTCTATGTCAGTTGTCTTATAAGTGGACTTGATTGGAATAAAGTGGGATACCTTTAATAGCTTGTTCACCACCACCATAATTGAATCATGCTTCCTCACTGTCATTGGAAAACCTGTTATAAAATCCATAGAAATTATTTCCCACTTCCATTCCGAAATGGGAAAAGGATGCAATAATCTCGTTGGATGTTGATGTTTTGCCTTGACTTGTTGGCATTTTTGACACTTAGAAATGTATTTTTCTATGTCCTTCATCCCATGCCAAAAGTATTGCTTCCTTGATGTTGTTATTGTCTTTTGATATCCTGGATGTCTAGAGTACGGAATTTGATGTATTTCAGCCATCACTAGCTTCTTTAAATCTGCACAATTTGGAATATACAATCTAGTACCTTGATACAGGAGAATATCATCTTCACCAAGCTGATATCATGCACACTTTTCATCTATATTTCCCTGCTGCAATTTTTCTTTAATTTGAAGGTAAGTTTCATCACTAGTTTTGGCTTCAAGAACTCTTGTCTTCAAATCTGATTTGCACATACTTAATGCTGCAACATTAAATTTTCTGCTAAGAGCATCTGCAACCTTATTCTCTTTCCCCTTTACATGCTTAATTTCAAAAATCAAATTCACAGATAAATTCCATCCACCTAGATTTCCTAGCATTCAAGTTTGGCTGGTCAAACAAATACTTCAAGCTCATGTGGTCTGTCTTAAGCTCAAATCTTCTCCTCAACAAGTAATGGCTCCACTTCTTGAGAGCATGTACTATGGATGCTAGTTTTAAATCATGTGTGGCATAATTATTTTCATTCTCTTTTAATTTCCTTCACTCATAGAAACTCACAAATCCTTCTTGCATGAGGACTCCACCTATCCCTTCAATGCACGCATCTATGCACACTACAAAATCATTTCTTGGATCTGCAATTTTCAAAACATGAGCGCTGGTAAGTAACTTCTTTAACTACTGAAATCTTTTCTCACATTTTTCAGACCATACAAATTTGACATTCTTCCTCTGCAAGGATGTAATTGGATGAGATATCTTGGAGAATCCTTCAATGAACCTTCTATAATAACATGCAAGACCCATAAAATATCTAACATCTATAACATTCTTTGGAGTAGGCCATTCCATTATGGCTTCAATATTTTCTGGATCCACTGCAATTCCTTCTTCTGAGATGACATGACCCAAATATTGTACCTTCCTTTGATAGAAATCACGCTTGCTCAGCTTTGCATACAATTGGTGTTCTATAAGAAATTGCAACACCATTCTTAGATGTTCATCATGCTCCTCTTCATTCCTTGAATAAACAAGAATGTCATCCAAGAACACTATCACAAACTTATCTAAATACTTGTTGAAGACACTATTCATGAGACACATGAATGTAGCAGGTGCATTGGTAAGACCAAATGGCACCACTTTGAACTCATAATGGCCATATCTTGTCTGGAAGGATGTCTTGTGAATGTCTTCTTCTTTTATCCTCACTTGATGATATCCGAGCCTTAATTCAATCTTTGAAAACACTTTAGCTTCCTTCACTTGATCAAACAAATCATGAATTCTTGGCAATGGGTACTTATTCTTGACAGTCATTTTATTTAGCTTCCTGTAATCAATGCACATCCTTAAAGTCCCATCCATTTTCTTGAAAAATAACACCGGTTCTCCCCAAGGATATACACTTGGCCTTATATACTTCCTATCCATTAGTTCTTGTTGCTACATCTTTAACTCTATCAATTCTGGCGTGCTCTTTCTATAAGGAGATTTGGAAATCGGCGTTGCCCCTAGAATAAGATCGATGGTAAAATCAATATTTCTCTTTGGTGGAAGTTTGGGCACTTCATCCAGAAACACATCTTTGAACTCTTGCAAAAACTGGAAGTCTTCCATCCTTGCTCCTTTGTCATATGATGAATCTGATATGTGAAATGCATATAATTGGAAAACTTTATTATAAACAAATTTCAACTGTAAGGCTGAAATTTGTCTTATTGAGGCTTGTTTGGGAATTCCACTTACCAATATTGGTCTTCCCTCTTCATCAGTGCATTTAAGTACCTTTTCATAGCAATCTATCTTGGCTCTATGCCTTTCCGACCAATCCATACCTATTAGAGCATCATAAGATCCTAATGGTCAGACATTCAAATTTACTTTTGTGAGGAATCCATTCAACTCCATGGGGCACTCTGTTATCACTAGAGTTGAACCTAGGCTACTGGGGTTCAAGCCTAGAGAAATCTTAACAATAAATAAAAGATAACTGGAAAATAACTTTATGGAATTTGGTGGTAGGTAGACAATCACTACAGAAATCAAGCTAGGTTTAAATATTGAACAACAGAAGATGTATCGCTATCATGGAGATTAATAAGACAGAGCTACGAGCATAACTTTATGAAAGCAATGAATCGGTTCTGCATCAAGCATCTAAAGATAATTGCATATTAATCATAAGAATCTTGTCATGGATTAATGAGACCACATACAAGACAAAATCATGACAACATGTAATTCATTTATTAAAGCAAAACAGGCTCATATGATCATAATCATTTCAAATCAACTATTTCATATTAACACAAAGCAAAATGCATACATGCCTTCCATCCGTGATTAAAGTCTGACTTCCATAATATATTCCAACCTCTATCATATCTCATCACTGTCTATTATATACAAAAAGATCTAGTACTGAAAACAATTTGATGATCCACTTTCTAAGGATCCGAATATCAAAAAATAGATAGTTTTAATTACAAAAATAAACTTGGATACTCTTCAATAACTAATTCATTAAAAAGTTGACAGCTGTATAATTCAACTATTTTATTCTAAGCAACAACTGCATGTCTAGAATACATTCTATTCATTCAAACTTATCTAAGCATGACCTGGCTCCATCACAAGAGTAGTAGTATCTTTTCCATCAGCTGAAGATCTTTTTGCTTCCAAAATTTGAAGTCGAGCCTGCAAATCTTCATTTCGCTGCTGTACTACCCTTTTCTTTGTCAGGATCTATTTGGACATTGTCACAATTTCTTGATATTTTACATTTGTTTCCTGTAGGTCTTCCCAGAGTCTTTTATTTGCAGTCATCAAGTCCTCATTAGACTTTTGGAGACGTAGATTCTGTTCTTTAAGAAATTCTAAAGACCTTTTATCTTCATCCAATTCCAGAATTGATTTTATTTTTTCCATTTGCACAGGAGTTTCATAAGCCTCTGATATTTTTGAACTTTCACTAATTTCATACTCAGTGACTCTTTGTTTGTCCCAACAAAGTTCTTATGGTATCTACCCAACATTATACCTTTGGATTTCAATCATCATCTACTCTATCTTGAGACACTCCTGATCTGAAAATTGCACCTTTTCTTCACCAGAAGACCTTTTTATGACTATAACCTCATTCTTCTTCAGTTTCATTTCCGTCTCCAATTTGCTTCTAGATCTGGTTCTAGGCTTCAATTTTGGTTTCACCCTGTTCCACATCTTTCGAACTTGTATTTTTATAGCTGGGCACATCAGGGTTTTTTTACACATTCAACAGTAACTGATACTTCTGAAAACTCATCATTAATAGAAAACTGCTCTGCAAAATCCTTACCCTGTACATTTGCTTAACTAAACTTTTGGACTGATTTTCTTTTTCCTTATCCTTACAGGGCTTGCGTTTTTCTGTTTCAAACCCTAACCCAATGAGGAAATGGTCCCAGGTTTGACCATTCTTGCTTAACTGAAAAACTATTAACATCTTTATCAGCCCTTGATGAAAGATAGAATGGGCAATATGATCTTGACGACTCTGAACCGAAGCAATCATCTTTTGCAAACTTTTTAACAAATAAAATGGCAAATTAAGCTTCAAATCTCCATTAAGATGCATCAGAAATCTTAAATGGCACCTTAAAACCCTATCGTAATGACCCTCATAGGTAATGTAATTTTGAACCATTTATAATGGAATTCTCCATTCTAGTTGAAGCTTACTCACATGTATTCCATTTTTCCAATTTAATTCTTCAAACCTTGGTAATAAGAACTTACTTTAATCAACTTCGAAATCTTTTTGTTTGAACCACTTTTCACCTTGTACCAGGACTCCAATGGCTTCTGCAATAGTTTTTTCATCAACCCTAACCTTTAAAACTTCAAAATGCACAACTCCATCTCTCTAATTTTTTATAAAAGCTCTGGTGACTTGTATATTATAACCCTGCAACCTTTCACAGAAATAGAACCAACCAACATCTCTCATCAATTGTGCAGATATTGGAAACTGTGTGATCCACTATATGTTATCTGGTTCCAATCTGCAAATTAAACCTCCAGGTTTCTTGGTCTTCATCATGGTGCAAGATATTCCCCATAGCTCATCCCTGTTTAACTTCATAAAACACAAACCAGAACAAAATGAAAGACACTGCAATGTTAACTTGAAAGCCGATAACTCATGTCCATCATTCGTGATGATGTTCATCAGTGTGTGTACAACTTTTATCTGACTGTTTCATTCTTAGGGAATGCCACGATCTCGTACCTGTTGTCTTTGCTTTAATGAATATACATTGTATGTAAAAACCATAGTACAGGCTGTTAGCACTCAAATGGTGCTGGGGTTTGAAGAAGACTTCGGGATAGATAAGGGGATCCCGTGATCATAAAAATTTTCTAAAGGAAGCCAAAATCCCTAGTCATATTTTCCCGAAGTAGAAAATAGTATGAACATAGGTGCGTTGTTAACCAACGGGTCTACTCCTAAAGCGACCAACGTGAAAGATATGAAGGAACAAATATCTACGGTGAGGATGCTATGGCGCTAATCTAACATGTGTGGGAGAGAAGTTGTGTTCTAAATCACCGCGATCTCATTAAGTGGCGCGTTTCTTTCAACGGTTCAGATCTGGTGAGGGTAGATCGACGATCCATAATAATGGCGGTGATTTTAATCGTCGGCGCGCTAAGTGCACCCAAAATCACTGCGGTAGGTGAATACACATTATCCAACGGTTGAGATTGGGAGTGTAATATTAACTTGAAAGGCCACTATGACGAGGGGAAGGTGAAGTGAGTAGATCTACGGTGAAAGGGGGGGCAAGAGAAACGGACAGTTGACATGATTCAGTCTCTATCATACTTGCAAAGGTGATACGACGAAATTCTATATTATAAAATGGCTAGCCCCTACGAATGTCTACATCCTGTCTATCCATTTTCACATTGGAGAGCGATGGAGGCAGCAAGCAGGAGCTGTCAATTTTCTGTTTTGTTTTTGTTAAAGTTATTAGTCATATAGTAAAAATAGGCCAGTGAATGTAAAAAGTGGTTGGGCCTATATCGCTGGTGTTTCTTTTTAAGTTGTAATGGAGAAATGCCTTAGTTAGTTGTCAATCAATTTCAACTGTTTTCCATTCAGAAGAGAGTCGAGCCTAGAGCTCTAGGGGCCTCTATAAATTCATTGTAACTAAAGACAGAAGGGTTGAAAAATATTGTTGAAAACCTTTATGGGAATTCTGTGTATTGTTCTGTAAGACAGTTCTGAGACGTATTTTGAATAGAAATTGTAGAGTCGAGCTAATGTTTTCAGGGATTCTTGTGTAACTGGTCTTGTAGTTTGTTTCTCCCTTTTCTATGTTAATTGTGCATCTCTCATTGTTAATTTCAGTCTATAACATTCCTCCATGCTTGGTGCAGTGTGATAGTTAAGTAGAATTCATAGAAATATGTTCTGCTTATCTTTTTCCAAGTATTTCACCATTACTTCTCTGCTAAAGTTGATGTAGGATTCATTATTGTATGCCTTACATCAATGGGTTGTTTTCTTTCTCTTCTGTTTCACCAATTAAATTCACTTCAACTACAAGCTGTTTACTATCTCGCCCCTATGTTAATGCATTTGCGAAGCCCTTGTGAATAACTTTTTAGAGTTTTGCCTAACGTGACTCCATTGCCTAAAATAGAGATTCATATGTTTCAGCCAACGACGTTTAAACCATTTTGTTCCCACAGAAATCTGATCTTTTGTATTGTTGTAATTGAATATTATTGATGATGAATGCTAGTGTGTATTTTCACTATTGACACCTTTGATTATTCCAGTATTTCATATGTTTGTAGAGAGAACCCTCTCAGACTAAGTTGGGTTAGTAGCTTAAGTCTAAAGATTGGTTAGTGGTTACCCCAGTTTTCCCTCTCCCATAACCTAGGGGGTCATTTTGGGTGATAAGAAATTGGCGCTATTACCGGGGAGCAATTGCCTTATCATCCCTGGAGAATGACAAAGGCTGATTCCCTCAGTCTTTAATCAGAATTTGCAGACTTCATCGAAAGGGGACCTCAGTGCCTTTAAAACATGGAAGAATCAAGACCCAGGTATCAAGCCATCAATTTCTCCAAAGAGATATTGTTCTTCTGTATCATTCTTCTTTTACCTTTATGTATATATATCAAGAAAAATTTTCTCCATCGAAGAGCTCTAGGTCATGAGAGACCCTCCTTTGTATATCCCTCTCTAGGTCTTACAAATATATATCCTCCTTTAACCCCTAGAGATGATGCCATTTCTTCTTCTGAACATCATAAGGTCCGTAACCAGCCTTACAAATCCCATGAGAGTGAGGCTTAAAATACCCTCCCCGTACATGCTCCTTTGCCTTTCAGATATCAGCCAAGATATGACCCGTTGAAGCTGCCCCCTGTTCTTCATGACTATCCTCCCAAATACCATAAATACCTTCCTACATTTGACGGAGAAATTGAAAGCCTTACTGTTGAGAAACATCTTCAAGGCTTTGAACATTTTCTCGATCTTTTTGAAGTGGAGCATGATGATGTTTGTATGAGGACTTTCGCCTAATCCTTCCAAGGAGATGTGAAGCAATGGTTCAACCATTTACAACCCAGGTCTATAGATACATGGTAGGGGCTTTCTGAAGTTTTCTTGGAGTTTTGGGGGAGGAGAAGGTTGTGGGACCTAGTTCTTTCAGAGTTTTACTCCACGAGAAGGCATGAAGGAGTAGTCATGTCCAGCTTTAACAGAAGGTTTTCAAGATTCTACCATGATATGCCCAGGGAAACTTGGCCCCTAGAGAATGCTGCTAAGTTACACTATGCGTCTATCTTTCCTCCTGATTTATCTTTCCTTCTTTTGGAAAGAAATTCTTCTAATTTGCAACATATGTTCATTGATGCTTTGGAGGTTGAAGACAATCTCAGGATGTCTGGGAAAATTTCAGACATAGATAATGATAAAAGAATTGAAGAAGAAATAGGATTCGAAGAGAGACATGAACAACCCAATATTTTCTATAATGAACAGAGAGGTGATCATCCTGGTGATATGTCAGAAGAAGGTAATTCTGATTTGCTTTATGTAAATTACAATCAACTTGCTGAATTTTTTGTTAGTGATGGTTTTGAAGAAAAATTCAGTCCACCTAAGTATGACGAGTATGAGGAGTGTGAAGAAGACTGCTTGTGTATTGTACTAGCTTAAAAATTTATAAGTTCCAGGGAAGCTAATGAAGAAAATCTTATCACTATCCATGATCAAACCTCTAAAGAGGAACATCCTGAAAATGATTGTTCACCCCTCTGTTATTCTTCACTTGAATTGATAAAGCAAAAAATCAGCGCTTCTAATAAAAAACAAAAATCTAAGATGGGAAGCTTCATAAACCTTTTTGAAATAGATGATAAAAAGGAAGAGCTAGAGTGCAATCAGCCCCAACACTTAGAAGAAGCAGAGGTTTGCAATGGGGAAGAGAAGTACCAAACAGAAAGTCAGGACTCTTTTTCACAGTTATAATTTTTATATCAAGAGAATTTTGTTGCACTTAATTTTATTGAAAAATTTAATGATATTTCTACTGCGTTTGATCAAGTTGTAAACTCTAAGGTTTCAGATGAAATTGGTAATGATTTTTATATTGTTTCTCCCAAGTTGGGTGAGAATTTTCTTCAACTTTGTCAGTTGTCATGTGATTCAGAAAAAGATCAGAATAGTCAGATAAGTTCTTCTCCATGTCATTCGACTTCAGAATCTTTTTGTTCAGAGGGAGATTTTTCTTTTAATACATTTGAAGATTAGAATGATATTTCTTTTGAAATCCAAGAAAAGCTTCAGTTCTATCAGAATGAGGTACATATGTTCGATTGTCCAATATCTCCTGCAAGTCAAAGTCTTTCATTTATTGAATTATATAAAGAAACAAATCTACATGATAGTATCGATGTTTCGTCTGAATGTTGTCATGAAAATCAGATCTATATGCTCAATATAAAGGACAAAGGGATGACTATACTGCTCAAAGTCTGTCTAAAATTCGGTGTGGAAGATTGCAAACGGAATTTCAATTAGGGCATCCTTGTTGTGACATAGAGAATGTGAACAATCAGAAAGAACCAGTTGGATATGCTCTTATGATTGGTCATAAAGAAATAGGAATCTTTCATTTTCTGGAAGACCCTTTCGCCAGTTTGTTGGAATCCTCAGAGAAGATGGAGTTTGTATTTTCCAAGCCGACGGGGAGGGGAAAATATTACCAGTTGGAGTTATCAACTGCCAAACTCTTTTTTCGGCCTGGAGGGATTGAATGTGAATTTCAATCAGGAAGCCATTTGCTTGACTAGCTTCATTGGAAGTGTGAGATTACATGATCCGTCCTTTATGCTCAGTAAATAGGGTAGGAACATCTGTATATAAATAAGCTTGGAAGTCAACCATTTTTGTTAATTTCAGTTTTTAATTTTTAGCAATCCATGTATTACGCATTTTTGGAGGATTTCAATAGGTTTTTCAGCTTCGGGTTTTTAGTTACGATTCTCGAATGGAGGGCCGGTTATAGGTTGAAGGTTGCAGTTGTTTGGGTAAAATCCGCCCAATGGATCAGGAACTTGGTCTCCGGATGTTCTTTTCTACCTCATAGGGAGGTTAGCATCTCCGGTTGGAGCTAGTTGTTAGCACTCAAATGGTGCTTGGTTTTGAAGAAGACTTTGGGATAGACAAGGGGATCTTGTGACCATAAATTTTTTCTAAAGGAAGCCAAACTCCCTAGTCATATTATCCCGAAGTAGAAAATAGTATGAACACAGGTGTGTTATTAACCAACGGGTCTACTCCTAAATTGATCAGCGTGAAAGATATGAAGGAGCAAATATTTACGGTGAGGATGATATGGCGCTAATATAGCATGCGTGGGAGAGAAGATGTATTCTAAATCACCGCCATCTGATTAAGTGGTGTGCTTCTTTCAACGGTTCAGATCTGGTGAGGGTAGATCGGCAGTCCATAATAATGGCGGTGATTTTAATCGCCGGTGCGCTAAGCGCACCCAAAATCACCGCAGTAGGTGAATACGCATCATCCAATGGTTGAGATTGGGAGTGTAATATTAACTTGAAAGGCCACGATGACGAGGGGAAGGTGAAGTGAGCATATCTATGGCGGAAGGGGGGCCAAGAGAAACGGACGGTTGACATGATTCAGTTGCTATCATACTTGCAAAGGTGATATGGCGAATTCTATATTATAAAATGGCTAGCCCCCATGAATGTCTACATCTTGTCTGTCCATTTGCACATTGGAGAGTGATGGAGGCAGCAAGCTGGAGCTATCAATTTTCTGTTTTGTTTTTGTTAAAGTTGTTAGTCATATAGTAAAAATAGGTCAGTGAATGTAAAAAGCGGTTGGGCCTATACCGCCGGTGTTTGTTTTTAAGTTGTAACAACGAAATGCCTTAGTTAGTTGTCAATCAATTGCAGTTGTTTTCCATTCAGAAGAGAGTCGAGCCTAGAGCTCTAGGGGCCTCTATAAATTCATTGTAACTAAAGACAGAAGGGTTGAAAAATATTGTTGAAAACCTTTATGGGAATTCTGTGTATTGTTCTATAAGACAGTTCTGAGCTATATTTTGAATAGAAATTGTAGAGCCGAGCTAATGTTTTCAGGGATTCTTGTGTAACTGGTCTTGTAGTCTGTTTCTCCCTTTTCTATGTTAATTGTGTAGCTCTCATTGTTAATTTCAGTCTGTAACATTCCTCCATGCTTGGTGCAGTGTCATAGTTAAGTAGAATTCATAGAAATATGCTCTGCTTATCTTTTTACAAGTATTTCACCATTACTTCTCTGCTAAAGTTGACGTAGGATTCATTATTGTATGCCTTGCATCAATGGGTTGTTTTCTTTCTCTTCTATTTCACCAATTAAATTCACTTCGACTACAAGCTGTTTACTATCTCGCCCCTGTGTTAATGCATTTGCGAAGCCCTTGTGAATAACTTTTTAGAGTTTTGCCTAACGTGACTCCATTGCCCAAAATAGAGATTCATACATTTCAGCCAATGACGTTTAAACCATTTTGTTCCCACAGTAAAAATCGTCCATTTATTGGACCTGCCACTTCCTCACCATTCAAATTCTGTAGGACAAAAGTATTGTTTCCCAAGATCTTAACCACTGAAAAAGGTCCTAGCCATAAATTATCGAATTTTTCATGTTTACCTTTGTCCTCATTCCGTGCATCCCACCTGAGAACCAAATCACCAACAGCAAAGACATCCTTTTTTATTTTTTTATCAAAACTTTCTTTTACCTTTTTTTTTCTGTGAATTTCAGCTTTTTCCAGAATGGCTTCTCTTTCCTGCTGCAATTGGATTATCTAAAACATCCTTCTCCTTATTTCATCAAGTTCTTCTTCAGTTTCCTGCAAAAAAATGATTACTGGGGAAACTAACTGAACAGGAAACAATGCATCAACTCCATATACCAACTGAAAAGGAGATGTCCCAATTGATTTCTTTATGGTTACCCTATCAGCCCAAAGAGAAAATTTTAATTTGGTGTCCCAACTCTTTCTATTTTCCAATAACATCTTCTTAATACTGTTCACGATACTTTTATTATAGGATTCTACTAATCCATTACCTTGTGGGTAATAAGGTGTGGACTGTTTCAAGCTAATGTTATTTTCTTCACAAAACTTCACCATCTTTTTTAGATTTAAAAGCTGGGGCATTGTCAATGATTAGCTTCCTAGGACATCCAAATCTACTTAGAATATTGTCCTACAAGAAACTCATAATAATTTGATCTATTACTCTTCTTGTAGGGATTTCCTCCACCCATTTAGTAAAAAAGTCATTAGCAGTTAAAATCCATTTATGTTGACCACTAGAGGCAGGATGAATCTCTCCTATAAAATCTAGACCCACTGTTGAAATGGAACATTTACTGCTATGGGATTTAAAGGTAAAGACTGTAACTTGTGCTTACCTGCAAACTTTTGGCACTCCATACAAGCTCTAACCTAATGATACACATATAAAAAAAGGGAAGGCCAATAATATCCCACTCTCAAGATTTTAAATGTAGTGGCTTTCCAATATTTGTGTCCCCCACAAACACCACCATGCAATTCTGTAGTAATAGCATCGGCCTCTGACCTATCCAAACACTTCAACAATATACCTCCAGGATCTTTCCAGTATAAAAATTGATCCACTAAAACATATTTGAGAGCTTTCAATTTTAAAGATCTACACTCATTCTTATTCAAATCCATAGGACATTGTAAATGCAGCAAGAAATATACAATTTTTTCATACCATGGAGAATCAGAATACCTGCTATAAATATGTTCCTCATTCTGCTCTATTGACACATGTTGCTCTGAATGTTCAGCCATTAGATGAAGATTTAATACCTGACAATTTGATTCTACTAGAAGCTTGGCTAAACCCTTCCCTTTCACCAGTTTGGTAGGTTTAATGTCAACATCATAATCCATAACTTTGGCTATCCATTTGCCTTTTTTTCCCTCACTGTCAGGTTGTACCAATATTTCCTTAACTGCTGAACTTGGAACATAGGCTAAATTTTTTGAATGCAAAACATAAATTCTGAAAAAATTGAGATATTTCACTAATGCATATGCTTGCTTTTCCATTGTATTATATTTAAGCTCTGAATCTCTTAATGTTTTGCTGAAGAAAGAGATTGGTTGTTCTAAGTCATTTGCATTTTTTTGGAGTAAAACAACAGCTATAGTATCTTCAAATGCAAATGAGA
The DNA here is from genome assembly GCA_027924585.1 of Larix kaempferi. Lineage (NCBI taxonomy): Eukaryota > Viridiplantae > Streptophyta > Pinopsida > Pinales > Pinaceae > Larix > Larix kaempferi. Next base: position 4,953,436 of record BSBM01000203.1, on the reverse strand, counting down.
AAATTGCAAAATATTTGGTATAATCAAGAGTTGTTAAAACTGGTGCTTCTATGAGTTCCTGCTTTATCCATTCAAATGAGTGTCTAGCTTGATCTGAACATGCAACTTCCCTGCCCTTTTTAAGCATCTCAGTGATATGTTTAATAATCTCTGCAAGGTTAGGAATAAACCATCTTAAGAAATTGATTTTCCCAATAAAAGATTGAATTTCCTCTTTATTTCTAGGGATAGTGATTTTCAAGATAGCCTTTACTTGTTCTGGGTCTATCTGATCATTTTGGGTTCAGCTTCAGAACCAATATTGCAACTTAAAACATCTTCTTCAGTGGCTTGCGGTGTAGGTTTCAACAGTCTGTCATCCTCTGGGAACAACCTTTCAAGTGGGACAAGTCCCTTAGGAATGAAGTTTCCTTTTAACTCAACAATTTTATGGTCAACAATTAAATCTTTTGCATAGGAAACTTTTTCAGCCAAGTCAACATCTTGATCTTGGTCAATTGAATCATCTGCAAATTCAGCTGTTAATTCCAAAAACTCCTTTATCTCCTGATCATCATAAAATATTTTCCAGTGTTTGATGTCATCTGGAAGAGATGGATGGTATCTTACATCAATGGGATACTTCAAATGTGTTAATTTTGGAACTTTGAAGTAAGCTGCTGCCAAGGCTAGTGAATCTATTGTCTGATTATAATCTCTTGGGATATAAGTTATATTGAAAGCTAAGAAGAAATTATCTATCAAATCCCAAACTTCATTTCTATAGACTTTCAACAATTTCTGTTTTACCAGATAAAAATTCTTGACCTGCTGAACAATCAATTCGGAGTCGCCAAATAAATCAATCTTTTGAATATTTAAATCTTTTGCAGCTCGCAATCCCAAAACCAATGTCTCATATTCAGCAGTATTATTGGTTGTTTGAAATTCCAGCTTATACATGAGAGAAATAATTTCACCTCCAGTAGAAATGAGCAGAACACCTGCTCCTGCTCCTTCCTTACTTGATGCTCCATCAAAATACATTTTCCATATACCTTCCTGCTCTTCCTTCTTTTACTGAATAGGATTAACTTTCTGCACTTGCAAAACCTCTGTAGAATCATCATTCTGAACTTGTAATACACTTGTAACATCATCATTCAAATGTAACATGCAAGAACCCATATCTGCATGTACTAAGTAAATAGGATGGTTTGTAGGGTTCTTATAATCACTTACCAAGAATGCCAGTTGCACTTCTTTATAAAGCCTTCTATATTCTCCTCCAAATATAGGTACTGAAGCATAAGACAAATCCATCTAAAGGGTTCCTCCTACCCTTTTTTCCCATGACCATGATAACAACATACCAAATCTAGGAGTTACATTATCTACAACAACATCCATACGTATACTTTTCATGGGAAGTTGTGCAAGGCTGACAACCAGATCTTTGATGACCCTCAGAAATTTCACTGCTCTAGAATCAAAGGTATACAAGTCATGATAAAGTTTAGTAACAGAAATCCCTAAAGCTTCCATGACTACCTTAGGCATGAGATTATGTGAAGCACTTGAGTCTAGGAGACAGTTATGTAACATTTGATCATGAATAGTGAGTGTGATATAAAATGGAGGGGGATAAACAAATTTACCATCTGGTTGATGATCTGTTTTTGAGCCAGTACTAATAGTTGGATTCTCTTCCTGCAAATTAATCACATATGAAGGAATGGAAGCAATTGGAGAATTCAAAATTTTAAGAGTAGGCTCTTTGTATGATTTGCTCCTAACCAGCTCAGTCAGTGGAATAGGAATCTTAATTTTGTTGATTTCATGTTCTAGATTAAAATTAACAAGTTTTCCTAGCTCTTCTGTTTTTGTGACTTTACTCTTATCCTTTTGTGTCTCTTGTTTTTTCTCAAAATTCAAATGTTATTTAGTAGGAAAGGTCCTTACCTTCTTTTTTCCAATTGCTGCTTGCTTCACTCCTGATCTGAGACCATATGACTTCTATTGTGCTTCTTGATAAATTTTTGTTTCCTGCTCAAAACAATCTGACTCAAAATAATCTGCCAGCTTTGCATCATGATAATCATCCTTAGCTACAAAATTAGAAGAAGGAAAATCATCTAATTGATTAATATCAGGTTCTAAATCTTCAACTTCTCCTTCATCTATTTCATAAGACTCATCATCCCTTATCAAATTATTTTGGAAAGGTGGTTGTACCCTTTGATCCTCATTATCTCTTCTCTCCCTTTGAATATCATTATTCCTTCTTTCTCTTGGAATAAACCTTGGGGGAAATGGTCATCTAAACTGATTTGGGTTTCTATTATCATTATCTTGAACAGGCCTATTTTGACTTTTATTTTATGTTTCCAGCCTACTAACCTTTGCAGATAATTTTTTTATGATCTTACTCATTTCATCCATATTACTGTCTGAGGCCTTTCCTGTAGGAATAGATGGAACCATTTTCTTCTTTCCTTTTCTATCAACCATTTGAAATTTTGCCTCTTCTTTAAGTTTATTTGAAGCAAGTATGTTGGATTCAACTTCTAAAGCTGCTTCCTGCATATTCAATAGAGACAAAGATTTTCTTTCCCTTAACCATAAAGAAAACTGATAATCAAAAGCATTTGCGTAGGTTAACTTTGTTGATGTTTCAGTAGGTTTTATTTCAGCTTGAATCCTACTGTACATTTTCTTGAAACGCTTAGAAAAATCTCCAATAGGCTCATCCTTCTTTCTTTTCAGTGCTCCAAACTCTTTGATGTAATACAGGTAATCTTTAGTATCTCCCCATTGTTTCATGAACACTTCTTCTAAAGAATCAATACCATCTATAGATTTTGGTGGTAGTTCTCTAAACCATTTTCATACTTCACCATCTAGACTTTGAACAAAAACCCTCATCCACACATCTTGATGTTCAAAATTATGATTATCATCATAACTGAGGTATGTATTCCAATGCTCCTCTGCTGTAACACCTCCCTAACCATTGAATCTTGGGAGATATTTCTGATAGTCTCCACCTAGGAGAGCATTTAAAGGATGAGGCAATACTAGAGGGGCATATCTGGTTGCTACCATAGAAGCCATCCTATCTGGGGGTTGACTAGCCATATTTCGTGGATTATATATATGTGAGGAAGATGGCTGATTTTGTGGAGATGGTGGTTTAGTATGTGGAGGAGATGGCACTTCAATTTTCAATTGGCCAATAATAATTCTGCTAGTGAGAGGTATATAAGGTGCTGTCAAAGACTTTAAAGTGAAGGTTTCCTCTGGTATATGCTTACGTTCAGAAGTTAGAGGATTTGAATAAACCTCAAAATCATCAATCTGAGTAGGTTTAAAGTCTTCGAATTCGGGAATGCACACAGATAAACCTAATTTTCTTTCTTCTTGAGTATCCAACAATTCAGAAGGTATAGTTGTAGCTAAAGAATACTGAGGGTTATTGGATGATGGGAAATCAATTTTCTTTTTTCTATCTTCTCTTAGAATCCTTTCTGGATCAGAAACCCTTGAGTGCAGAGGAGATAAAGGATTTCCTCAAGTCCCTATCTGTCTTGAAGCCACTGTAACTTTCTGAAATACAAGGTGAATGTGTAGTCTGCAAACAAATTATCCTGATCTTGTTCACCCTCCAACATTAGATGTAAAGATGTAAAATACCCAGGGAAGATGTACTTTCGTTCCTCCGTTCCCCGACAATGGTGCCAAAAGATGTTATCACTAGAGTTGAACCTAGACTACTGGGGTTCAAGCCGAGGGAAATCTTAACAATAAATAAAAGATAACTGCTTTATGGAATTTGGTGGTAGGTAGACAATCACTACAGTAATCAAGCTAGGTTTAAATATTGAACAGCAGGAGATGTATCGCTATCATGGAGATTAATAAGACAGAGCTACAAGCATAGCTTTATGAAAGAAATTAATCGGTTCTACATCAAGCATCTAAAGATAATTGCATATTAATCATAAGAATCTTGTCATGGATTAATGAGACCACATACAAGACAAAATCATGACAACATGTAATTCATTTATTAAAGCAAAACAGGCTCATATGATCATAATAATTTCAAAGCATCTATTTCATATTAACACAAAGCAAAATGCATACATGCTTTCCATTCGTGATTAAAGTCTGACTTCCATAATATGTTCCAACCTCTATCATACCTCATCACTGTCTATTATATACAAAAAGATATAATACTGAAAACAATTTGATGATCCACTTTCTAAGGATCCGAATATCCAAAAATAGATAGTTTTAATTATAAAAATAAACTTGGATACTCTTCAATAACTAATTCATTAAAAAGATGACAGTTGTATAATTCAACTATTTTATTCTAAGAAACAACTGTGTGTCTAGAAGACATTCTATTCATTCAAACTTATCTAAACATGACCTGGCTCCATCATAAGAGTAGTAGTATCTTTTCCATCAGCTAAAGATCTTTTTGCTTCCAAAATTTGAAGTCGAGCCTGCAGTTCTTCATTTCACTGTTTTACTACCCTTTTCTTTGTCAGGATCTGTTTGGACATTGTCACAATTTCTTGATATTTTACATCTCTTTCCTATAGGTCTTCCCAAAGTCTTTTATTTGCAGTCATCAAGTCCTCATTAGACTTTTGGAGACGTAGATTCTGTTCTTTAAGAAATTGTAAAGACCTTTTATCTTCATCCAATTCCAGAATTGATTTTATTTTTTCCATTTGCACAGGAGTTTCATAAGCCTCTAAGATTTTTGAACTTTCACTAATTTCATACTCAATGACTCTCTGTTTGTCCCAACAAATTTCTTCTGGTATCTGCCCAACATTATCCCTTTGGATTTCAATCATCATCTGCTCTATCTTGAGACACTCCTAATCTGAAAACTGCTTCTTTTCTTCACCAGAAGACCCTTTTATGACTATAACCTCATTCTTCTTCAGTTTCATTTCCATCTCCAATTTGCTTCTAGATCTGGTTCTAGGATTCAATTTTGATTCAATTTTGGTTTCACCCTGTTCCTCATCTTTTGAACTTGTATTTTTATAGTTGGGCACATCAGGGTGTTTTTACACATTCAATAGTAACTGATACTTCTGAAAACTCATCATTAATAGAAAACTGCTCTGTAAAATCCTTACCCTGTACATTTGTTGGTTTTGTTGCTCCTTTCATTTGCTTAACTGAACTTCTGGATTGGTTTTCTTTTTCCTTATCCTTACAAGGCTTGTGTTTTTCTGTTTCAAACCCTAACCCAATGAGGAAATGGTCCCAGGTTTGACCATTCTTGCTTAACTGAAAAACTATTAACAGCTTTATCAGCCCTTGATGAAAGATAGAATGGGCAGTATGATCTTGACGACTCTGAACCAAAGCAAGTATCTTTTTCAAAGTTTTTAACAAATAAAATGGAAAATTAAGATTCAAATCTCCATTAAGATGCATTAGAAATCTTAAATGGCACCTTAAAACCCTGCCGTAATGACCCTCATAGGTAATGTAATTTTGAACCATTTCTTATGGAATTCTCCATTCTGGTTGAAGCTTACTCACATGTATTCCATTTTTCCAATTTAATTCTTCAAACCCTAGTAATAAGAACTTATTGTAATCAACTTCGAAAGCTTGCTATTTGAACCACTTTTCACCTTGTACCCGGGACTCCAATGGCTTCTGCAATAGATTTTTCATCAACCCTAACCTTTAAACCTTCGAAATGTACAATTCCATCTCTATATTTTTTATAAAAGCTCTGGTGACTTGTATATTATAACCCTGCAACCTTTCACAGAAAGAGAACCAACCAGCAGCTCTCACCAATTGTGCAGATCTTGGAAACTGTGTGATCCACTGTATGTTATCTGGTTCCAATTTGCAAATTAAACCTCTAGGTTTCTTGGTCTTCATCATGGTGCAAGATATTCCCCATGACCTATCCCTATTTAACTTCATAAAACACAAACCAGAACAAAATGAAAGACACTGCAATGTTAACTTGAAAGCCGATAACTCATGTCCATCATTCGTGATGATGTTCATCAGTGTATGTACAGCTTTGATCTAACTGTTTCATTCTTATGGAATGCCACGATCTCGTACCTTTTGTCTTTGCTTTAATGAATATATATTCTATTTCAAAACCATAATATAATCTCTTGCCACCCATATCCATTTAATGAATGTGCATACTTATTACCAGCAGCTTTATTACCCTTAACATTCTATATATGCTGCCAGGATATAATTCATTAATCAAATGAAGAATACCCATGTTCTAAGCACGATAAAACTAATCAAAGCATTTGTGTCATTTTAACTAAGAAATAAAACCTTTTGAAATTCGAATGAACCATGATCCTTGTTTTAATTTTAATAAGTGAAACATTTAAAATAAAAAACAAACTAGGGTAAAAATGAAAAGAATAAAAACAAATATTTTAAAAGAAAACTAAGTTGATATGAGGAATAGTAACTATACAAGTTTGGGCATTCTAGAGTAAATCTAGAATACAACCCTAGAGATAACACACTCCATCACTACTTCACTCTGTCACAAACATAAATTAAATAATAAATAAATATAAACTAACAATTAATTATTAATAATTATAATTATAATTATTCTAAGAGGACACAACTCCTCTCAAAAGGTGCCTAACAATATATAAAAGAGGCCCTCAATGTAATATTAATCATCACATTCAATTATTATTTAATATGTATTACTTATGAAGATGGATTTTGCTACGAACATAAAATAAGATAATAATTAGGTTAACAAAGTTAGGTTATGAAATGAGGCGTCTCCTCAACATCAAATGCCCGAGCCTTATTTAAGGCAGGGCCATCATTGTAACATATCATATTTTATCCTATCATCTAATATATTATTCAATATGAGAGTCATATTCGACTATTAACAGTCCAACCAGATACGGTTGCTGCATTTGGTATCAGAGCCCCTTCTTGGGCATCTCTACTTTGGCTTTTGGCTAAATTACAGAACTTTGTTTGAGCATTAAGAGTTTCTCTTATATTTGTGGTCGTTGACCAAGAAGCAAGCAGGCCCTTGGCCTACCCCACTGTGCCTCCACTCCACTACACTCTGTCACAACCTACGCTCCCCACTCCTCTCTTCCCCTCCTACACCTCACTCCCATCACTTCCCTCCCACACGGTCTCCACTCTTCCCATCCCCACATGTCGTCCTCCCGTGCATCCTCCCAGTGCTCACCATTCACACACGCAGCTCTTTGCTGCTACGACCCACACGTCCCCCATTTCACACACACAGCCTCCTTCCCTCACTATGCTTCCTGCTCGCACCCCCAATTCCACCTTCGCCCTGCACTCCGTGTCCATTCCCCAACTCCACCTTTGCCCTCTCCTCTGTGTTCTTCTCCCTCCTTTCGATTTCCAATCTCCCTTCCATTCCATAAACCCCATCTCCACTCTTTCCTTCCTCCACCGCATGCCATCCTCCATGCCTACCTCGTCCACTCAACACCTTCCACCAGCTTCCACCATCCATCATTCAACCTCCTCCCAACGCTGCACTCCCCAGCCTCCCCTCTGTGCTCTTTCTGTCATCCCTACACTCAACTCCACTGCGGCTTCCCTCCATCTAGCCTGCACGCCCCACCACTCCACTTCGTTGCTCCCCAGTCGTGCCCAGCTCTGTGCCAGCTCCTGTCCCTCCCTACGCCTGCCCCCATTCCTCCACCCACCTCGCGGGCCACTCCATACCAGCCACCGCAATGCCGAGCCATCCCAATCGCCAGCCCTCCATTCCCTTCCCACTCGTCCATGCAGCAGCTCCACACGTGCTCACCCACGTTGCTCCTCAAAGCCACCCTCCACCTCCACGTCCACCCTCCGCTCTCTCAACCGTCCTCCCCCACGACTCCGCCTCCCAATCACCACAAACCCTAAACAAACTTTCAAAAAAAATAAATATTAAACATTAGAATATTATTATATTGTTTAAATATTCTAATTTTTGGAAAATTTTATATTTTAAACTATATATATAGTTTAAAAAGATATTAATAATAATATTATTAATTAATTAATTAATAATTATTATTATTTAAAAATAAAAATAAAATAAAAAGAAATAATATTATTATTTTATTAAAATAATAATTATTTTTGGAAAACAAAGAGATAAGAAGAATCGAAGAAGACAAAATCAAGAAAAGGTCAAAGAAGATCATCGCTCGTTAGAGAAGACAAAATTAAGACGTCAAAGTCAAAGTTAAAGGAAGACTCCTTCGTCAAAATAATTGAGGCTATCTACCATTAGAGAAGTCAAAATCAAAGACCTTCTATCATCGAAAAAGTCTAATACTATCTATCTTCGAAGAAGTCGAGATCATGGAATCTGGTTTGCGACTACGAATAGAGGAATTAGAAGCCAATTTAAAGCATTATCGAAAAAACAATGAAGAATTGTGCGACATAAATAACAAATTAGAAATAAGAATGGAATTACAAGCAAGGTCCAATGAAATAAAAATCTCTGACCAGGAAAGGTGTATAGAAAAATTGTATGCGCAAATTGATGAATTAAAAACTGAAAATGAATTCAATCAAAGGTTAGGAAATCAAGATATAAAGAAGGAAATAAATAATTATGAAGCATAAATAATATGCTTGAACAAAATCGTTAGCGACAAAGATGAAGATCTAACGTAGATATGACATAAATTAAAAAGTCAAGAATCAGAAGTTGGCCAATGTCGACAACAGATAAAATTTATTCAACCACAAAATGACGACTCTAAAAAGACACATAAGTCAGATATCGCAAAGAGTAAGAAAGCATTATCCAACAATGCTGAAGAAATTTTCAGACTAAGAAATCATAACAAGATACTAGTCACAAAAATTAAGAAATTGAAAAATAGCTAGAAGATAGAACAATCTAGGGACGACATTGAAGGGAAGCTTCTAGAGAAGAAAGAAGAAAACAGTTGCATCAGAAGTCATAATGAAGATCTTAAGGAACAACTTAAGATGTATGAAAATGACAGAAAATCACAAGGAGAAGTGATTAAGAAGTTTCAAAATGATAACATGCAGTTAGAAAACAAGTTGGAAAAAATACAAAACGAAACCTTAAAACCTCAAGGGACGAAAATACAACTTCCAACTTAGATCAATGCTCAAAAGACGACACTCATAAAAGAAAATGACATTGAGAAAATTCCCTATCGACACCCCAACCATAAAAATCGATATTCTGAAAAGTGGGAAATGTCGAAAGACGATGGTACTAATGTGATCAAAGCTATTGACGACAGATCAGTGGGGAATCCCAACAGTCAGCAACAAATCAATTTGGGATGGATTGACCCATCCACATATCGGAAGTTATGCTCTACACTTAGTAGTTCGTATCGACATGTTTCGTTAGCCATGACATCACAAAGAACAATGCGACAAAATTATAAATCTTTGAGGACAAAGCCTTTCTAAGAGAGTGGAAATGCTACGAACATAAAATAAGATAATAATTAAATAATTAATAATTAGGTTAACTAAGTTAGGTTATGAAATGAGGCATCTCCTCAACATCAAATGCCCGAGCCATATTTAAGGCAGGGCCATCATTGTAACATATCATATTTTATCCTATCATCTAATATATTATTCAATATGAGAGTCGGATTCGACTATTAACAGTCCAACCGGATACAGTTGCTGCAGATTCTCTTCTTTATCCGGATATTGATTCCCATAACACATGGATACGGTGTTACATTCGTAGCAGAGTGGTCTCTCTCCCATGAGCTTGGATTCGGCTCGTCAACAATTTCCCTCACCACTATCGGTCTACACCCACCTCCACTCACTGCCATATTTCGTCTCCTCTTAATTCACACATCACACCCCTCCCCCTTCTTCATGCGCATCACTTCCAATATCCACATACAACCTTCCACTCTCCCCTCTCAACACATGTGCATCCCCACCAGCTTCACATCCCTTCCACGTTGCACCACTCCACCACTTCATTCTCCACGCATCTCCTCCCTCACTCTGTTTCTCCACTTTCTCACGCCCAACTTTCCCCCAGTCTATCCTTCATTACTATTCACGCTTCTCTCTCCTCCCTCCTTCTTCCTCCTAAGCACCACCACTCGCCTACCCGTCGTCTCTGCTACACCCATGCTCCCATGTCTCTTCTCCTCATCTCTCATATCGCCCCCACCTCTCCATACTGATCCCATGCACGTTGACCACCTACATACATCCCTTCTCTCCCCATTGCACAGTCGTCACTTATCCTCCCACCTCCCTCTACGCTTAATCCAACCTCCACTTCACACTTCCAGCACCTGTAACTCCCCAGCCATAGCCCAGCTTCATCCTCTCTTGTCCCTACATGTCCACGTGTCAAACCTAGGTCGTAGCACCTTGCCATCCCCACTTGCGCCCCCGTGTGCCTCCAAAAATGCCCTCCATTCCTCCTTTCAGCATTTGAATCGCCACATGTGCCTCATTCCCCACCCACGCAACTCCTTCCTTCATGCCTCAGCCTCTATCGAGCCTCCCTTCCCTTTGCGCTACATGTCCACACCCGCACCCTCCTCCTCCCTAACTGCTTGTGCCCTTCCCCCTCCATGTGTTCCCTACCTCTCCCCATCACCCTTCCGCCCTCTCCAACCCCCGCCACCATCCAACCCTTCCTTTCGCCACCTCCTTCCCTATCCACGTCACCCTGCACACAAACCAACCAAAAAAAAAGTTAATATATATATATTTTATAATAATAGTACTATTATTATAAAATATTTTTTAAAAAGGAAAAAATATATTAAAATCTCTCTCTCTCTCTCTATATATATATATATATAATTTTTTTTTTTAAGTAATAATAATAATTATCAATATCCTTCTCATAATTAATTAGGATTTATTATTCATTAGTTCTAGAATTTTTTTACAATTAGCCATGAAGTCAATGTGGGACGAATTGAATGAGATCTCAAATCGATTTCATAGGAAAATGGACAAAATGTTTGATTGGATGGAACAATCAGTTGTAAAAGCTGCTCGAAAAGCTATTGACGACACCTTCAATAAAATAATCCAACAAAGCAACCCGAAGGCCTCTGAAGACAAAGACTCTGAAACTAAATCTAAATATGATTTTCAAAGCCCGGAAGAAAAACCATATAAAGAACATGAAAATGATAAAGAGGAAGATACATAAAACTATTATGTCAACCAAGATGAGAGTACGGATCTTGATCAAAATTGAGGCAAGAAGCAATCCAATTGTGCAATTAAGTATCTGACAGAAGCTATATGCACGAAGGAAGAAAATACAAAGGAACTTTTGATAAAGACTAAAGAAAAGGGCAGTAATGAAGATCAATACGTCAACAAGAATGTCACAAACATAAACACACGAAGAGAAGATGTCATCATAAGGACCACTATAAAGAACATCAATAAGAACAACTATAAGGTTAATCAAAATAACACCATGAAAATAGTTATCATGGGAAAGTTGATCGAGTATGTTCAATCGACAACAAAAATAGTTAAAAGTAACAACCAAGCAAGCGGTAAAAGCATAAACGAAACTTCACCAAATATAGATTTAATACAGATTCCGAAGCAAAAGAAACAAAAGGAAGTAATGGTCGTAATCAAACTTGCATGTCTCAAGCCATTAGTTCGACATATAGCCAGAATAAAATGACATCAACAAACTAAGCTTTGATGAAAAAGCTTCCCTTAAGGGGAAGGCAGTGTCACAAACATAAATTAAATAATAAATAAATATAAACTAACAATTAATTATTAATAATTATAATTATAATTATTCTAAGAGGACATGACTTCTCACAAAAGGTGCCTAACAATATATAAAAGAGGCCCTTAATGTAATATTAATCATCACATTCAATTATTATTCAATATGCATTACTTATGAAGATGGATTCTCTTCTTTATCCGGATACGGATTCCCATAACACACGGATACGGTGTTACACACTCATATTACTAAGAGAACAGCCTTCAAAGACTTCTGGAGAAACATAAATATGAGTAGATCCTAGATCAATCAAAACAGAAATAGATTGCTTAGCAATATTACCTTCAACTTTCACCATCGTTGATTGATGGTCTTCCCGATGATTATCCAATGTTGCATAAATTCGAGGCGTTTCCCTTGCCATATTCTCCACTTTAGATGCTCCTTCTAAGTTGTTCAAGCTCCGGGGATTCTCCCTCCACTGTGGACAATATTTAAGCATGTGGTTTACTCCACATCCCCAAGATTGAAGTGGTCCTTTTAATGTTGTTTTTGCTACAACTGATGGTTGGTTTCCACTTCGTGCTTGTGTGCCCTGTGGAAAATTTCTTGGTTGATTGTTAAATGGTGGCTTGAATCCACTTTGTGCTTTCTCACCTTGTGGAAAAATTCTTGGCTGATTATTGAATGGTGGCTTGAATCCACTTTTCCTTTGATCAAACCTCCCTCTAAGATTTCCTTTCCATGTTGGGTGGACCTATGATTTTCCTTTTCTCTACTCATAGCAATGCATTCCCATCCTAATGGCTTCATCAAGACTTGGTGGATTAACAAACTCAATCCTATATCTGAAATTTTGAGGTAGACCACCAAGGAAGCATTGGATCTTTACCCTCTCATCTTTGATAAAGTCCACATACCTCAACAATTCTAAAATTTTATGGACATGTTCTTCCATAGATTTCTATTCCAACTTGATTTCATCGAATTCTTTCCTTTTGTTGTCATAATACCTACCAGAAAGGTATTTTTCCTTGAAATACTTCTTAAATCGCTCCCAGTTGATCCTCCTTTCACTGATCTTATTTACTTGTATGAGGTTCTCCCACCAAATTGAATCTCTACCATTTAGATTGTAAATGGCAATTTTGGCCTTTTCATTTTCTGAATAATCATGAATCCTGAAGTATTTCTTCATCCCATGCCTCTGCTTCTTGGCCAGTATTACCTTCTCCATCAAATGTGGGAGGCCTTGCCTTCCTAAATTCTCCTTGCGAATTCCTTTGGATTTCTTTCTTCCTTCAAAACTGCTAGAATTATGCCTTGGACTTCTTCGAGGGCCTCTTGAGTCACACGACCTGCTGAAAGAAGATCTTGAGGAGGGCATGCTACACTTTTTTCTCACAAAATTGTTTCTTGGGCTTGGAGTCATCTTCCTAGGACGACCTCTAGAGCACCTCTCTGCACCTCTTCCTTCTTTACCTACGTTGCTTGGGTTGGAACCAAGGTTTACCCTCTGCTACATATCAGTGAGGCTCTGCAAAATAACAGCATTGAGATGGTTCTATTCCTCTTGGGGCTTCATCAACCTTTCATTAAATATTATCATGGTTTCAACCAAATTCTGAGGAGTTATTTGCTCCCTTCTCCCATTGGATTCAGTCTCAGCATGTTCTTCTTGCACATTTTATCCTAGCACATCTTCATCGTGCTCGTAAGGATCCTAGGTGTCATTCATGGTCGCCATTTTCATTCAGAGATTACTTTCCCTTGCCTACTTCTCTCTGCTACAACTATTCAAATTCTATAATCTACAAACACTATGCATTATAGAGACGTTTATCAGACATCTTAGGAATACATATAAAACATAAAACATCCATATTTAATAGAAATGAGCTCATGGAATAATTCACAGAACTATTATGCCTTCTAATTTCGCCCAAGAAGACCTAGTGCTACAACCTTGGGATCTAATACCATTTGTAATGTCCTTGATCCCCTTAGTTCCCTTTAGAGTGATGGGGGAACAACCTAATAATATTTTTTTTCTAAACTGTCTACAACTCTACAAAACCAACTTTAGTCCGCAATACGTAGGACGCAATCCGCAAGCTGCAATCTGCAGCCGCAGTGCGAAAGTCGGAAGTCGACACTACAACACACAACTTCAAGAATTACGCCTTTGAATTACGCAATCTGTAGTATGCAATGCTGGAGTTGGAAAGTCAGAATCCCAATTTATCAACTACGGGAAAATTACACCTCTGACTTCCGCAATCCACAGTCTGAGATGCGGGAGTCGGAAGTCGGAACCCTGAATTCACATCTCTAGGAAAATTACGCCTTCGACTTTCGCAATCCGCAGTCCGTGATACGGGAGTCAGAATTCAGAACCCCAAATTCAAATCTCCAAGAAAATTAAGCCTTTGACTTCTGCAATACGCAGTTCGCGATGCAGGAGTTGGAAGTCCGAACCCCAAATTCACATCTACGGGAAAATTACGCCTCTAAATTCCGCAATCCACAGTCTGGGATGTAGGATTCAGAAGTCGGAACCCCAAATTCACATCTCCGGGAAAATCACTCCTTCAAATTCTGCAATCCGCAATCCACTTTGCGGAAGTTGGGAAGTTGGAACACCAAAATCACAACGTCGAAGAAAATACGCCTCTGACTTCTGCATTCCATAGTGCACTTCCGTAGTATAGGAGTCGGAAGGTGAGAATGTCAAATACACGGCGTCGAATAAAATATGCCTCCGACTTCTGCATTCCGCAGTGCGGAAGTCAGAAGGTCGGAACACCAAATTATCTGCCTCACTGAATCACGCCTTCGACTTTCGCGATCCACAATCCGCACTGTGGGTTCGGAGAGTTGGAAGTCGGCCATACCCCTGTCACTACCAACTTCTCAGGTTGATAACTTCCTCATCCTAAGTCCAATTTTGGAAAACTTGGTACCTTTGGAAATATCTCGGCCAACTCTATGCAATGGTGCGATTCTCTGCCACACCTGAGAAATTTGACTTTACCACTTTTCCAATCAAAATGATTCCCTCAACACCCTCAATGCCTATTTACCCCCCCCGTAAGGAGCTCTGGAATCACCCTGTCATGATCCCTCCCTTCATCTGACCCATAGAGGGGGCATGAACACAACAGGGGGTGTCTACTTCATCCCCTAAGCCCATATGTTAAAATAAAAACCTTCTAAATATGTGTGCAATGCATAGTAAATACACACAATGGAATTAAAGCTGATTAATGCATCTACAGACTTCCTCATGCAAGACTAATAGCATATTTAACACAAGAAAAATGATGGCCTCATGTTCAGGCTTATACACAGACTTCCTACTGATTAATTACATGTGATCATATCATTCAGATTGACTTGTAATAATAGACAAATAAAACATAGGAAGTAGCATCATTTAGGACCACAGAGAGCACTTATCTTTTAAGATGAAATTTTCCAAGCAAATGGCTATGTGAGAGAAAAATTCCACCAAACCATAGGTCTATGTCCAGCCTATACTCTTTCAGCTGAGAGACCATCCCCGATCCGGGTTGTGCATCCCTTAAGGAGGGACTAAACAGGCTCACTCACAGCCATGGTTTCACACAAACAAACATGCTAATCCAACACACAGTTGGGTTTATCAAGCATGTAAAATACAATGGAGGAGGATGCTAAGCCAGTGAGCTCAACCCCAGAGCTACATGCCTCTCAATTCTAACTCAATAACTCAAACATTCTTGGTACCTACCACACCCAACACAAGGAAGGTCCCCTTCTCTACTGCACAGTCCCTCATGTTCCCCTTCCCTCTAGTGCTCTTCAGGGTGGGAATAGAAAGGTTCAAGTTGTTGATTACTTGAAACTCTAGCCTTCATTGGGTTTATCAAGCAATTCCACCTTCTTTTATATTTCTTCTCTTTCATTCCCACTTGGATTTTCCCAATTTCTATGGCCAAAGCGACTCTGTCCCACCACTGAATCCTTGGCTATCAACTCAGGGTTTTCTCACGGGTTTATAAGCATCTCACACGCTGAAAATTTTCCCCATGGTTCAGGCCAATGGATCCCCTGTTGGATTAAACTTCTCACACGGATTTATGGGCGAATTCAGTACTCCAAATCGTGGTTTTTTCTCACAATCATGATTTTCCTTTCTTCCTTCATGTATGGGCTCGGTCCTGCATGAAAAATCCCTTTGTTAGTCAACAATCGAATGGGGATGAGGAAAGACAAACTTCCAATAGGTAGAGTGGATTTTGGATCAAGGAAAATGGAGCCCCATACCCTACCATCCGAAATTTTCAGGGCTTCCCATACTCCATCGACCTCATGAACAATTTTCTTCAACCACTTCCTTACAACAGAATTAAATGTCAGCAAGGAAGGTCAAATGGGTTCTCAGGATGACATTTGGCAGTCTATGGTTCAATCCCACAACCCCCTCACCTCTCCCTAGTGGATAAACATGGACCCCTCTTATTAGTTGCCCCCATAGCTATATTTTTTGGTATTTTTGTTGCAATATTAATATTTACATCATTTACAATGTCCCATGGATTAATAGCACATGGATAACATAATATCAAATACTTGCATTTTACATAAAATCGAGCATCCACTACCGGGGCCTTGTCCTTGAGATCCACGCTAGGAAAACATAGATCGCATGTATACAATATTTACATTGAAAGCCAATATGTCCTAAGGGTCAAAATGGGGGTATTACACGTTACTTATGCAAATAGAATATAGGTTTTGTAATTTTTCTAGGCCTTAATTTCATGCACAACCAAAATGGGATGCACCAGCTTTCTTAATCTTGAAGGACTATTGTAATTCAAATGATGTCAAATTATTTATATAAAGGAATATGATAGTTGAATGATCTATGATGACATGAGAATAAATAATAAAGGCCAATACTTAATTACCTAACTTCATTTCTTATAAGGTTCAATTAAGTGAATGATGATGCTCAATTTTTATTTCATATAAGAAGTGGAAAACCTATTTGAGCATGATATTGGAAATAAAACATTAATGATAATGGATTTTGATTTAAGATTTTTGTTAAATATATTTGTGACAATTATGGAATTCCCAGCAGACTTCATATATTTAAAATTATTTGAACTTAGTGGTTCACACCTTTGATATGTCATTTAATTATGAAAACTATTAAGAATTCAACAACTTTGAAAGCACACTTACTAATTCAAGACAGTCATAAAAGCAACATAATATTATCCATAATATTTCTAAGTGATACCCTATGGATAATGATGGCAAGTGGTGGCCTAAGAAGGAAAATTGAGGTCAACTACCTAGTCTAAACCTAAGAAATTAAAAAAAAATGATTAATATATTATATCTTAAGTCTAAAGTGGGTTTTTAATGTTCCAACACCCCCCCTTAAGCCTGAATTAGAGTGAGTAAAATATCATTAGGTCCCAAGCAATAAGGCTTATGGTCACCCCATTCCAATTATTATTCCCATGTAAACTGAGGAAACAGAGAAAACCTCATGGGAATAAAACCCTCCCTCAAAAATGGATACACCAAATATTAATGCTTCTCCAAACTCAAGTAGGTGTGAACTTCATCAGATGTCTGGAGGCTATCACGTTCCAAAAACATGTGCTTGAATTATCCATAGTGGATGCAAGAAAAATTGGAAGCTCTCTGAACTTGTTCTTTGAACCAAACTTGATTAGAACAAATGCATGAATATGGAAACCATTCTAGAACTTGAAATTCGAACCAACTGAGGTAGGATCAGCTCCATGAATGTGTAGATGGTTCCTTGAGATATCATTTGAACCAACAAGGATGAGATCATAACCAAAATCACCAAAATATGCATGAGACTTGAACCCAAGCGAATGGTAAGGTCCTCCATCTTTAGTGCAACTCTGAGAACATGTGCCAATGATCATGTAGAGAGAATGAAACAACTCTAAATTCTGATCTAACATACAAAATATCCAGTAGATAATAATTCTACACACTAGCAGACTCATGTGAAAGAGAGGATTTAAAAACCTCTTCAGATTCTAGAGCATAAACTGTCTTATCTTTCTCAAAATTTAGAATATAATAGTTATGAGAGAACATATGAGAATGGATGGAAATATCTTCAAAAAAATCATCTCCATTTCTTGTATCTTCTTCATCAACAGCATCAGGTTGTGCACCATAAGAGGATGTCTCTTCAATTTCAGGAACTAGTGTTGAAGATTCTGCAATTTGATCTTCCTCAAGGACAACTTCTTCAGAGAGGGTTGAGGCCGAGACTTCAGGAGTGAGAACACAAGAGGAGGTGTCAAATTCACTCTCCATATTGTTGATATGAACCTCATTTTTATTTCCAAAGAATCTATCCAAATTGGTCCAAAGATCCTTTGGGTATTCAACAAAATCAATAAGGTAGCGCATGCATGGAGAAAAAGCTAGACACATGGCTCCAAGAGCTCTGTCACAATCATTAAGACAACCATATTTATCTTCTGAGGATTAAGGATATGCAACAGATCCCATAGACACATCAAAGAGATCATGAATCTTAATATATGCGCTCATATTTGGATTCCATTCATAATAATTGAATGGTGTAAGAGGAGGAACTGAGTTTGAATCCATGAAGTTGTACCCACAAAACAAACTCTGAAACTTATATTGCAAGACTCATCTGGATATAAGCTATGAGATCCCTAATATATGATACCATATTATGATTCTATGTTTCTAATACCATGTCAGAAATTCTACAATCCAAGAATCTTGAAACAGGGAAGTCCTCACTAAAAGATTGCTCAGATATTAGCATAATTGAGAAGAAAAATTGAAGCAAAAATATGTGAGACTGAACAAAATTAATGCCAATTCCATAATGATCATATTCATTAATGAGAATAAAAATAATAATACATATCAGGAGAGAAAATTGAATACACTAAAGGCAATTTGAATGACTCACAAAAGCGGCCTTACTAAAAGCATAAAACCTCCCAAGGTGGCAAAATTACTTTCCAAATCAGTCTAAAGGCTCACGAATTGGAAAAAGCAATATTGGAAGCTCATGAGTGAAGAAAAATGAAAGAGATAATGGATTTTGGATAGAAAATCATGAAGGATGTGTTGTCCTAATCATAGAAATCTTGCCAAGTTAACTAGCTTTATCCTTAGCCACTAAAAAGCAGAAAAAGTAGGACAAAACAGTCTTAGGTAGGAAAGCACACTTACTAATTCAGGACAGTCATAAAAGCATAAATTTTTTATCCAGAATATTTCTAATTTCTTCCCTGTGGATAATGGTGGAAATTGGTGGCCTAAGAAGGAAAATTGAGGTCAACTACCTAGTCTAAATCTAGGAAATTAATAAAAAATGATTAATATATTATATCCTAAGTCTAAAGTGGGTTTTTAATGTTCCAACACTACAATATTTCATGTTCATGTGCTCAATGCTTGTATATCATTTAAATTGAATTATGCGGTTCAAGTAATTTGTGGTCTAGAATATTTGTATTTATGGATTACCTTTGTTAGCATGAAACCTTTAATCTTTGTTATGTGCGATCTATGATTCCTGAGATTCTGGCTTATATGAAAAGTCACAAATCGTGAATGAATAATATTTCTAGATCCTCAACACTCATCTTAGATCTTATTTCAATTCAAATGATTTGGTGATACTCATATAACACCCTCCTATGTGAAATTGGGATTCTTTGAGATCTCCATTTTGACATTTTAAAAAATTTTCTTTGATACTTTGATGATTAGAATGTGGCAAATTTAAATAATACAAATTAAGGATCTCAAATTCCCTCTGCAAAGTTCAAAATGACCCTATTGAGTATCTCTATTGTGGCATGTTTAAATGTTCATTTTAGTGAGGGAAATCTAATGCAATAAAAAAAATAAAGAGATCAAATGCCCTCTCCCAAAGAGCTAGCTAAAAACAATTATTGAAACGACATCTTAATATTAAATCTTCACAACAAATTGACACTTTTTGAAGATTTAGTCCATGTATCATTTAATTTTTTTTGAAGTGTTTCAAAATTGTAACCAAGAGAAAAGAAGGGTTCTAGAGCCTTAGTGTTCCACCTAGTCTCCACTCAAAGCTTAAATGACTTGGTATGTTACCTTCTACAAGTTGAATTCGACACCTTTTCTTTAAATGCGTGCCTCTTTGAATTTGATGCTAGTAAATCATTGATCTCGTAGGAGTCTATATTGTGGAAAAAGATATGATCAAACGTAAAGTAAGGTGAGAATATTGCAATCTTTCTAAGTGCCAATGCTTTCATTCTCCTCATCGATTCATTAACATGGGGACTTCACTCAATAAACCGCTATCATAGCACGTTCGTTCGTGGCATATGAAACAATACCCCTAATTTCACAAAATATTGGAAAATACCTTCCAAAATCATTTTTTTAACCCCCTCCTAATATGCCTTCCAAATTTTAAAAAACCCCTATTTTCACTAGATATTGTATGTATCAATTTTTTCATTAACATTTTTTATACCCCTTTATATTTCTACCTAGTATATTGATATGATACCCCTCTTATGACCCCACATGCATTCTACAATGCACCTTGCTTCTTTTGATGTATATTGTGGATGCACATTACTTCACCCACAATGCAATTACTCAACCACATATCATTATGATTTGCAACATCTAATGGTCTAATGAAGAGATAGGAGATCACTTCTTGTATGTCACTAGAGCCAATGCACATAGTACAACATTTAGATTTCATGTTACAGCTCCCCAATCGCTGACTAAGCTTGTTGTGGACTAGGTATCCAAGCCCCCAAGGACTGTAACAAAATTTAGGAGGTTGACTAAACCTCCCAAGGACTGTAATAGGCACGAGTGGTTGGGTATTCAAGCCCCTAAGTCCTATCGAGGGCCTATAACAGGCCCTGGAGGCTTAGAGCCTCCCAAGGCTATTGGTAACAACTTCTGAAGAACCTGCAATAATTAATTAATGCAAATACACGAGATATAAGAAATAATAGAACTTAGAATCACTTTTATATTGATCACGGGCCACTTCGAGGGGGCAACCTCCTTTGAGAAAGCTCAATACAATTAACTTCACGGTGCCTTCATAGGCCTCAACACACACTTATATACTAAGTCTAGGAGCCAATACCATGGGTCAATACTATGTGTCAATACAAACCATGGGCTAAGTCTAGGCACCAATACTATGAGTCAAAACCATGGGACATATAATACTATGGGACAACTTACAAAGCATATGCGTCCAATACTATGGGTCAATACTATGGGCTAATATAAACTATGGATCAACAAATACTACGGGACGACTTACAAAGCATATGCGTCCAACAACAATATACTAACAAAGTAAAGACATGGGTTCCTAACATCCCCTCTCCCTTAGAAAAAGCTTTGTCCTAAAAGCTTTAGATGTGGAAATTGATGCAGAATCTGAAGGAGTGGGTCCCCTGTAGTATCCTCGGGTTGCATTCTGAGCCACTGGCACCTTTGGAGTTTCAGGAAGGATTGCATGGAAGGCTGTAGATGAAGAAGAACCATATCAACGATGTGAAAAGTGCGCTCAGAACGGTGCTGATCGGCTTGCTGTTTCAGTCGAATTCTTGCCATGTGAAAATTGTCCTGCAGAATGAGAAGAAGTTGATCACGATTTCGAAGAATCGAGTCAATTGCCTGAACTGGGGAGCTGCTGAAGGTGTATGGAAGAAGAATTGGTGGTGCTTGTCCAGAGACTGCTTCATATGGTGTCCTTTGAGATGTGGTACTATACCACTGGAGCGCTTTTAGGAAATCCATAGAAATAGTTGTCCAAATCTGTGGAGGGATGGGCAAGGGTTCGAGAAGTCTCGAAAGGAGGTTCGTTTCACCCTTGTTGACCTGGAAAGTATCACAGTCAACCACCATCCGTTGAATTGTCCTTTTGAGTCCCTACCAAAAGAAGTTACATTGTTCCTGGTCATACGTTTTGAGGAACCCAGAGTGCCCTACTGATGAAGAAGCATGGAGTTCATAGAAGAGATAGCCCTGTTGAACAGATTGCAACCAATTTGGAACAAGCAGAGAAATAGTTGTAAGAGAAACTGGGTCATCAAATGTGCGAGGAGGATCATCTTCCACCATATTGTCCTTACCCTTCTGGTAAGTGGTCGCATAGTCATAACCCATGAGTTGGATAACCCATTTCAGGTGTGTTGGGGAGGAGACCCATTGTTCCAGGAAAGTTTCCAGACTCTGGAGATCAGTCTTGATGCAGAAATAATTCCCCAATAGGGATGGCTGCCACTTCTCTAGAGTATGCAAAATAGTCATCATTTCCTGCTGAGAGGTAGATGCAGCTAAATTCTTACCGGAAAGGTCTCTTGAAGGAAACAAGCTCATTGGTTCAGCAAAGACACCTACATATCTATCTAAGGAAGTAGTGGAGACTATTGATGGGTGCATCTGAATGGAATGGAGCTGAGCAATGACACCATGTGAATTCCTCTTAAGTATTTTTTCCAGGCGATGTGAACTGATGATGCAGAGAGACCCTGGTTGTAAGCCCATAAATTTGTGTTGTGCCCCATTAACTGAAAACTGCATCCAAAGTTCAGCAAAATCCCATAAGATGGGGCCAAGTGTGCATAACCATTGAACGCCCAAAACCACATCACATCCGCCTAAGGACAAGGAAAACATGTGAGAGCACAGGTTATAATATTCCATAGAGATATGCACATTGTGACACTTCCCCTTGCAAGGTAAGGTGCCCCCATTGGCAACCATGACTTCAAAGTTGGAGCAAGGATGGACAAAAAAATCAGCCTGTTTGGCAATCCGAGGATCAATGAAGTTATGAGTGCTACCAGAATCAATGACTATGGTAAGAGGGAGCTTCTTGAAGTATCCCCTGACTCGCATTGTTTGTGGGCTGGTGATGCCGATTACAGCATGGAGAGAGATCTCGGGTGGGTCATCCTGAGATGGGGTGTCAACAGGCGGGTGTTGAATGTCGACCTGATCATCTATTGTATCTGGAGCTTCTTCGTCAAGTTCTGAGGCAGGTGGAGAATCCACATCCAAGAGATAGAGCTTTTGTTGAACACATCTATGTCCTTGAGTAAATTTCTCATCACAATTATAACAAAGCCCTTTTTCTCGGCGTGCCTGCATCTCCGTTTCAGACAATTGATTGATAGGAGTTGGTTGAGGAGCAGGTGTGATGGGAGGTCATTGGGAACCCATATTGCTGAAGGGAACAAAGGTGGGTTTGGAGCGTTGTTGAGCTGCGATCTTGTCCTTGGCCAGCTTAGCCAACCCTAGGACTTCCATCATTGTGTTGGGACAAAACATTTTGACCTCTGAGCGGATTTCATCCTTGAGACCACTGATAAAACAACTGCTGTAGAATTCATTAGACAATCCTTCTGTGTGATTGGTTAGTTTCTCAAATTTCGTCTGATACTCTCTCACTGTGCCAGTTTGGTGAAGCTTAGTGAGTGCTCCTGTGAAGTTGTCAAAAGCACTAGGACCAAATCGTGGCAAAAGGAGTTGGCAAAAATCTGTCCAGTTTGGCTCGGGATGAGCTTTGATGTACCAACGGTACCATTGAAGGGCTTCCTGTTCCAAATGAAAGGATGCAAGTGGAACTTTCTGGACATAAAAAGTATTATGCAAACTGAAATATTGTTCTGCTCGGTATATCCATCTAGTCGGATCAGTACCATTGAAGTGAGGAAAATCAAGCTTCGGCCCACGAAAATTGCTGGAAGAAGAGAACCCGGTGGCTGCAAAAGATTTTGGCTGTCGGTTATTACTCATGGCTGAATGCTGAAGATGGAGGCTGAGAAATTTTTCATCCAGATCTTAGAGTTTGGTTTGGATGGCTGCAAGTGCTTCCTCCATGGTGTGTGTTCCTGCATGGGTGACAACCATAACCAGGTTTTTTTTTTTTTTGGGAATGGGTAGAAAAACCAAACAGAAGCTGATTTAGTAAAGGGAAATTTGGATTGGGGAAAAAATCTGATGGGTAATTGGGGTTTGACTAGATTTTGGACATTGTCGAAAGGACAGGAAAGCAGAAAAGGGGGATTTCAGAAGCAGGGTGAAAGAATGAAAAAATTTGGCAGAGAGAGACAAAGAAGCAGAATTAGAAAAGGAACTCTGTGGGAAAATTTGAAGGTGATTGGGTGAAATCTGAGGAAGTTATGGCAAACCCTAAAAATAGACAAATGTGGAATTTCGGGCTTTGGGAAGTGGAATTGGGGATATGGTCCTCAGGAATGAAATATGCAGAATGGGATTACAGGGGTTCCTCGAAAGTTTCAAGGGAAATGGAGTGAAAACAAGGGAGATATGGAGAAAAAACTGTTCTGTTTTTTTTTTTTTCCCAGATTGGAGCGGCTACGGCTTGGAAGGGATCTGAAACAGATAGATCTGCAACGGCCCGAAAGTGAGCGGAAACAGAGGGATCTGAAACGGTGCCGAATGGATTGAAAACGGCTGGATCTGGAACGCCTTTCAGAATGGATCTAAACAGCTGGATATGAAACAACGCAATAGTGATCAACAACAGTTCAGCTGAAAATAGATATGGACCCCAGGTATGTGCGGCTTCCTAACAGTTCAGGGGTTTCACTCGGCCACCAATGTTGTTTGACGGCTTGCGTATTGGGGCAGTACCCCTCACTCCACGGCTCAGGTAAAACTGATAACCGCTTTGCCACAAATGACAACTCTTGTTTTACCTCACGGGTGGGAACTAGTCAATCAGGTAGGGGTCGTTGCCCTTTTCGCTGACAGGTCCTCTCAATGGGCCAGCTACTTCGGGGTTCCTGTGGTACTCCTCACAATGAGTTTTAGAGCTTATGCCCAAGTACTTCCCACAGTTAAGCGGATAGGGATTATTCCCAAATCCGAACCTGCAACAGATGCAAAAAAAATTTGGCAGAAATTTCACCCAACGAGCCCAAGAAAGTGCTCTGATACCAGATGTAAAGAACCTGCAATAATTAATTAATGCAAATACACGAGATATAAGAAATAATAGAACTTAGAATCACTTTTATATTGATCACGGGCCACTTCGAGGGGGCAACCTCCTTTGAGCAAGCTCAATACAATTAACTTCACGGTGCCTTCATAGGCCTCAACACACACTTATATACTAAGTCTAAGCGCCAATACCATGGGTCAATACTATGTGTCAATACAAACCATGGGCTAAGTCTAGGCAGCAATACTATGAGTCAAACCATGGGACATATAATACTATGGGACGACTTACAAAGCATATGCGTCCAATACTATGGGTCAATACTATGGGCTAATATAAACTATGGATCAACAAATACTACAGGACGACTTACAAAGCATATGCGCCCAACAACAATATACTAACAAAGTAAAGACATGGGTTCCTAACACAACTAGCTGAGTGCTATTGGTAACAATTGGATTTCAATGACCACTGTCTCTCGACTATGATCGACTAGAAACCCACTTCACCACGAAACCCCCTGGCCTCAAGCATGCCTCAAGACGCGATTTCCTTGCGTACTGGTACACTCGAGCCTTGCCTCAACCCGATTTCTCATCCGGCCGTGATCCTGCCATCTCCATTTGGTGGATATTTGTAAGCCCGCCCATATAAAAAAGACCCCAAAGTATTTTTGTATTGTTACATTAAATAAAAAACCCTTTGCCCCTGAATATATAAGCAATATAATTTTTAGGTTTTCATGAATATTTAATACCGCAATATGAATGAACATGGTATCATATTGCCTTCTAGTGAATCCCCCATGTTCATTATAGGGTTATGGGATCTAAAATCATATTCAATAAGCCAAAACTTGGATGAAAACTAACTTTTGGCATATTAATATTATGATCTAGATCTATTTAAATGTGCCTTATCATTGGATTTGGGACTTTTATTTCAATGCATAAACATCATTCAGTTTGAAAATTTGGAGAATATTTGTTAATCATCTTTAGAAGTGGATCTATTTACATTGGCAAATCATACTTCTTGCTTGGCATCATCTTAGTAAGTTTGCAATAACATTGCATTGGTTTGAATAAAGAAAATTTACTTGAGAAGGTTAATTGTCATCATTTGGTAACAATACATTGGGCATTTTCCATTGGATAGAAGCTTTGAACTCTTATTAACTCTTGGTATATCTTCATCAACAAAATTTTCTTATCAAGGCAGTGAAGACTTGGGATTTTGACATTGGAGGCTATTGAATACTTTGGAATCAAGTCTCATCCAAGACTTGAAGCTATATACTTGTAATAAACATCAAGTCACCCAACACAAGTGAGTTCGAGTGATTATTATCATTGGTTGTTTGTGTTTCTTGGGTTGATTGCATTCTTCTTAGCTAGATCCCCTTGTGTAATTATGGGGAATAGCTCATATTTTCATTGGTGGCTTTAGAGAAACTAGAGTAGCTATAATCATTGGTTACTCTAATGGTAGTGAGTTCACCCTTACCATCTAAAGTCATTACTGATTTTAGGTTGTGTGGCTTTGATTAGCCACAATGGTTTTAATTTAAGTATAGATTTCTTATTCTTTTCAATTTGTTATGTTTGAAATAGTCATTTGGGAATTCCATGTGTTATTGTAAGTTTATTAAGTTGAATTGAATGTTTAAAGGACAAGTATATTATGGAACTCCTTATATCTCTTTTGCATTGGTTTCAAGAACCTCACAAGATGGAGAGGTGCACTATGACCTCAACAAGGTCCTTCAACAAGGTCTGGATTGTGTGAAGATAGTCAAAGGTATGTCATTGTTTTTGTTTTTGAAGTATGGGCATTGTGTTCATAACATGAGTATAATGCAATTTTCTCTTGTGACTACTTTGTTCATTTCAAGTAATTCTAGATCAAATATATCCCACTCTCATAATCTTATATTGAATTTTTTTCAGAGCATTGCAGTTGTATCACCTACCCAAATTTTGAGAATATTTATTTTTACTTACAAAATACTTTATGTTAAAATTAATTACAAAGTTTTGTAATTATGACAAAATCTGGTCAAGGATGAATGTAATGACTTATTATTATTATTTAATAAATTAAAACATGAGACAAACACTCAAGGAAGCTGTTAAATGAGTGTTCACTGACCCAATAGGAGGAATGGAAGTTGTTAGAAGGCATGGGACAGATGGCAGCATTTTCCCTCCACCACTAGCTGTTAGTTATGGGACAACTACCCCTAAATTTGTGGCATTATTCCCTAGGTGGGTGGAAGAGAGCAGGAAGCTCATTGACCAATTAACCACTAAAAGGCCTAGGTAGCCTAGATAAGGCAATTCGAATTGAGCAGGCAGCTCCTACAATATTTTTCTGCATAAATATTTCCTCAAGTGTATTAGGTGATCACTGAGAGATTCGAATAGGGAGGCTATGTGAGATTGCAATTGTGAGACTGCTAGTTATTCTGAGAAGGAAAACCAGAGGTGCTGGTGTAGGTATCTTTGACTGCTGAGTCTTTATGACTGAATGATCTACATTGTTGCTGCAAGTTGATGTTCTAAATCTTCAACAGACTCTTCCTCCTGGTGGTTCAGTGAACAGGCTCGGGGGTCCTAAGGCAAGTAATTTGGTTTCCTTCAGGAGTAGGTTGGGTGGAACAGGTTCCTTGGGTGGTTTGTTTCACATACGAATTATCAGGTTCTATTTTTCTGTTGTTATTTTCAATCAAATAAATTCTGCATTTATCATTAAGTAGTGCAGTTGAATGAATACAAAAGAAATTGTTTATTTTCTGATCTAAGTATGATTCTGAATGAAAATGATTTATGAAATGATTGATTCAATAACCATCTCTATATTTTTCCCCATGTTGTTTTTTAATTGTACTCCAGTATAGAGAAGTAAATTAAGAAAGATGATTGATAGGCAGATTGCCAAATGATTGGATATAATAATACTGTAGTGTTTTCTCTTAATTTTGCTTTATTAATTCTTCATGTTTAAACTAATATACATAATAGTTGATCACAGAAATCAGACTTATAGTAGATTCCCTTACTTAGTAATAAAAATAAAATAATACATCTCTGCATCAGTCTAGGACTGCAAACTTTTAGTAAATGTTCTTTATGGTTTGCAATCAAATGTTCAACATAAAAATGTCATGTTTTCATTTAATACTCAGAGTATAGAACAACATCTCAGAAAATAGATTTATGTTATTCACTATAATAGAAGTAAAGCATTATATTATTTCTACCTATGGCTAGGTTTCAAGCCATTACGGTCAACCTTTGAAAAACAAACCCTTTTCCAGCAATTTTAGGTATTTATTCAATTCTAGGGTTTTTAACAGCTACATTATACTTTATCGAAGGAGTAGATACACATCAAACAAAAAAATATATCTAGATACTTTCTTTCAAAACAGTATAAGCTTCATACTTTCATTTTAATTCATCTTCAAACCTTTAAGAAATTTATAGCAACTACAAAGTACATGGAATATCATTTACTACTTTTACTAACGTTTCTACTTTTGACAGTAATAGACTAATTAAGGATGTGTAATTGCTCTTGTTTTTCCTCAAAATTGTGCAGAACTTCTATTCATTCCTGTATGCTAGTTTATTTCAATGTTAAAACCATTATCGACTTAGACTTGGTAGAAATCCCTACACCATCGTATTTTAGAGTCACTATAACTTGTTTTTACATGTTTTGCTTAGACTAAAAATGATGTATTAACTCCACGATAACATCTGACAGTAGTATCTTTATCCTAGTTTAAACAAAGTTGCTATTACCTACAGGGTAGAGTTTTTATTCAAAACAAAAGATCAAAAACTGTATCCATACATATAGCTTCTAATATTCTACCATAAACATAACACAATTTTTCATTCAAAACCCTACGCAGCATGAAATTCCTACTTTTCACAGTTATGAGCCAACCAACGATACAAAATTGGTTACCAAAATAGTTACTATTCATTCTACATCGACAAATTGGATTCCACACATTACATAGTAAAGAACAGCAGTTTTAAAAACTGTATGTTCCATTCAAAAGAACAAGGGTTTATCCCTTATCATTTACATCTTAAACAAGGTACTTCCAACCAAACTTTACAGAAAAAGTTGCAGTAAACTAGGCTAGCTAAGAACCTTAGCAGCTGGGTTTTCCACATTGTTTCCAAAAGTTACATACTGGATGAAAACCATGCCAGGAAACAAATTTCCAAAACCCTGTCAAAACTTTCAATCGTCGACCACAACCGAATCTAGGAGGACCAATGAGGTAGGGGACCACCGAGGCTTACGGGTGGAAAATTAGAGCTCCTCCAACAAGTTCCAAGTAAATAATCTCTCGATGAAAGAAAACTTGACAAGCAACATTTAAATGGTTAAATAAATAATTTAGAAATGTCGCTTGATGCTTTAAAATAACTAGTGATTGTTTAGAAAATACATTACCTGCGTTTTATGAGAGACCCTACTGCAAATTGTGAACGACGAAGCTATCCATCCAACATTTGAAAGAGAGAGACCCAGTTCGGAAGGCAACATTTTACCACTGTATGCAAATCGAAAACTGATTCATTTTACTCCCACAAGAATCCTAGACTAATACTCTCTCAAAGTTTACACAGAGATTCGATCTTTCAAACTCTTAAGCTACTGTAAAACTCCACCGAAGGCTCACCTCCTTAAACATGATTTTCACTTGCAGGTTTAATGCTCACAGGTCTTGGGTTCAAGCCTGGGGAAAACTATAATGCATCAAAATCCTAGAACTCCTGGGCCTGTTGGCCTCACACTAAACCATTACCAATGAACTGAATGCCCGGAATGTGTATCAATGCCATTGTAGGGTGTGGTTAGGGTTCACTACAATCTCAAGAATCCATAGATCGACGATGGAGAATTGCTACCATCAAGACATGTTGGAAAGTGGGCAACCACTACTTTAAACACTCATTTAATTTTCCAACTACAACAATGCCAACTCAGTGGACTTTAGAGCAAAAGCTTATTACAACTCGACGTTGGTGAACTCCTTCACGTACTATTTTATCCACGAAGGCATTGACATAATGTTACAATCAATATAGTAGGCAGAAGACTTAAATGTTAAGACCATCCATAGTATCGATGCCCGTAATCTCGTACTCCAAGCTTTCATTAATCCATCTTTCCACCTACCAGCATTTGAACTTAGGGTTACGATATTCATATTACCTTTATCCTAAATGTTTGTTAATAGAATGGTTCTTACATATTATTTATAGCATTTGAAATTAATATAATTCGTATTCCAAGGTTAGGGAATGGATAAAGTTCCATTATATACATCATATTAGTTGGATTATATAGTATAGTTCATTCCATTATATGACTAGTGATCTTTTCTATATGATGTTTGTAATTCCTTATTGAAATCATTACAAACATGAAGTTAGGATAAAAGTATAAATCATCTCAATTATAGGTTTGTAAATGCAATTATAAATGCATACATACTATAGTTGCATTATAACATTTTACATTTTATCTATGGTTTTAGTTTAAAGGCTTAAACAAAGTCAAAATATTCACAAATCAATACATGTAATATTAATGAAATGAATAGATAGTAAGAGTATCATATTAATACTTGATTATTGTAACTTAGCATGTATTCTAGAAATCCATAGGTATAAGTAATTCATTTCGACAATTTCACTAATGAATGAAATCTAGATATAAATTATTGCGACTTTTGCAAGATGTATTTATGTTCAAAACAACATATATAGGATAGACAAAGATCCATACCTACAGCAAGGAGTTACATAGATATTCACCAAATACTGATGGCTATTGAAATTCTTAATTACTCTTAAATACTTGGGTGGTCGCATTTTCTCTTACCTGCAATCTGCGCAAGAGGGACATGAACAAATGCTTTAGCTAAACATAGCTAAGTAAGCCTTAGGGACCTCGTAGAACCCCTTTCATGTTAAATTTTCAGAATTTACTTCAATCTGATCTAGGATCTTAACTGAGAGAACAACATGTACAGCAAATCTACAGCATATCATTCATGGACACAATAATGCAAGCACAAAAGAGACACTGAGTTTACTTGGGGAAAACCATAAAGGTGAAAAACCCCAATAACTTCCTCAGAGATAGATAGAGCAATGATACAACCAAAATATAAGAGATAGTCTTCTCCTAGAAGCAGAGCCTCCTCCTCCACAAGTGCGCCACTCTCCACAGTGTGAGTGAGAGAATAGAATGTGTAAAATGAGAGAGACACACTCTCTATTTATACACTAACTTGACTTGACCTTTACTCAACTAGGTCGGCCTCAACTTAACCACTTAACATAATGCGGAATAGGCCGACCCCCACTAGGGTGGTCTAATAACCCTTTGACCCACATGGCCGACCCCCAATAGGGTGGTCTAATAACCCTTTGACCCACATGACTTATACAGGGCCGACCCCAACAAGGTGGTCTAATAACCCATCAAGTATAAGTTACGACACTTACAATATAAATGACGACACTTCCGTATAGAGGAATAATAACATCTCTATAGGAATACAACCACTTTCGTATAGAGGAATAATAACATCTCTATAGGAATACAATATACATATATGTGAAATACATTCCGAAGTTACATATACATCAACACTCTCTCTTAACTAGGAAGGTATTTCTCGACACAGGTCTTCTAGCACAAGTCATCTTCTCTGGATCATCGTCACTGCTGTTGCTATCTCAATCAATCTCTGAATCTACTCGTCATAGGAAGTTATACAGAGCCAGTCCTTTTTCATACTGGATGTAGGCCCACCATCTGCAGGTCTTCGTCATCATTGGCCATACTGTGGAATCTTCAGGACTTATTACGTGTGTCACAAAACCTGGCTGCAGCATCCCAGGCTATTACGAGCACATAGCTCTACCTGTCGGATCTCCTAGGATCACATTACATGTGACCCATCACAAAACCTGGTTGAAGCATCCCAGGATGTTACGAGCACATAGCTCTACCTGTCGGATCTCCCAGGAGCACATTACATGTGATCTCACCACAAAACCTGGCTGAAGCATCCCAGGCTGTTACGAGCACACAGCTCTACCTGTCGGATCTCCCAGGAGCACATTACATGTGGTGCACCAAAAAACCTGGCTGAAGCATCTGAGGCCTTTTTCATCCTATCCAGATCTCCCAGGAGCAAATTACATGTGGTCATGGAAAAACCTGGATGAAGCATCTGAGGCCTTTTTCATCCTGTCTAGATCTCCCAGGAGCAAATTACATGCCATAGGACAAAACCTTGCAAGAGCATCTCAGGATGTTACGGGTACACAACTCCGACCTGAAGATCTCCCAGGGCACAAATTACATGTCCTCCCAGAGCAATGTCTCGAAAGAGCATCCCAGGCTGTTATGGGTACGCAACTCCGACCTATAGGATCTCCCAGACATGCTCATCTGCACAACCTGATCCACGGCCACAAAGTATCATCTGATACTCATCATACATCATCCTGATGTACACATGATCATCCTGATCATCATCACTGCAACATCTTGCTGCATGTCATCTGGAGAAGCTCGTCATCCACGATCACCCTGATCATGCAATGCATCCATCTGATGCACACCAAGTATCTACCTGATACATATCATCATACATAGTGTATCCACCTAATACATAGATACATGATCCACACAATGTATCCATCAACATACATGATCTACCTGATCATACCTGATTCATATCAATATACATGATCTACCTGATCATACAATGTATCCTCCTGATACATATACAGATACATGGTCCAAGCATCCAACATGATGCATATACACAATACATACAAGTGATCCAACCGATCATATCTAGCATCCAACATGATGCGTACATACATATAGATGATCCAACTGATCATATCCAGCATCCAACATGATGCACACATACATATAAATGATCCAACTAATCATACAAAGCAGAAACTAGAACATCATCCTGATGCTCATCATCTAGTGCTTACATCCACAACCATGTGAAGAATTCTCCTTCCAACATGCTTGGAATGGCTTCAACAAATGTGTCCATCACTTCTTCCTCGAAGTGTCATCAATCTGAAGAACACCAAGCCTCTCCCTGAAGTACTCGAACTTCACCCTGGCTAGTGGCTTCGTTAGCACATCTGCAATCTACTCGTCTGTCGCAATGTACAGGAGCTTCACAGCTCCTCTCTGCACCATATCCCTGATATAGTGATATTTGATCTCTATGTGTTTTGACCTGTCATGAAACACTGGGTTCTCGGACAGCTTCACAAAACTCTGTTTATCACAGAAGATACCAGTAGAATCCAACGAGAGATCAAATAACTCAGGCAGTAGCTTCCGTAGCCATACTGCCTCACAACTAGCTGAACAGGCTGCAACATACTCTGCCTCAACTGTACTCAGTGCTACGCAGGACTGCTTCCTGCTAAACCAAGAGATCACACCTGATCCCATACTGAAGCAACACCCAGATGTGCTCTTCCTATCTGCAACACTGCCAGCCCAATCTGAATCAACATAACCCTGCAGGTTAAACTTTTGATTTGCTTCATACTTGAGCCCATAATCCATTGTACCCTTCATGTACCTCAGAACATGCTTTACATCCACCAGGTGAACACTCCTCGGATTCGTCAGGAACTAGCTCAATGTGTTCACCGTAAAGCAAATATCTGGTCTTGTGTTCGTCAGGTACATTAAGGACCCAATCATCTGATGATACATAGTGATATCAACCGGCTCAGATGAAGCATCACATAGAAGCTTCAGGTTTGATGCCATAGGTGTGGCCATAGCCTTGCAGTCCATTATCTCGAACCTCTTCAGGATATCTACTGCATACTTCCCTTATCCAAGGAAGATTCCATCTGCACTCTGCCACACCTCCTAGAAAGTGGTGCATCATACCCAAGTTCTTCATCTCGAACTTGGCAGCAAGCTTCCGCTGCGTGTTGAAAATCAATCCATCTTCACCTGTAATATACAGGTCATCCACATACAAAAGTGCTATCACTGGATTGCCTTCCTCAACCTTGTAGTAAGGTTGGAATCCGCTTTACTCTTGGTAAAGCCCAAACTGGATAGATAGATGTCTATCCTACCATACCAAGTTCTGCACATATATGACTCCCTGTCATGTGTCTCAGAACCAAGTGGCTGCTCCACATACACTTCTTCTTCAACTACACCATTCAAGAAAGTTGTCTTGAAATCCATCTGGTGTATCTTCTATTTCATCACTTTTCTATTTCTCTATGCTGCCATCTGCAGCATGTTTGATCTGATAGTTCCATTTGGAAGTCAGAAAAGACTTCCCTTCAGCTCTTGGGACTGCATCCCAAACATCGTTCTTCATGATCGACGGATCATGGCATTCTTACTGCATCCTAGGAACTTCAATATCTTCAATAGATAATTTTGTTGCTTGAACAAATGTTGTAGTCCTTCTTTTGTAGGTGAAGGTATACGGTCTTTCCTACAAAACAAGTTGAATTGCATGATTAGAAACATCTCATAATTTTCAGACAAATTCTTACACATAAATAAATATGTCATACAGTCATACAATTATCTTAGCCAATGCTTCAATACAACATTTATCCATGTTCCACAACTTTCTAGATGCCTTCCAGTCTCTACCAGAACATTGTTAAGAGTGTGCACAACTCCTAACATGTCAGCAAAGAGGTTTCATTATAGATAAGTAGCAATGGAATGTTGTACAGTGCCATAGGCTACTTACCCATGCATATTAGTAGTATACTGTTCATCAATATAACTATTCTAATATGCATAATACACAACCTAATTCTAGGAACATTAGTATATACATTATTGAACAGTATTATTTAAACAATAAAATATGCAAGTAATGACAATTCAAATACTTATCTTTGTTTGTTTTTTGGGTTGACTCCCTCTCAGTCTTTGCTTCTTTTCTGCAACTCCATTCTTATGTGGATTGTGAGAAGTGGTCAACTCCCTCTGAATATCTGCATCCTTGCAGAAACTACTGAAGTATGCTCCTTTGCTTTCTTGTAGGAACAACTGTAGTGTGCTCCCTCTTGATCTTTGCTTCCTGGATTACCTGTCCTTGAACTTACATCCATCCTTAATCACTATGCATGCTTATTAGTATCATCATTGTGTTATCCTTGAGGTCTCATACATAATCACACATTTATTAGTATAATCTTAATACTATCAAAACACAATAATCTTAAACATGTATATTCATGATCATTCACAGAAAATAAACATTACTATTCAAGGTTTCAGGGAAGTCTTCTTTTACTCATACATTTTCTTATTTGATCATAGGACTCTTCTAGTTAGTTGAATCATCAATTATGGTAAGAAACATAATATGCATACAACCATGATTATTCAAACCTATGACTTCATGAATAATCATTATCAACAACACAACAGTATAAGATCCTAACACAATGTAGGATTCTAGCTTGATATAGGAAAAACATACCTGGATTAGCATGCTAGCTAGTTATGTCTAACATACCCGCATAATGTCTTCTAGTTCTCTTCAGTGACTTGTGCTAGTAACCTACATGTCTCATAAGTTAACCATTGTAGAATCAAGTTATACATACCTCGAAAGTAGATCTTCTATGTGATCCATGACAATGGGTGAATCCTTGTCTTCATGTCACCATGATCATATGTTCTTGAAGTAGAACATGATTTGTCTTTCTTGGTGTACCTTTTATGTTAGCAGACAACATAAACCTCATACAACACCATAATGCATTACTACAATCATAAGTGTCAACACCCTAACCAATGAATATCTTCTATCATGCATTCATAATTTTGTTAAGGTGATACAACAAATCTAAAATCAAGATTGTACTAACCGTAATAACATGAAGAAAAACATACCATAAACTTAATCATGAACAAATATCGAAACATACCTCAATGAGTCATACCTGTCGAGATCGCTTGTAATATTCTTATGTAAGGCCTTAGCCTCATCTCCCTCTGAAACAGGAACTTCTTCACTTATGCAGGTGACCAATCCATCTTCTTCTAGGATTAACCCAATCCACTTGATTTGCAAGAACTGGACCTAGAGCTGGATATGGGTTTGTCAGAGAAACCCCAAAAATTCAAGCTTTGAATTTCAAACTTCCAAAAGGATAGAAATATGTGCCTTGATGAGCTGATCAAGCTGGTATATTCAGAATTTGAAACCTGCAAAGTTTCACTCCTCAATTTTGCCTTTGAAACTTTCGGATTCACTGGACGTGACCCTGAACTGGGGTTTGATGAAGCCCACTCTTCTGCCCAATCAAAAGGTTTGATCCAAAGCTCTAAGCTTCTATTTTTCTGAGGAGATTCCAGCCGTGGTCACAGATTTCAAAAATTCCCATTTTTACAGAAGCCCTAATTTTCCACCTTTCTGATCAAAGTCCCGAACTAGGGTCTGATCAAGCCCGGCCTTCTGCCCAACCAAAAATTCTGATCTTGGTCTCTAAATTTTTATTTTGATGAGTAACATTCAGCCGTGGTCTTTGATTACAAAAATTTCAACTTTCTCCGAAGCCCTAAATTCCGGAAGCCATGAATGAAGGTACTAAAAAATAATTCTGTTTTGACATAAATATGTACCTGATTGTTTCTGGTGTAACTCCTAACATTGCAATCGACAGGGTCTGAAAAATTATTCTAAGATAGCCCGACCTGTTATATTTCCATCCCGATAGGCCTGAACTCAATTGGATTCTCTGAGACAGAGTTATGCCAAGTGTCGCAACGTGACCTGTTTATGGGACAATACAGGAGAGCGAACTTGTACGGCGTTCCACGTGTCACTGGTTCAACTTCGGCCTCTGAAAAAATTTCCTGAGATAGTACAGTCTATGTACTACCTGTCAATGTTTTACAAAATTTCATTTGGATCTTCCTATCCCAAGTTATGACCTTTTTCCCAAGGTCACCTGATTTTGACTCAGATCTGGAAAAGGCAGAAACCCTATATTGTACAGATCATAAATCACAAAGTACAACGAATTAGAGGTTGTCCTTTGGACATAAGGTACATGGGGATTTAATATTCGACCTGTAAAGGTTTCAGATCCGAAAACTTCGCCAAAACGGATTTATAGCGAAAGTGCTACGATGACTGGTTTTTTCTATATCAAGCCCTAGCATCGTAAGTGCAACAAGTGTCATACATGCCATATCATGCCTTCTTTCAGGATAGCTCTGATACCATGTTAAATTTTCAGAATTTACTTCAATCTGATCTAGGATCTTAATTGAGAGAACAACATGTACAGCAAATCTACAGCATATCATTCATGGACACAATAATGCAAGCACAGAAGAGACACCGAGTTTACTTGGGGAAAACCATAAAGGTGAAAAAGCCCAATAACTTCCTTAGAGATAGATAGAGCAATGATACAACTAGAATACAAGAGATAGTCTTCTCCTAGCAGCAGAGCCTCCTCCTCCATAAGTGCGCCACTCTCCACAGTGTGAGTGAGAGAATAGAATGTGTAAAATGAGAGAGACACACTCTCTATGTATACACTAACTTGACTTGACCTTTACTCAACTAGGTCGGCCTCAACTTAACCACTTAACATAATGCTGACTAGGCCGACCCCCACTAGGGTGGTCTAATAACCCTTTGACCCACATGACTTATACAGGGCCGACCCCAACAAGGTGGTCTAATAACCCATCAAGTATAAGTTACGACACTTACAATATAAATGATGACACTTCCGTATAGAGGAATAATAACATCTCTATAGGAATACAATATACATATATGTGAAATACATTCCGAAGTTACATATACATCAACATTTCATCATCATCAAGAAACAAACTGTCAGTACCTTGTCAAGAAAATCTGATCATATGATATTTCCATTTGCAGTTAACACAAGCAAAACTAATATAGTAAGCATGTTAAAAGAAGTGTGATGTGTCGCTGTCATAAAATGTTTTTTTTAGTTATGAAACTCAGTAATTAATTTGCTGCATTAATAAATTTTATTAGTCAATGCTGCCTTGTTAATCATTTATTGTATCCGCTTTCACAATTTATTTTACATTTAATGTTGTTTTAAAAATTTTAAATTTTTATGAAAATATCGGGATGTTACATGTGGTATCAAAGCTCATGTTCAAACTCTCGGCCTAAAAGGGTCCAAAGAACACACAACAGAAATTTATGACTGTAAAAATATTTACTAACTCAAGTTAAATTATTTTGCTATATACAGAAAATTGTTCTTAAGTTACAGGTATGGAAGGATTAGGTGAACAAATGGAGGATAGAATTCAACCAAACAACCATGTCAACAATAGTACTGGACAGCATTATGAAGAAGAAGTTCATGGTGAAATAAATGACAGTTCATCAGGATTATTACGTGCTTTTCAAGAGTTGAAAACAGAAATAAGATCTGTTAAACAAGATAATGAGAGAATTCTGAAGGCAGAAGAAGAACTGAACCAAGTACTGTTCGAGCAGTGCCCAACTGATAAACATGATAGAGGGATTGAAGATATATATAAGATTGAAGACTTACCTTAATGACATAAGTGTAAAAGGGTAAAAACTGATGATGTGAACAGCAGTTCAACATCATCAGACAATGCCAATGAAAAATGCAGAAAGAAACATAATTATTCTAGTGATAGTAGCAAAGAGGATTACAAACCCAAAAGAAAAAGACACAAATAGTACGAGCATATTTCTGGGGAATTCAAGAAGATCAAATCCCCAAACTTTAATGGTAAAATTGAGAAAGGAGAGACAGCTGAAGCATGGATTTCCGGCATGAAGAAATACTTCCATATTTATGATTATTAAGAATCATTGAAAGCAAAAATGGCAATATATAACCTGAACGGGAAGGAAGATATTTGGTGGCAGGACCTTAAAAGAGTAAAGGGCATCAAGGACAGGGATGCGAATTGGAATAATTTTAAACAGTACTTCAAAAAGAAATTTTTATCTGAACAGTATAACGAAGAAAAGTCCAAGGAATTTTATGATTTAAAGCTGGGAACCATGAACAAGAAGGAGCTGAACAGCAAGTTTCTAAATTTGCTAAGATATGTGACATACCTTGTGGAAGAAAAACTGAAGATTCAAAGATACCTGAGTTGTCTACCTTTCAATATCAAGGATAGAATAGAGTATGACAATCCAGAGACCTTATAAGAGGCCATGAGGAAAGCAACTTTCTGTTATGACACTAATCAGAAAAGAGAAGGGATATCTAATTGGAAAAATTATAAGCCCAGCAACTTTGAGCTGAAAAGAAAAAATTTCAGGTTTAGTGGAAATTCTGGTTTCCAAAAGAAAAGATTTCAAAATCGAAATTTTCAAGGAAACAATCCCAGAAAAAATCAACAGCAGAATTTTACAACTCCTAGAAATACTCCCAATGCTACCAGGACCAATGACCATAAGGCACCTATCAAATGTTTTGAGTGTCAAGGTCCTCATTATGCTTTAGAATGCTCCAAGAGGAAGCGGACAGCTAACAATATTCATTCCATACAGACTGAACCTACTGTGGGAGACTTGGCAAGGGAAATGCCCAGAATTAATGCAACACTAGACAACATGCAAGTTGAGCATCAAGTCTCTATGGTAGAGATTGAAGGTATGCTACAAAACCATCCTGTTACTATTTTGATTGATCCAGGTGCTAGCCTGAGTTATGTATCACTAGATGTTGTAGAAAGTTTTAATTTGAAAACAGAAAATTTCAATAAATCCTGGTTAGTTAGACTAGCAAC
Organism: Larix kaempferi; assembly: GCA_027924585.1. NCBI lineage: Eukaryota > Viridiplantae > Streptophyta > Pinopsida > Pinales > Pinaceae > Larix > Larix kaempferi. Next base: position 4,913,729 of record BSBM01000203.1, on the reverse strand, counting down.
ATGGACAAAAAGAAAAGTATCTAATTTTATTGAAAGTTGTGTTTTATCTATGAATCAGTTAAAAACACAAACCAAGTTGAATGTTTTACCTTTAGGATCCTATGACGTTATGATTGGAATGGACTGGTTAGAAGCCCATCATGTCATTCTGAATTGTTATGAGAAAAATTTTACATGTTTAAATGATGAAGGAGAAACAGTAGAAGTAAAAGGTATTCCAAGAAAGACATCACTTAGAAAAATTTCAGCTATGCAAGTGAAAAGAGTAGTTAGAAAATGATGTCAAATGTTTGCAGTAAATGTAGTGAATGATGAGCTAATTACTAAAGAGGAAAAACTGAAACTAGAAGATATACCTGTCCTAAAATATTTAAAGATGTTTTTTCTGAAGAGATTCTAGCATTACCTCCTAAGAGAGAGATCTAGATTTTACCATCGATTTAATACCAGGAGTGGTACTGAATTCTAAAGCTCCATATAGGATTAATATACTGGAATTAAATGAGTTGAAATCACAGTTGAAGGAACTGATTGATAAAAACTATATAAGACCCAGCGTGTCTCCTTGGGGAGCACCTGTTATCTTTGTTAAGAAGAAAGATGGCACTCTAAGGCTTTGTATAGATTATCACCAACTGAATAAGATGACAATCAAGAATCGATATACGTTGCCCCGCATAGACGATCTATTTGATCAGATACGTGGAGCAATGATATTTTCAAATATTGATTTAAGGTCAGGATATCATCAAGTTCGTGTGAAGGATGAGGATATTTATAAAACAACTTTTAGAACTTGATATGGACATTATGAGTTCATAGTCATGCCATTTGGATTGACTAATGCCCCTGTTGTATTTATGTGTTTAATGAACAATATTCTGCACAAATACTTGGATATTTGCTATTTTGTTCATAGATGACATTTTAGTGTGTTCTAAAAGTAAAGAAGAACATGACGAACATCTGTGTATTATTTTACAAGTTCTAAGAGATCATCAATTATATGCTAAGTTTAGTAAATGTGACTTTCACAAGGATAAGATTCAGTATTTAGGACACATAATTTCTAAGAAAGGAATCTCGGTTGACCCCGATAAGATAAAATCCACTAATGAATGGTCGGTTCCTAAGGATGTGTCGAACGTACGATCATTTATGGGTATTATTGGATATTATAGAAAATTTATAGAAGGTTTTTCAAAAATTGCAAACCCCATAACCTCCTTACAGAAGAAGGGGAAGAATTTTATATGGGATCAGATATGTTCAGACAATTTTAATAAGTTAAAATAATTACTAACTATAGCACCTATTCTGAGGATTGTAGATCTTAATAAGGATTTTATAGTATGCATCGATGCATGTAATGATGGACTCGGTGGAGTCCTAACACAAGAGGGACATGCTGTTGCATACGAGTCTAGAAAGCTGAAAATATATGAGAAGAACTACTCTACTTATGATTTGGAGTTATTAGCAGTAATTCACACTTTAAAAATGTGGCGTCACTATCTTATTGGCATAAAATTTACCTTGATGACAGATAACATGGAACTGAAGTATTTATTAGATCAGACAAATTTGAATGCTAGACAAGCTAGATGGCTAACTTTTCTAAGTGAATATGATTTTGAAATTCAACACATAAAGGGTAAAGAGAATAAGGTTGCTGATACTTTAAGTCGTAATGCAAGGATAAATTTTATTTCAGCCATCAGTACATACACAACAGATTTGGAAAATCAGATTTTTGAAGGGATTAAAACTGATGAAGAATACAGAAATTTACATGAAAAGACAGCAGAAAGCAATTCTGAAAATTCTATGGAAGATTACAGTTTGAAGGAAAATGGATTGCTGCTATACAAAAACAGATTGTATGTACCCAACATACCAGCAGTAAAATTTTTGATTTTAGATGAGATGCACAAAAGCCATTATTCTGGTCATCCAGGTTATCAGAAAACCATCACTATGTTACGGAAAGAGTACTATTGGCCCAGAATGAAAGATGAAGTAGCAGAATATATAGCTAAGTGTTTAGACTGTCAAAAAGTGAAGGTTGAACATCAGCATCCAGCTGGACTATTACAGCCATTGCCTGTACCTAGCTGGAAATGGAAGATTATAAGTATAGATTTTATTACCGTATTACCAAAGAATCAGAAACAGAATGACTCCATCATGGTGGTAGTGGATAAACTCAGCAAGGCAACACATTTTATACCTATAAGGACTACTCATAAGGCTCCAGATATTGTAGAAATCTTCATGAAACAGATTTTTCGATTACATGGGATACCAAAAGTGATAGTTTCAGACCATGATTCTAAGTTTACTGGAAACTTTAGGATATCTTGGTTTAAATGGTTGAATACAACCTTAAACTTTAGCACAACATTTCATCCACAAACGGATGGACAGACAAAAAGAGTGAATCAGGTATTGGAAGACATGCTAAGAATGTATGTTAAGGATTAGCCTAGTGGGAGGACTACTTGCATTTAGCAGAATTTGCTTATAACAATCATTACCATGCATCAGCTAGGCTTAGCCCTTTTGAAATTCTTTATGGTAGGAAATGTAATACACCTGTTTCTTGGAATGATATAGTTAATAGAGTTATTCTAGTACCAGAATTGTTGTAGTAACTAGAACTAATTATGAATCAGGTACAAAGAAATCTTAAATCTACCGAAGATAAGAAAAAGAGTCAAGCAGACCTTAGAAGGACTCATAAAGAGTTCCAGTTTGGTGAACATGTTTTTCTTAAAGTAAGACCGAAAAATATTTCCTTGAAATTGGGAAGTTGTGCTAAGTTGGCACCTAGGTATTGTGGTCATTTTGAAATTTGGTCAAGGGTTGGATCCGTGGCATACTATCTGGCTTTGCCACCAAATCTAAAGATACATAATGTTTTTCATATTTCATTTTTAAAGAAGTATGTACATGATGCTACTCATGTTGTAAATTGGAATGATGTACAGGTGGGACAAAACAGAGATTTTCAGGTGGAACCGGATTGTATCCTCGAAAGGAGGGAAACTCTACTCTGGAATCGCATCATTGGGAAGGTAAAGATGCAATGGAAGCACCTTAGCCCAGAAGAGGCAACCTGGGATTTGGAGAGTAGTATGCGGGAAGCATACCCAACTCTGTTTCAGGAACACTCAAAGAGTGAATAAACAACATTGAGGATGATGTTGAGACTTAAGGGGGGGTGTATGTCACCTACCCAAATTTTGAGAATATTTATTTTTACTTGCAAAATACTTTATGTTAAACATTAATTACAAAGTTTTGTAATTATGACCAAATCTGGTCAAGGATGAATGTAATGAATTATTATTATTATTTAATAAATTAAAACAGGAGACAAACACTCAAGGAAGTTGTTAAATGAGTGTTCACTGACCCACTAGGAGGAATGGAAGCTATTAGAAGGCATGGGACAGATGGCAGCATTTGCACTCCACCACTAGCTATTGGTTATGGGACAAATACCCCTAAATTTGTGGCATTATTCCCTGGGTGGGTGGAAGAGAGTAGGAAGCTCATTAATGACCAGTTAACCACTAAAAGGCCTAGGCATCCTAGATAAGTCAATTCGAATTGAGCAAGCGGCTCCTACAATATTTTCTGCATAAATATTTCCTCAAGTGTATTAGGTGATCACTGAGAGATTCGAATAGGGAGGCTATGTGAGAGTGCAATTGTGAGACTGCTAGTTATTCTGAGAAGGAAAACCAGAGGTGCTGGTGCAGGTCTCTTTGACTGTTGAGTCTTTATGACTGAATGATATACATTGTTGCTGCAATTTGATGTTCTAAAGATTCAACAAACTCTTCCTCCTGGTGGTTCAGTGAACAGGCTCGAGGGTCCTAAGGAGAGTAATTTGGCTATCTTCAGGAGTAGGTTGGGTGGAACAAGCTCCTTGGGTGTTTGTTTCTCCTACGAATTATCAGGTTCTATTTTTCTGTTGTTATTTTTAGTCAAATAAATTCTGCATTTATCATTAAGTAGTGCAGTTGAATGAATACAAAAGAAATTGTTTATTTTCTGATCTAAGTATGATTCTGAATGAAAATGATTTATGAAATGATTGATTCAATAACCATCTCTATATTTTTTCCCCATGCTGGTTTTGCATCGTACTCCAGTATAGAGAAGTAAATTAAGAAAGATGATTGATAGGAAGATTGCCAAATGATTGGATAGAATAATCCTATAATGTTTTCTATTAATTTTGATTTATTAATTCTTCATGTTTAAACTAATATACATAATAGTCTATCACAAAAATCAAACTTATAGTAGATTCCCTTAGTAATAAAAATAAAATAATACATCTCTGCATCAGTCTAGGACTGCAATCTTTTAGTAAATGTTCTTTCTGGTTTGCAATCAAATGTTCAACATAAAAATGTCATGTTTTCATTTAATACTCAGAGTACAGAACAACATCTCAGAAAATAGATGTATGTTCTTCATTGTAATAGAAGTAAAGCATTATATTATTTCTGCCTATGGCTACGTTTCAAGCCTTTATACTTCTGCCTATGGCTAGGGTTTTCAACAGCTGCATTATACTTTATCGAAGGAGTAGATACACATCAAACAAAAAAATATATATAGATACTTTCTTTCGAAACAGTATAAGCTTCATACTTTCATTTTAATTCATCTTCAAACATTTAAGAAATTTATAGCAACTACAAAGTACATGGAATATCGTTTACTACTTTTACTGACGTTTCTACTTTTGACAGTAATAGACTAATTAAGGATGTGTAATTGCTCTTGGTTTTCCTAAAAATTGTGCAAAACTTCTATTCATTCCTGTACGATAGTTTATTTCAATGTTAAAACCATTATCGACTTAGACTTGGTAGAAATCCCTACACCTTCGTATTTTACAGTCACTATAACTTTTTTTTACATGTTTTGCTTAGACTAAAAACGATGTATTAACTCGACAATAACATCTGACAATAGTATCTTTATCCTAGTTTAAACAAAGTTGCTATTACCTACAGGGTAGAGTTTTTATTCAAAACGAAAGATCAAAAACTGTAGCCATACGTATAGCTTCTAATATTCTACCATAAACATAACACAGTTTTTCATTCAAAACCGTACACAGCATGAAATTCCTACTTTTCACAGTTATGAGCCAACCAACGATACAAAACTGGTTACCAAAATAGTTACTATTCAGTCTACATCGACAAATTGGATTACACACATTACATAGTAAATAACTGCAGTTTTAAAAACTGTATGTTCCATTCAAAAGAACGAGGGTTTATCCCTTATCATTTACATCTTAAATAGGGTACTTCCAACCAAACTTTACAGAAAAAGTTGCAGTAAACTAGGCTAGCTAAGAACCTTAGCAATTGGGTTTTCCACATTGTTTCCAAAAGTTACATAATGGATGAAAACCATGCCAGGAAACAAATTTCCAAAACCCTGTCAAAACTTTCAATCGTCGACCACAACCAAATCCAGAAGGACCAATGAGGTAGGGGACCACCGAGGCTTACCGGTGGAAAAGTAGAGCTCCTCCAACAAGTTCCAATTAAATAATCTCTGGACGAAAGCAAACCTGACAAGCAACATTTAAATGGTTAAATAAAGAATTTAGAAATGTCGCTTGATGATTTAAAATAACTAGTGATTGTCTAGAAAATACTCTACCTGCGTTTTACGAGACCCTGTTGCAAATTGTGAACGACAAAGCTATCCATCCAACATTTGAAAGAGAGAGACCCAGTTCGCAGGGAAGTATTTTACCACTGTATGCAAATCGAAAACTGATTCATTTTACTCCCACAAGAACCCTGTACTAATACTCTCTCAAAGTTTACACAGAGATTCGATCTTTCAAACTATTAAGCTACTATAAAACTCCACCTAAGTCTCATCTCCTTAAACATGATTGTCACTTGCAATTTTAACGCTCACAGGTCTTGGGTTCGAGCCTAGGGAAAACTCTAATGCATCAAAACGCTAGAACCTCTCGGCCTGTTGGCCTCACACTAAACCATTACCAGCGAAATGAATGCCCTGAATGTGTATCAATGCCATTGTAGGGTGCAGTTATGGTTCACTACAATCTCAAGAATCCATAGATCGACGATGAAGAATTGCTACCATCGAGACACGTTGGAAAGTGGGAAACCACTGCTTTAAACACTCATTTAATTTTCTCTTACCTGCAATCTGCGCAAGAGGGATAGGAACAAATGCTTTAGATAAACATAGCTAAGTAAGCCTTAGCGACCTCATAGAACCCCTTTCATCATCATCAAGAAACAAACCGTCAGTACCTTGTCAAGAAAATCTGATCATATGATATTTCGATTTGCAGTTAACACAAGCAAAACTAATATAGTAAGCATGTTAAAAGAAGTGTGATGTGTCGCTGTCATAAAATGTTTTTTTAGTTATGAAACTCAGTAATTAATTTGTTTTTTGCATTAATAAATTTTATTAGTCAATGCTACCTTGTTAAGCATTTATTATATCCACTTTTGCAATTTATTTTACATTTAATGTTGTTTTAAAAATTTTAAATTTTTATGAAAATATCAAGATGTTACAAGTTGATGACCTCATACATGATGATCCATGCTATGTTGAGTTTGCTTCAGATATAGGAGAAGAATATGATCAAGATGATGATAGTGATGATGGTAATGAGGTTGAACTATATGGAGAGGATGATGATCATGATGAGGATCATGACGATGAACTTAATGATGTTGTTGGTGGTGATACCTAGCTATTGATGATATGCATTAGCATGTGTTACGTTATTGATTGTATTGACATGTATTGTTGTTGATATATAACTATGATATCTTTATCATTTTGATTTTTATATTTGTATATGGAGATCATACAACTTATTTCTTATCAAATTGGTATTCAAATCATGTATATGTTTGATTTCTTTTTACTTTACTATAATGATATCCATGAAAGGTTTTGATCTATTGATCATGCATTTGAATTTTAGTTGATTTGATTAAAGATGATGATGATATTATCAATATTTCCCTATTACTTTATATATATTGGAAATGGTCAATGTTCTTTTGATTAAGAATTACTATGTATGATGATATTATTACTTTTGGATGGATGTTGTGAATTTCCCTTAAACTTCTTCACAAATTTTATGCTATAAATTTGATTTCTTAAAGAAATTTGAAAATTTTGATATGTTTCACTATTTAATTGAAATTCATAAAATAAACCCATAAATGGGGTCATAAATTGGAACAAAACTAGATGCAAAAAGGGATGCAACACTAGACACAAAAAAGTCGCAAAACTTAGCACAAAACTAGCCGACTAGGTCCTCCTACCAACCGTGGTCAAGTCGGTCCAATCGGTCAATTGTTTGAACGAACTGCCAATTATAACTAAAAACTACTTGTAAACAATATATATAGGTTTTTGAACCATGAATCTAGCGACAATGTACAATATTTTATCTATGTTAATACAAAGGCTTGTTGTTGTTGTCCCACTTACTCTTTTACCGTGTTCTTGTATTTTATATGCTCATGTGATATTGTATATATATATATATATATATGATGTAATACTGGTAACCTAAACGATTTTTTATTCTAGAACATTGGTTTCATTGTCGGTAGTACATAATCATGATGAAATAACGATCACGTTTAGATGTTAACTGAAAGAGAGATTCGAGAGTGGTGGGACAAGAAAATAGTGAATTACATCTATAATTATGGAAGGCAGAACAAGCTAACAATTGCACAAGCAAGGGAAAAGTTCTTCACTGAGTCCCATGAAAATTTCATTCAGGTTATGCCCTGTGAAATAAATAAATTCTTAGACACCGTTCATGACCAAATTGAATGTTCGGAATGAAAGACTTCTAATGCAAAAGATTTACAATGGAGTGAGAATGAATTTATATGAGTGGATCAAGAAGATATGTGAATATTTTTGTGAAGAACAAGCCATAGAAGAGAGATCATCTGTCGATGAAGTCCGAAAAAAATTCTAAACCAACCTTCATGAAGGATTTCTATGTTTTGTACAGAGCTTGCTATATAAATTTTTGATTGAAAATGGAGCCAGACATATATTCGAGGCACAACCACCGTTAGTTGAACCTGCTTCATCAAATTGGAAGAAGCAGCAAAAAGAGTGGGAGCATTTTGTTAACGAACGATAGTGGGAATACTTCTTATGTAAATGAAGACCGTTGCTGAACCCACCTCCGTCCAACAATAAGGGTCGGTTCGGAAAACGGCACATCTCCAACCATGTGTTCTGAATAAAATAACGAGGCTATTCGATGAAAGAAGAAAATAATGAAGGCTTGTAAAAAGTCAAGTTTGCTTCAACGCGATAAGTGCCTAGTTTCTCACAAGAAAAAAAATATATACATAAAATAGAACAAAAAAAGGTGCAGACAATGAGAGCATCTAAGAGATATTGCTAGTCCATTATGTATGAAAAAGAGTATAAAGAATCTAGGTGAGATGATCGAGCATCCAAAATTCCTTCCTGAGTCGAGGGAAAGTCGACCAAATGAGAAAGAAGGTGAGGTGTTGATACTCGAAGACCAGTCACACGCGATGGTGTTGACCCCACAAAATGTTGTGTATTACAATCCTAGATTCCTTGACCCCCATCGAATTTGTACCCATGATAATGATGACTAGGCCGACCATTAAACAAATAATCGAGTGCAACATGGGACTCGGACTAGGTGATAGTAGCATATGGAATTGACTAGACCAATGTGGACGAATTACAGATAGGTTGATGATTAAACATCCATAACATGGTAACTGGATTACCCTCACACCTAAATTCGGAAGACATTATTTTAGCTTACTTTATTCAGAACAGATGGAGGTACCTTCCAACAACATTATTGATTGAAGCGACCAATTCGTCAGAGAGACGACCTAGTGACAAGGAGTCTGTAGAAGAAGTACTCTTGTCATGGAATCAGTCGCAATTACAAGAATATAGCAGTAAGTGTCGAAAAATAAGCTAGTTAGTTATTCAGTTTGCCTTGGTAGGTATTAAAAATTGTCAATCTAGCAATATGGCTTATCGTCTTCCAATTAATACTCCTATTTTTTAGGGGGGTGGTGACCCTAAGACGCACATGTTTGTATGTGAATCACTTTGGAAAACTAGCATTATTGATGATGAGAAACAACATATTTCACAGTTTGTAGGAGGACTTAGAAATAGATCACTTACATGGTATATGAAATTTCTTGAAGAAGGTCCAAAGACAAAGCAACAAAGAAAATATAAATTTCTGTAATTCTTCAAAACTAGAGACGCCAAGCACCTGGTTGCACTTAAATTAAATCAGATCAAGAAAAGAATAGAATAGTATGTACGAGAATACGACAGAAGATTCAAATATCTCCTCATTCAGATGCCATCTAAGATAGACCCTACGCTCGCACGGGTGTGGCTCATTGGTTATTCACTTGATATGAAGTCACATGTGGTAAAAAGAGGTCACGAGTTCAAATCACACCCGGGCTTACCCGTGTCCCATGCTTGCGAGCGGTTTTGGGGCACCTAGGGGTATAGTGGTAGCAGGATTGGATCCCTGGACCCCGTGTCACGCGAGTACTAGCCCAGTCTCTAGTTTCTGATTCCCCTAGTTACCAAAAAAAATAAAAATAAAAAGATGAACCCTACGCTAGTGTCCAATTTTTGTCTAAGGACTCCAACAGAGAATCAAGACACCACTTTTAATGCACGAATATATAGTTTAAGATGATGTATTGAAGAAATCTTTGAGAGTCAAATTGAATTTAGGTTATTCTACTGGACCTATCGACAAATGAATTGAAGAAAAAATTGAAACTATAGAGAAATCACTGTAGCATATTAAATTGAAGTGCAATGACCTATGATGTACCACATTCTCTCAAGAAGCACATACCAAAGATACTTGCCCCTATGATGAAATAAAAAGGTACCACAATTATTGCAACGCATACCAATGGTAAATGAAACAACTCGAAGAAATCCCAAGTATATTTCTAGGAAAACAAAATCTAGAAAACTTCCAGATTATGCAAACGACATATTTTTGTGACGTCTATGAAATATTTGAGCCTCACTCAACTACAGACTTCCCCTACAATTTCGACAATGTAAATCCAAAATGGTGTGGAATTTTCCGAACAACACAACATTCGACTACATAATGCATAAATAATTTAAAGACTAAAGAAAAATACAACACGGTATATCAGACACAAACGATCAAGCATAAAGGTCAAGATGGTCATAAAAACGACTAACGCAACAATGGAAACAATCAATGAGGAGGATACAACGGTCACGGAATAAATAACAACTGAGGATACCGACCACTAGGTTGAAGTAAACCACATTTTTTTTTGTGTTACAGTGAAGACCATTTAATCCCTAACTATCCATGGAAAGACAAGACAAAATTAAAATTTTGTACAAAATGTGGCATTGGGGAGCATAATTTAGAAGAGTTCCCCATAATGCTAGATGCACTTAACAAAAGGAAAAATGTTAACATCTTGTCTTTTGTCCCTAAAAATGAAGCATTCAATACTAAGAATTTGCAAATCATTACTAGACAAGGCACAAAAACTAGTGGGGATAATCCCCAGGTTAGAAGGATACAAAGAAAACAAGATGATTATCCCAATCCACTAAATTAGAAGGAAATATTAATAATGCAACAAAAATATTTACACAAATTTCTTCTAAATAAAGTAATGAAGAGAATAGAAATAAAACAATTAACGAGTTGCTACAAATATTTTTTAAAAAAAAGTTGTTGCACGACTGATTGACTTATTGTATCTTACAAGAAATAGTTCAGAAAATGAGAGGATTACTAAAAATATTTGTAGCCTTAATAAAAAAAGATAAAACTAATAGTGATCCCGTGACTTCGAAGTCGAAGGATTCTAGATTGCACAAGTCGTCCTTGACTTTGGGTCACAAGCTAATATAATGATGAGATAGACTTGGGAAAACATGGGTCGACCACGACTAGCGGAGTCGGGAATCTATCTTGAGATTTCTAACCAAGGGTTAATCGAACCCATTGGAGTGTGCAAAAACATTAAAACTACAATCATGGGAATCAACACATACATCGAATTTGAAATCATCAACCCATGAGAAGGATCTAAATCTTTCCTAGCAATAGTTGGTCAACTGTGGGGATGCAAAATGAAATAATCCATCTCACTAGAAAAGAATAGAATTAAACTCAAAGGAGAGGGAAAGAAAGTAATTGTACCTTTTAATCCATCTCAAGGGAAACCTTGGTCGAACCAGACAATAATGACGATGACATCCAAAAAATATACCAAATAGTTCAAAATAACGAAGATACCATCGAACCAAACAACTATGGAGAAATTTGCTTAGGAAATACTATGTCTGTCGGATACAATTCCGACTTGGAACTATATGACTAGTAAATGAAAAATTATGAAGCACAAGCTCGTGAATGTCGGTCGATTGAGATCATCCCTAGAAAAAGAGTGCAACAATGCTTTACTATATCCATCATCCCAAAGGTCTTTGAGAAGAAAATAACAGAATATATGATGATCATACCAATAAAAAAGGAACTGACAAGTATTCCACCACTACGATACAAAGAACGAGAATATCCAATTGCATATATTAAGGGAGTCTCTAAAAATGTCAGTGAACAAGGCCGACTTCAAAGTTTGGTCAAAACTTTTAGTAAACAAGAATAAAGATGGTGGGATACACATCAATATTGCCTCCATACTTATAGTACTGCACCAACATATTTCGCCAAACATTTTGGAGGAAAGAAACTCATAGCACATATAGAAATATCAAAATTTATACAAGATCAAGACCCATCCAAACACATTAATATATGTGAAATGGAATGAAAGCGATTGGGATACAAACACGAAATATTATATCCCAATCTGTTCCTGGATACACTTGAAGACTTATGAAACAAATGGTATAGTACGGAATAAGCTAGAGGAGAAACATTTAATTTTCAAGAATTGAAAGAAAACTTTATAAAAGATATCTCCTTTACTCAATAAAAATAATCCATCATAGAAGTAGTTGAAGAAATTCAAAATTTTATACAACCAACGAACAATAGTAGGTCAACATGAAATGAACATTTGCAGTTGACATGTAATAATATCACAACCAAACCAACCTATTGATCGACAAGAATTGAAAGAAAACTTTATAAAAGATATTTCCTTTACTCAAGAAAAAAAATGCATCAGAGAAGCAGTCAAAGAAATTCAAAATTTTATACAATCGACATGAAATAATATCACAACCAAACCAACCTATCGATCGACTTGGATAGAACATGAAAATGATAAAACTATAGGAAAAAGTTTCATGTGGAAAAGAAATCACCCTAGCGTAGTAAAACCTGTAAAATCTCTAATGAAAGTCAGCACATAAGAAAAGGTATAATAAGAGATATTTACTGAAAAATAATCCCCCTATGTGTTCATGGAATTTAAGGAAGGAGACTGGCCAGTTAATGAAACAAGAGCACTAGAATGGATGAATGCACAAATAAAAACAAAAGAAGTTGACATTTCAAATGATGACCGACCAAAGATGGAAAAAATAGGAAATGATTTGTTTGACCAGCAAACAACAGAGATATCCAACTTACTAAAAGAATACCAAGATGCCTTTGCAAGAGATTATAAATATTTAAATGGATTAGTACAATAAATGAGTGAAATTAAAATCGACATAAAACCAGACACCATACCTGCCAAGTAACGACCATACAAATTGGAAAATAAGTATAAAGACATAGTAAAGAAATAAATTGAGAATATGCTAGTTGCTGGAATCATATATCTAGTAAAACAGTCAAAATGATCCAACCCCATGGTCATTCAACCAAAGAATCATGACCAAACAAAATCACTAATCTATGTTGACTTCAAAGGACTAAACAAAGTAACTTTATCTGACCCCTTCCCCACACATTTCATCGACGAAATAATTAATTAAGTTGCAGGTCATGAATGTTATTCCTTTGCCGAATGTTTTTTTGTATACAACCAAGTTCCTATTGCTAAAGAAGATCAGCATAAAGCAACATTTGTTTGTGAGTTTGGTTCACTTTCTTATAAAGTCATGCCATTTGGTATAAATAATGCACTAGGAGTATTTTCCAGGATAGTAGTAAAAGGATTTCAAGAATATTTATATAAAACCATGGTTGTCTACTTCGACAATTGGACAATATACTCACTGCTAAGAGACCATGTCCAATACCTTTGACTTATGTTAGAAGGGCACAGAAAAATATATTTTTCTTTGAATATTAAAAAGTGCATATTTGCAACACCAATTGGAATCCTACTAGGACATGTTGTTTTCAAGGAGGGAATCAAGGTCGACTACACCAAAATTAAATTTATTCTCGACTTAAAGCCCCCTGTACATCCAAAACATGTGAGAATACTTCTTGGGAATATAGGCTACTATCAAAAATTTATCTGATATTACTTTGATGTGACATATCCATTAAAAGAACTACTCAAAGAAAATCAAGAATTTAGGTGGTCACAAGAATGTGCAGAGTCATTTGAATTACTTAAAAGAAAGCTTGTCAAAGCTCCAACACTAAGGTTTCCAAACTAGTCAATCAAGTTCCACGTCCATATCGACACTTTTTGTATTGTAGTCGGTGCAATACTTACTCAACCTGGAGATGATGGAATGGATTACCCTATGCTAGTAGAAAGCTAAATAAGGAAGAAATAAATTATTCTACAATAGAACGGGAAGCTCTAGGCATGATTTTTGCATTACAAAATATCAACATTATTTGTCGGCTAATGCTTTTGTATTTTACACAGATCATCAAGCACTCAAATATTTAGTAAACAACCCCCTCCGCCATGGTCAATTGTGCAGATGGTTACTCTTATTCCAAGAATTTGAATTTGAAATAATAGTTTGACCCGGAAAAACTATTGTCGGACCATACCATTTATCAAGAATAGAAATGAGAGAAGATCATGTTGGGATCAAAAATGAATTCCTCGACGCTCATCTATTTAGAGTAGAATTTGTATCGATGGAATTGGAAGATAAATCACAATATCTAGAGGAAGGTCAAGCTCTGGAAGCAATGATAGAAAAGAAAAATAAAATACTTGCAATAAAGGATACACCATACATTCTAATAAATGGATTCCTATATAAATTAGGACTGGATGAAGTAATTCGATGATGTGTCCTAGAGCATGAATGACAAGCTATCATCGACGAAGCACATAGAGAACCTGCCGGTGGACACTATAAGGATGATACAAGTGCAAGAAAAATATTACAATCTTGACTATGGTGGATGACGTTACATAAAGATTGCACAGCTTAGGTAAATAAATGTGACAAATTCCAAAGAATAGGTATACCACTACCAAGAAATGATATTCCCTTAATATTTGTTAATCCAAGATTAACATTTGAAATATGGGCTATCGAATTCATCGTTCCTTTCCTGGTTCCTGGAAAATGAACTGGAGCTCGATATATTATTAAAACAAGTCTAATATATCACCAAATGGGCAAAAGTAAAACCTATCAAAGCATGTTCCAATGAAGTAGCCACAAAATTTATTTATGAAAATATCATTACAATATTTGGATTCCCCCTTACTCTCATTAGCGATAGAGGAACACACTTCATCAACAAAACTATATCTATTCTATTGGATGAATTTATGATTGACCACCAGAAGTGTTCAGCATATCACCCACAATCGAACAGAGCTATTGAAGCATTTAATAAAATTTTAACTAAAGGAATAACAAAGCTTTGTAGTATTGATAAAGATGATTGGGAAGACAAGATACCTACTATTTTATGGGCTTGTCAACAAATTATAAACGGTTGACGAGGAAAATTCCCTTCAAGCTAGTCTATGGAGAGGAAGCAGTCATCCTACAACACTTCAAACGGTAGGAACCAATCATTACAGATATATTTCACTTAGATATTGTCAAAGCCACTAAAGATATAAATTTTGATCTAACAAAACTAGAAGAGCAACGCCAAATAGCAATCCACCATCAAGAAGTTCAAAAACAACAACAGAAAGCTTGGCATGATTGTAATATAAGAAAGAAAAATATATCAGTCGGTAACCTAGCGTTATTATATGACAGTGGAATAAAATGAAAACCGAAAAATTTGCATACAACATGGCTTGGACCATACATAGACGAGGATCTAAATAGCAACGGGTCGTTCGGACTAAACACATTACAAGGAGACGTTTTTACAAAATTCGTCAATGGTGTAAGACTAAAAAGATATAAAGCATAGAATTGGAACAACACCAACCAAATGGTTGTATCACCATTTGGTCGACCGTCGTGCCCCATTTTTGTAATTAATTTGTATATTAAGTAGCCTAATTACATTAACTAAAATAAGTATAAAAAAGTAGTTATGGAAAAACTAACTTACACCAAAACTTATATAAGAAGGATCTAAGACATGGATTGTGGCAGGAATAATTGCAATGCAATGATGGTAGATTGGAATATGGAGAACCAGGCAACTCAAGTAGGATGATGAACTAGAAAACCCTGTCAAGATATGACCAACGAATGGAATCTGACCACCGACGTCCAAAGGAGTATTCAAGCCAACATAGAACAAGTCGATGACCGCATAGTGTATTTTATCATGATCGACCATGATGAAGAAGTTATGATTATTGTTGACCAAAGATTACATCGAAAGACTCACCACACAAGTGAAATAGTGTAGTGCCCCTAGACTACTGTAGACATTGTGGGCACCTACTGGGTTACCCTACTGTTTGAAACATTAATAAAATAAACCCTATGATTTTATTTTGAGTATATTTATGATTATGATTGATTGATATATGTGCATTTGGGTAGTTATTATGAATGGACAATTTCATGTTGTTTAACGATTAACTTTGATATGAAAACTATACATATGAATGATGCTTAATGACTAGCTGTGCAATTGATTATGTGATTAGATGAATGAGTAATGATTGAGTAAATTATAGATGCTTAATGAAGCAACAGATTTATAAATCAAATTGTGATTATTGAGAACAATGCTACTAATTTACATTTGTGAGAAATGCATGTAGCGACAGGTGAAATGGTTCAGCAATGGACAAACAAAGGAATATGAAGGGTCGTATAGTACAGGTAAATCACACACAGGGAGAGTGACGACGATGTCAACTTCCAACGGAATACCACGCTTGAGTAGATAAGCATTGATCCGCTTGCTCAAGAGGAAAGCGTGAGGGCGTACGAGGTGGGCCACGACGGAGCTGGTCACGTACGAGTTGAGGGGCGCGTAGTGAGAACAGACTCACTCCTCAGCGCCATTAGTCCCTAATAGCATGTAGATGAAGGATGGAAGGTAACGGCTCCTAAAATCCCTACATGAAGTTCCCGCAAGTCAAAACGAAAGGATGCCGACAGAAGGGCCCGACGGTGCGGTACCCTGTTAAGAACAGAAAGAGTGGACGCAAGGACCCAACGATGTGGTACCTTGCTGAAGAATGGAAACTACGAATGAATGGACCCGATGGAGTGGTTCCATGTCGGGGAAATGAAATTAAGGAACGGGGAAGCCCAACGACGCGGCACCGGGGTCCTAGTGAAAATGATTGTTAAACTTAACTGCATAAAAACATATAAGTTTTCACCTAGAACATTACTTAGAAATGCATTTGAGTACTTTAGGCATTTGCACATAAATGATTACTTTGGAATTTAAATAATATTAAGTTTTATTTAGGCATTTGCACATAAAAGAATATTTTGAGCATTTAAAATAATATAAATCCTTATTTTAGGAGCAAAGTAGAATCCTAAGCATGGACACCTAGTCAACTCCACTTACACCTCAAAACTAGGAGTTAAGTAAAATATCTAGGGGACAAACATGAGCAATCTTAGGAATGATGGTGCAACTTTTAGAAAAACTGACACATGGATGGGTGAGTATTATTAAATTGGAAATTTAATAAAATATGTATTTATGCATGAAGCGACATGTGTCACATGGAATGTTCCTTTAAAAGGAAGGATTTGGGAATGGGTAAAGGACCCAGACCCTGGATGACTATCGTAATTTTGAGTTACCTCACGACTTGCTGCTATTGAGGGTTTAGCTGGAAACTTTGGTGGGGAGGAATCCCAAGCTGAGTTTCCCAAGTGAGTGTGTGAACTCTATGACCCGAAGCTCGGGGGAGGCCATGCGACTGAAAGCATGAGCCTATGGCTGGGTGGCGAAGCTAACGGTTGCTTCGCCAATGGTTAAATGAGATTTTGCTGGAGGGGCACAATGAGCAAAGTGGACGTCGAGGAAAAGCGAGATCGGACTGTCGACGACGACTACTCCTCCAGCAACAGATTCAGGTATTGTGTTTTTGTTAGTTCTTGAATTTGATAAGTTTTATTATTAATTATGCATCATAATGGTTATATTGTGTTTTAAGTTTCTAATAATTTTTAAGTAAGTAAGTCCAAAAGGGGGGGTCCCTACAAATAGCTATCAATCGCCACCACCGTAGTTAAAACCAACATTATATGCATTGTCATCATTAAAAAAATCGCCACCATAATGGCATGCGTCCAAGTTCCAAGGCATCACTTTGCTAGCACACATTTGATTCCCAAGGAAAATATATGGCATATACAAGAAATATTCACGATGACATTCACACATTACCTAGAAATATGCCATATCTCCATCAGTCTAATCAACATCATATCAAATTCCCACTCCTTCTCTTTTCCCCCAGCTATAAAAAGAATTATAAACACCGTATACCTCTAGACCAAAAATCCTATGGAAACCATGGAAATTCCTTCTCCAAGCCCTGTGCCTTCCCCTTACTATTATATGAGAATTGTTTGAGCCTAGCAAATCCCTTCTGTTACACCTCATTGATCGTTCCCTATCACCTCTCATGATATATGAACATTTTGACAACCAAAAAACAATGGAAGCATCACAACTCATGATATATGAACATTTTGAGAGACCTCGATGTTCTATAGTCAAGAGTTGTTCTTCAGTTCCTTGCCACCATTCACTTGTCCGAGCCCACAACTTTCATTGTTGATTGATTTGTAAGATTGAGCGAGTGTGGAGCTTCAAGTATAGCAAGTATTTGTTTTCTTGGATGCTTTTATTCTCTAAAACAATGGGTTGAAGTCTCGTTGGTTCCCTATAGGACCAAACGGTTGGTCGATGTTGTTCAGTACCAGACATAGTACGCAGATGTTGTTCAGTACCAAATCCATTATACATAAACACTTAGCTCTATATGGTCCTCTTCCAACACTATTATTGAATCATGCATCAAATATAACCAATCGATTGTTACATCTAGTCTGTCACAGTCGTAATAAAATATGAACAGGCACTTGTATTAACAGTCCCTCATTTTTTCATCTCCGTGTTCTCTTCAGGACGAAGAAAAATTTTGTTGGTGGGGGAGATGTTGGAGGAGCCTAGTCTACTGGCCGAATAGGTCTTCCGACCAACCGTAGTCGGGTTGGTCCAGTAGGTCGGTTATCTAACTGAACTAATAGTTATAACTAAATAACTACTTGTAAAATGTATATATAGGCTATTGAGCCACGAATCTAGAGACATTGTATGTATTTTATCTATGTTAATACAAACGCTTGTTGTTGCTGTCCCACTTACTCTTTTATCGTGTTCTTGTATGTTATATGCTCATGTGATATTATATTGTCATATATATATATATATTATGTACTACTGGTAACCAATACGATTCTTGAGACTACAACAATGGTGCTAGCTAGCTATTGATGATATGCATTAGCATGTGTTACATCATGGATTGTATTGACATGTGTTGTTGTTGATATATAACTATGATATCTTTATCATTTTGAGTGTTATATTTATATATGGAGATCATACATCTTATTTCTTATCAAATTGGTATTCAAATCATATATATGTTTGATTTATTTTTACTTTACTGTAATGATACAGATGAAAGGTTTTGATCTGTTCATCACGCATTTGAATTTTAGTTGATTTGATTAAAGATAATGATGATATTATCAATATTTCCTTGTAACTTTATGTATATTGGAAATGGTCAATGTACTTTTGATGGAGAATTACTATGTATGATGATATTACTACTTTTGGATGGATGTTGTGAATTTCCCTTGAACTTCTTCACAGATGTTATGCTATAAATTTTATTTCTTAAATATATTTGAAAAGTTTGATATA
Organism: Larix kaempferi; assembly: GCA_027924585.1. Taxonomy (NCBI): domain Eukaryota; kingdom Viridiplantae; phylum Streptophyta; class Pinopsida; order Pinales; family Pinaceae; genus Larix; species Larix kaempferi. The sequence continues at coordinate 4,894,363 of BSBM01000203.1, read as the reverse complement.
TTTCACTATTTAATTGAAATTCATAAAATAAACCCATAAAGGGGGTCATAAATTGAAAGAAAACTGGATGCGAAAAGGGATGCAACACTAGACAGAAAACTAGTTGCAAAACTCAGCGCAAAATTGGTCAGGAAACTAGACACAAAATTGGATACAAAACTAGGTCTGTAACTAAACGCAAAATTAGATTTATAACTGGATGCAAAATTGGGCACAAAAATGGATGCAAAACTGGGCATAAAACTGGACGCAAAATTGGGCATAATACTTGATGCACCAATGGACACAATATTGGAAGCAAAACTCGGCACAAAAATTGGTGCAAAGAAGGGTGCAAAAAAAGACATAAAAAGGATGCAAAAAATTGGGCGCAAAATTGGTTACAAAAATGGACATAAAAAGATGCAATATTCGGCGCTTTACGAAAATCGACAATAACGCTAGGTTTAGTGCCAGATTGTTCACCACAATTGGAAAACAAATTACACTAAAATATGGCTCTATATCCGATGCAAATTCCATTTTTTGTTGTAGTGTTAGAAAGTCCACTGGAGCCAACATAAGAGAATTCCCACCCCTTATACATTTTCCTCAAATAATTTAATATTGCTTTACCTCTACACATGGTCTCTTGAAGTAATAATATATCGGTCTTCTATGTCTCCATAGACCTAGATAATGAAACTTTTGGGGGATTAGTGCCTAAACCCATGATATTGGTTGGAATAAGTTTCATGTATCGCCAACTTTTAGGTGTCAAATTGCTATAAGAACCTCGGTTATAGGTAGTTAATGACCCTTATTTATATATGTTAAAGTCTTTTCTTGGGAATGGAAAAGGAGGTATTTTCTCCTTACCTGAGAACATCACCACTATTGGTCTTGCATTTTTGAGTGAAGATCATATCTACCTCTACCATGATCTTACAAAAAATAGGAAGAGTCCATGGATCAATCATTAGAAATATCAAACGGTAACTTCCCTCCTATATTTTCCCTGGGATGAGAGGCCTTAGGAGCACTTAGGTCCATGCATTCTCATAAATGTTAGGAGTTGAATTCAATGTCCATATCTCTAACATTTTCTTGTATAGTGGTACACAACTATCTCCTTAGGAAAATCATATGCATTGGGGGGTTGTGGAGTGGGTGCAGTTGGGGGGAGTTTCTAGTTAATTCCCCCTTCTCAAGGGAGTGGGGGAAAATACCCCAAGGTGAAAATTTCTAGACCCTTATACTTTACTTTGGTTCCTTCTGGAACCCTCATATGTATTGTATAAAAGGGAAGTGATTAATGGAATTATATCACAAGACAAGACAACATTGTAGGATTTTGTTGTGTAATAATAAAAGATTGAAACTACCATTTCCCTATCGTTTATTTGTGCATAGAAGGGTTTCCATGTAAATATCGTGTTCTATTTTTATTGTTGTTTTCTTCTATTTTTATATTTTTCTAATATTTGGTATCAAACCCTAATAAACTCATAGACATAGGGTTTTTTGCAATGGAAGTTGCAATAATGATAGGAGGTTTAACCGAGTTTGATATTGAGAAGTTTGATGGAAATAATTTTCCCTATGGAAGTTGAAGGTGGAGGATTTTCTAGTTCACAATGATCAAGCCCTAGCCATGAATGGGGTTGAGAAAAAAAACTAAGTGACATGATGGATGAGGAGTGGATAAAGATGGAAATGAAGGTGGTTTCTACAACTCGTATTTTCCTCGCAATATTTGTCTCATTCAATGTTGTTGAAGAAAAGACCATGGAATCCATTTGGGAGAAGCTTTGAAAGTTGTATGAGACTAAATTGACAACAAATAAGGTTTTCCTAGAAAGGTAGCTTTATCATTTGATGATGAAGGAGGGTTCAACTGTGGTATATCGTTTGAATGAGTTTAATTCCCTTATTATTAAATTGATCTCGGTTGGTGAAAATGTAGAGGATGAGGGTAGAGAAATCATTTTACTCAGTTTTTGTAATACCTTTACTTTTAAGCCCTGGACATATGTAATGGTTATTTGTTTATTATTGTGGCACTAGGTGTTGGGACAATGGTCTTTAAGGACTGTGACACTATTATGTAATTAATAAAATGACTGGCTCAACATGGACAATAAATGAGAATTGGGCGACATGGATTTCACTAGGTGAGGGGGAATGGGTACTAGGGGTTGTGGGTCACTCAAAAATTATACATTGAACTCTATTCTTGATTATTTTGGACCTTGGAGTTACTATTGCACCTTATTCATGGTTTAGTCGATCCCACTTGCACTATTTCACCCTCATGAAGGTTTTGTGGGTCCCACTTGGTGAATGCGCCCTCCTTGAATGAAAGATTCTCTTTTGTGGGCCCCACTTGCACTAAGGAACCCTCTCCCTAGATCCTAGGAGATGGAAGCAAGATTTTAGCTCCCACCTCCTTGATTTCAGCTCCACCTCCACAAGTGCACCCCACTCCTCTATTCATGGAATGTGCTCCCTATTTTCGTGCTTCAGGCCATTTATGACTCCAATTGGATCGTCTCTCTCACCTCCCTTAACTAGTGCACCCTCCTTGAGATATTCTTGGCCTCCACTCCTTGATTTGTGACAAGCCCTCATTATGGTGCTATTCTATGTAAGGAATCTCCTCATTTTATCCTCCACTTCATGAATTTGATAGTGAGCCTAACCACACTCTATCTCTCTCTAAACAATCCAAGTTGGTATATTTGGGTTAAAATTGGACTCTTTGTGCTATTAATACATGTGCTACCTTATTGTGAACTAGTGTGTGAAGAAGAGGAATCCTTGTGAGAGTCTTGGATAGACTTGTGATGTGAGAGATTATCTCATCTCATTATGCCATGTGTGTTGGGTGTGAGGCTATATGTTGAGATATTGTGATTGTCTTGTGATACCAGAGGTTTTTGGGTTTATCATATACAAAAAGAGTTCCTCATATCCATTTATTATCTCTATCCAATCCTGCACGTGAATCCTGAAAGTGGATGGTGATGTCATGAGGGACTTGTGTAGTGAAGGGAGTCTCATCACATCGGGTAGTGCGGATGGAAGGGAAAGTATATGGGGAGGGAATGAGTTGTGTTTTCTTAGGTTGTGTGGAATGATTTTTTCCTATTGCTTGGAGATGAGAGTACCTCTAGCTATGGATTCCATGGCCTCATCTCAAGGGTGACTATCATGCTGAGAGATTGATGAGCATGACATGTCTATGGTTGGATGGAACATTGTCTTGTTGCATCCAATTGCACTTCATTGACATAGGTGTTTTATTTTATGTCTATTCATTATATTTTTCTTATGCTAATGTTCCCTTGGAGGATAAATTCATCTATGTTTATGTTTATGGATTGTTATGTTGAATGTAGGATGGATGACCTTCCTTTCAAAATCTTGAAATCTGATTTTATTCAAGTCTCTATGGAAACTTTATTTTCTCTCTCTCTCTCTCTCTCTCTCTCTCTCTCTCGTATATTCGATGGTTGTAGTGGTAGCCATATATAATATCTCTCTCATGGATCTTCTGGTTCTAGATGACAATATTTTGTTTGTTTCTTTATGGTTTTAATGGCTATAGGTGGCAGCCATGTATTCTGATTTTATTATTGCTTAGATGGATGTAGGTGGCGACCATGCATTCTGATTTTAGTATTGCTTAGATGGTTGTAGGTGGCATCTTGTAGATTTTCTTTCGTATGGTTTATGTTGTGCTTTTGAAGCTTAGAAATGCAGTATGTTAATGTGAACTAATAATACATTGCACATGCTTAATGGACACAACTTTCGAAAAAGATAAACCACTACATTATCTAAACTGTGTTTGCATAACAAGTTGAAGATTGTAAACGGGAACAATTGAGAATGATGCAGATGTAGTGAGATTGATGATGAAAGACTCACAACTTGTATCAAATCCTCAATTTAAATATATGCTCAATTATTATGTTCAAATGTGCATTACCTTAGCATGTGCATTGGGGAAATGTTATGCATTTGAATACTTTCATTTCATTTTAAAGGTATGGATGATTAATTTGATGGATTTTTGCATGTTGGTCTAGCCTTAGTTACCTTTATTTCCATTGTGCATTACCTCTAATCAAACTTCCCCTTGGGTGTTTTGGTGTCTTTGGCTTCAGTTTTGGGGTCAGGTACAATACAGTTCCCTCCTATATACTTGGTATAATTTGGTGATGACCATCACCAACTCATCATCTAGAACTCTTAAATTTGATTATGTGGTATTTTCTTTGTTGGGAGAAGAGTTGAGGAAAAAAATGTCTCTAGGGCTCTTTACTAGTGAAGCCCTATTTGTGAGAGGAAAATATAGTAAAAGGGATCAAGAATGTAGATCACATTCCAAATCTAAGTCCAGAGGACACAAGCTAAAAATCAAGTGTTAGGACTATGGAAAACGAGGGCACTTGAGGAAGGATTGTTTCCTTGTAGAGAAGGAAAAGAAGGATGAAAATCCAAATTAGCCATAATCTGAGGCTATGTAATACCCTGACTGTTAAGCCCCATAAATATGTTATTATTGGGCACTAGGTGCTAGGACTATGGAATTTGGACATTATTATTATTTTTGTTGTTGTTTAATTAAATAACTAGCTCAACATGGACAACTAACAAGAATGGGGGAGCATGGATTCCACTTGTTAGGGGGTTGGGGACTAGGAATCGTTTCTCTCCCTAACATTACTTGTTGGACCCTATTTTTTATTATTTTGGTTTATGGAGGTACTATTACACCCTCCTTGATGTTTGATGGGACCCTCTTGGCTAGTGCACCCTCCTTGGCTATTCCAAGCCTCTTGTGATGCCCCGCATGTGCTAGTGCGCCCTCACTAACTATTTTTAGCTTGCACTCCTTGAAAAAGTTTATCTCCCCTCTCTATTTCACCTTTTTCTATTTTGTGAAAGGGAATCTCTAATTGTAACCTCCCTCTCCTGAATTGAATAACCCCCAATAAATTTGAGTTTCCTCTCTTGGAATTGGAGTTAATTCCTTGGGAATTTAAATGACTATAGAAGGATTGGAAAGGGGCTCTCTTTCATTCTTCTTCTCTCTCTGAGATCTTCAATGGAGTAGAATTATCTCTTGGTTTGGTAAATACATGCTCTTGAGTAGGATATGTATTGTATTGTAGAATATTGAAGGCCTTGTAATGAGGTTTGAAGACCATGTAATGGGGATTGAAGATTGACTGTGCATAACACAACATGAGTCCTTGTCCTATTGGTTGTCCCTGTATTAATATATGCACGTGAATCTTGGTGGTGGATGGTGATGTCCTGAGGGACCTGTGTGGTCAAGGGAATCCTATTTCACCAGTTAGTGTAGATGGAAGGGAAAGTTTAGATGGAGAAACGTGTGGTTGCGATTTCTAATAGTGTGGAAAGGGTGCAACCATATGTCCTGGTTCATCTATTTCTGATAATTTTTTGGTTGTGAGACATATTCCATTGTGTCTGGAGCAATGTTTCCAGTAATGAATACCTTTTTTTCATTTAAAAAGGGTTTTGTATGACTAAGATATGGTAATTTTGGTCTAGCAGGGTTTTCCCACGGTGTTGATAAGGGCACAACCATACCTTATAGTTCATATGTTTTTGACAATTTATGGGTTTTGAGACCTATTCCATTGCGTCTGCATCAATGTTTTCAGTAAGGATTACTTTTTGTTTCATGGAAAAATATTTTTGTATGACTAAGATATAGTTGTTTTTGTATGGCAGTGTTCCTAGTGTTGAGATGAGCGCACCATACCTTTTGGTTTGAGAGTACCTCTCCTTTGTATCTATGGCCTCAAATCGGGGGGGGTGACTATCATGTTGAAAGATGCATGAGCATGGCATGTCTATGGTAGAGTGGAACGTTGTCTTGTAGAAGCTATTTTCCCATGATTCAGATGAGTATTTCATTATATGATTGTTTAATGCATTTTCAAAAATACAATACTTATAGATCTGATTGCTTGTGAGTTGTATGGATGTAGGTGATAGACATGAGATCTAATGTTATATGGATATAGATGACATATCTCATATCTGAATTTTTTTATTTTGATATGGATATGGTTGGTAGTCAATGATGAATATTTTATTATATGTTTATTTACTGTATTTCTTATGTATATGTGCTCTTGGACCCAATTTGCATATGGTTTGAATCGTTTTAGGTGATAGCCATGAGATCTGATGTTATTATTGTTTATATGGAATCCCTCATATATGTATTTTTTAATGTTATTATGGTTGTAGGTGGCAGTCAGTAGATCTGGTTTTTAACACTGTTAAGATGATTGATTGTGGCAGCCTGTAGATCTATTTATTTACATTGTTTATGGTGGCTTATAGACCTAGTTATTTTAAAGTTAAATGGATTTAATAAATATGATTTATCATTCTTAAATCATGTTAATAGCTTTCTCAAATCTGGTTTCGTTTCATGCATGCATTTACCTTGCATAACATGTGAATTGGGTAATGATCTGCATTGTATTGGTGCATTTTATTTTAAAAAGTTTGATTGTTTTATTTATTGGATTTTGGCATGTTGGCCTAGCCTTAGATAACCTTATTCCACTGTGAATTACCTTGATTCATCCTTCCCCTTTGGCTTCCAGGTGTCCTTGGCCTCGGTTTACGGGTTGGGGACATCACATGCTAGCACAATAGACATAAGAAACAACAACATGTAGGTATTAATGTATCAATAATAGAATATCTCTTTGATATGCTTGGGTTTTGGACTTAGGTGTATCTTTCCACATGTCTCCACATAGAGACTGGTTTGAAAAATATCATCCCTATAGTGGTAGGATGGTCTACTTGGGTAATGATCATCCTTTATAAATTATGGAAAGAGGGTATATTAGGATCAATCTAGACAATAAGAGAGAAACAAATTTGTGTGACATATGGCATGTACCATATCTACAAAATAATTTTCTCTCAATCACGGTGATGGGAAAATTGGGGTATTATACTACCTTTGGTGATAATCATTGCAAGATTACCACAAGATCCCTAGTGGTAGAAAAAGGATAATCTTATGGGACCCTACATCATTTTTGTGGTGATATCGTTACAAATCATGCAGTATCAACAAACTCGGGGAATGTTCTAGATGCGATGGTGTTGTGGCATCAATGACTTGGACATATGAGTTAAAAAGGTTTGAAAATTTTGCATGAACAAGGTATTCTTTCTAGGATTAAGTCTTGTAATTTAGACTTGTGTGAGCACTTTATTTTTTGTAAAAATAAGAGAGTTTGGTTTATTGCAAGCTCTCGTGAAATTTCATATCTTTTGTATCTCATTTTTTCTAATATCTTTGGACTAGTCCCCACTCTTTCTATAATAGTGTTAGATATTTTCTAACTTTAATAGATTATTATTTTAGAAGAGTGTGGGTGTATTTTCTGAAAAATAAGTTAGTATCCTTTGAGATATTTAAGGAGTTCAAGGCAATGAGCAGATAAAAGCTTGGGAATTTATGTTTTATTCCTTAAATTGGATAATGTAGGAGACTATTTCTCCAAGGAATTTGATAATTTTTATATGCAAGAAGGAATTAAGTACCAAAACACTACTCCTTATATTCCACAACAAAAAGGTGTGGCTGAGCTGATGAATCACACAATCATGGAATGTGCAAGAACCATGCTCAAAACATTTGGGTTGGATAATGGATTATAGGTAGAGGTTGTTAATACAAATGTGTATCTTATAAACAGATCACCTATAACTGCATTGGATGGACATATTACAGAGGAGGCTTGGTTTGATAAGCTAGTTGATTATTCTAATTTGTGTATCTTTGGTTGTGATGCATTTTCCCATGTACCTAAAGAAAAGAGGTACAATATTGACCCAAAAATAAGGAGGGTGTTTTTCTTGGTTATGGTAATAGAGTAAATGGGTATAAATAGTGGGCTCCTACTGACCACGAGTTAATGGTTAGACGGGATGTTTTTCTAATGAAAAATCCATGCAAAGGAAGGAGGTACAACAACCACCTGAGGTTGTACCTCTTGTAGTAGAAATGAGTGAAGACGAAAATGAAATGAAGTTTTTAATCAGCATGAAGATCAAAAAGTTCAACAGCCATAAATTAGAAGATCCACACATCTGAGGAGATTTCCATAAAGGTATTCTCTTGGTTTCCAGACTTCTTTTGCTTTATTAATTGATTGTGATGAACCCAGTTCATTTTAGCAAGCTAGAGAATCTAAGAATAAAGATAAATTGAGGAAATCCATGGATGAAGAAATGAAATCACTACACAAGAATGAAACATGATAACTTGGTGTTTGAAAACAAGTGAGTGTATAAAGTAAAGAAGAATAGGGATAGGTTCACTACAAGGACAACACCTTTGTGTAGTGGAGGTTTTTATGAACCTCCCTAAAAAAATTATCCTTTCTCTATTTATCGAGGAGGTTGCTAACACAGGTGAATGACCATAGTTTTTTTTGGAGGTTTTTACATTGGTGTGCCTAAATCATCATGATACACCAAACAATCACAGACATAATGCACCAGTTTTGTACTAATAAGGTGCACCAATAACCATTATTATTATAAAATGCTAAAATATCATTTTTATTTAAAAAAAAATAGAAGGCATATCGGTGCTCCACACTAAATTAAGAGCACCAGTGCATGTGTAAAGGATGCACCAGATTATATTAGAATGTTTGGTTATTCAATAAAAAAGAAAATTTAAAAATCTAAAAAACTTTATCGATGCACTTAAAAAACCTACCCACATTGATATATATACAATATTAGTGCACCCGTGTGTATACAATATTGGTGCACCATTGTCTATATGATATTGGCATACCAAAAACATTAATGAAGTGCTTAATAATACTAAATATAGAATTTGATATTTTAAAAAATAAAATAGCGGATCTGTGCTTTCCATTACCCCATAATGTACCAACGCATCTCACTGCCATAGGGTGCACCTCGGTAGGGTAAAATACAAAAAAAAATACCAAAATGAATTTCATTATCACATTTCCTTCCATGCTTCCAACCACTCCCACAAGCACCAAATATCATCCTCATTGTATGACTGCCCCATTTGCAGTTCTCTACATTGTTGATTCATTGATTCAATAGATTTTCCATTCGATTCGATTCATTTTCGAATTTTGGAAAACAATGCACATTTTCATTTTTCTTACGAACAAGCCATGCATCCTCAAGCAAGAAGAGTCTAGGTAAATTTATTGTTATCTATTTATTTTCACTTCCACTAGATTAAAATTTACAAATAGGATTAAATTTGGTCCATTTTACATTTTTTTTTAAATTGGGTGGTGCACTTCAAGGGTCCAACTCACACTAGACTCGATGGTGCCTCCTATTAATTTATAGGAAGCACCATGAGAGGTGCATCTAGTGGGATGCCCTATTATCATTTCATTATAAAACACAACACACCATACTAAAAAAACATGCATCGCATGTTTCTCTAATATTATATTGGCATATCGGTGAGTTTCATGACTATATTTACATCGATGTGTCTAGTGAGATGCCTCATTACTGGTGCATTATAAAACACAATGCACCATACCTAGTGCACATTAGCTATTAAGGAAAACATGCACCACATTTTGTTAATATTATATTAGAATAGTACCAGTGTGTTTCATGACTAAATTAGCATTGGTGCATCTGGTGGGACGCCCTATTACCAATATGCTATAAATCACAACACACCATACGTAGTGCGCGTTATCTATTATAGAAAACACACACCACATGTTTTTTAACATTATATCAGCGTAGTGGTATGTTTCATGACTAAATTAGCACTAGTGCACCACATAACATGGAGCACCATTCAAAATGAGGTGCTTGTTTTCTGATATAATGCATCGGACATGGTGCGCATCATATATAAAAGGAGCATTGATTAATTTACCAATTTATTTTTACAAACAAAAATTAATTTCATTTTTTGATAAATACAAAATGGTTGTATATGTGTGTGTTTTATAATTTCAATTTTTTTTGTCTATGTGTGTGTGTGTGTTGGTGCCTAGAAAGAATTTTATGTGAATTAAAAATGTTGATGACAAGCGCAACAACAACAATAGGTCGACACATACAACTTTGCATGTGAGTGGGAGGCCAAAAAGAGGGAGAGGGATATGCTCCCTCACCCTATTACACCTCAGACTCATTCCCTTTTCATGAATGTTTTCCGCCTCAAGTTTTATGAGGATGCTATATCCCTCAATGGGGACTCATTCATTTTGTAGTAGTTGATCCATCATTGGAACATGCCAAGTAGGAATTCAAGTGTCCCAATTTGTGGTATCATCCCACAGAGGAGGATATTTATTTTATCACTAGGATGTCTAGGAGGGGGTGGTTTGGCCACAATTCTCTGATCTACTACACAACATTGCAAGAGAGAGACAAATGGAACACGTGTAGATATATCTCACCAAGGACATTCTTGACATTATGGACTTTCTAAGTTGTTGGTGTTTAGTTGTGGATACATGCATTTGGTGTAGAGGAGGTTAGGTGCTTGTCACTTATTGTCACGACACTAACACACTTTACCTCTGATGGGAAGCACATTAGTTTTCGATTGACATACAATGTAGATAGCTTAGTTCAGAGACCACAAATGATTAGGTGGTCGGAGATATTTTTGTGACAATTGTGTTTTGCTTTGGATCATTTTCACTATATTTTTTATGGGAGTTTATGCTTCCCAATTGTGTCAGAGATATTTAATTTATTTTTTCAAAGGTTTCATGCCACTCACCCAACAATACCCCACCTCCCTCCTAAACCTACGATTGATTCACATATGCACATGTGAGCATAGTTATTGGCTAAAAGGGTCCAATTGAAGTGGCCATGTACTCCATTTAGTAGATATATTTGTGATTTGTTGGCTAGAGAGGAAATCATATCCTCGATCTAATACAGTACTCATCCAAGGGATGGATTTCCAGGATGTCCAAACATCCTATTTACTCAAGATGATCCACCAGATGATAGAGGTAATATTATCATTATGTTTTGATAAATCTAGTTGCACACTTTTTTCTCTTATTTAATGCACATGTAATTTATTGTATCATTTTATTTCAATTATCTGATTATTATTATTGTCTATTGTTTCACATATATCAACACATGTGTTGGAGATGCACATCCCCAATGGGATGAGCATATGGATGAGGTAGTTTAGAAACCTCCAATACTAAGATCTGGTGTTCCACAAAGGACAAATCACAAATTATGAACTAAGGTGGCAGATCAAATATGTGGAATGTTTTGTAGTTAGGGAGTGGTATTCGTACATGTTCGGGATATCTTAGGGGTACTAGATTTTTCTGATCATATATGGGAGGCCCTTCTCAGTGACATGACGACATTGATGATTCATGTTGTCGGTGACCTCAACCTCATCCATACTTTTAGGGATGATGCTTAGTCTACTTCATTTGGGTCTTCTCTTGAGGATCATTCTCAAATTCCCCCATCACATGATTCTCCAGCACCTAGTCCTCCGCCAAATCAACTGTCATCCCCTCATCCTCCTCCACACGAGTCACTAGCTACACCATCCACCTATCCACCTCCTCCACATGCATCACCATCTACACAAACTCCTCCTCCTCGACATGCATTACCAACCAAACCATCCATCAATCCTTCTCCTCCTCCTCCTCCTCCACATGTGTCACTAGGTGCACCATCCATCGATCCTCCTCTTCCTCCTCCTCCTCCTCCACATGTGTCACCAGGTGCACCATATTCCACTGATCTACCCATTTCTCTCCCTCCCCCTACACATATGTCACCAAATACTGATCCACATGCACCCCTAGCTATAGTGACACCATCTGCTACACCTATTGCACTTGTTATTATGTTGTGCATCCGAATGGTCACATCAAGTGATATACTTCCTAGTGGAGAGATATAGCACACTCTACTTTCAGCATTGTTATCTGACATGGGTACTAATAGACCCTCTACCTCTAGTAATGGAGGCACTAATGCCTCTAGATCTCGTGGTCGACCTAGCTAGAAATGGTACTTGGCATGTATATTGATTGTTGTATATTTGACATGAGATGTATATATGACATGTTAATTCATTTTGATGAGATGTATATTTGATATGTATATTGGTATGTATATTTGATATGTATATTGGTACGTATATTTAATATGTATATCGCTCATGTATATTATGTTTTTTCATATCATCTTGATGTTGTTGTTGTTTGATTTATTAAATGTATTATGAGTACGCTAATGATTAACATTATTAATTATTTCTTCATTTTCAAATTAAAATTTGAGATGTAACACTTATTTAAATTTAGAAATGCCATATAATGTTTAACTCTTTTTCAAGGTGAATTCTTTGTTGTCCAAGAAGATACAATATGTTGATTAAACATGTTTACAAACTTGATTAAATGATTCAATCAATGATTGCACGATTTAATTATTTTTTAAATCAAATTCTTCTATTAAATGATATTTCATAAATTTGTTCTTAAATATGTTAAACTTTTTATTAATATTGATAAAAATAAATTTTATAACAATTAACTATAAGAAATAAATTATTACTTCAATTTTGTATAAAATTATGAAAATAATCCCAAATCATATTTGATTAATATTTTAAATCAATTTTTTTTATTAAATATTTGTGTTATAATTATATATTTTTATATTTAAAAAATGATAAAAAAAAATACATTAAACTAAAGTGACCATGATGATAATAGTTCATATTATTAATATTGCTAAAAGTGATAACATCTTACTTATTAAAACACTAAAATAATTATAAATCAAATTTTATTGGTTTTTTAAATTAATTTGTCGATTAAATCTTCTCATATTAATTCTTGAAAATAATTGTAAATTCTTTGTATCAAATATAAATGAATATTTATAAATTAAAAAAAAAAAAAACAGACATAAGTTTCAATTATTTTCTCATGTACTTTAAATATAGTTAAATTAGATGACAAAATTCCTTATGCATTCATTGATGCACTCATTGATGGGATCTCGTCAATGTTAAAGCAAGTATCGCATGAGAATGAAAGCATAATAATCACTCCAATGTATTCTATCGAGTAATGTAATTTCAGGCTATCAATATTGATCAACTACAAAATGGTATGGTTCATAAATAAACATCAATTATGAATATTTGTGTAGTATGATTGAAAATCTAAGCACTTAATAAAAATTTCATGAAAGCAAGTATATATTTATTTTAATTATGATTTTTTCCATGAATAAAAAATTCAAATTTAATTTTTAAAAATAAAATTTATTTGAAAATACATCATTACTATTGTATTATATAAATATGTCGTCAACTTTGTGATATATCAATTAATGTTGAGTAATTCAAAGGTTAACATAAACACATGTTAATATAATACAACATAAACTTGTTATAATAAACGCTAAAGGTTTAATTTTTTAATATCATCATTTATTTTAAAATAAATCATTATTATTGTATTATATGAATATGTCATCAAATTTGTGATATCTCAATTAAGGTTGAGCAATTCAAAAGTTAACATAAACACATGTTAATATAATACAACATAAATGTGTTATAATAAACAATAATTATGACAATAAAAATATATCAAAACCACATTTTATGCTTGTACTATTTAATGAATTTTCAATATGATGATTGTAAATGGTTGTGAACTTTTCATATCCAACATTATAAAATAAAGAAAAAAAATCATAATTGGCCATTATAGATACCCATAATAAAATGACACATCCACAATTGAATGTCAAAATAAAACATTTACATATCATTCTTCATTGTCATCAACCTGGTTATCTTCATCACTTGGCATTATAACATTGTTGTTCTAAAAAAAAAATTGATCTTAGATCATGTCTTAAGTACGAACTACCAATCCCCATCCAATGCGTCTGGGTAAAAAAGCACTTGGTTGCAGTGTTTTGGGAAAAAATATGGCTCCTTATTTTCAACCCACATTTTTTAGAGTTGATACTTGTTAGCGCATTATCAAAATCTTCCTTTACGTTACTTTGATTGAAGATACCCCACCAATTTCACCTAAAAATAACACATTGATAAGATAAGAAGTCCACTTGCATGATCTCTTGTATATTTCCAATGTAATCTATCTTCCCCTTTATTAGGTTTTGATAATAGTGGCTAGCACGACTAGATTGGTCTAACTTGACCTCCACTCCACAATCTTGTGTGATGTTTCCATCATTGACATCCTTAGTTCGAAAATGATGTCCATATGCCACATAGATGGGAAAAAATGAACCTATAAAAAGGAAAACAAACCCGAGCATTGTCATATGTCTAATAACCCGAGCATTAATAAAAACATAATACATGTTACAATTCAAATCACATTATAAATTGAACATGGTACTCAAAGAAATTATTATCAATTTGTTCCACTCGATCCCTATGCTTAGTGCATCATCTTCTCCATGTGGGTAAAACTAGATGTGCCATGTTTCTCTATGATCTTGTCAACCACCCAACTTTTGGGACAGATATTTGGCGTATTTTCTTTTAAATGGTCAAGGTAAGTCATGCTTATACCATTCAACCATCTAAATTATTTCATGTCACTATTTGGTTTCCTTATTTTCTCTTCATACAACACGACACATGGTTGAGTTTCCTTCACATTGTAAAGAATGAATGTATTAATGGAATCAATTTTTGAATTCATTGATGTATATAAGAATTCAAAATGAATAGTATGAGATCAAATATATATTACCAACTTCAATGTAAACAATTTCTTTGTACAAATTTGACAAAAGATAAGTGACTTACTCCTTATCATGCACCTTTTTCCGTTCATTTGGAGTAGCTTTCATTCCCTTTTGTCCTCATCCCATTGGTTGTCTCAAACCATTTCCCCTTGTGTGTAATTTAATTTGCATGATGTATCCATTGGCATAATAGAATGACTTGTATACTATGTACCCCTCCGCCATAGAGCCTTCTATTTTTTCCCTTTGTCAAACAAAACCCTTCATTTTTTTCATGTACCTCTCTAAGAAAAACATCCAATGACATGAGAGCACCCAAACTAATTCAAACTCATTATGTAAGTGAATTATAAATGGACCTGCAAGTCCATAAAAGTCGTGAACAACTCCTTAAACATACAAACAATCTGAGATATCTCTTGACGCCACCATAGAATGCTAGCCATATGAATCCCCTTTGATGTGATCCAATGTACAAATGCAGATAATTTCAATATGGCATGTCGTAGGTCCTAGTGTAATTCATGGTTCACATAACAACGCACAAGCAAAGGATAATGACACTACAATATAGACCACACATAATTAATTTCCATAAAACTTTAAGTGTATAGTATATTTTAACCTGCGCTGTAGAAAAAGAATAGGGTATTCAACATACATACCCTTAGAAGGTTTATATATAAATGTGATTTCAACCCCAACAAATGTCCTTCTACAGTGAAGCAACATTATAGAGACAACTCATATAAACAAGGTTCCTTCACACCCAATATAGAATCCTTTGCCATAGAAATATCATCTTTTCATAATAGAGTCAAACTTGACCAACCAAAACAAATTGTTTGCATAATACAAGAACTCAATTGCAAATAAGAAATTAGTATAATTGTAAGTGTTGAAATTGGAGTGCAATAAGATCAATTGATTGTGAACTTATCTTAGTGATGTAACTATGTTGAAAAATTAGAGTGGATAAATAATATCAACCTATGTATAAAAAGTACATGTGCCTAATGGTTAAGAACATGTGCTTTCTCCTAGGAGGTCATAGGTTCAAATCTAGAGGGAGTAGGGTATATACACCTTTGTAGACTTTAGCAATTACATTGCTATGTAGAGGGAGGTCCCTTGTCCCACAAACAAGGGGGTATCATACACCAAATTGGTGTCTAGCTTGGTTGTGACCTTAAAAATAATTTCTTTATTTTTTTATTTGTATAATTATGTTTAGATTATTAATTATTTATGCATATCCAATAAATCTGTTATGATTGATTATGTAGTGTGACTTGTTGACATCTCCATCTCTTATGATATGAATTTTATTATTCAAACTCTTGATACAATGTAGGAAGCATGGCCCAAATTTGTGTGTATCTTTGGGAAAATTGATTCAAATTATGCTTGAATTGTTTGGAAAATCGGATCCTCTCTTTTGATTTAGTAGAATTTGAAAAAATAGATTTTATTTTGATTTAGTAGAATTTCTGAAAATTTACCAAAATTGGAGATTACATCATTAAATTCAAGAGCTGGAATTCAACTTAGTGATTGTGGAATTATCAAGTCAGTTATTAAGAATCATGGTTATTTTTTAGAAAGCTCAAAACTCTTTTTTGATATTATGTCTCTACTTTTTGTCATCATATTCTAAATGTTTTACAAATGGGCTCTTTTTCAATAGCCCAAAATAATGGGAAGGAAATTTGCATCTTTTCCTTAAATTTTGGTAAAAATAGTTTTGGCTTAGTGGAATTGCATTGATTAATTGTTAACATTGCAAAATCAAATTACATTTTGGGTGTTAAGAGTATGAATTCCATTTTTTCATTAAAAACAAATTATAATAAATCTTCAGGCTTTTTCATTATGTTAGGAACCCATGTGTTTACTTTATTAGTATATTGTTGTTGGACGTATATGCTCTGTAAATCATCCCATAGTATTTGTTGATCCACAGTTTGTGTTATTGTTTTTTGGTGCATATGCTTTGTAAGTCGCCCGTAGTATTGTTGATCCATAGTTTGTATTGGCCCATGGTTTTGACCCATATTATTGGCGCCTAGACTTAGTATATAAGTGTGTGTTGAGGCCTATGAAGACACCGTGAAGTTATTTGTATTGAGCTTGCTCAAAGGAGGTTGCCCCTTCGAAGTGGCCTGTGATTAATAAAAGTGATTCTGAGTTCTGTCATTTCTTCTATTTCACATATTCTTATTAATTAATTGTTGCAGGTTCTCCACATCTAGTATCAAAGCACTTTTTTGGGCACGTTGGGTGGAATTTCTGCCAAAAAAAATTTTCACATCTGTTGCAAGTTCGGATCTAGGAATAATCCCTATTCGCTTAACTATGGGAAGTACTTGGGCATAAGCCCTAAAACTCATTGTGAGGAGTACCACAGTAACCCCAAAGTAGATGGCCCATTGAGAAGACCTGCTAGCGAAAAGGGCAACGACTCCTACCTGATTGACTAGTTCCCACCCGTGAGGTAAACCAAGAGCTGTCGTTTGTGGAAAAGCGGTTATCAGTTTTACCTGAGCCGTGGAGTGAGGGGTATTGCCCCAATACGCAAGTCGTCAAACAACATTGGTGGCCGAGTGAAACCCCTGAACTGTTAAGAAGTCTCACATACCTAGGGTCCATATCTATTTTCAGCTGAACTGTTGCCGATCACCGCTACGTCATTTCATATCCAGTCGTTCAGATCCATTTTGAAAGCCATTCTAGATCCATCAGTTTCAGATCTATTTCAGATCCAGCCGTTTTCGATCCATTTGGCACCGTTTCAGATCCCTTTGTTTCTGATCACTTCCGCGACGTTGCAGATTTATCTATTTCAGATCCCTTCCGCACCGTAGCCGCTCCATTCTGGAAAAAAAAAAAAAAATTATGTTTTATGCCATATCTCCCTTGTTTTAACTCTGTTTCCCTTGAAACTTCTCTGGCACCCCTGCAATCCCATTCTGCATATTTTATTCCTAAGGACCCTATCCCAAATTCCACTTCCCAACACTCGAAATCTCACATTTGTCTATTTTTAGGGTTTGCCATAACTTCTTCGATTTTCACCTGATCGCCTTCAAATTTTACCACAGAGTTCCTTTCCTAATTCTGCTTCTTTGTCCCTCTCTGTCAAATTTTCTCATTCTTTCACCCCGCTTCTAAAATCCTCCTTTTCTGCTTCCCTTCCTCCTTTTTTGCTTCCCTGTCCTTTCGACAGTGTCCAAAACCTAGTCAAACCCCAATTACCCATCCGATTTTTTCCCAAATCCAAATTTCCCTTTACTAAATAAGCTTGTGTTTGTGTTTTTCTACCCATTCCCCCCCAAAAAAAAACCCTGGTTATGGTTGTCACCCGCGCAGGAGCACACACCATGGAGGAAGCACTTGCAGCCATCCAAACCAAACTCCAGGATTTGGATGAAAAATTTATTGGCCTCCATCTTGAGCATTCAGCCATGAACAACAAACGACAGTTTGCTTCTTCATCAGACAATGGGTTCTCTTCTTCCAGCAATTTCCGTGGTCCGAAGCTTGATTTTCCTCGCTTCAATGGTATTGATCCGACAGGATGGATCTATCGTGCAGAATAGTATTTCAGTCTGCATAATACTTTTGATGTCACCAAAGTTCAACTTGCATCCTTTCATTTGGAACATGAAGCTCTTCAATGGTACCGTTGGTACATCAAGGCTCATGAAGAGCCAAAATGGCCAGACTTTTGTCAGCTCCTTTTGCAACGATTTGGTCCTAGTGCTTTTGATGACTTCACCGGATCCCTCACTAAACTTCGCCAAATTGGCACTGTGAGAGAGTATCAGACATAATTTGAGAAACTAGCCAACCACACAGAAGGATTGTCTGAGGAATTCTACAGGAGTTGTTTTATCAGTGGTCTTAAGGATGAAATCTGCTCAGAGGTTAAAATGTTCTGTCCCAACACAATGATGGAAGCTCTGGGGTTGGCTAAGTTGGCAGAAGACAAGATTGCAGCCCAACAGTGCTCCAAACCCACTTTTGTTCCCTTCCAAAATATGGGTTCTCAACGACCTCCCGTTCTGCCAGCTCCTCGACCAACTCCTATCACGCATTTGTCTGAAACAGAGATGCAGGCACGCAGAGAAAAAGGGCTCTGTTATAATTGTGATGAGAAATTCACTCGGGGACATAAATGTGTTCAGTAAAAGCTCTATCTCTTGGATATGGATTCTCCGCCTGCCTCTAAAATTGGTGAAGAAGATTATTAGGTCGACATTCAAGAGCTGCCTATTGACCCCCCCTCTCAGGACGACCAACCAGAGATATCTCTCAATGCTTTATCCGGCGTCACCACCCCCCAAACAATGCGGGTCAGGGGTTACTTCAAGAAGCTTCCTCTTACAATACTCATTGATTCTGGTAGCACACATAACTTCATTGACCCTCGGATCGCCAAACAAGCTGATTGTTTTATCCATCCTTGCTCCAACTTTGAAGTCATGGTTGCCAATGGGGGCACCTTACTTTTCAAGGGAAAGTGTCACAATGTGCGTATCTCTCTGGAAGATTATAGCCTACGCTCTGACATGTTTGCCTTGTCCTTAAGAGGATGTGATGTGGTTTTGGGCGTTCAATGGTTACACACACTTAGCCCCATCTTATGGGAATTTGCTGAACTTTGGATGTAGTTTTTCGTCAATGGGACACAACAAAAAATTACGGGCTCACAACCAAGGTCTCTCTGCATCATCAGTTCACATCGCCTAGAAAATATCCTTAAGAGGAATTCACATGGTGTCATCGCTAAGCTCCATTTCATTCAGATGCACCCACCAACGGCCTCCACTACTTCCTTGGATAGATATGCAAGTGTCTTTGCTGCACCAGTGGGATTGTCGCCTTCACGAGACCTTTCCGGTCAACATTTAGCCGCATCTACATCTCAGCAGGACATGATGGCTATTTTGCATGTAGTACCGAAGTGGCAGCCATCCCTATTGGGGAATTATTTCTGCCTCAAGACTGATCTCCCGAGTTTGGAAAATTTCCTGGAACAACAGGTCTCCTCCCCAGCACACCTGAAATGGGTTATCCACCTCATGAGTTATGACTATGCGATCACTTACCAGCAGGGTAAGGACAATATGGTGGCAGATGCTCCTTCTCGCACATTTGATGACCCAGTTTATCTTATAAGTATTTCTCTGCTTGTTCCAAATTGGTTGCAATCTATTCAACGGGGCTATCTCTTCTATGAACTCCATGCTTCTTCATCGGTAGGGAACTTTGGGTTCCTCCAAACGTATGACCAGGAACAATGTAACTTCTTTTGGCAGGGACTAAAAATGACAATTCAACGGATGATGGCTGACTGTGATACTTCCCAGGTCAACAAGGGTGAAACGACACTCCTTTCGGAACTGCTCGAACCCTTGCCCATCCCTACACAGATTTGGACAACTATTTCTATGGATTTCCTAGAAGCACTCCAGTGGTACAGTACCACATCTAAAAGGACACCATATGAAGCAGTCTCTGGACAGGTACCGCCAGTTCTTCTTCCATACACCTTCAGCAACTCCCCTGTTCAGGAAATTGACTCGATTCTTCGAAACCATGATCAGATTCTTCTCATTTTGCAGGACAATCTTCACATGGCAAGAATTCGACTGAAACAACAAGTCGATCAGCACCGTTCTGAGTGCACTTTTCACGTAGTTGATATGGTTCTTCTTCGTCTACATCCTTCCACACAATCCTCCCTGAAATTCAAAAGGCGTCAGTTTCCCGGCATGCAACCTGAGGATGCTACAGGGGAACCACTCCTTCAGATTCTGCATTAATTTCCACATCTCAAGCCTTGAGGACAAAGCTTTTTCGGGGGCGGGGATGTTAGGAACCCATGTCTTTACTTTAATAGTATATTGTTGTTGGACGCATATGCTTTGTAAGTCGTCCCGTAGTATTTGTTGATCCACAGTTTGTGTTATTGTTGTTTGGCACATATGCTTTGTAAGTCTCCCGTAGTATTGTTGATCCATAGTTTGTATTGGCCCATGGTTTTGACCCATAGTATTGGCGCCTAGACTTAGTATATAAGTGTGTGTTGAGGCCTATGAAGACACCGTGAAGTTATTTGTATTGAGCTTGCTCAAAGGAGGTTGCCCCCTCGAAGTGGCCTGCGATTAATAAAAGTGACTCTGAGTTCTGTCATTTCTGCTATTTTGCATATTCTTATTAATTAATTGTTGCAGGTTCTCCACACATTCTCATATGCATATTCATGGAAGCATTGCAATTCATTTAAACCTAGATGTGTTTTTTTTCGATGAGTGGAGTATCTTGGTCAAGTCAATCTTAATCCTTGATGTCTCAGAAGAGCATCATGAGTGATATAACTCAGTATGAATAGCAAGATGTATTAAGATCAGTAAGTACAACTAAACCTTTAATTCTTCTCACTAGCATGGATCTTTGAGTAAACATAGGAACTTGGATTTGAATCTTTGAATGGACAAGTAAAGTTAAAGGAATAAATATCAATATAAATTTGAGTGTCACAATAATAAAATTAATCTTTTGTGTTGCTTTCTTGACTTTAGAATATAAGCATTTGACACATTTCCCAAAACTAACCTCTATAATAGATTAGAATAGCTAAAAGTTTCTTTTGAGTTGAGAGCCATTATGATAAGGTTGTACGAGAAGGTTATTGCCAAGTTTAAGAACTCTAAGGGCTGGTCAGAAGAAAATAATTGTAATATAGGGTTCAAGCAAGGTTGTCCCTTATCCCCTACCCCTTTTGGTATTTACATTGACAAGCTAGAGTGTTGTTTGGAAGAGGGAGGTTGTGCTGACATGCCTTTGGATGGTATAGTCATCATCCTTCTTCTCTATGTTGATGATGACGATAATAATAATATTAATAATATTAATAATAATATAGATTTAAGGTCACAAACAAGCCAGATGCCAATTTTGTGTATGATACCCCCTTGTTTGTGGGACAAGTGACCCCTTCTATGTAATCATGTAACTTTTAAAGTCCACAAAGGTGTACATACGCTACCCCCTTCAGATTGGACCTTATGACCTCATAGGAGGAAACACATATTCTTAATCGTTAGGCCCACTAAGGTTCTACAAGGAGTCCCTATGATCTCAACAAGGAACTAAAAATTATCATGGATTTTTGTTTTAGTATGGGTGTCGTTGTTAACACTGACAAAACAAAGGTTGTGATAATTAAATCCCAAAATATCACTTATGATAATTTCATGTATGAAAAGAAACTTGGAGAAAGTGTCTTCATATGAATATCTCAAAATTGATCTTCATCATAAGCTTAATTGGAACTATAGCATTGAGAAAATGATTAATTGAGGGTGGAAAGCTTATTATGGACTTGAAAATGGTTGTGAATCAGTAGACCTCTAGTTTTGGGATAGGAACAAACTTCTCTTTGAGACTCTCGTCACTCATGTTATCTTATATGGTTATGTAGTTTGGGGCTATAGCATCTCTAAAGAATCATGAAGAAGGATAGAGCAAATCCAAAATCACTTTATAACATATAATCTCAAAATTAAAGGCAATACATCCTATCCTACCCTCCTCATAGAAGCAAGTCTCTCCTCGATTGAAAGTGTGGTTATGAGTAGGTACCTAATGTACAAGAATAATATAAACAACAAGGAAGACAAAGATGCTTCCTAAGATTGCTTCTTACTTTAGTCAAAACTGCCTACGACTCAAGCATGGTTGGAATAAAGATGCAAGTCATGGTTGAATCATTGAGGAGTCATGGAAGAGGTCACTCTATAGAATAGTGATAATATTATAAGTATTATTACATCTAAATTTAAGGAGATGTGGTGCGATAAAGAGTTAGAGGATAAGATAAAATTAAGATATTATAAGAAGGTGATCAACCATAATCTAGAAGATCAAAAGTATATCTCTATTTTAACTAGCATAAAGAAGAAAATCAGCATTGTTAAAATAAGAACAAACTCTCACAAGCTCCATAATGAAACAAGGCGCTTGAGAACTCCTAAAACACCATGAGATGAAAGAATTTGTCATGTTTATGACACAAAGAGGGTTGAAAATGAAAATAACTTTTTCATAAAATGCCCTTTGTACACCTACATTAGAGCACAATTTCAAAATATTTGCTACAACACTGAACTTCCTAACCTTTTAACTCATCACAATTATGGGGATTTAGGAATGCTTCTCTTAAATATTTTCGAGTATAAAAATAAAATTCTAAAGAAAACCAAGTGACTCCTTACCTTTTTAAGATTTGTTTTTCTAAAGCCTGATGATTATAGGATTAAAGACTGGAATTGGATTCTGACAAAGGTTGAACACGGAATTAGTCAGTAGACTTATAGACTTCTATCGGTGGGAGGAAGACTCACATTATTAAAAACTATTCTGACAGGGATTCCTGTGTACTGGCGGTCACTTTTAAAAGTCCCAAGTTCGATCATAAACTCACTAAGGAGAATATTCTTCAACTTTCTCTGGACTAGAGGTATGGATAGAAGTAGTTTGATCATGGCCGGTTGAGAACAGTTATCTGTGTCGGAAAGCTATGGAGGCTGGGGTATCAAAAATTTATATACTTTCAGTTGTGCCTTAAGACATAAAAGTTTTTGGAGGGGACTTTTTGGCTCTACTCTTTGGTACAAAGTTTTTTTTGTTAAGTATGTTAAAGAAATACTCTAAATTGGATAAGGGACCCAAAAAAAAGAATTAGAGGAACTTCTTATGTTTGGGGAGGTTTCATTAAGGTATATAACTGGATGGCGAAAGACCTTATATGGCAGGTTGGTAATGGAGAAACGATTTCAGTTGGTATTGACCCTATCTTGGGTTTGGAAGAAAACTACAAATTGTCCGAGGATATCCTTGGATACCTGAAAGATTGTGGTCTGTATACACTCAATAATATCAAGAAGACGAGGAATAGGAATGTGCATAGTGCCTACTGGTTTTCTGCAAAAGATTTGAGTTTAGTTGGGCAAGTGGCTTATGAATGGAATCAGTACATATGCAATCTGAATTCAGCAGGCTATCGTCTCTCTAATGTCAAAGATAGTCTGTTCTGGAATGGCAATCCTACTACTGGTATTATCATGGAAAAATCTGCTTATAACGCCATCATTAGAAGCAAGAGTATTTTCCCACATAATTGGTGGTACAAAAGGCTTTGGATTTGGAAGATTTCGTTAAAAATAAAGTGTTTTATGCGGTATGCTCTGTCAAATTGTCTTAAAACCTGGGACAAACTTCTCATTAAAGGTTGGAGTGGCCCTAGTTTTTTTTGCTATGCAGATCTAATTCTGAATCCACAAAGCACTTACTTATAGAATGTGTGTTTACTAGGTTGATTTGGAATAAGATTCTAACGACTTTGAAGATTGATCAGCACTAGGTTTCTGAAAATTTTGATCTATGCTGCCTGGATTGGATTAGAAAGTGTAAGTCACATCCTACTCTATCTGCCATGATTTCTTGGGTCATCTGGTATACTCGCAACAAAGCTGTTTTTGAGAAAAAAACTCCGGTAGTGCATCTTATATGTATTCAGATTTTAAATCTGGTTAAGGATTATAGCATAGAAGAAAATCATTAAAGGACTCAAAGAGTGAGTACGTTCATTTTTTTAGTTAAATGGTGCGGTAGCCTTCTTCAATGGAGCTGCAAAAGATGGTGTTTGTGCTGCTGGGGGAGCTATTATTCTGAGTGAAGATCATTATTTCACTCTCAAGCTTGACTGTGGTAGAGGTACAAACATGAAAGTTGAAATGTTGGCACTTTGGTGCACTCTCAAAGTGGCCAACATTTTTGGTATTGGTGTTCTCAAAATTTTTGGGGACTCCCGGGTTACAATCAAATGGGCGTGTGGTGAATATAAGCCGAAGGTTACTTCACTTCAACATTGGTGCTACAAGATCAAGACTAAAATGCGTCTCTTCAAAAACCTCTCTTTTGAGCATATCTATAGACAACACAACTCACTGGCAGATAAATTATCTAAACAAGCTATGGAAGGAGATGAAGAAGTTATCTTTTGGGAAGAATTCTAGGAAAAGCACAGATGCAATGATGAATCTTTGAACATATTTGAATTTTGAGTTGTTCTTTGGTTTTCGTTTTGGTAGATATATTTCTCGATATGTTTTGTATGTAAAAAGTTTTTTGTGATAAGTCTTTCGAAGACTAGAAGAGTCATGTACTATTTGATTCATAATGAATATCAATAATATATTTTGTTCTGCACAAAAAAAAAAATCGGACATACCAAAATTGATCTCATAACCATTATTATCATCATCATTATTTTAATTTTAAATTTAATATCAATATAGCCTCATTTTAATTTTGAATTTTTTCACTTTTCAACTTTAGCATATGTTCATAGTTTTGGCTTGGGAGATCCGGGACAATCAAATAGTGAAATTACGATTCCAATTATGTTTAAAAAAAAAGAGGGGAGTTTTTTTCTTCCACGTGTTAAATTTTTATTTTGGTTTATTTGAAAGTTATATTTATAAAAATAAGAATTAGAGAGCGGAATATTGCTTCCACGTGTTAAACTTTTATTTTGATTTATTTGAAGGTAATATTAATAAAATGAAATATATAAAATAGGTTTTACGGTCTCATTAAAATAACTTAAACAAAGAAAATACCGTGATAAGCATGAAGGAATAACTTATGACTTAAATAAAGAAAATACCGTGATAAGTATGAAGGTGGCTAACGCGCCACGCCATCATTTGGCCTTTCTGGATCTGGAATTCCCAAAATTCATTCGGGAAAAAAATGGTGGCGAAAACGTCGTCTCCTTAGACTACTCTCCACTTAATAACTTAATTTCTCAAATTCGCAGCTGTCGTTTGAAATCCGAGTTCTGCAGAAATCAAAGTAAACATCTGCAATTCGTGGAGTTTGGTTAGAATTTATCAAATTCATGGCTGTCACATTGAATCCGAGTTATGCAGAAATGAATGTAAACATCTGTCGTTCGAAACAGTTATTTTAATGAAGTATTGAACCAATTACGAGAGCATTTTGCAATGGGAAGAAGCTCATCTGTCATAGGTACTTAACTCATCTGTCATGGATGTCATGGACTTCATGTCTGATGTGACAAGTGATCATTCCAATGAACAGTATAGTGCATCTTTATCCTGACACGTATAACTTGCGTAGGATGAGGGGCAACAAGTTCTGTATAAGGATTATGGATCCGACGTTAACACCATGAGTAGTCTGTGTTGCTTGTTGATCATGCCTAATGGCAAGGGTGGAAAAGTAGCATAAATTTCATTAAAAAATATTAATGCTAGAACAATGCTAACAAATCTGATCTGCTTTATTGGATTTGGATTAGGATTCTTTCATGGTGGTTGGATTAGGATGCTTTAGTGGTGACAGGCCATATTCCCAGAAAATGGCAAAATTGTACCTTGTCAACTTGGACTCACAGATTCCCATAATATCTATATAAGCCAGTTTAGAATTGTAGATCACAAAGCACACAGAGAGTTCATTAGTTTTAGTCTATCAGGAAAATATGAAGATGGTATCTGTTTTGCTTGTGGATCTTTTTGTAATTGTCTTGTGGGATCAGTCCAATGCAGCTCCTTCAATTCATAGGCATTTATCTTCTAATGGGCTTGGCACAAGGCCTCAAATGGGGTAAAGATCTTTGTTTCTCTCTTATTGGCATTGATAATAATGATATATAATTGTGAATATTGACGTGGCTGTGCCCTGATACTCAGATGGAACAGTTGGAATCATTTCAGCTGCAACATTGACGATAATATCATTCGTGGAACAGGTAGCTTACTTATCTCGCTTGTAAATAGTCAGCTTTAGAATAGGTTTTGGCTTGTAAATATAAATAATTAATCCACTCAGAATATTTCTTATGAATTTGCATGATACAGCTGATGCAATGATCTCCACTGGATTATCCAAGGTCAGATATCAGTATGTGAATATAGGTAACGTAACATATTTTCTATCTCATGTGTTTATGTATTATCAACTCATAATCCAATAGCTAATTCTATATTGTTCAACTGCTTCAGATGACTGTTGGGCTGAGCAAAACCGAGATGCTCAGGTATTGCAATAGATTCAAAAAACCAGATGGAATAAAATTATAGCCTTTCTTGAGTTGTTTTTAGACCAAGTTGTTTCGTTGGAGTCCATAATTGTTGCTGAACTTACACCAGAGCTTACATATTGTCAGGGTAATCTGGTTGCTAAATCCTCAACATTTCATTTGGGCATGAAGGCTCTGGCAGACTACGTACACTCTAAGGGACTAAAGCTCGGAATATATTCTGATGCTGGGTCAGTTTACAATGCTAAATCAATCGAAAGTATCCCTTACTAGATCAAGAATCTTATCTTGGTTTTCACCTTTGCATTCAGTTGATTTGGTGTTTGGTATATTTTGCCAGATCCAATACATGCAGTAAAACCATGCCAGGTTCACTTGGAAACGAGGAACAAGATGCAAGAACATTTGCTTCATGGGTAACTTCTTGTCAATACATTTTCCTGTCTCTTTGATAGATTTGTTGAAGCATGGCATCAATGCAATACTGATAAAAAAATGGTTGGCTATTTTGTGGATGAATGTTCAGGGGATAGACTACTTGAAATATGATAACTGCTTTAATGGTGGCATAAATTCTCAGGACAGGTACAATCTATTTGTACTATGTTTGATCAACGAGCTTTTCATGCATGGATTTAGACTTCTTTAGTATTGAACTTGTCTGGAAAATATACAGGTACCCAAAAATGAGTGAAGCTCTTAGTAAGGCAGGCCGCCCGATATTCTATTCAATGTGTCAATGGTAAGACGCATTTGTAAACAATAATCTGTGCGTTAATTATCAAAGAAGCACTGTCACCCAAAACCTTGGTTTCTATTTTGATTCTGCAGGGGTGAGCAGAATCCTGCAACTTGGGCACCCAAGATAGCAAACAGTTGGAGAACTACAGGAGACATTGAAGACAAATGGGAAAGGTGATAGAATGCATATATTCCTAGGCATAGTGTCTTCTAAATGTTTGAAATTGAGCAATATACATTCCTGTGTATAATATATAATTTATCCTTATAATACTCTGACTTTAAATTGTTTCTCTCAGTATCACATCTAGAGCTGACCAGAATAACCAGTGGGCAGCTTATGCAGGGCCTGGTGGATGGAATGGTAAACTAAAAACTCCACTGATGTCATGTAAATGGACAGAAAGCTGCTGCTAATATTTCTATGAGGAATTTCAATCTCTAATTCCAATTTGCACTTTGTATTTGGTCATTTCCTGAATCAGATCCTGATATGTTGGAGGTGGGAAATGGCAAATTGAGCACCGAGGAATACCGGTCACACTTCAGCATATGGGCTTTAATGAAGGTTAGAAAAGGGGTTGACTGTAAGATGTGACAGTCTCTGTTAGAAACTGAATAAGCAACGCAGAAATTATCAATATATTACTATAAATCTCTGTGATAATAGCTAAATACAAAAGAAGGCTAAAACAAACGAAACAGAATGGTTAAAAGGACAGAGTAGAACAGAACAAACCAGAGCATACATAGCCGAATTGATGGAGAGTCAATGACTTCATTTCTATTTCTACTATCTATTTCTAGTTTTCTTTACTTAAATTGTCACATGCTGGATGATAATCAAATCTGATATCCTCCAGGCACCCCTGCTGATTGGATGTGATATAAGGTCTGCAACTCCACAAACTATAGAGATTCTAGGCAACGAAGAAGTTATTAATGTCAACCAAGGTCAGATTTATAAAATTGCAAGAAGATTTTTTAAGTACATGTTTCAAGGTTGACTTTGTTAATTGACATCTACGAACTCTGTTCAATTTGTGCAGATCCACTAGGAATTCAAGGAAAGAAAGTCAGCAAGCAGGGGGACATTGAGGTATGAACTTTTTTGTAGGTTAAATATTTTTTTTTTATGAAAATTACTTCAATATCCAAATTCTGTAAATTTCATACTCTTTGTACTGTATGTTGTACTCATGTGTAACATGTATGTACAGTTTCAAAGTTTGTATGATGTGTCTTGTGCCTTCTATTTTCAATATATGTATCATAAGTCTGGCATATTTTCCTTTTATATACATTTGAACATATAAATAATTGCAGGTTTGGGCTGGGCCACTGTCCAACCGCAGAGTTGCGGTAATCCTATGGAACAGAAGTGGTTCACAAGCATCTATAACTGCCAAATGGTCTGACATTGGCCTTCCATCTAATGCTGTTGTTCAAGCTA
This sequence comes from Larix kaempferi, assembly GCA_027924585.1. Taxonomy (NCBI): domain Eukaryota; kingdom Viridiplantae; phylum Streptophyta; class Pinopsida; order Pinales; family Pinaceae; genus Larix; species Larix kaempferi. Next base: position 4,865,189 of record BSBM01000203.1, on the reverse strand, counting down.
GAGACTTATGGGCTGTATGACTACTTCCTCTTCTTCTGTATTATATTTCTCTTTTCACATTTTTATCATAATTACCACAAATAAATCTGTGTTTTAGGTATTACTAAATATTTTTCTGTGGGGTTTCACATAATCTTCTGTATACTGCCTGAGACAAGTGGTTACATATACCTTCTTGGATGCACTGCAGAGAACAAACCTTCATCTGCCATGACACAGAATACTCTAATCAGTAGCTCAGCTTGGTTATGAGCTTCCTAAAGCTTGAACCCAGCAATTGCCAGAGTGTCTAAGGCAAATATGTGAAACAGTGATAAGTCAGAGCTACTGATGAGAGACTTGTGTGTCAGAGCAACTGAAGGCTTAATCTGTGGATCAAGTTAGTATATCCTAGAAGGTCTGTTTGAGGGTAGACCGCAGATGTATGGCTAGGGAGTGGCCTGATACTGACTTCTTCCCATTTTGACATTGCAGCACTCATACCTTCAATCAAGTTTAAAGGGAAGCCTCACATCAACAGTTGCTTCACATGCTTGCAAAATGTACATTCTCAACCCTACTTCAGGCTAAACCCTCAGCAAAACGACCTATTCTTCTGAGTATGAAGCAGAATGGAATCCTAATTTAAGCTGTTACTTATGCAAACAAAGATATAGGTTCTGTAATTTTTCTAGGCCATAATTTCATGTACAACCAAGATGAGATGCATTAGGCTTTCTTATTCCTAAAGGAATATTGTAGTTGAAATGATGTGAAATAATTCCTATAAAAGAGGAATATGATAGCTGAATGATCTGAAATTACATGAGAATAAATAATAAAGGGCTATGCTTAATTACCCGACTTCATTTCCCATAAGGCTCAATCAAGTGAAGGATGATGCTCAATTTTTATTTCATATAAGCAGTGGCAAGTCTATTTATGCAAGATATTGGTAGACAAGATTAGTGATGATGGATACTAAGTCAAAGATTTTGATTTGAGATTTTTGTTAAATATATTTGTAACAATTATGGCGTTCCCTGCAATCTATATATTTAAAATTATTTGAAATCAGTGGCTCACATCTCTTGTATGTCATTCAATTCTTAAAACTGTTGAGATTTCAACATCTCAGCTGATATGTCATTCAATTATGAAAACTGTTAAGATTTCAACATCTCCTCTAATATGTCATTCAATTCTGAAAACTGCTAAAGATTTCAACAACTTTGAAAACTGATTTCAACCATGGACAATATTGATCTATGTTAAGATTTCTAAGGGACAGTATTGACCTCTAATATTTCATTCAGCTGTGAAAACTGTTAAGATTTCATCAATGTACAGTATTGGGAAGGCTGATGTCCAAAGTTTCAAGCAAAGCGTTGTTGGAGAACCTTGGAGATGACTCACCTTAACACGTTATCTTTTGTAAGGTCCAATCATCTATTAATATGTGACTCATCTACCCTTATCATGAATAGTGTCACCATTTTGGTAATTTTGTGCGCCACTGATTCACTGTCAATATGGGTCACGAAGACACTATTGGAAAAGATAGTGTCCAGAGTTTCAAACTAACTTCCAAGTTGTCAGTGAAGATGTGAGAGAATTAACTTGACTATATTATTATTTTTGAGAGTGTATTTATGATATAAATGCCAATTAAATCATTAATATGTAATTAATCTTCCTCTATCATGAATGCTTGGCAAGTTAGAATTGAGCCTGGGTGGGAGTATGAGAACGAATGCTCCTAATTACCCAATTTAGGCTCTGTTGACTATTTGATTACTTTTTATTATAAATACATATATATCATTTTTTACATAAATATATAAATATGAAGACAAAATTACATTGTTAAGTTCATAAATCCATGTAAATATACAACAAATTATCCTTCAAATATACATAAAATGCATACACATTTTTTTTAGCCAAAAAATCACTTTCCTGCTATTTTGAAGGAATCAAAAAAAGCTAACACACAGTGAAAATTTCAACAAACATCCTCACATATCGTGGATGATAGATCGAGCAAACAGCCAAAAAATATCTCAAACCTAAATTTCTCTTGATCTCTTCAATCTCCAACAACAAATGTCACATTCAACCAAAGAACTCCCCATTGGAGGTCGATGCCATGTTCAATCACGCAACTTGGAGGCACTCCACAATATTCCTGGAACAACTTAGAATAGGGCTGCTTCCGCTCTTCATACTTATCCTGTTGAATTTGTGCACAAAGAGGCCTTGGGATTTGGTACGGATTGGAAAGTACCAATTTATCTTCAAACTCTGGAATTAAATGATAGAAAGATAAACTATTATCATTGAAGTTGGCATATATAACAAAAACTAAACTAATTGTTTGTATAATATAAGATGTGAGCACTAAAGAGATGACGTTGTAATTAAATGATAGAAAAAAAATTCTTATATTGATTTGGCATATAAAGTAAAAGTTATAATTAATTGTTTGCATAATATAAGAATTTATTTTCAAAGAAGAAATGCATGTGAAATATATTTTAATTAATTTAACATGTGAAAGTTGGTATAAAATAAGAGTCTAGGTCTTCAGTACAGAAACAGCTGAATACTCTTAGTTTTTATATTTTAGGAATGGTATTATAACACAGTAAATCTAAACTCAAGTTATGGCCAATCTTATAATCATGCATAATTTAGAAACTGGTCAATTAAACACTAAAGTTGGTTAGTAAACAAACTAAATAACCAACTTTACAAATGGTCAAGTAAACACTTTTCATAAGAAGTAATTGTTCTCCTTTGAGAGAAAATTGAATTTTGAAAGATCAAGATGTACACATTGTCTCAATTACTAGTTTTGTAAATTGCTAGTTTTGTAAATTGAAGGAGTCTAAATGTGTGACGATATCTACTGGTGATTTTTTATTAGAATTTGGTGATTTATTTTTTTTAATTTTGGATTTTGTGTTATTCAAATCGCTGTTTTGGATTTGGTAATCATGAATATCCCCTTCGCATCCATATTAAACAATTTAACATTGATTTTTGAGAATTTAAAAAATTCTTCACAAATTCTAGCAAAATCTTGCCAGAAAAAGCTATTGAAAAGAGGCTAAATCGCCGCTCATTTAAACTATATCTTATAAATTTGGCTTTTCCCAAAGGATGTTCCCCACTTCCAACTTCCTTCCTCCCATTTTTGGAGATTGTGTCTAAGCACCCAACTATAGAGCATTTAATGCTCTATAACTAGGGGTGTGGATTTCAATAACTTTAAATCAACCCTAAAATGTATTTGACATTCAATATGCAATGCCAAATGTACACCAAAATTAATAGAACATGTGCTTAGCATTTTACAATCATGTGCTTAGCATTTTACAATTGGGCAGTAATTCAAAATCTAGGTTACAGCTATTAAATTCTAAAATTTTCAATGCACCAGGGGTTTTGGGTTTGATGAATCCATTCCTATTATCAAAATCCGGATAAAACCCCGATAAATCCCGCTAACCTCGATAAATCCCCATAAAATCCCGCTAAATTTCAATTTTGCAAAATCCCATTAAATTTCAATTTTACAAAATAAAAAATACCAAATTCCTACTTAAAAAAAATGTCTCATTTCCCAATCGTCAAATTTTTATCCAGCTTCTTATTCTACACCCTCTCCACCCTCCCCACTGATCGACTCGTATCCTCCAATTTTCCTAGTGGATTCTACCTCGGGGCACTTATCGAGTGACCGACACCTCCTCCCGGCTACCTGCCACTTTACCTCTTCGCCGACGCTTTCCTTCGGGCACCGACGCACCTACCTTCCTGTTGTCGACCTACCAGGCTACCACCTCATCGCCCGACCGCCTCCCTGATTTGTGTTCTCTCTGTATTACGTATACCACTTTTATACTCCACCCTCACGCGCCGTCCTTTCTTTGAATCCATGCCCTCCTTTGATTTGTTTTTGGGCTACGATCCTACCCAGTCCCACGGCCCCTCCTTAAATCACACGGCATTCAATACCTCCAATGGATGCACCTCCTCCATGGTGGCCTCACCCGTGACCCCATCCCCATGGAATTAACGCATCATCCATGTGGACACAGCCACCCATGTGACCTTCCTGCGGTGCCACCTCTGCCAGGTTTGCCAAGTAGCACTACAAACCATATTTTTCCACGTCAACATTGCACACTGAACAATTTAGTGATCAACAAGTCAGCAGGCCCTCTCATATCGTGCTACATCGCATTTCAATTCTGCCGTGGGGTGTGGGGATATACACTGATTTTGACGGCCATTTTCAAATTGAAATAACTAAGACTCGGATTTCGGTGTTGTTTTTTTTTAAATTTTGTTTTTTAGGACTTCACATTGAGAAGTGGTTTTAGCTTTTTTTAAGGAGTTGTCTAAAATTGCTACGATTTTGTCTGGTTAAATAGTATTTTTAGACACGAATTTGCTAGAATCTGGGATAGAATTTTAAGAATCACAAATAATAATATTAATCCTGCATAATTTGGATGTCTTGGGGCTTTCCAAAGTGTTGAAGTCATCTAGATTCATCTAGATGTTTAGAAAAACTATTTAATCAACACAAATTGTCAAATTTTCAGATTTCATATGACCGAATTCCAACCAAGTTTTGATAGGACTCACGAAATCATCTACTTTTAAACCGTTTTGAAGTTATTTTTTCCAAATCCAAAATCTTTATTCTTGTTCTGTATTTTTATAAAGTAACTTTCTTATGACTTGAGATTAAGTCATTTTTTTAATTTAATCAATTTTTCATTTTTTTTAATTTCAAAGATCATTTTGATATTATATTTGTAGATTTTATTGTAATAGTTTAATGTTTTGGGAAATATTTGATTTTTATAAAGAAAATTTTAAGGATTTATATTTTTCTTAAAATGTAAGAAATCTTGGTGAATTTTATTGATTCTTATTTCAACCATAAAATGATGAGCAATACTTTTCTAAAACGATTCAAATTTTTAAGGATTTTACATAGTTTGTGGTTAATTTTGGTGATTTTTAGAGTAAAATTTTTTTATCCCATGGATTTTGGGTGAATCAATTTATAAGAAAATAGAAATTGACACATCTTTTTAAGAAAAGAAAAAAAAATTAGCCCATGGACCAAATTTCACCCCTAAAATTTTCCATGTTTTTAGTAGTTCAAAATAATGGGAAGAGAACCTCTCATTTGTTTGCTTACAATTCCACAAGAATCATTTTGGTTTGATGGAATCACAATCATCAATTGTTAACATTGCATAATCAAGTTGCATTATGGGTATTTAAAGGTGTCGAATCCATTTTTGCATTAAAAACAACAATTTCAACAATCCAAAATTATAATTTTAACAAAGATTTTATGGTTAGATTTCATGGTGGCACACCATAAATTAAGTCAAAATCATAGCATGTATATATTTCTTCCTTCTTATTCCACTAGAGATTCATTAGGTGCAAATTATAAAATGTCTTCTTTTGAGTTTTGTTTAACAATTAACACTTGGAGCAAGACAAGTAGTTGCATATGTGTGTTTGATATATAGGTTCCAAACATAAAGCTTTTTTTGTTCACAACAACAAGGGCACCAAACCCTCCAAGAAGAAGTCCAAAGAACCCACACCACCAAACACTACTAAGTCTCACAGTGTAACTCAACATTGCTAAAGGTAGCTCTGCAATTGGCGCGACTCGAAGCTTTTTGACGATTAGGGTTTAATTTTTTTGCTTTGGTCGGCTCTCCCGGAAGCTGCGTTCTTGGTGAGCCCATCCTACCGGCCTAAGTCACGGCGCGATGGCCCCCGGGGGGGGGGGGGGGACTCCCCCTCCATAGTCAGTCCTCTCAGGCTCCCAACTTAAATGGAGCAGCAAAGGCGAAGGCGGCGGATTGTAGGGAGGAAGTTGGAAAGGGCTCTGGCTCCAAGGACCCTCAGGGGCAGAAACAGAAGCCTAGAGGATGTATTCCCAAATCTGTAGAGATCCCTTCCCTCCAGATCAAATCTGAGAAGCTACGAGAATGAGTTGAACTTTGGAAGGAAAAAGCCCTAATTGGTAAGTTTATTGGAATCTGGCCAAAGGAGAAAGACCTTCTGAAATGGATCAAAACCTCATGGAACCCTAAAGGGAATTATGACCTTCAACTGGGCTCGAAGGGATTCTTCACTATCATATTCTTTAACCAAGAGGATAGGGATAGGGTTTTGGAAGGTGGACCTTATTTCCTGTTTTCTTCAGGATTGTATCTCATCCTTTGGAAGGAAATATTTAATCCGGATACGGAACATATGAGCATTGCCCCTATTTGGATCCAACTCTATTCTCTTTTCTCTGAGTATTGGGATCTAGATATCCAGAGGGATATAAGCAACACTCTGGGTGAATTTGTGAAAGTAGCAGAACTCACCAAACAACAACACTACACTTCTTATGCCCAGATTGTTGTCTATATGAATCTATCGTGGGAACTTTTGGAATCAATTAACCTCTCATGGGAGGATGAGGAATGGATCCAGCCACTGGACTATGAGAATGTCCCATTTCAATGTCTCTGATGTCATGCTCATGGCCATTTCAGTAGGAATTGCCCACAAAATGTTGAAGGACCTGGCCCTAAAGAGGTGTCGGCAAAAGGTCACAACCCCGATGGATTCACACAAGTTAAGAGCAAGAAAAAGACGACCCTCAATTCTCATCCAGATCAGCCTTCCCGTCGCTTGATTGCTACCCCCAATCAGTTTCAAACCCTTGTTGCTGCTGAAGAAGATCTGGCTTCCCTGGACAAGATCCCAGGAAAGGAAACCGTCCCTGTTGAGGCTACCATTGTTGACATTGCCAAATACCAGGTAGACCCGGTTGACCAATTTGTCTGCATGGAGGGAGATCAAGTCGAAGAAACGGAGGACATGGACGTCAAGGAACTAGACCTTGATGAAATTGAACGAGAATGTAGCAAAAAAAGGAAGGGTTATGTCTCACGTAGACAGCTTAAAATTATTAAGGATGCCATCCTAAAAAATGGTGCCTCTCCTCAGCTTGGGATAGCCAAGGAACCTCTAAAAAGCACCAAAAGAAAGCAACCGGAAGACGATGAAAAGAGAGGTAGGAAAACAAACAAAGGATAGCCGAGATTGAAAGTAAGTTGATAGAATATGGCCAATACCACACAATTTGGGCGGCCTTCTCTAAAGTAAATCAGGTTACCCAATGAAGATCATCTCCTGGAATATCCACGAGGTAAATCATCCTCGCAAAATCAAGACTCTGAAAAATAAGGTGCGGAAGGAGAACCCTTGGATTCTTTGCTTGCAGGAACTAAATGTGGCATTGAAACAATGAAGGCTGTTGGGAAAAAAGTCTAGAAGGGATGTGAAACAATGACCATTGATGCCCAGGGTATGGCCGGTGGCTTAGATTTTGTTTGGAACCCAGAAGTTGTGTCTCTCTCAAACTTTTGGGCTACGAAAGGAATCCTCTCGACAAATTTCCATATTCTTTAGACTCAAATCAAAGGTACCATCTCCAATGTCTATGGGCCTAGAATTTACCCCCTGAAGCAAGCCTTCTTGAACTCACTTGCTTGGGCAGGGAGTTGGGTGGATGGAAACCCCTAGATCATTGGTGGAGATTTCAATTTAATCACCACGTTGGACGAAAAAAAAGGAGGCAGACGAATATTAGGAGCAGTAAATGAAGCATTTAGGGACTTCATTGCAACACATAATCTCATAGATATTGAGACTACCAATGGTTGTTTCACGTGGAACAATAAACGTGGAGGTGATCACCATGTCGCCTCCTGTCTTGACAGATTCCTGGTCTCAGACGGTATTCTCAATAGCAGTGGAGATCTCCACTCATTAGTTCTCTTGTCTGCTAGTTCTGATCATTGGCCTATCAATTTGCAATGGGGAGGTGTGGGTCCTCCTACCAAGCGACCTTTTCGCTTTGAACGGTTCCAGTTGGAACACAATGATTTCAAGTCCCTAGTCTCCCAGTGGTGGCTCGGATCCCCACCCACTGAAGGTACAAAGATGTACCAGCTCCAAAGGAAATTAAAATATCTCAAAGCCAAGATCTGTACTTGGAATAGGGAGGAATTTGGAAATATTTTCGAGGACAAAAAGGCCCTGATCGGACAACTAGAGGAAATCCAATGGCAGGTCATGAATGCAGGGTATGATACTGAGCTAAGAGGCTTAGAGGAGCCTACCACCCTCAAACTTAATGCTCGTGAATGGCAGGAGGAGATCTACTGGCAACAAAAGTCTAGAAACCAATGGCTCAAGGAAGGTGAACACAATACCAAATTTTTTCACCGTTCGGTTATTCAGAATAGACCACATAAAAAAATTCACCACATGAAGACTGCCGACGGATCCTATATCGAAGATAGGGAGGCCATGGAAGAAGAACTGGTGGACTACTTTGGAACCATCATGAAGGAAGACAAGGTTAATCGAGCAGCCAATATTGCGAAGATCACCCAACATGTTCTCTCTTTGGTTTTGGTTGATCAAAAGACTCTCCTAACAGAACCCATCATGATGCTAGAGGTAGAGGAGGCAGTAAACCAAATGGTGGGAGGCAAAGCTCCCGGCCCGGATGGGTTCACTACCAACTTTTTTCACTATTTTTGGGACCTAATAAAGCACGAAGTCTGGCTGATTGTGGAAGACTCGAGAAAAACCAGAAAGGTGCTTAGATATTTCAATGCAACTTTCCTCACACTCATTCCCAAAGTCGACGGGGTGGATTGTCCTGGTAAGTTCCGACCCATTTCCCTGTGTAATGTTGTCTACAAAATTATCACAAAAGTAATGGCGAATCAGCTGAAGCCCATTCTTCCCAGCCTTATCTCTCCGGAACAATCTGGGTTTGTAGAAGGAAGACAAATTTTAGACAGTGTCATTTTGGTCCATGAGGTTTTACACTCATTAAAAGTCACCAAAAATCTAGGCATGCTTTTAAAGCTCGATATATGAAAAGCTTATGACAAACTAAGCTGGCAATTCATACACGAAATGTTGAGAGATTTTGGTTTCTGCCATGAATGGATTGAATGGATCATGAATCTCACCTCATCTTCCTTCTTCTCCATTCTTCTCATTGGGGCTCCTACAAGCATTTTCAGTCCTTCTCGCGGAATTCGGCAAGGCGGCCCCCTCTCCCTTTCCTCTTTATCCTTATGGCGTAAGGCTTAGGGAGAATGATTAAAGCCAAAGCCCAGTAGGGAGAAGTCAAGGGGCTGTCACTTCACCTGAGGGAAGAAGTGAAAACTCACCAACAATTTGTTGATAACACAATGTTAATGGGACACCCCTCGGTCCAAGAAGCAACCTCTTTGAAGACTATTCTTTCTACCTTTGCTAATTCTTCTGGTTTGGAGGTCAATCGGGAAAAATATCAAATATTCTACTTCAATACCCCAAAGGTTAACCAAAGGAATATTAATCACATTCTTGGCTTCCGAGGGAGCTCCCTTCCATCCAAATACCTCAGTGTGTCACTCGCTTCCAGTGTCATTAAGAAATTTTTGTGGGAGGATCTTCTGGATCGCATTAAATGCAGACTCTCAAGATGGACTCTGCCACCTCTTAACTTAACTAGTCGAGTTACCTTGATCAAATCTGTGATCTAGGCTATGCCGATTTATCTCTTTTCGGTTATGGCCATTCCTAAATCTGTTATCAAGGAACCCAGAACTATTCAGCAAAACTTCATTTGGGGCAGAAAGGTTGATTAATACAAGTGGGCCTTAGTCAGTTGGGAAAAGATATGTCAACCAAAGTCCAAGGGGGGCCTTGGCCTGAGAGATCTGGAAAAAAACAGTAATGTTCTTGCTGCTAAAATTTGGTGGAATTGGGTCTCCTCTACAATGGTACCTTGCGCTAAGATGTGGCATGTGAAGTATGCTCCCAATTGTTTGCAGAGAGACCTGATTCGTTTCAACGCGGAATATCTAGGATATGTTATTTGGAAAACTACCCGTCAAAATCGAAGCATTATTCAGGACCATAGTTTTTGGGAGGTCAGGAATGGGGAGTCTGCAAATTTTTGGGAGGATTCATGGCAACAACTCCCGAAATTAGCCAGTCTGGACAATATGGCGATTAATCAGGCCAATTGCAGAGCTGAGGGATTCACCAAGATCAACCAATACTGGAAACCAGATCCCAGCACCAGTGCTTATAAAGAGTGGCATGACCACAATTGGTGGGCCCAAAGAGTCTCCAAGGAAGACTAGCTGCGAATTCGGGACACCATTCAGGGATGATGTATCAAATCTCAGAAAGGTCTGGAGAAACTTCGATGGGGTTACTCCACCAGAGGAATTTTCAATACCAAAGAAGCTTATATCCTTTGGACCACCAGTCTTGACATTCCACAAGATGAGACTTGGACAAATATCTGGACAACCAATCCTTGGCCCAAAGTTGCCACCTTCATTTGGCTGGTTTCCTATCGAATAATTATGACAGGGGAAAATCTCAGGAAACGTGGTATTATAGGCCTTTCTCAATGCCTTGTGCCAGCAAAGCGAGGAGACTTTAGCTCACTTACTAGATAGTTTCCCATTCATCACCCCCTTATGGGATAAAGGGGCATAGATTTTCAGACGATCCAATTGCTACAGAGGAGACCCTCATTAGACTATCAAAAATTGGGATCCTCAAGCGTTCTCGAATCCCATTGTCAACTCTCTTTGGGCTTCATTCCCCGTTTTTTTGATGTGGGGAGTGTGGAAAGAAAGAAACAAGAGGATTTTTTAGGATAAAATTTCTTCCCAGGATCATGTTTGGGCTAAGATTGAGAAGTATATCCAAGAAACCACCCGCGTTACCCTTTGGGATGACAAATAATGGGAGGTCAATGAGACGGAGCGCCGAACCCATGTTGCTTGGGGTATCAGTAAGGAAACTCAGAGATGCAGCCGAAAGGATAAAAGGAATAACACTCTGAAAAAGTCCTCATTACTGGACGAACCCTCATACTGGGACTTTCAAGTTGAACTTTGATGGGGCGTCATAGGGAAACCCAAACCCAGTGGGATTTGGTGGAGTCATTCGTAATTGGCATGGTGAAATCCTACAGGTGTACATGGGCAACATTGGGGAGGACACGAACAACACAACATAAATGGAGGGTCTCCTTGCTGGCTTTTAGTTGGCTATCCAACTCAACCTGACTCCTATCACCTTCGAAGGGGACTCCCATCTTATCATCCAACTTGCTTGTAATATCCAGAGTGGGAAACCACCCGTAAAAGTAACGGACAGTTGGCGTCTCGCCTACATAGTGGAACGACTGGACACGATTATCAATTCTTCCTATGCCTGGTTTGTTGGAAAAATGTTGTCATTGATGTCATAAGTATTTTGAAGAATGTATAGCTTGATATGGACCAATGAAGACAAGCAAGAAAGACCAAATGACCCATTCTGTGGTCATTTGGAATTGATCCAAATACCCTAGACAAGGATAATCAAAATAGAAAAGAAACAAATGACAAGGTGAAGAAAGCAAGCTTGAACACAGTGGATGGCTTAGGTAAACAGATGAAGAAGGCATGCCAAGCAAGCATGAGCTTGTGGGCATGATTCATAAGGAATACACGAGCATACTTTGATGAAACATGCGGGCAACTGTGTGAGAGCTGCGGGCATTCCTGAACACCATCTGCGGGAATGGTTTGAGGAGGAATGAGGAGCTGCGGGCATCTCCTTGCACTCCTGTTGGCACCCTCTATGGCATGTTAGCTGCGGGCACCATCTCAAAGGAGATACTGGCTTTGGACAAGGAAAGAAATGCGTCCCTAATTTATGAAGATGTGCATGAACACAAAAACCATCCTACGGACATTTGCTGAGGCCAAGTGTGGGCATATTGAACGAGATACTCCAGGCTATGTAATGACCACTGTGGGCACACCATTGGAGTGTTAAACTGGTCCTTGCGGGCATGATGAGACCACCATACTGCGAGTTTGAAGATCAAATAAACATCTGTTTGTTAAATTCCATGTGGAAGCAAATATCACTTGATTAAATGAAGACAAGTCAGCCTCCACAAATCCAGGGAATAAAATGAAATAAAAATATATATTATTTGCTCTATCTTAGACATGTCGGCCTCCTTAAGATATAAACAAACTCCAGTATAAATTAAAGGCTAGATTCATTGTTTTGGGTGTGAGCAAGAAGTGAATTCAGTGGAGCTGGAAGGTAAGTCTAAGTTTGGGAGGCATAAGAGAGGAGATCAGGATTGCTGAGGATGATCTGTTTTGGGGATAGTCAGGAGAATTACATGAATGTATGGTTGATTTCGTTAAAGCTTGAAGGAGAAACTATAGAGGCATAAAAGAGGATATTTCGGGTGTTGAAGATGAGGAAGACAGGCTCGAGGATAGGAGTAGGGTTCAGTACTAGTTTATTTTTTGGGCTACAGTCTGGTGAAGTCATAAACATAAATGCAATGATAGCACGAGATGCCTTTTTTTTGGGTAACAACAGTTGAACCAGAATGATACATGAAGACTTAGTTTCATAAATCTTGCACTGTGTAATCTGAAATTCATAATTGGGAGGTAGGGCGGATCTGGGGAAATACTGTGTAGTCTTTGTGACAAGTTGTAAGCTTGTCTGGATGTTGTAGCATCCCATTTTTTAAAACTTGAGGTTGTAGCCTCCCGAGGTGTTGAATCATCTCATGATTACAAATCAAAATTATATTTATATTAAATTGAAAATCATTCTGAGTTGTAATGGTATGATTTTGTGAGTGTTATGTTTGCTACTTGAAGTTATTTAAATGGATGCACTAAGACTATTTTGTTTTGGAAAATACTAAAGGAGAAAAATAAATCAAGTGGCCAATACTGATTCACCCCCCCTCTCAGTATTGGGTGTGTGTTCTTCAATTGGTATCAAAGCAAGGTTTCATCAAAAGGTTTGACAGCTGAAGAAGATCCTTGAGAACACACAATGGGAGGAGCAAAATTCAGAGATGTTCTTAGATTTGATGGAAGCAACTATGTTTATTGGAGCAAGAGAATGATTGCTTATCTCGTCTCTCTAGGGTATAATATTTGGAAAATTGTAAAGGATGGATACAAGGAACCAACAAATGGTCCAATTTCCGATGAAGAAATAGAAGACTGTGAGAATAATGGTAGAGTTGTAAATGCAATTCTAGCAGGCCTAAGTGAGTTAGAATTCTATAAGGTTATGAACTATACCTCAGCTAAGGAGATGTGGGACAAGTTAGCCACCATATATCAAGGAGACTCTAAAGTTAAACAAGCAAATCTTCAAACATATAGAAGTCAATTTGAGGGCCTCAAAATGACAAAGGAAGAAAATATAGAATCCTACTTTCAAAGGGTTGAGGAAGTTGTGAACACCATGAAAGGTCTTGGAGAAACAATGGACCCAATACTGGTGGTACAAAAGATTCTTATAACTTTGACATCCAAATACAATCCCAAGGTTTAAGCTATTGAATACAAGGATAAATTGGATGAGCTGAAAATAGAGGAACTTCAAGGAATTCTAATAGCATATGAGATGAGAATTCAAGAACTAGGGCCAAGTGAAGCAGTCTTCAAAGAAACAAAGAACAAACATCAGCATAATGAATCCTATCCACCTAATTATGAAATATCTGATGAAGAAATGGTTAACTTCGTCAATAGACTTCCAACAAGAACTTGAAGGTATAAAGGGAAGATTCCACTGAAATGTTTCAGCTGCAGAAAAATTGGACACTTCCCTGCCAAGTGTCCCCTCAAGAAATATCAAAGAGAAATGTTTCCACAAAGAAACTTCAAGGATCGAAGAACAACAGAGAAGCAAACGTTGTTTACTAAAACTGAAGAGGAGAGTGTCTCAGAGTTTGAAGAAGAAGAGGAAGATATTTTTGGAAATGACAAAAATGAAATTATGTTCCTAGCACATGATAATAGCGAAGATCAACTTGAATTAGAAGAAGGGGTTGTAGACCTTGAAGTTGAGCTATCTGCAGCATTAGAAGAGATTGAAAATATGAAGAACTTGAATGAAAAACAAGAACAACAACATCAACTTGCAAAGACTATTTTGGTCAAAAGATTCAAAGAAGTAATTCAAAAAGGGGAGATAGAATCAATTCTCTCACGAAAGATCTTCAAAAGTCAAGAGTGATGAAAGGTTACACCGAACAAGACAACCTACTCTTACATTAGAGAAAATATGGAGCTTCAGGAGGCCTGTGATATACCTCAGGATCAAGTGAAAGCAAACTTGAATATTCCCTAAATCAAGAAGTTCAAACTATCAACAGAACTATCAGTAAATTGAAGGAGAATCTAGCCAAAATTCATGACCCCGTGTGTAGCTAGGGTTTTACCCCTAGCTTGTGCCAATGAGCACCTACTAAGGAAAATGGACTCCTTAGTAGCAGTTCAATAATGATTAAAAGATTAAGCTAAAACAACAATTAACAAACTACTCTAAACATTGCATGAGACATAAATAAAAGATGTAAAAAATGGTTTTATATTAATGTTACCTTGAGTGTCAAGGTTGGTGAAGCCCTTTGCAGTGTCCAAGAGGATGCTCCAAGCTTCTGAATGCTCCTTCTCCTTCTCCAATGGTGGGGATGGGCCAAAGTGGCTCTCAAGGTGAAAATAGTTCAAATGATGAACTAGGGTTTCGAGAGAGATTTTGGCAGAGTAAGGGTGCTTGTGATTGTGGATATGGAATAAGGGATCTCCATCACCTATTTATAGTTTTTTGGTGGTGGAGTGCTGACCCATGGTTTTAGGAAACACATAGTTTTGGGCAGCTGTATAGGGTTTTTTCCTCCTTTTCCTCATTATTTTATATTTTTTATTCCTTTTTAGGGGATTTTTGCTATTTTTGGAGGAAAAGGGGGTTTTTTTAGCCTTTTTAAGGCTATTTTGATGGTTTTGTGGCCTTTTGGAGGCATTTTAGGCCTTTTGGAGGCTTTTTAATGGGATTTTTAAGGGAAAAATGGTAGGAAAATGGACAAATGAGCCATATAATGTGGTAATGAGGCAGTGAACACTTTTTGGGTGTTAACAGATTGCCCCCTGATGTGCGAGGTCAGGAGCTCATCGTATGGCCGATGGACATCATAAGTCATGAATGGTTTTCCTGGGATGTGGAGAGAAGAGAAGAAACAAACTGGAGCCCGGAACACCGATCCCGAACAACTGCAAGAGCTAAAAGTACATAACCTCAATAATGGATGAGGAATCATCTGATCATATGGACGAGGCGGGCATTCCCATGCTCGTATCAGGATATAACATAATAATAATGGGGTCCAAAAAATGGGGACCTGGAATATACATGACCTCAAATACTGACTGAGGGATAATCTCAATATATGGACGAGGCGGGCATACCCATGCTCGTATCAAGATACATAAACAGAACTGTGAGGCCCGAAAAGGGGGACCTGTAAGATACATGACCACTGTGTACATCATAAGAGTCCAGAGGGGACACAAATCTGGGACATACTGCTGAGCGGATCATGTGTGAACTGCAGAACTGGTGCACTGGAACAATCAACAGTGCTACTGAGTGTGGTACCAAAGGAACTGAGGAGCTGCTGGATCATAGTGACTGGGGCATACTCTCCATGGTACACTGGACTGGAACTGAAATGGGTACTCGAGGAAGCATATAGCTGGAGTCGCATACCCGAAGCACTGAGGTGGACATGAGGGTCCATGGGAATGGTGATGTGTCATGGGAGCATATGAGTTGGTTGCTCCAGACTGGGAGGTAGCCCTCGACAGGTCGGGGCCAGGGGTAGGACGTGCTATAGAAAACGGTTGGGGATGCGAAGAAACACGGCCAATGATACCATCTGCAGCGTGGGATGCCCCCGGCGCATCATGATGGGAGGACTCGCCGCGAGGGGCGTCAGGTATAATGGTATAAAGGTAACCCGACTGGGCGTAAATGAGGTCGAACTGCTGTGCCTTAAGGATGGCCTCTTCTTCAGACTGGGGTCTTTCTGAAGCTACATCCTTAGCGATAACAGGAAGCAGGGACTTGAGGAACCTATCGAGGAAGATACGGTCGTCTAGTTTGATCTTGCATAAGCTACGGCGTCTACGCCACTCATGGATGTGGTCCGTGATATGGGTAGCCGTGTTTTGTCTACAAGATAGAAGGATCTCAACGCCCGCGTCATAGCGGACAGGCAACTGGAAGAAATGCAGGAAGGTCGAGGCCAGGGAAGCAAAGGTGGCGTGGGTCCCATGAGGCTGCTCAATATACCACTTGGCTGCAGAGCCAGTGAAGGTGCGCTGTAAGAGACGGAGGCGAACAGAATCGTCTACTATGGAGTTAGAGGAACACCATAGGTGGAAAGACATGATATGGTTTTGTGGGTCCTCACCGGCCTTACCCTCGAACTTAGGGATGTCAGAGGGTAGTTTGGTAGGCATATGAGGCCACATAGGGTCGTGTTGAATAGGATCGTTGGTCAATCTGGCCAGGTCAGGTAGGTTGAGGCTAGCCATGAATGGCAAACTGGAAGAAGGCTGTGACACAGTAGTGCTGTGGACCAAGTTGGGGCTAGTGCCCCCAAGTGGAGGGACAAGATGTGAGGTGGTGCCCCCAAGTGGGGGAACTGAGGTAGTGAAGGATGGTCCAGCACCACCATTGGTAGTGTGAGCCACTGATGTAGTGGGGATAGGTATTCCCGCTGTGGGAATAGGTACCGTGAGGGGAACGGTAGATGGTTGCCCCATGGAGGGCATACCCAAAATAGGTGTAGTAACTGGTGTAGTGGTGGATGTGCCACCAATGGTCCCTATGACAAATGGAGTGGAAGTCGTGCCAGCCATGGGGCTAGTAGGGGCAGTATAAATAGGGTTCTCAGACTCTTCGTCAGAATCAGAGGTAAAGTAAGGTGCGTCACTATCTGGTGACGGAGACCTACGTCGCTGACGAGTGGAGTCAAGTGACAAGGCTCTAGATCTGTGATGAGTGGTATCAACGGACAATGATCGGAATCTATGACGAGTGGTGTCAAGAGAACCGTGCTGTGGGGGCTCGCCCCTGAGGCGCCGAGAATGTCTCGGGGACTCAATGGTGACGGATGGTGTCTAGTCTCTGTGGGTTGAGGTGAGTATAAAAACAGCTAAAAAATCCTAATGCAACCGAGTGTGCAGAAGGAGAGCTAAAAAGCAAGGCACTCAGGCCAACAACCAACTCAAAACACCCACTGCAACAGCTGTGCTACAATGGGTGGAGTAACAACAAAGATGGTCAGAATACCAACAAGCAGCAGGTTTCCTAGAAAAGAAAAATGGTGGACTCACTAGACCAAAGGGAGGTAAAGGAGCATGCAAAACACCTAGCTAAAAGTATTCTGACTCAACTAAACATATCCTCTGCAAGGTGATGAAATCCAATTCAGACAATATGAGTAGGAAAGCCAAGTGGCTATGATATCCCCCTACCGGGAGGGACACCGGGTAGTCAATCCTAGAAGAATGGCAACTAAGATACCCCGTTCATGACACGTCCAGAAAGGTGAATCTGCCGTTTAGTTCGTTGACCGCAATACCCCTATATAGGGATATCCCGCGAACCGCGAAAGGTAGCCCTTCGGTTACTGAATGGAGTGCGGTATTCCACTCAGGCCTCCGGAACCAGTCTCCCGACTTCAACCCTCCTAAGGGAGAGGCCCTCTGATAAACTGGTCGTGACCGTGCCAAAAAGTACTAGGGGATTTTGGTTCCCTATTTGGACAACAACTATGTCTCAAGTGAAATAACCAAGGGGTGTTATTGGAAGCCTATCCCCCTGATCCTACCTAACTACAATGATTCTTTTGTGTTCCCCAAGTGGGGTTAGAATGTTGGTTTAGTTAGGTACTTTTTAAGGCTCACTTGATTTTATGTGACAGAGTGTGTGCTCGTGAGGTGTTGAACCCAAAAATAGAAGTGCCACAAGGGAGGGCAACTTCCAATCTATCAATAATGCTGAAATTGATTCTTTTAACTTGCAAAATTTTCTGAAATAAAAATACTGAAATTTTAAAAAGATTCTGTAAAAGGAACAGAAATTATGTTGCAGAAAGGCTGTAAGGAAGTGGGCTGCAGGTGGGACAGAGGGCTGTTCAAATGCAGAAAATATTGCAGCAAGAGGGGCTGGGCTCAAAACAGGAAAAGAGCAGAAATCAGACCGCGGGTCTGTGGCGGATCAGAACAGGCCGACCGCGGGTTTGAGGGAAACAGCGGCGGTCAGGTCGCGGCTATCGGGCCAACAGACGCAGTCGGGACGCAGGAAACAGGGGAAAAGGCACAGTCGGGTCGCGGCTATCGGGCCAACAGTGGCAGTCGGGACGCAGGAAAAATGGAAAAAGACACAGTCGGGTCGCGGCAAAAAGGCTAACAAGCGCAGTCGGGACGCACGAAAGAGGCAGAAAGCCGCAGTCGGGATGCGTGAAAAAGGCCGACAGGCGCAGTCAGATCGCGGCAAACAGGCTGATTAGCCACGGTCGGATCGCAGGTAACAGACTTGAATCCGCCGGCAGAGCGTCGGAAGCAGTCTGAGAGCCACGGTCGGATCGCGGGTAAAGGCCTGAAAGGCGCGGTCGGGACGCGACTGTAGAGGGAAAAAGACGCGGTATGCGGCGGCCGAAAGGGACGGCCGAAAGGAAAAAATTTAAAAACGGAAACCAGAAATTCGAAAACTAGGGGAGTCGCCAAAACTGTAGCTAGGGTTTTACCCCTAGCTTGTGCCAATGAGCACCTACTAAGGAAAATGGACTCCTTAGTAGCAGTTCAATAATGATTAAAAGATTAAGCTAAAACAACAATTAACAAACTACTCTAAACATTGCATGAGACATAAATAAAAGATGTAAAAAATGGTTTTATATTAATGTTACCTTGAGTGTCAAGGTTGGTGAAGCCCTTTGCAGTGTCCAAGAGGATGCTCCAAGCTTCTGAATGCTCCTTCTCCTTCTCCAATGGTGGGGATGGGCCAAAGTGGCTCTCAAGGTGAAAATAGTTCAAATGATGAACTAGGGTTTCGAGAGAGATTTTGGCAGAGTAAGGGTGCTTGTGATTGTGGATATGGAATAAGGGATCTCCATCACCTATTTATAGTTTTTTGGTGGTGGAGTGCTGACCCATGGTTTTAGGAAACACATAGTTTTGGGCAGCTGTATAGGGTTTTTTCCTCCTTTTCCTCATTATTTTATATTTTTTATTCCTTTTTAGGGGATTTTTGCTATTTTTGGAGGAAAAGGGGGTTTTTTAGCCTTTTTAAGGCTATTTTGATGGTTTTGTGGCCTTTTGGAGGCATTTTAGGCCTTTTGGAGGCTTTTTAATGGGATTTTTAAGGGAAAAAATGGTAGGAAAATGGACAAATGAGCCATATAATGTGGTAATGAGGCAGTGAACACTTTTTGGGTGTTAACACCGTGAATGAAGCTCAAAGATAGCTAAGTCTAAGAGAGAAAGAGGTTGAATAACTCCAAAGAGAAGTAATCAGCTTGAAGAAGCCAAACAATTTGTAGACAAACAAAAGGATTGAAGATGAAAGCAGAAAAATCACAAACAACTTCCAGCCTACAAAAAGACAAGGATTTCCCAGGTAGCAAAGTTTCTTTCTTGGTCATTGTTATAATTGTTACAAGTTTGGTCACAAGGCAATTGCTTGTAGAGGCCCTAAGAGAAATGTAACCTTTCTTAGAAAGTAGTATACTGAGGAAAACAATGATCAGAACCAGGATTCCTTCTTTGTTCTCACTCAAGAAGTGGAGTGCTTAAAATGTAACAACTTTGGACACACAGCTGAAGATTACAGGTTAAAGATCAGTCATGATAATGACATCACTGAAGATATTTGTGGTTTGGCTTTCTATGCTCATAAGAATAAATCTAAATGGTATATTGATAGTGGGTGCACTAAGCATATGATAGGAAATAAGGATAAGTTTCTTACTATAAAAAGGAATAATGGAGGTGAAGTATCTTTTGGAGACAATGGAACAACCAAAATACTTAGAAGAGGAACCGTACCTTTAAAAGGAAATTCCAAGGCTCAGAATGTCCTCTATGTTGAAGGACTAAAGCATGACCTACTAAGTGTTGGACAACTTTGCGATGCCAACTATAATGTCACCTTCTTTACACATCATTGTGAAATTAGAAGAAATGGATCCAAACAAATTACAGGGAGAGGAGTTAGGTCTCCTGGAGGAGTTTATGTTTTGGAAGCAATAGAAGGCGAAAGATGATTTATCAACCAAAGTGAGAACAACTGGCTCTGGCACAAACGATTAACCCACTTAAACTTTGATAACATAGTGAAGATTAGTCAAACTAAAGCAGTTCGAGGGTTACCAAAGATATCAAAACCTGCAAATAAGCTATGTGGCTCATTTCAACATGGGAAACAGGTAAGAGCAAGCTTCAAGGCAAAAGTGCATCAGTCTACCTCACATCCTCTTGAAATAATTCATACAGATTTATGTGGGCCTCCAAGAACTCAAAACCTTCAAGGTGAGCTCTACTTCATGTTGTTTATTGATGATTTTTCTAGAATGACTTGGGTCACCTTCTTGAAAAACAAATCGGAGGCTTTTAAAAAATTTAAACTTTTCAAAGCTAAAGTCGAAAATGAGAGTGGACGTAAGATTAAATGTCTTAGGTCAGACAATGGAGGAGAATTCACATCAGGTGAATTTAAAAAAATTTGTGACGAAGAAGGTATCAAGCAACAATATTGCACAGCCCGCACCCCTAAACAAAATGGCATTGCTGAGAGGAAAAATCGGACTATTCAAGAGGCTGCAAGAACTATGTTTCTTGAAGCTAATCTAACAGAAACCTTTTGGAGAGAGGCAGTAGGAGCAGTTGTTTACATATTAAACCGAGCACAATTAAGAGTCAACAACGATAAGAATCCCTATGAACTGTGGACAGGAAGAAGGGCCACCGTAGACTATTTCAAAAAATTTGGAATCAAATGCTACATAAAAATCATTGATGAAAATCTGGGCAAATTCCACTCCAGAACTGATGAAGGGATTTTTCTGGGTTATTCAACTGAAAAAAGAGCATACAAATGCTACAACAAACAATTAAGAAGAATCGTTGAAAGTATAGATGTCATTGTAGATTAAGAATTGATGCAAAATTTATCAGAATCAGATCCTGTTGAAATCGATGATGAAGACCCATCTGACGAAGAAGAAACAACAAACAAACAGTCAAAGAATCATGTAAATCAACCAGGTCAGACCGAAGACAAAGAACTGATATCCACCACCACAACAAAAGGTAACAAACCCTCCATAAAATTTGTTATGCGAGATCATCCTGAGGATCTTATTATTGGAAATTTGGATGAAGGCATGAAGCTCCGTTCAACACCATTAAAAAATAACTTAGCATTGTTCTCAACAGTTGAACCAAAAAACTTCAATGAAGCTGTTGATGATGAATTATGGAAAAGTGCAATGAAAGAAGAATTAGATCAAATCGAGAAAAGTGGAACGTGGGAATTAATTCCTAGACGAAGCGATAAAAACATCATTGACACCAAATGGATTTACAGAAACAAGCTAGATGCAAATGGGAATGTCATTAGAAACAAGGAAAGATTAGTATGTAAAGGTTACACCCAAATGAAAGGGATAGATTTTGATGAAACTTTTGCTCTCGTAGCTAGGATGGAGCTAATTGGAATATTTTTGGCATTCTCCTACTTCAAAACTTTTAAATTTTACCAGCTGGATGTTAAATCGGCTTTCTTCAATGGGTCTTTAAAGGAAGAAGTATACACTGAGCAACTTGAAGGTTTCGAAACTCTAGGAAAAGAAGACTATGTCTGGAAATTAAAGAAGGCTCTCTACAGACTCAAACAAGCTCCAAGGACTTGGTATGAGCGCTTAGACAATTATTTGATCCAACAAAATTTTCAGAGAAGTTGTACAAACAATAATCTCTATTTTAAATTCAACAATGATAAATTACTGGTCACCGTTGTGTACGTGACCTAATCTTTGGGAGCAATGAAGAAAGTCTCAGTCAAAATTTTTCCGAAGAGATGTCCAAAGAATTCGAAATGTCAATGATAGGAGAATTAACATTCTTTCTCGGTCTACAGATTTCACAGGACTCTACATGTATTTTCATATCTCAATCCAAATATTTGAAAGACATGCTTCAAACTTTTGGTATGAAGGACAACTCCCTTGTCAATACACCTATGGTAACAAGCTGTAAGCTAAGCAAAGAAGACGAATCTCCTGCTGTAGATAAAACAGTGTATAGGTCCATGATTGGAAGTTTACTATATCTTACTGCATCTCGTCCTGATGTCATGCAAGCAGTTGGGTTAGTGGCAATATTTCAGGAAAATCCAAAGGAATCCCATTTGACCGCTATCAAAAGAATCTTCAGATATCTTAAAGGAACAATTGACTATGGGTTGTGGTACCCAAAAGATGAAAATTTTGAACTTATAGGTTTTTCTGATGCAGATTGGGCAGGCATTCTTGATGATAGAAAGAGTACCATCGAAAATGCTTTCTTCCTTGGAAATCGACTAGTAGCTTGGTCAAGCAAAAAAAATCATCTATCTCCCTGTCAACCACTAAAATTGAATACATATCAGCAACTGAATGTTGCACTCAACTTCTGTGGATGAAACAAATCCTAGAAGATATTGAGATCAAAATTGATCAGCCACTTGTAATTTACTGTGATAACACCAGTGCTATTAGTATATCAAAAAATCCAGTTATGCATTCAAAAACCAAGCACATCCCCATTAAGTATCACTTCTTGAGAGAGAAAGCCCATGATCAAAATATCAAATTGGAATATGTGAACTCTAAGGAGCAAATAGCTGATATCTTTACCAAACCACTACCAAGAGAGGCTTTTGAAAACCTTAGAGACAAATTGGGAGTAATGCTCTCCCCCCAACAAAAGAAACATTAAAATGTATTAATTTTGTAAAGGAAGTGCAGAATAGTAGAGATAGGGGGGGCAGGATGAATGATACTGGACAACAGAGATAAGGGGAGCATGATGAAAGGTGTTGGACAGAAAGGTTAGGGGGAGTAGATTCTCCAAATTCCTTTGCCATTGATGTCAAAGGGGGAGAACAATAAGAAGCTATAAGCTATAAGAAGAAGCTATTAGTCACTCTTCTTCAAAACCTCAAATTGATCAGCTGGGTTGACATCAATGCCAAAGGGACTGTTGGAAAAATGTTTTCATTGATGTCATAAGTATTTTGAAGAAGGTATAGGTTGAGATGGACCAATGAAGACAAGCAAGAAATACCAAATGACCTATTCTGTGGTCATTTGGAATTGATCCAAATACCCTAGACAAGGATAATGAAAATAGAAAAGAAACAAATGACAAGGTGAAGAAAGCAAGCTTGAACACAATGGATGGATTAGGTAAATAGATGAAGAAGACATGCCAAGCAAGCATGAGCTTGCAGGCATGCTTCATAAGGCATACATGGGTATACTTTGATGAGACATGTTGGCAACTGTGTGGGAGTTGCAACCATTCCTGAACACCATTTGCAGGCATGGTTTGAGGAGGAATGAGGAGCTGGGGGCATCTCCTTGCACTCCTGTGGGAACCCTCTATGGCATGTTAGCTGCGGGCACCATCTTGAAGGACATGAGGGATTTGGAAAAGGAAATAAATGCGGCCCTAATTGATGAAGCTATGCGTGAACACAAAAACCCTCCTACGGACATTTGTTGAGGCCAAGTGCGGGCATATTGAGCGGTATGCTCCAGGTTGTGTAATGACCACTGCGGGCACACCATTGGAGTGTTAAACTGGTCCTTGTGGGCATGATGAGACCACCATACTGTGGGTTTGAAGATCAAATAAACATTTGTTTGTTAAATGCCATGTGGAAGCAAATATCACTTGATTAAATGAACATAAGTCGACCTCCACAAATCCAGGGAATAAAATTAAATAAAAATATATATTATTTTCTCTATCTTAGACATGTTGCTGATCCAGATTTTATGAGCAGAATGAAATGAATACAGATTATTGTCAGATGCTTAACACAAAATAACATAGATACAGTAAAACTGGTTTTCTATTCAATAAGGGAATAGGCTAAAACTGTAAAATGCAGCAGAAAATAAGCTTGCTAGGATGGTGGCGGCTTATCTCTGAGAAGAGATGTGACAGTTGTGCTCATTCGCAAGAAGATGGTTACAATGAGGCTCTCAAGGCCTTTTACAATAAATATGAATGTCAAAAACCCTAGACATCCAGAAACCTAACCCTAGGAGATGAAGCCCCAAAAGTCAGGTGGGCCCCGTTTGGGTAAGTTAGTACATCAACTTCTCGGGGTCATAAATTTTGCATACGATCTCCGTTTGGGGTGCACGATAGCTCGTTGGAAATATCTATCCGAGGAATACAACAATCGAGATTAAACTTTGGGTTTTTGACATTGCAACATGCCCCAAAAACCGTCGTTTAGTGCCTCAAAATGGCTTCGGAAGTTCAGGACCTGAAAAACTGCTAAAAATAGTACATTACCAAAATTGCCAAAAAACTGTTTTGAGCCAGCTGGAAAGGTGGGTGGCCACCGATATCCACCTGGATCAATCCTCCCTCCTTAGGAAGAAATAGTCTCGATTGTGTTGAGTTCCCCTATAAGATGAGGAAATTTCTATTGAATTTGGCCCCAGGTGAGCCACTTGCCTTGGTGCAGGAGCTGCCCTGCTTTGACAACTCGATAAAGCTGGATCCTTTGATTTCGAGTGCCCTTGATATGTGTGTTTGCAATATGATCACTAGATGCCTATTGCAGGTAGTCAGGGTTGAGCTCTGTTGGTGTCAACTACTCTGCTATATTTGAGGTGTCTAATAATGGTGGGAAATATGGCCGAAGGAGAGCCACATTGAAGACTGGATGCAGACCAAGGAAGGGGGGAATGTTGACCTCAAAATCATTGTCACCCACCGCCTTGGTGATGGTGTACGACCCATAATGGAGTGGGTGACGGTTCTGATGGGGCCCTATAAGGCGTTCTTTCTGCAAATGCAACCAAACTTTGTCGCCCACCTGAAACTTATGTGGCACCCGATGTTGATCATGGCGTTGCTTGTACTTGGAATTAGACTTCTGTAGAATATCCTGAACCTGTTGGTGGATATGCTAGATCCATTCAATGAACCGGGTGGATTTGTCAACTTCTGGGGACGAGTCGGCTGAGGTGGTCACCAGGGGAAGTGCAACATCCATGGGGCCCAATGGTTGGAATCCGAACCCCACCTAAAAGGGGCTATGGCTAGTTGAGCTATGCAGGGCTCGGTTGTAACTATGTTGGACATAGGGAAGACTCTCATCCCATGTGTGGGGGTGTGTTTAATTGTACATGCGCAGGATATGTATGACCATCCGTTTGATGACCTCTATTTGGCCGTCTGTCTGGGGATGGAAGGCAATGGATTTGGTGAGCTTGGTATCCAGTAGTGACCAGAGGCTCGACCAGAATGAGCTGAGAAACCGAATGTCACGTTCTAAGATAATGGTCTATCGGATCCCAAAATGTACCCATACTCATTCAAAGAAGAGCTTGGCAGTGGCTTTTGCTGTGATGTTCTTCTTGCAGGAAGCTAGAATCGCCATCTTGGAAAAGCAATCAACAACCACAAAAACACAGTCGTTTCCCCTCTTGGTGGATGGGAGGTCCGACATGTAGTCCATTGAGATGGATTCCCATGGCCTGTCAGGAGAAGGTAGAGGGGTGTACAGGCCCTATTTCTTAGTGGTCAGTTTGGCAATAGCGCAAGCAGTGCAAAATCTGATATACTTGATGACATCCTATTAAAGTTTTGGCCAGTAGAAATGTTTCTGCAGCACTGCCACTGTCTTTTTGATGCCAAAGTGTCCTGCCACCTAACTGTAGTGAGCTTCCCAAATCAGCTTCGTGCGCTTGCTTGATATTGGAACACAAAGATGGCCCAGACGGCACAACAACCCGTCCCGAAGATGGAAATTAGCGACCACTGAGTTGATGCCCAGGGTTTCTCTCATAGAGGTGGGGCCATCCGGAGGTCTCGTGGCCACAAGAGTCTAGCACCATGGTGAGTGTTGCGACTGGAGGTCGACTGAGGAAGTCAGCAATTCGGTTGGTACTCCCTGTTTTATATTTGATGTTGAGGTGGAACTGCTGTAAGTATGTTGACCACTTCTGATGGTGTTCATTCTGCAACTTTCATTGGGTCTGCATGAACTGTAGTGGCTTTTGATCAGTGTGGATGATCATCTCCTTCCCAAGAATGTAATGTCTCCACTAGAAGCAAGCTTGCACAATGGAGTACATTTCTTTTTTCATAAGTAGGGTACTTACGGATAGCATCTGATAGTGTCTCACTATGATATGCCACGGGGTGGCCGTGTTGAGTGAGAACGGTGCCCACATCATAATCTGAAGCATATGTCTCGATCTCAAAGGGATGTTGCAGGTCCGAAAATGAGAGTACCGGCACTGAGCACAAACGCTTTTTTAAGTCATCGAAGGCTTGTTGTTGGGACAGGCCCCACACAAATTTTTCCTTATCGCCACCCTTGGTTACTTGGTTGAGGGCCCATGCGATATGAGAGAATCCCAACATGAACTGATGATAGAAATTGGCGAGGCCCAAGAAGCTCTGAAGTTTACTGAGTGTGGTTGGGGCTGGCCAGTCACGGATGACCTAGATCTTGGCTAGATCCACATACACACCATGTCGATCAATGATGTAGCCTAAGTAATGGACCCTGTCCATGCCGAAGGAGCATTTTTCCAAGTTTTCATATAGTTTGTGCTACCGCAGGGTGTGGAGAACCTGCTGAATATGCTGCAAGTGTTCCTCCCAAGTCTTGCTGTAGATGAGGATGTCATCCAGATACACCACTACAAAAGTATTGGTGAAAGTTCGTAGGATATCGCCCATCATCCATATAAAAATTATGGGAGCATTTGTCAAACCAAAGGGCATGGCCAGCCATTCAAAAAGACCTTATTTTGACTTGAAGGCAGTCTTCCATACATCTGTTTGTTCTATTGGGACCTGGTGGTGGCCAAACTTCAGATCAATCTTACTGAAGTATTTGGCCCCCATAAGCTGATCAATGAGGTCGTCGATTCGAGGAATCGGGTACCGATTGCGGACTGTGATTTTATTCAGGGCCTGGTAATCAATGCAGAGTCACCAAGTCCCATCTTTCTTCTGCACCAGCATGACTGGGCTCCCACAAGGTGATGAGCTAGGACAAGTGTTCCCCTTGTGGAGCAATTCTTCGATCTGCCTCTTGATCTCCTCATTTTCCAATAGAGAGCGATGATAGACTGGCCCTTTGGGTAGCGGTGCTCCTAGGTCAGATCGATGGGATGCTTGACCTGGCAGTGCAGAGGCACCCCGGTAGGAGAGGAGAATATATCTGAGTATTCTTCCACTACCTTATCCACTTGTTTTTGTTGTGTGGAGATATTGTTCACGGAGGCCCTGGATGTGGCTGCGATCTTTCTCTCACTCTGAGAGTGAATCACGAAGAATACAAATTTCCTGGTCTGAGAGATGACCTTCCTGCATTGCTTGGCAGAGATCAAGGAAATAGCATTACGAGGGACTGCCTCAAGTATCCTGTAAAATTTCTTGATCAAAGAAATAATAACACTACGAGGCCTAGACTCATATACAGCATGGTGTTTCCATAAATAAGGTTGGCCCAAAAGAACATCTGAAAATTCGAGAGGAGCAACATCACACAATACCTCATCCTTGAAGGGCTTGATGCCATACGACAGTCGGCACTGTTGGATGATGAGGAGATCGCTTCCTTTGTGTAGCTATCCAATGGTGTAGGGTTGTGGGTGCGGCATTGTTGGCAGGGCCAGGCGCTTGATGACCTCTGCTGAGATGAGGTTCTTCTGTCTACCGCTATCAACAATGAAGTGCAGCGGGGTGTCTTTTACCCACATCTGTGAATGGAAGAGGTGTTCTCCTTCTTCTAGCTTGTCTGGTTCATCAAGATGGATCTTGGTGGTAGTAATGGTGGCACTGCGTTACGCGTCAATGATCCGTCTTCCCCTTTCTAGTTTGGAATCAGAGTCAGAACTCACAAGTAATTCATATGCTTTCACTTCGGCCACTAGCGACTACTTTGAGCGGCAGTCAGCAGTGTTATGCCAAGGGCTCTTATGGAAGTCGCACCACTTCCAGTATCTTTCTTTGTCTTTCCAGTGTCCTTCTTTGCTTGCGGCTTGGACTGGTTGTCTTGATTCTGTCCATCGTTGATCTGTCCTTTATTCTGTGGGTTGGGGCCGCCCTTTCCTGTCTTTTGCAATGAGGGGTTCCCAGGCCCAAATTTCCGCGTCTTTTGTTTGAGCCTCTGCTCGATTTTGACGGCATATCGGTAGGCCGCGCCCAAGGAAGAGATGTCCAGAAATTCCATTTTGTTCTGGATGTATCTATGCAGACCACCGCGATACTTGAGCACCAGATGTCACTCTGAATATTTGATACCCAACTTGGTGCGTAGGTATGGAAGATATTTGTGAACTCTGGCACTGCTTGGTCTCTTTCTTGTCGCAGTGTGGTCCATTTGGTATACAAGTCATCATAACTTCTAACAGGGTAGTATTATTCCTTAATAGAATCCCTAAAGGATTCCCAGTTGGTTGTGACTAAAAATAATGAGGGTTCCTCTGTGTCCTTTTGCTCGCAGAAAGTTTCCCACCAATATTTGGCATGGGGAACAGCTTTAAGGAGCACAAAAGTAATCTTTTCTCTATTTGAAAAGTTATGGACAAAAAAATACCCTTCTAGTAGATTCAGCCACTTATCTACAGCATCTGCGTCTATCTGGCCTTCAAATATAGGAATATCAAAGTTGATTTGTACCTTGAAGGGGGCGGCACCTCTGCTCGAGGAAGATGCGTCGCTTGTTGGTAGCCGCCAAAGGATTTGCACGAAACTATCCATCATCTCATTCCTCTGTTGCGTGAGGGCTTCCTCAAGCAACATTTTGAAAGGATCTCCTATCCCATCATCTTTCTTTTCTCCTGCCATGAGAGGTCGCTTGGGCGTGCGAGAGATTTTGTCCTCAAGAGAAACAAGCTCGAGACCCAATTCTTTGTACCCTGACCTCATTGGGGACATGCATTAAGATGACAAGGAGAAGACCGCTATGATACTACTGATCTAGATTTTATGAGCAGAATGAAATGAGTACATATTATTATCAGATGCTTAACACAAAAGAATAGAGATATAGTAAAACTGGTTTTCTATTCAATAAGGGAATAAGCTAAAACTGTACACTAGTATAAAATGAGAGTTAAGTGACCAGACGACCAAAAAATTTGGTCACCATATTTTTTTAAAGGGATAAATGACCAAAATTGAGAAATTTTAAGTGAGCTAACTAAAAATGACCAAGATAAATGACCAATTTGGTCACGGGATAAGAACTAAACTAAAAATGACCAAGATAAATGACCAAATTGGTCAAGGGATAAGAACTAAACCAAAAAGCCACATAACAATTGGTCATTTATTTGGTCATTTTTAGTTGTGTCACTTCGACAATGAAAAATTACAATTTTGATAATGAATTTGTACAATTTACTAAATTGTAGAGGGGGGACTCTGAATCCACTTGCAGTTTTGAAATTTAGTAAATTGTACAAATTCATTATGAAAATGTCTTTGAATCCACCTGCAGTGTTGAAATTTAGTAAATTGTAACATTGTAGATGGATTCAAAGACACGAGCTAGTATTGAAGTTATTACATGATGCCATAGGCGAACTTGCTAAATTTTTTTGCAATTAGAATATCATTTCATCTATACTATACGTACTCACATATTCCAGTTCAATTGTCTGCCCCTCCAAATAAGGAAAGCGACACCTGGTGCCCAGAGTTCGATGCAGGGAAATATAAGGGCTTCTTAATTACGGCCGAGGCTCTAGAAGCTTCACAAGGTATTATGAAATTTGTTGAGTACTATTTATCAAACTTCATATATATACTACATTAGGATTATTATATATATACTTGAAGCTGTGTTTGTCAAACTTCATAAATCAATACTTATTATTTTTGGACTCCTTCAACAAATTATCAAAAAACAATTCTATATTATATGAGGAATTCATAAGAATACATTCAGATATTTAAAAATTATAATGAACATATTTTTAAGAAATAAAAGCTAATTAAATGATTTTGAAATTTAAAATAATAAAAATGCTTTTAGATATTGAGTATTTTTGTTATTTTCAAAATAATATTAATATATATAATAAAAAGATGAGATTTTTGTTATCTTCAAAATATTAATATAATGAGAAGATGATATAAATGATAATTTTAAAATTCAATATAATAAAAGCACTTTTAAATATGGAGTTTTTTAAAATGTTTAAATAATTTTGTTTTTTATTTTTATTTTTAAAATATATATGGATAGAGAATACAAGCATTAATGATTAATTAAAAAACCTACATAGAAATCTCTTATTTTACCCCATTAACTCTAACTTTTATAAATAAATAAAAATTTAGGGAAACAATCATGTGCTACATTAGAAGATAGGGTGACTGAAATAGGAACAAGTGCAAGGTTGCTAGGTATGACGTTTGAAAGGTGACCATGACATGTTGGAGTCTTTCAGTCAATGGGGTGACTTGGTGGTGGAAATTGGTTTAAGAAGCTTTAGGGATTATAAGTGTGGAAATGTGTTGAAGAATAGGTGGTAGAATTAATCACTTAAGTTTAACAAGAACATGAAGGTTCACTTTCATTAGCATAAGTGCGATGTTGAATTAGTTACTCGACCTTGCCTTAGTCATGAAGGACAAAGACGTGTATTGAGGTGTGAGACGTAATTTGATATTGGTACAATAGCAGGAAAAAGAATTGGTAGTGGCATAGTGTGAAGGTTAATGAAGCAGGTTCCACCGTAAATGGATGAAGTGCTTGTTTATTGAAGACAATTTTGAAAAATGAAATATTAATTAGATGAAGCAAGTGGGTTTTTGAAGGCTTTATTGAGACAAAAATAGCCTTAACTAGTGGTGGAGATTAATGTACTTAAGACATCTTGTTTTTTTCCTTTGGAAAATATGGGCATCCCTTTAGTCTTCTTGTAGGTCGATGAGGAAAATTGGAATGATTTGGATATTGATCACCTTAGCCATGTGCAATATGTAGACAATATCCCTTTGAGGTGAGCCATATTGATGCATGAATATGTGCTTGCCTAAAGGAATAAAACATGATATTGTTGAAGGGAAATGTAGTAGGTAGTGAACAATCTAAGATTTTGAATGATCATGAAGTGACAATGCCCTTGGTGTATATGGTGGAAATTGGGGTATAGGGGCATGCCTTATCCAAGAGGAAGATGTCCTAATTAGTAACTAACACATGGACATAGTGAAGTTTGGGTGAATTCGTCATGGTGACAATTTTAGATGATAAGGGTGTGATGTTGTGCATACGTGTTGTAGTAGTGAAGGCCATCTTAGTGAAGTGCATTAGACATGAAAAGATCTTTTGAAGAAAATTTCCTTAGTGGTAAGTGCCTTGGTGAAGCATGCTTGGCATATATATTTTTGGTAAGAGTGCCTTATGGAGAATGTCTTGGTGGTTGAATGACAACCTTCCACTAGTAGCACGACTCATGACTTGTATGGGCAAAATATGGAGTGACTTGCCAATGAGCGACATGGTGACAACAACAAATTCATTTGCAAAATGCTACATGTAATACTGGAACAACATGAAAATGAAGTGAAGTAGTTTTGTTCTAGTGGCATGCTATGGATTCAACGTAACAAGATGGAAAAAGTGAAAGAAGCTAACATAATTTCTACTATAATATAAGAAGTTTTTTTTTCACAACATGACTTTTAATAGATCAATTAGAATGAAGTCAACCTAATAGTAGTTTAAAGTATGTTTTGAGAATCTTCCTATTTGAAACTTGTCTGGTGATTATTTCTCTATAGCTTAAGAGACAATCTTCACTCCAATGGATACTTTCTTCAGGCTAGTTTATTCTATGGACCAAGCAAGCAAAAGAACCTATCGGAGCTATCAGATGGGGAAATTTAGTACTGAAAGGTTGTATGTGTCTATTTGGATCACGAGCATGAACCCACTCTATCAATATGGTGAATTCAGTACACAAAGGTAGCCTATGAAGTGTATGAAGGGAACCACTAGCCCAACCAAGTCCAACAGGTCCAACAGAAAGAGGAAAGGCTCATAATGTAACCTTTTGCCTTAACCTTGAGCTTAGAATAAAGTCAACCAATAATAATTTAAAATATGTTTTGGGGAGTAGAGAGTAAAAAAAACACAAATAACAAAAACATATAAAATAAATAAATATATAAAAAATATTAAAAAAAACAGAAGTATCAATGTTATTTATGAAATAATATATATTATTTTAAAGAAAAACAAAACAAAATATATTTTAAATAATAAAAAAAACAAAATGGTCTATCAAATGCTATTTATAAAATAATATATATTATTTTAAATAAAAAACAAAACAAATTATATTTTAAATAAAAAAGCAAAATAAAAATAAAAAAATGTTATTTATGAAATAATACATATTATTGTAAATAAAAAACATTTTTAAATATCATTCAAAATTAAAAAACAAAATAACAAAATAACAAAAAACAAAACAAAATCATCAAAGTCAAAGGGCATGGTTAACCCATTGCTCTGTCCAAAGCGCATGGCTCTGTCCAAAACCCCACCCGCGCTTGGTCTACCTGCGAAGTTGAGAATGCCACCACCACGCATGGCTTAACCCATGGCTCTGTCCAAAACCCCACCCAAGCCTCAGCTTGGTCTATGTTAAATTTTCAAATTTACTTCAATCTGATCTAGGATCTTAACTGAGAGAACAACATGTACAGCAAATCTACAACATATCAATCATGGACACAATAATGCAAGCACACAAGAGACACAGAGTTTACTTGGGGAAAACCATAAAGGTGAAAAACCCCAATAACTTCCTCAGAGATAGATAGAGCAATGATACAACCAGAATACAAGAGATAGTCTTCTCCTAACAGCAGAGCCTCCTCCTCCACAAGTGCACCACTCTCCAAAGTGTGAGTGAGAGAATAGAATGCGTAAAATGAGAGAGACACACTCTCTATTTATACACTAACTTGACTTGACCTTTACTCAACTAGGTCGGCTTCAACTTAACCACTTAACATAATGCTAACTGGGCCAACCCCCACTAGGGTGGTCTTATAGCCCTTTGACCCACATGGCCGACCCCCAATAGGGTGGTCTAATAACCCTTTGACCCACATGACTTATACAGGGCCGACCCCAACAAAGTGGTCTAATAACCCATCAAGTATAAGTTACGACACTTACAATATAAATGACGACACTTCCATATAGAGGAATAATAACATCTCTATAGGAATACAATATACATATGTGTGAAATACATTCTGAAGTTACATATACATCAACACTCCCTCTTAACTAGGAAGGTATTTCTCGACACAGGTCTTCTAGCACAAGTCTTCTTCTCTGGATCATCGTCACTGGATAATCGTCATCGAGTCATCATCATCGACACTACTGCTGTTATCTCAATCAATATCTGAATCTACTCGTCATAGAAATTTCTATAGAGCTAGTCCTTTTTCATACTGGATGTAGGCCCACCACCTGCAGGTCTTCGTCATCACTAGCCATACTGTGGAAATCTCGGGACTTATTACGTGCGTCACAAAACCTTAAAAGAGTCTCTTGACTAGCAAGAACTCTAAAGAGCATCTGAGGCCTTTTTCATCCTGTCTAGATCTCCATGACTTATTACATGTGACCCCACCACAAAACCTCAAAAGAGAATCCTAGGACTGATTACGAGCACAAGGCTCAACCTATCAGATCTCCCAGGGCACAAATTACTTCTGGTCACCACAAAACCTCGAAAGAGCATCCCAGGACTAATTACAAGCACAAGGCTCAACCTATCGGATCTCCCAGGGCACAAATTACATGTGGTCATGGAAAAACCTCGAAAGAGCATCCCAGGACTAATTACGAGCACATGGCTCAACCTATCAGATCTCCCAGGGCACAAATTACATGCCACAGGACAAAACCTTGAAAGAGCATCTGCCAAATATCCCAAGGAACAAATTACATGCCATAGGAAAAACCTTGAAAGACTATCTGCAGATCTCCTAGGGCACAAATTATATGTCCTCCCAAGCAAAACCTCGAAAGAGCATTTGCCAGATATCCCAGGGTACAAATTACATGCCATAGGAAAAGCCTCAAAAGACTATCTGCAAATCTCCCAGGGCACAAATTACATGCTTATCTACACAACCTGTTCCACGGCCATAGAGTATCAACCTGATACTCACCATACATCATCCTGATGTACACATGATCATCCTGATCATCATCACGGCAACATCGTGCTACATGTCATCTAGAGCAACATCTTGAAGCTCATCATCCATGATCATCCTGATCATACAATGCATCTACCTGATGCATACCAAGTATCTACCTGATACATATCATCATATATGATCCACCTGATCATACAGTGTATCCACCTGATACAAATACAAATACATGATACATATCATCATACATGATCTACCTGATCATACAATGAATCCACCTGATACATATACAGATACATGGTCCAAGCATCCAACATGATGCATATACAAAATACATACACATGATCCAACCGATCATATCCAGCATCCAACATGATGCGTACATACATATAAATGATCCAACTGATCATATCCAGCATCCAACATGATGCGTACATACATATACATATAAATGATCCAACTGATCATATCCAACATCGAACATGATGCATACATACATATATAAATGATCCAACTGATCATACAAAACAGAAACCAGATCATCATCCCGATGCTCATCATCCAGCGCTTACATCCACAGCCATGTGAAGGATCCTCCTTCCAACATGCCTGGAATGGCTTCAGCAAATGTGTCCATCAATTCTTCCTTGAAGTGTCATCAATCTGAAGAACACCAAGCCTCTCCCTGAAGTACTCAAACTGCACTCTGGCCAACGGCTTGGTCAGTACATCTACAACCTGCTCATCCGTCGTAACATACTCTGCTTCGGCTATAATTAGTGCTACACAGGACTGCTTCCTACTAAACCAAGAGATCACACTTGATCCTATACTGAAGCAGCACCCATGAGTGCTCTTCTTATCCGCAGCACTGCATGCCCAATCTGAATCAACATAACCCTGCGGGTTAAACTTTTGATTCGCATCATACTTGAGCCCATAGTCAACCGTACCCTTCAAGTACCTCAAAATATGATTTACAGCAACCCGGTGAACACTCCTCGGATCTGTTAGGAACTAGCTCAATGTGTTCACCACAAAGCAAATATCTGGTCTCGTGTTCGTCAGGTACATCAAGGACCCAATCATCTGACGATACATAGTGACATCAACCAGTTCAGATGAAGCATCACATAGAAGCTTTAGGTTCAATGCCATAGGTGTGGCCATAGCCTTGCAGTCCATTATCCCGAACCTCTTCAGGATCTCTACTGCATACTTCCCTTGTCCAAGGAAGATTCCATCTACACTCTGCCACACCTCTATGCAAAAAACAAAAAGTGCATCATCCCCAAGTTCTTCATCTCAAACTCGGCAGCAAGCTTCCGCTGCATGTCGGCAATCAATCTATCCTCACCTGTAACAAACAGGTCATACAAAAGTAGTATCACTGGATTTCCTTCCTCAACCTTGTAGTAAAGGTTGGAATCTGCTTTACTCTTGGTAAAGCCCAAACTGGATAGAAAGTTATCTACCATACCAAGTTTTGCACATATATGACTCCCTGTCATGTGTCTCTGAACCAAGTGGCTTCTCCACATACACTTCTTCTTCAACTACACCATTCAAGAAGGTTGTCTTGAAATCCATCTGGTGTATCTTCTATTTCATCACTTTTATATTTCTCTATGCTGCCATCTGCAGCATGCTTGATCTGATAGTTCCATTTGGAAGTCACTACAGACTACCCTTTGTGACTGCATCCCAAACATCTTCATGATCAACTGGTACTCCTCAATCATGGCACTCTTCCCAAATCCAGGGAACTTCAATATATTCAATATTTTCAATAGATAACTTTGTTGCTGAACAAATGTTGTAGTCCTTCTTTTGTAGGTGATGGTATACGATCTTTCCTACACAACAAGTTAAATTGCATGATTAGAAAACATCTCATAGTTTTCAAAACAAATTCTTACACATAAAGAAATATGTCATACAGTCATGCAATTATCTTAGCCAATGCTTCAATACAACATTTATCCATATTCCGTAACTTTCTAGATGCCTTCCAATCTCTACCAGAACATAGTTAAGAGTGTGCACAACTCCTAACATGTCATCAAAGAGGTTTCATTCTAGATAAGTAGCAATGGAATGTTGTACAGTGCCATAGGCCACTTACCCATGTATATTAGTAGTATATTGTTCATCAATGCAACTATTCTAATATTCATAATACACAACCTAATTCTAGGAACATAAGCATATACATCATTGAATAACATTATTTAAACAAACAACTATGTAAAAAATGACAATTCAAATACTTATCTTTGTTTGATTGTTGGGTTGACTCCCTCTCAGTCTTTGCTTCTTTTCTGCAACTCCATTCTGATGTGGATTATGAGAAGTGGTCAACTCCCTCTGAATATCTGCATCCTTGCATAAACTACTGAAGTGTGCTCCCTCTTGATCTTTGCTTCCTAGATTACTTGTCCTTGAACTTACATCCATCCTTAATCACTATGCATGCTTATTAGTATCATCATTGTGTTCTCCTTGAGGTCTCATACATAACCACACATTTATTAGTATAATCTTAATACTATCAAAACACAATAATCTCAAGCATGTATAGTCAGGATCATTTCAAACAAAGATAATAAACATTAGTATTCAAGGTTTCAGGGAAGTCTTCTTTTACTCATACATATTCTTATTTGATCATAGGACTCTTCTGGTTAATTGAATCATCAATCAAGATAAGAGATATAATATGCATAAAACCTGTGATTATTCAAACATATACCTTCATGATTCTTCTGGTTAGTCATATCATCAATTATGGTAAGAAACATAATATGCATACAACCATGATTATTCAAACCTATGACTTCATGAATAATCATTATCAACAACACAACAGTATAAGATCCTAACACAAGGTAGGATTCTAGCATGATATAGGAAAAACATACCTGGATTAGCATGCTAGCTAGTTATGTCTAACATACCCGCATAATGTCTTCTGGTTCTCTTCAGTGACTTGTGCTAGTAACCTGCATGTCTCATAGGTTAACCATTGTAGGACCAAGTTATACATACCTCGAAAGTAGATCTTCTATGTGATCCATGACAATGAATGAATCTTTGTCTTCATGTCACCATGATCATATGTTCTTGAAGTAGAACATGATTTGTCTTTCTTGGTGTACCTTTTATGTTAGCTAACAACATAAACCTCATACAACATCACAATGCATTAGTACATTCATAAGTGTCAAAACATTAATAAATGAATACCTTCTATTAAGGTGATACGACAAGTCTAGTAATTAATCAAGATTGTACTGTAATGATATGAAGACAAACATATGATAAACTTAACCATGAAACATACCTGTCAAAATTGCTTGTAATCTTCTTATGGAAGGCCTTAGCCTCATCTCCCTCTATAACAGGAACTTCTTCACTTATGCAGGTGACCAATCCATCCTCTTCTAGGATTAACCCAATCCACTTGATTTGCAGGAACTGGATATGGAGCTGTAATAGGGTTTGTTAGAGAAACTCCAAAAATTCAAACTTTGAATTTCAAACTTTCGAAAGGATAGAAATATGCGCCTTGATGAGCTGATCAAGTTGGTATATTCAGAATTTGAAAACTGCAAAGTTTCACTCCTCAATTATGCCTTTGAAACTTTCGGATTCACTAGACGTGACCTCGAACTAGGGTTTGATGAAGCCCACTCTTATACCCAATCAAAAGGTTTGATCCAAATCTCTAAGCTTCTATTTTTATGAGGAGCTTCCAGCGGTGGTCACAGATTTCAAAAATTCCCATTTTTGCAGAAGCCCTAATTTTCCACTTTTCTGATCAAAGTCCCGAACTAGGGTCTAATCAAGCCCGGCCTTCTTCCCAACCAAAAATTCTGATCTTGGTCTCTAAATTTCAATTTTTATGAGTAGCATTCAGCCATGGTCTCCGATTACAAAAATTCCAACTTTCTCCGAAGCCCTAAATTCCGGAAGCCATGAATGACGGTGCTCAAAAATAATTCTGATTTGATAGAAATCTGTACCTGATTGTTTCTGGTGTAACTCTGAACTTTTCGATCCACAGGGTCTAAAACAATTTCCTGAGATAGACCGACCTGTTGTCTTTCCATCCCGACAGGTCTGACCTCAATTGGATTCTCTGAGAGAGAGAGTTATGCCAAGTGTCGTAACGTGACCTGTTTATGGGATAATGCGGGAGAGCGAACTTGTACGGCATGCCACGTGTCACTGGTTCAACTTCGGTCTCTGAAATTTTTTTCTAAGATATCCCAACCTGTTATCTTTCCATCTCGATAGTTCTGACCTCAATTGGATTCACTGAGAGAGAGTTATGCCAAGTGTCACAATGTGACCTGTTTATAGGATAATACAGGAGAGCGCACTTGTATGACGTGCCACGTGTCACTGGTTAAAATTCAGCCTCTGAAAACTTTTTCTGGGATAGTACAGTCTGTGTAGTACCTGTCACTTTTTACTAAATTTCATTTAGAGCTTCCTAGCCCAAGTTATGACCTTTTTCCCAAGGTCACCTGATTTTGACTCAGATCTGGAAGATGCAGAAACCCTATATTGTATAGATCATAAATCACAAAGTACAATGAATTAGAGGTTGTCCTTTGGACACAAGGTACATGTGGATCTGATATTCGACCTGTAAAAGTTTCAGATCTGAAAACTTTGCCAAAATGGATTTATAGTGAAAGTGCTACGATGCCTAGTTTTTTCTATATCAAGCGCTAGCATCGTAAGTGCAACAAGTGTTATACATGCCATATCATGCCTTCTTTCAGGCTAGCTCTGATACCATGTTAAATTTTCAAAATTTACTTCAATCTGATCTAGGATCTTAACTGAGAGAACAATATGTCCAGCAAATCTACAACATATCAATCATGGACACAATAATTCAAGCACACAAGAGACACAGAGTTTACTTGGGGAAAACCATAAAGGTGAAAAACCCCAATAACTTCCTCAGAGATAGATAGAGAAATGATACAACCAGAATACAAGAGATAGTCTTCTCCTAGCAGCAGAGCCTCCTCCTCCACAAGTGCACCACTCTCTAAAGTGTGAGTGAGAGAATAGAATGTGTAAAATGAGAGAGACACACTCTCTATTTATACACTAACTTGACTTGACCTTTACTCAACTAGGTCGGCTTCAACTTAACCACTTAACATAATGCTGACTGGGCCGACCCCCACTAGGGTGGTCTAATAACCCTTTGACCCACATGGCCGACCCCCAATAGGGTGGTCTAATAACCCTTTGACCCACATGACTTATACAGGGCCGACCCCAACAAGGTGGTCTAATAACCCATCAAGTATAAGTTACGACACTTACAATATAAATGGCAACACTTCCGTATTGATGAATAATAACATCTCTATAGGAATACAATATACATATATGTGAAATAGATTCCGAAGTTACATATACATCAACAGTCTACCCATGATGCCAGAGAACGCGATCACGACCACGACCACCCAGGGATTCAGGGCACCACCACATTTGGCTCAACGATTCAGGGCACCATCACATTTGGCTCAATTGGTGCCAAATTTTTGGAAACTTGGTCGATACCCGTGAATGTGACCACCAAGGGATGCATTCATGGCAATCATGACCTAGATTTTACACCATCGCGCAGGTCAATTGGGCCCAAATTTTTGGTTTTCGCGAGAGGAGAGGGGTTTGGGTCTGAGAAGGCACATTAAGGACAGTAGTGACCTGGATTTTACACCACCACAGCTCAATTGGTGCCAAATTTTTGGTTTTCACGAGAGGAGAGGGGTTTGGGTCTGAGAAGGCACATTCAGGGTAGTCATGACCTGGATTTTACAACACCGCGCAGCTCAATTGGCGCCAATTTTTGGTTTTCACGAAAGGAGAGGGGGGGTTTGGGTCTGAGAAGGAATTTAATAATTACTTTGGATGGGAATTGTTGAGCAATTTCTCTATAAATTTGGATTGATGGATTTGAACGAGTTACAATCGAGAGAGACATAGTAACACAGGAGAGAACTTGGAGGCTCCTAAAGAGGCATGTGAGGGCTTCTGCAGCAGCAGCAGAGTTAAATTCTTCTTAGGTTAGTAAATCTATTTGGCTTTTTTCTCACTCCACCCCTAATTTTGATATGTTCTTGTTTGTTTGTTTGTCTGTAATGATCTACTCACTTGCCGTAAAAAAACTCTAGCCACTACCTCAATGTTATCGCCTAACATTCGCATCACTGTAACAACCGTGTTATATTGAGCCACCTCTTTTCTTCCTTGCGTCCAACCACCTCCACATAAATCCATCCAGCAAGCTGCGTTCCTTATCCCAGCGTGCCATTGTCGTTCGTCCTAAATAAACAAATCTCCTATACACTAATTTTCACAGATCGAGTGCTTCTCTATTGAGGTTCAAAGATAGATCGAATTCAATCTCTCGACCTGTCAAATTTACTTTGTTTTGGATGCTATAAAATCTCTTTCAATCCAATCTTGCAAAAGGATTCACCACTGTACTTACTTTCCAGATCCCATAAACTGTAAATGTTGGCATATACACTTTTTCCTTGGGTCTAAGATCGGACATAAATCTATCTAATCTACCAAGGGTTCTTACGTTACTCCTCTCTAAGGTAGTTGGTGGTTAAATTCCATGGACCCGAAGGGGAAGGGTTTAATATGCTCAGGGCTGCAAATTTAAGGGGGATAATACCCTCATTCTAGCCATAAGGGACCCGGTATACCCAGATGATGCACTCGATCTGCAGGTGCATGTCAGTAAGGAAGATCATATGAAATGATATGTAGAGGCAGATTGAACTTCCGTGCCCCTATTACATTGGCTGACCAAATATGTAACCAGTAATTACGTATGTACCAAACAATCCATGTATGCTAGCAAAGCTTCATGTGTACTAGTTGGGGAACCATAACCTACCTGATGCAACCATTTTTGTAACCATTATTACTTTGGAAGTAGTCCCCAAGATGAATCAGTTCATTTTATACCCCCATCAATCAATTTCCCTATTCAATTAGTAGCCCCATTCAATCAGTTTAGTAGGCATACGCTTCAGATTCATATTTTGTCAGTTCAAGCTAAGTGGTGAATCGCTTTCCTAGCAGATTAAATGCTTTCCTTCTCAGTTGAATAGGATTATTTGAATGTGCTTATGGAACAACAGTAAATTTCTATGTGAGTTGTGTACCGCATTCCTAACATATGGAACATTGGAACAAATGGGAACCTCTATGTTGTTTTGTTACCCATATTTGCAGCATATGGAATAGCTGGAACTTCTATGTTGTTCTATAAATGTGCATATGATTCAAACTAAGACAAACCACCACCCTCCAAGTTTTTTGTGCATCTTCAATTGTTGGGAACTACCTTCTTAGTCGTGAATTGCTTTCCTGGATTTTACACACTATAGGTATACTAAAAGTAGGAACAAGGGGAATGTACCAAACCCCACGCTAGGAAATACATAAAGTGGGAACTACCCTAATGTGCAAGAAGCCGGAATAGACCTAGGACGCCCAGTAAAGAAGTCGGAACAGGCTAACCGGTGAATGATCCAACAGCTGACCTAGTTTCAGTCCCACCACAGCACATAAGTAATAGTAGTTGACCTTGACCCAGTTGTTGTTTACCCGAAATCCACCATTTAAGTTGAACCTCCATCAATGGCATCGCTACCCATTCGAGATTGAGTTGACTAAACTATGTTGTTGTATGAAACGTTTACACCATCTATAGAAAAGAGCCCCATGCCATGTAAATTAGATGGAACAATTTGATATGTTCTCCCATTGATACAACCTTACCTCCCTCGTTTCGAGTGGATTTAATTACCAAATAGGTATCAAAGTCTGATGACCGTTCGTCCTCACCCCACCATTTTATTAAGAGAGGGAAGGAGCAGGTGAGCCATTCTTCCTTAGTTTAAAAACCTGTAAACCAATTAAATAATGTAGGTTCCCTAAGTCTGTCATTTAAAAATGGTTCTTAAACTATACTTCAATTGGATGAAAAAATGAGGATCTCCACAAGTTACAATTAGATAATCAACATGCAAAAAAACTTGTAAAAGTGGTAAACTTAAGAGCTAAAAGGTGGCCTTATAATGACCTAGCAATATGGAGTTGGATCAATGTAGCGTTACATGTCATGGTCCTTCCAATAATGAGATGTAAATATGGTACCTTCCCTTCACTCTGTCAGTTCTAACTTTAATAGCACCTTCGTAGATAGCAAATAGGCCAGGTTCGTATTCTAAAAATTTCCAGGTTTAAAAATACTTTGCAGTTGAATGAGGTATTGATTGACCTATAGGATCCTGATAGAATACACCACCTGAAAACTCTGTAAATTTCAAGTGGTGTAGGGTATAAATTATAACTGATACGCTAGGTTATAACTCTGTAATTATATATCAAAACACCTACCCCAAAAATTGATAAATTAATTAATAAATACATACTAGAAAGAATGGGGAAAATCACTGCTTTACATAGAGATGTCTTAATGTGAAACAAGTGCTAAGTTGCTAACCCATTACTGTCAAATCTTGCCAAAAATGTAAATTTAGTCAACAAAACATTTGATCTGGACTGTTTTAAATTCAAATGTAAAAGAATGGGGAAAATCTAATGACACAAGTCCCCCCATAAACACATGTTTCAAATGTTGTATGCATTGATTAAGTATTTTGTGGAGGAACTAATTTTTCTTGAAAGTTTCTTTCTTTTAGTGGGACACATCACAGGATTTAGAGTCTAGACATATTTGAGAAGGGTTTCTTGTTGTCTTGTGTGTAATATTGGTGTGGAATTGAATTGGAATGAGTATTAAATAGTGGATTAGTGTTTT
Source organism: Larix kaempferi (assembly GCA_027924585.1). Lineage (NCBI taxonomy): Eukaryota > Viridiplantae > Streptophyta > Pinopsida > Pinales > Pinaceae > Larix > Larix kaempferi. The sequence goes on along the minus strand of BSBM01000203.1, from coordinate 4,821,848 downwards.
TTTACAAGAATTCTAGCCATCTAGCCAAAGCTACATTTCAATTGTCTCTATTGTTCGGGTACACAGGGTAATCCCAAAAGACTGAACACCTGGAGCAACCACTTTACACAAATAGATCACAGATCGATACACCGATGTTTTGACGTGGTTTAAACCCTCGATAGAGAAAATTTTCATGGCCCCTGCAAAATAGCTTCTACGGAGCAATTTATTATGCAAAGAAAGAAAGTTACAAATGAGCTTCTCATAATCGATCAACTTTCCAATGACCCTCCATGCTCTTTAAATAGAGATCATGGACCAATCGGGTGCTAAGCCACGGATCAAGGGTTGGTATGATCTAAGAGAAGTTGAGCCGTCGGATCACAACATATCGTGACCATCGGATTAAATATTTACAAACGCATACTAATGCATACTAAAGAAACACACTTTACCTAATGGATATATTACACAAGTTGATCTTAACTAACTCCTAAGTGTCTAAATATCCTAACACCCCCCCTTAAAAACAACTTGGGATAGGATTGAAGGATTTACAAAGTGACACTATTAGGAGAAGAAAGGAGGCATTAGAGCCTATCCCCCCCTTAATAACAAATTCCTGAACTCCTAACATAGATCGAAGTTTAGAAAATTTTGATTCTTTGAGAGACTTGGTGAAGATGTCGGCAACTTGATCATCTATAGAGCAAAAGAGCACTTCAAGAACACGATCATGAACAAGATTTCTGATGAAGTGAATGTGTAGCTCAATGTGTTTGCTGCGTTGTTGTAGAACTAGATCTTTGGCGAGCTTGATGGCACTTTGATTGTCACACCAAAGTGGAGTAGGTTGCTGCTGTTCAAATCCAAACTCTGAAAGGATTTGTCGAAGCCATAAAGCTTCCTGAATAGCATTAACTGCGGCTCAATATTATGCCTCTGCTGAAGAAAGAGCAAGAGATTGTTGTTTCTTACAAGTCCAAGTGATAGGTCCAGATCCCAGACTGAAAACATAACCTGCAGTAGACTTTCGATCATCAGGATCACCGGCCCAATCTGAATCAGTGAAACCAACCAACAAAGGTTCCCCCCTTGTACTGTAATGAATCCCAAATTGAATTGTACCTCAAATATATCGAAGTATTCTTTTAGCTACTTTCCAGTGACTTTCATGAGGTGTTTTCATATAATGGGCAACACGACCAACGACAAAGGAAAGGTCAGGACGGGAATGAGTCAAGTATAAGAGACTACCAACAAGCTGATGATACAAGGTGGCATCTACTTTAGGTGAAGTACAAGTGGCAAAAAGTTTGACTTCAAACTGGAAGGGAGAAGGGGCTGGTGTACAATCTTCCATGTGAAAGCGATGAAGAAGGTCACAAGCATATTTAGACTGAGAAAGAAAGATTCCTTCTTTGGTTTGCAGGACTTGGAGACCAAGAAAATAATGCAAATGTCCTAAGTCTGACGTTTCAAAATTTTGCTTAAGACTGGATTTCACATGGGTTATAAGCTTAGGGTCACTACCAGTAAGAATAAGGTCATCAACATAGAGAAAAATTATGATGAGATGGTTTCCTACTTTCTTGGTATAGACATTGGGGTCAGAATGACATCTAGAAAAACCAGTGCCAAGAAGAAAGCTATCCATTTTGGCATACCAAGCTCTAGGATCTTGCTTAAGGCCATATAAGGATTTCTTAAGGTGACAAACAAGGCTAGAGTTATTCTGAACATATCCAGGAGGTTGTTCCATGTAAATTTCCTCCTATAAATCACCATGTAAGAATGCAGACTTTACATCCATTTGATGGACTTCCCAGTTATGTAAGGTTTCCAGGGAAAGCATAAGGCGGATGGAGTTCATTTTTGCGACAGGAGAAAAAGTTTCATTGTAGTCAATCCCTTCAACTCTTAAAAAACCTTTGGCAACTAACCTTGCCTTAAGTCTTTCAACACTTCCATCTGATGCATACTTAGTTCTATAAACCCATTTACATCTGACAAGCTTTCTTCCTTTTGGAAGAGGTACAAGATCCCAAGTATCATTTGCCATTAAGGAATGATATTCTTCATCCATAGCTGCATCCCAATCTGGATTTCCTGGAGCTTCTGAAAAAGTTTCTGGATCATGGTTCTCAGAAACCTGAGCCAAAAGAGACGAGGCTCACTGAAACTGAGAATGTGTTTGACATTGATCTATAGGATCATCGACAAGATCACTAGTTGCTTCACATGTTGAACAGACCCATCGAGGAAGCACTTGTGCTGGTGCAACTGGAGGAACATGAGCAGGCGGAGGTGGATTTTCATCCTCGCTGTCATCATTAGAAACTGGAGTTGGAAACCTATCAAGGAAGTTGGAAGAAGAAGAAGGCACAATCGCCGAATCATGCTCGCGGGCCAAAAATGGCACTATCGCCAAATTAGGCTCGCAGGCAAAGAGATTTTCATCAAATTTAACATCTCTTCTAATGATTATATTATGAGAATGTGGTTGAAGAAGTCTATAACGTTTTATATCTTTAGAGTATCCAAAAAAATGCACTTTTCACTTTTAGGTTGCAATGCTTTCCATTTTTCATCCGGAATGTGAGCCCATGCTTCACTACCAAACACACGGGAGTGACTTACATTTGGTTTAATTTTACTCCATGTTTCTTCCGGTCTGATACCTTGTAAAGCTTTAGTGGGGGTGCGATTAACTATGTAATTTGCACAGTTTATGGCTTCAGCCCAAAAATGAAGACTTAGTCCCTTAAATTGGATCATACAATTAGCCATTTCTTTTAAATTGTGATTCTTCCATTCAGCTACACCATTATCAGATCTTAACTTAATAATTTAATGACCAGATTCTTTTTCAACAAGGGTCTTGTAGGCCAAGAACATGTTAAATACTTCTCTCTTAAGTTTTAGGAAATAAACCCAAGTGCATCTGGTCTAATCGGTAATGAAGGTTAAGAAATATTTGAAACCAGAAAAGGAAGCAAATGGAAGAGGACCACACAAGTCACTATGCACAAGCTCCAAGGGAACCGAGGCATGCCAAGAGGCACATTTGTCAAAACTATCCCGATGATGTTTTCCGAGTACACAACCAGAACAAACACCATCTCTGCAAGATACCATCGGAAGGCCTATCACCATATTGTCTTTACATAGCTGTTGCAATGAGCGATAATTTAAGTGACCAATTCGCTCATGCCAAAGTTTGCTCAAGTTATCACTATGAGCAACAAAAACTGAAGGAAAAGGTGATGATCCGAAGTTGTTAAATTTGTACAACCTGGTAATATCATCAATAATTCCGGTAGCTAGGACCTGTTGAGGATCTTTAAAATCCTTGATTACAACTTGGTGAGGTGTAAACATCACAGTTTTACCTTCACCAAAATGAGTGATTTGATAGATTGATAACAAATTGCAAGAAATTCTTGGAACACATAGTACATCACCGAAATGACCATTATCTACTGGAACTATTCCAGCTCCTACAACACTTAGAGATCTATCATCACCAACAAATATTTGTTTGGTATTACATTCATGCATAGTAGAAAATATGGCTTGATCCTTAGACATATGATAAGATGCTCCAGAATCAATGAGCCATTCATTTGAAGTAGAAGAAGAAGATACATTATAAGAATAACCAGAAGCACAAAGTGCATGTCCATGAGAGGTATATTTTGAAGGCGAATCTAGGCTGATGTGGTGCTTCTTCATTGCTTCTTCCAAGGATGCCATCTTTTTAAAACACTTAGATTCATCATGATTATCTTTTCCGCAATAGTTGCAACGACGCTCAGTCTTCTTGCATTTTGGCTTGGATCCTTTGTCATTTTTAAAGAAGGAGCTGACTGAGAGGGTTTGGGACCCTTGTTTGACTTATTATTGCGAAAATTTTGTTTATTCGGAGGCTTGGACTTTTCTTTCTGTTGGGACAATAAGGCTTTCCCAGATGTATCTGCATTGTTAATTATTCCAAGATGGATGAGCTTATCTTGCTCTCTAATTAAGGAATCACAAAAGGATTCAAGACTAGACTCTTTATAACTAGCTGCATTCAAGGATTCTTTCATGGAGTAAAATGTAGATACAAAAATAGAATATGTAGGTCCAAGTTTGGAAAGAATATGATAAATGCATTGTTTGTCCTCCCTCTTAATCTTGCATTCTTCACATAAGAGTTTAAGAGTTTTGTACGTAGATAAATAATCTTGTATGTATGAAAAATCACTTGGATTTAAAGAAATCAACTCATTTTCAAGTTGGTGAGCTCGAATTTCATTGTGTTTACTAAACACAGATTCCAACTTGTCCCAAGCAGCATCAGGCTCATCAATTCCAAATATGTGGAATCGCAAATCAGTAGAGATTGACATCCCGATCAATCCATGAGCTTCATCACATCTATTTTCCCATTTGATTTTCTTATCATCATCAATAGGTTCTGTTTCTTTCCCTGAGGTAATTTTGAAAAGTCCTCTACTTCGTAGAAAATCCTCCATACGAGATTTCCATGAGAAATAGTTGAAACTAGTAAGTAGAATATCACAAGGGGAGGCCATATTTGTAAATTAATGGCTGTAAAAGTAGAAACCAATAGTTTGGATATGAAGAGCTCGTAAAAATAGGTGGTTTAAAAAAAAATGGCACTGAAAATTGACTCTGTATGATGAAGTTATGCTTGATCAAAAAAAATGTTGAAGATGTCCACAATAGTGACGTGGCAGATAGAGAATGACCAGCTAAAAAAAAAGGACCCCGCTCTTCCCAATATGAACATTTGACAATCACTTTACAAGAAGTTGCTTTAAGTGAATCATTTTTGTAAAATAAGTGATTTCACTTATGCAATGATGTTACTTTAAATAGTGCAGCAATAAAAAGGAACTAAAGTGACTAACTTTTTATTTTTATTTTTTATTATTTAAGTGAGATGCACTTTTATAATAAAGTAACTTGAAAATAGAAATTGCATGCACTTTTTCTTTTAAAAGTAACTTCCTAGGACTTGAACTCAAGACCTATTAAGGAATAAAGCAACTTTGAACCAAGTGAGTTATATTAAAAGGTATGTAAAATATGGGAAGGAGGAACGGTTTTTGTTTTTTCTACTCCTCTTACTCGGTTTCCGTGCTTGCCTTTTTCCTACAAATCACACCACAAACTGAAACAAAAAAAACTTTTCCACACCTGTGGGGTTAGATCTCGTTAGTTTTCCCGGAAAGTCTACATTTTCTCTCTGTTTCTGATTTGTCGAGATTGCACAAGGTGCACGGCAAAGAGCATATGCAGCCGAGAAAAACCCTTTCTCTTTCTTCTTTTTGATTCGCCGAGATCGCACAAGGTGCACAACAAAGAGCATATGCAAATAGGGAAAGCAACAATCCGAAACTAAAAAAATCTAATAATAAAAACTGATAAAATATGAGATAATTTTTTTTTAAAACAGAAATTAAAAAAAAACATCACTGTACCATTATACCTTCAGATCTGATGAATTACACATTTATGAAGCAACCGGGAACCGTTTTTGATCAAACGAAAACTATTTCCCAATGGAAACAGTGCTCCGGACGCAATGGAACACCTCCTACAACCTAGAAATGCACAGAAATACCAGAACCAGAAACCCTTTCAAGTTTCGGCAACAATAGTTCAAGATCTAGATCATAACCAGAAGCGGCTCTTCATAAAAGCCCTCATACCATGTTCGGGTACGCTGGGTACTCCCGAAAGACCGAACACCTAGAGCAATCACTTCACACAAACAAATCATGAATCGATACACCGATGTTTTGGCGTGGTTTAAACCCTCGAGAGGGAAACACTCCACGGCCCCGGTCAAATAGCTTCTACGAAGCAATTTATTATGCAAAGAAAGAAAGTTACAAATAAGCTTCTCATAATAGATCAACTTTCCAATGACCATCCATTCTCTTTAAATAGAGATCATGGACCAATCGGGTATTAAGCCACAGATCAAGGGTAGGTATGATCTAAGAGAAGTTGAGCCGTCGGATTAAATATTTACAAATGCATACTAATGCATACTAAAGAAACACACTTTACCTGACGGATATATTACACAAGTTGATCTTAACTAACTCCTAAGTGTCTAAATATCCTAACATCTATTGCTTAATTATCACTAAACTAGCTAAATATGGAAAGTAACATTGCTATCTTCATTTTTTATTTGTTGTTAATTTGACCCTAGCCATTTCAAAATAATTTCCTTAAATGAAACCACTCACTCCACTTGGGAGGAAATCTAGGAGTTAGTTCTTATAGGGTTTCTCCCTAGCTTCTTATAGTTTTAAGTTCTATGGTTGTTGTTAGATTGTTTGTTTCTACCACCCCTTTCAGTTGGCCCCTAGAAATTGGAAAAATGTATTCCTTATAGAATTTCCCATCATCCTATAGGCTACCAACACAAGTTGCATGTTCATTAGCTTTGAGTTTCTCATGAATTGATGTCCTAATATGTGTGGGCGCTCACAAATTTCCATTAAAGAAGTTATGAGTACATGTTGGTTTCCCTTTAGGGACCTGCGGAGTCTTCCTTAGTGAATAACTTGCTGCTTAAGGAGATTTTTATGTGGTTTTCATGGCTTCTTTAAGGTTGAGGAAGGTATTTGGGTACATATTTTGTTAATTTAGTATTGAATTTTCCATCTTTTTCTTGCATTTGCATTCACTAGTACAAAATGAGAGATAAGTGACCAAGCGACTAAAAAATTTGGTCACCACAATTTTTTCAAGGGATAAATGACCAAAATTGAGAAATTTTAAGTGATCTAACTATAAATGACCAATCTGGTCACTGGATAAGGACTAAACTAAAAATGACCAAGATTAATGGCCAATTGGGTCACGTGATAAGAACTAAGCTAAAAATGACCACATAATAATTGGTCATTTTTAGTTGTCTCACTTCAACAATGGATCAAAATTACAATTTTGATCATGTATTTGTACAATTTACTTAATTTTAACACTCAGGGGTCTCTGAATCCATCTCCAGTGTTACAATTTAATAAATTGTAACATTGTAGATCATGGATTCAAAGACACAAGTGATCATGTAAATTGTGTCACTCGACGCGAACAATGCAAGTAAAAAAATGTAATTAATCAAGCTGTGACACAATTAATTACAAGATCATATAACGACGTATTGCGCTGAATTAATTAACACCAAATTGATCATATGCATGATATGTTGACTGGAGACATCATTATTATACCCATCATTAACATACGTCTTCATAGGCATAATTTTGTAACGGGTGCCATCTCTCCCAAGAGGTCAAGGATAGAGTCCCAAGTCAGCAAGCTTCGAGAAAGAGCTCGAAGGGATATTTTGTCTATCGATCAGGGTCACACCGGCCATCTAGAAGCTCCCACAACGTCAGTTGCCATCAATTTACCTGGTCAACTGGCTTTTAAATTAATGGGGTTTCGAACAAGGAGATCCGTCGATGCAAAATATATGAATATGCTGCAGCTTCTTGGTCAATTAATTTCTAATTCATGAGGTAAGAATTATAAGTCTATATTTCCATATGTAATGAGGTAAAACAGTACATGCTTTTTATCTTTATTTTCTCTAATTATAACGAAGATCCACTTCAAATTGAGGGTCACATGACGTCTTACTATCATGTCTAGTTTTCCATCTAAAATTATTTCTATTTAACTTCAATTAAGCCCATTTTTTGCCATGGTCATTGTATTATCTAACCTATCTAAGGGATAAAAAAATAATTGCAAACGAGAAAGCTAAGAATATGTATATATGGAAAAATAAAACATTAATATATAAAAACCCAAACAACATATGTTAATATAAAATATATTGTAAATATAATATTGTAAATAAAAAATAAAATAAAAACAAAATCTTACATATATATATAAAATATATTGCGCAAAAATAAAACTTTAATATATACATACCATATATGAGAATAACAATGTAAAATAAAATATAATAATAAAAAAACAATTTTTAATATTATAAATAAAATAAAATGAAATATAAAAACCAGAATTTATAATATTAGAAATGAAATATTAAAAAGACAAACACAAAGCAAAGAAAAACCCACATTGAAGGTGAGTAATATGGCTAAGTTATCGAAGGAAAACTTATTTTGGAACCTTGCATTTGGTCGGGCATCTGCGAGTTCGAAGCAATATGCGACTAGGGTTAACCCTTGATCAATGGATGAATTGGTTTATGAAGTGGTTTTGGCCGGAGGGAAGGGTTTTCTTGTATACATTAAACCCATATAATTTCTTTCATTCTATTTCTTTTTTTGATCTTCACATTTGTTTGAGCTCTAATTGACACCAAAATTTTGGTTTTGGCGGGAGGGAATGGTTTTCTTGTATACATTAAACCCATATAATTCCTTTCATTCTATTTCTTTTTTTGGATATTCACATTCGTTTGAGCTCTAATTGGCACCAAAATTTTGGTTTTGGCGGGAGGGAAGGGTTTTCTTTGTATTTGAGAGGTATTTTATATTAGTTTCCTTTTGGTATACATTTGTTTCTTTGGATATTTTATAGGGGTTGCATATATTGTCAAACCCCACCCGTTAATGTCCATGCCCTAAATTTTGCAGGTACGGGTTTATGTTCTGAAGGGAATCTGCAAGAAAGGAGCTCGCAAGAAGGGAATCTGCAAGGAAGGAGCTCACAAGAAAAATTGAGGAGCTCAGAAGCATTGCCCAGCACCGTCAGAGCTCATGAATTGATTAACCAACAATATAGGTTAGGATTTCTGGATTTGTATTTTTAAGCTTCCAAACCCTAAAATCTCCCGTGTACTAGGATCATGTTTATAAGAATTTATATACATATAAGCTGGTATGTATGAGTTTCAGTTGATTAACAACATATCTACGCATCATTTAATGCATAGTTTATCCCCAAAGGATAGTTACAGATCTCATCCTCAACATTAATCTCGATCTTTGAACGTGAAACTCAATCACTTAATTGGACATGAGCTTTGGTAATCTACAGTGTGGTGAGATGAGGTTCTTGACCCAAATGCGTAGCCTCCAACCATCTAACACACCACTATTACTTCCCCATAGAAGGGTAGGCCAAGTCTCCTACAGGCTCACCTTTTTCATAACAAGAAATGGTTTGATATTTAATTAAGGACTATCTTTTTGTATAGTGACAAGAACAGGTACTTTACATATAGTCTCCCTATACTGATAGCAACTTATCCCACATCGAAATTGGTATGCAATGAAGCCACTCTGCGTTCCCTACCAGAGATAAATCAAGTATAACTTCATAGGGAAGGTCAATGCCTTAGCCTTCTTTTCTAGGGCATATATATAAGCAATAATTAATAATGGGTTCAATACCTCAAGGAGGTTTCCCTTCCGATATATAAAATATATACACGAGAAATTTGGAAACAATACATGCAATATAACTAGAAGAGTAGGTCGACTCTCTTTGAGTTTGCCTCTCTCCCAAACATACCAGAATCAATTTTTATAAATAAAATGGCGTGCAAGATCATATGCAACATCAATCTATCAAGCGGGAGATGGCTTGAAAACCCTACTAACTATGCCATACCTCTTCTGCAACAACCCAATGGTGTATGCGAGGAAAAGGAAATACTGCCCATTTCCTTTGGTAAACCCAACAATAATCTCAAAGGATGAGATTTGGACGTTTTGGGTCTGTGGAATGTCCAGCCTGCCTCTTGGAGAGAAACTATCTTAATTACCTGCCAAACACTTCAAAAAAATCTGTAGCAATACCAGGGAATCATAAGGAGGGCATTCACAATAGTGGTGATGCCATGCAAACATGCCTGTAAAATGGATTTGTATCCAAGACCAAAGCTCCTTGTCAAATGAGGACCTCCAAAAAACATAGCTAACATATTTTGGGTTTTCTACAAGAGCAGCAATTTCCATCTGTTAATTTCATTTTATGTAGTCATCTTTTAATTGGAAGTGCATGCGCAGAATGAACTAGGCAATGGGTCCAATTTAAACGAAATCTTTGTTCCCAAATAACTTGCGTTCGTTTCTACATTCAACTTGTTATCATTAGGATTCCACCTTCTATTAGGCTTAACTTTGATAGAAGGGTTATGAACCATCTTGTACAAGAATCTTGTCTTTAAATTATATAGATGCCTTACAACTCCATCTGTCCCAATTTTGGAAAATAGGGGCAATGAGTCTGTGTGAATCTAGGTTGCTTTGGATATGTTTTTGTAGGAACTTGGTTTGGTTTTTACAAGTTTTAATTTTTTCCATGATAATCTTTAATTACTCACTAATTTTACTTTGTAGTCAATAAACATATATGTTCTGAACTACCTTAGTTTTGATAGGTCACAGGAATTTTAGTGTTTTCTTTCAAATTTAGGGGCATTTGTAATATGTTTGAAGATTCTTCTATTGGTGATTTTTTTAATACAATATAATGCAAAATTTTGAGTGCAGAAAATCGTCTTGCTCCGCATATGGATAGCTTGGTAAACATTTATAGGAACATGTAAATGGCTGCTGGTATTAATCTTTTTGCTTCACAACCATCTCCATCTTTTGTAATAAACTCTTTTGGTAAGTTTGTAATTTGCATTTGGTATTTGAAAATGCAATGCACTTGCTCTTTATTCTCTTAGATTGATCATTGTATGTTACATGGTATCAGATGGCCAAGATAAGGAGAATAAAATGAAACTGCCTCTTGGTGGGTAGCTTCACATTCTATCCTTACTGAGACCTCGTCTAAATTATAATCAGTTATTGCCATGCACCAAACCTGTAATATGCATTGACCGTTATGGCTCGGAGTGCAGTCACTCTCAACTCTGATAAACATTACTTTATACTGAATGAGTATTTTTAATTTTATAATATACAACCCTTTCCCTATCCCAATCGTGGGAATGTGTTCACATTAACAAAAAATATATATGGAGTTGAACTAACAAGAAAAATAAAAATAAAATATTACTCCATTCTTTGTGATTAAAGAACCCTTGCAAAGACTGTTATTACACATTCTTCAAAATACTCAAAATTGTACCTACGTACTGCTCATAGTTTGTTACTGCTTTACAACATAGAGTTGATAGTTCCCAAGTCCACAGGTTACAGGATGATGATGAAGTGCTGTGAATATTTTTGGATAAGAAAAACAATGGCGATGAGATACTGATAAGGACAACAACTTAAAAAATTGTTCACCATGCCTCGCCTTGCTTCTATTGGCTGCTGGAGAATCGATCGTGCATTGACTCAAGTGCAAGGTTGCATGGAAACCAACTGAGTTGACTGATCTAGTGAACACTTGTGTACTAGGATCATGTTTATAAGAATATATATATATATATAGTTGGTATATATGAGCTTCCATTGATTAGAAACATATCTACGCATCATTTAATGCATAGTTTATCCCCAAAGGATAGTTATAGATCTCATCCTCAACATTAAGCTTGATCTTTGAACGTCAAACTTAGTCACTTAATTGGACACGAGATTTGGTAATCTACAGTGTGGTGAGATGATGTTCTTGACCCAAAGACGTAGCCTCCAACCATCTAACACACCACTATTACTTCCCCATAGAAGGGTAGGCCAAGTCTCCTACAGCCTCACCTTTTTCATAACAGGAAATGGTTTGATATTTACTTAAGGATTATCTTTTTGTACAGTGACAAGAACATGTAATTTACATATAGTCTCCCTATACTGATAGCAACTTATCCCACATGAAAATCGGTATGCAGTGAAGCCACTCTATGTTCCCTACTGGAGATAAATCCAGTAGCAATTCATAGGGAAGGTCAATGCCTTAGCCTTCTTTTCTAGGGCATATACATATAGGCAATAATTAAGAATGGGTTCAATACCTCAAGGAGGTTTCCCTTTCCGATAAATAAAATATATACATGGGAAATTTGGAAACAATTCATGCAATATAACTAGAAGAGTATGTTGACTCTCTTTCAGTTCGCCTCTCTCCCAAACATACCAGAATCAAATTTTATAAAGAAAATGGCATGCAAGAGCATATGCAACATCAATCTATCGGGCAGGAGATGGCTTGAAAACCCTACTATCTATGCCATACCTCTTCTGCAACAACCCAATGGTGTATGTGAGGAAAAGGAAATACTGCCCATTTCCTTTGGTAAACCCAACAATAATATCAAAGGACGTGATTTGGACATTTTGGGTCTGTGGAATGTCCAAATTGCCTCTTGGAGAGAAAGGATCTTAATTACCTGCCAAACACTCCATACATATCTGTAGCAATACCAAGGACTCCTAAGGAGGGAATTCACAATAGTGAAGAAGTGGTGCAAACATGCCTGTAAAATGGATTTGTATCCAAGACCAAAGCTCCTTGTCAAATGAGCACCTCGAAAAAACATAGCTAACATCTTTTGGGTTCCTACAAGAGCAACAATTTCCATCTGTTAATTTCATTTGATGTAGTCATCTTTTAACAATTTCCATCTGTTAATTTAAACAAAATCTTTGTTCATTATAAAGGTTATACTCATTTTGAAGTTTTGACAGGTTAAACTTTGTAGTTATAACATGATATATGTACTTTTCTGCCCAATCTCTAGGTTAAATTCACTAGAAGTTGCTTGTAGTTGTCTTTACTCATTGGATAACTTAGATATGGCCATTAGTAATCATGTAGGAAGTTAGGAACAGTTCATCCTGGCCAACTGGATATGCTGATTCACTATCTCAATGATAATGCTTAGCTAAGTGCTAAATAGTCTTGGCACTTGCAAATTCCTTTAGTTTAAAATTTCGACATCTTAACTATTAAAAGTAGATTCTACAATAAAGGTGGTGCTCCTGATAGGATTTATCTTCCTGCATTACAAGTCCAAACTCCAAATATCTCAAATATTAATAGATTTGGTAACTTGACAAAATTCTGGACTTACCAAATCACGAGAATACAAACAAAAGAAATACGAGGTGGAAGATATTGGATTTTGATGGTTTTTTGTAGAGAAGCTGTGTGCTAATTCTATGTTCAAAATTTTGATGTTTGACCTTGACTGGAACAGAATGATTTCACATCGAGTTAAATTTATATGCAGTCTAGTTGTTGCAAAGCATGCCCACAATCACTACAACTCAACTATTTAGAATTGCATAATTTCACATCTACAGTATCTTTGTCATATTGGGAAACCTCATATTGTTGATACTCCCTCTCATGCGAAACTCTTTCCCCATAAGTGTTGTGTTAACATGACTATTTGAACTATGTTTTCTTAATTTGGTGGCAAAATTTACTAATATCTTGTGAAAGACTTTGGGCAGTATTCATCAGATTCTGAGAGTTGACTTTTTTATTGCCTTTGCATTATGTTTTATTATGATCTCTCTCTATCTGATTAAAATACGGTTGTTTGTGGATTGGGAGAGCGATTGTGCTTTGCAGCATTTGGACCCCTTGCCATGAGTGCATTCTACTTTAGCCAGGCAAGTAAAAGGTAATTATGTTCTAGAAGTCTAATGTTGATGTTTTTGTTTAACAGTTTCTTGATTTCTGCATTACTGTTGAAACTTAACAAGATAAAGGATATCCTGTATGTCATAGTCAAAAATGCATTCTTCCCTTTTGCAGCATAGTTTTGTCTGTATCTGTGCTTATTGGTGTTACAACTACATTGATCCTTTTCTGCAGTCATTTTCATTAGGTTCACTCTTATATCCTGGTTCAAAATGTAGTTAATTCTATTTCAAAAGCTGTTATTTGTCGATTTTAATTGATTTTATTTGCAATAATGACCAATTGGTCGATATTCTATCAAAATTGAAATTAAAAGCGATATGAGATAACACTTGTTTTGAATAGGTTAGACTAATGGAGATCGGGAGGTTGGAAACCCTTGTGATTACCATATCCTTTATAGAGACGAATGTAATTCACTGTAATATATAAAGGATAGGTAGAACCAGGCCAGTAAAAACATAATTAGAGTTAAGAATTGTCAGAATATTGTTTTGATACTTGATTTTGCTAGCTTCATCATTCAAAAGATTTTACAAAATATATTGATGACCAGTGTAATGCCTCATGAAGAGATGACTCTGATGGACAACCATAGTCCTATCATCTGATCCAATTTCATCATTTTGACCTATAACAAAAGCAGGTTAGGATTGGCACAAAGAGAGGATCTGAAGTTGTAAGATATGGTGTAATAGTTCTTTATTCTCTTTTGTGTGCATTTGCTGCATCAAAGACTCTTCCCTTAACTTGTGCTATAAGTATTTTTGGCCTTAACAATTATTTTGAGAAAGTCACACTTGTGTTTTGTTTCAAATCGATGTGGAGGATATATCATGGAGAGGAGGATTGCAATCTTATCTACTGACATCTTATTGATGACAGTTCTTCTCCTTGTTAACTCTACCCATTGGAAAGTTGTTGATCGACTTTGTTCATGAAAATCACAATGTAAGTGTCCTCTGGAAGCTCCCAGCTAACTTCTGTGTACCAAAGTGCTATTTAATTTCAAATTTATGTATCGTTCTCATGAATTACCATGGTGATAAATTGTAAGTTTCATGCATCTCTGCAGGACAAGATAAATATATTTATGGCCAAGTATTACTGTGTCTGGTTACATGCTTCATTTGGATTGGCTCTAGCTATTGGGCTCTTTGCAGCTCAATTCATCAAATTATGGGCATAAGTGCTCACTAGGGTTCAATGATTGCCCCAAATAAGCTTCCTTTGTCTCAAGTGGGAATGTTAAAGATTGGAGAGCAAAATTCTATTAAAAGAGAGGTGCAGTAGTTTTGACCTCCATAGATGTGGAAGCATGTGGGTCAGTTCTCCATTCACCACAAATGTTAAGATGCAATGTCCTTCGAACATGATCAAATTTTTCATGGGATGTGACATTATAACCACAGGTTGCCACCATATTTTTGCAGATGATGAGCACATATTTCAGTTTCCTGATCTTGACCTCTAAACAATATTGAAAATAATTCTTTAGCGAGATACTCACATATGGATGCTTCATTTCTTAATATATGGGCTTCAACAACCAGACATCAAATATTCTAACTCATAAAGTCTACATCATTGCATCCTTTTTTGTGTGAAGCCATGTTTTTGGAAGCATAACCCCACTGAAGGCTAAATTAAAGTTTTTCACTTTTGGGTAATAGTTGTTCAAAATGCTACATTCAAAAGGAGGCAACCATTTTGTTAACTGTCAAGGAAATAGAACATTCTTAATTTTTCACTGATTGGTTGTATGAGTTGTCTTATGTTGGGAAGATTTGTGAAAGCTATAAGCCTCCATGAGTTTACCTTGCTTTATGTTGAGTTACAAATGGACATATGTACATTATGTTTGAATGTAACTTAGATTGAATGTTAACGAATACTGCTACAGAAAACAAGAATAATCTCAATATCCTACAAAATTACGTCCCTGTCGTTGGATTCATAGTTTGGAGGGAAAATGGTAGTTGTTTGTGCGTTACTGATAATGACTGAAGGTAAAGCAACAATACAAGAAAGTTGGTGGAGTGATGGGAAGAACTTTTAAGCTATGGTTTTTTTTAGCACTTAGCAAAAAATAGAGACCGTAAGGAGAGAGAAAAATAGATCACTCTATCCATGTCCATGTCCATGCTTTTGTCAAAATCAAGTGAGGATCAAGCAAGATGGATCATTTGGGGAATTCAAACAATGAAAAAAAATCTAGCCAACAATTGAATATCACCTTAAGAAAAACATAAAGCTCAGAAATTCCTACCTTAAGAGTACTGAGGCAAGTCCAACATATAGTGTTAAACATTTCAGGGTGCTAGCTCAATGGTAGAGCAGCTGCCTTATAGGCAGAAGGTTGCTGGATCGATTCCACCGTGCCCTATTTATATTATTAAACCACTAAAAATAGATAAATGACTAAAAAGATGACCAAAATTTGCATATAAACGATCACCATTACAACATGAGAGATAAGTGACCAAAATATGCATATAAATGACCACTTTTGACTTGGTGATCGCGGGTAGCAAATTAGTGGTCATTTATCACTTGACAAAAAATGTGGTCATAAATTAGGTCATTAATTGTGACAATTAATGACCAAATATATTACCAAATCAAAGACCAAATATACGTCCAAATATATGACCACAAGATAAGATATAAATGACCAAGCTAAATATGACCACATTTTTGGTCGCTTGATATATGACCGCTAATTTGCTACTAGTGGTTACCAACTCAAAAGTGGTCATTTATATGCGGATTTTGGTCCTTTTTTTGGTCACTTATCTCTCATTTTGTACTAGTGATTGAATTGAAAGGAAAGTATGTTGCATTCTTGTGTTTCATAGTTGCATTGTTGGATCATTGTTAGTAGGGTTGAATGCTACCCTTCGAGCAAGCACCTAAATAGTTTTATCAAGGTATAAACATGTTGACATAAGGGTTCCAAAGGTGATGCCCCTCCTCAATAGACACAAAAATCAACTTCATGGTGGTCTAATCTAACACTTCTCTACTGCCCTATTCATGGCCATAATTAGAAGAGAGCTGTCTACACAGCTATTTTTTTGCACATGGGACTGATTTTAGGGTTGCAACCACAAGAATTTGCTTCAAACTATGCATAGAATTGGAATTGATGCCTACTGTTGTTGATTTATGGTCAAAATAGAGCTAAGAATTGATCCAAAACACCCAGAATTATCCAATTATTGGAATGGACAGCCCTAGGATGTGCCTAGCAATGTGTTTTACTGTTGTTAGGAGGTTGAAATATGTTCAGGCTTCCCTTTTTTATTGTCGAATGGGTCTATTCATACCCAAGTTTGACAGAAATGCACCAAGAACTCTGATTTTCCGCCCTGAATTGATGAAAAAGGCTAGGTTGTTACTGGTTTTATATAATTTTATTATTTTTTATAAAGGACGCGTGTCAGCTCCAAGATGAGCATGGACGGGGTTACCCATCCCCCTATTGGGCTGTAGAATGCACCTCTCAGGGCAACCAGATTTAGATGGCAGTGCATGTTAAAACCTACCTTTCAGGCTCATGATTTATATATTCAATAGAAATAAGGTGTTGTAGTTTATCCAAAAGTTAAAACTTGGCCATCAAGATGAAGAATTGAAAGAACATTAATGTAAATTATCTGTCTCCATATAATGGTCCCTAACATTTTCTGTGGCTTTTACACATTTCACACTAAATCCTTTAGCTAGTCCAATCTTACAACATCCCAAACAAATCCTAATTAGACAGAAAATCACCAGTCAAGTCTTAGTTCTTTTGCAAACATGAATCAATACAAAGTTAAGTTGAAACAGTAAAAAACCAATTTCCCCAATAGGAAAATGCTCCAGATTTTCCTTGCGACATTGGACATTGCTTAAATCACATTTTTGTTTCCATGTTTTCACCAGAATATCTTTGCTCTAAACCCTTTTTCCCAGATTTACATGGCAGTTCATGTTAAACCTCCTTTTCAGCTTCATGATTAATATTTTCAATAGAAATAAGATGTTCCATTTTATCCAAAAGTTAAAACTGAGCCATCAAGTTGAAGAATTGAAAGAACGTCAGCGTAATTATCTATCTCCAAATAATGGTCCACAATATTTTTCGTGGAATTCACACCTTGCACACTGAATCCTTTAGCTAGTCTAATATTGCAACATCCCAAACAAATCCTGATTGGACAAAAAATTACTAGTCACCTCTTAGTTCTTTTGCAAACATGAAGCAACATAAAGTTTTCCTTGAAACAATTAAAAACCAATTGCCCCTAGTTCCACATCCAGAATTAACCAAGAGGGACATAGTTACCTCTTCGTAGCTCTTGCCAAGACCCCTTTCCCTTTCTTGTCTTTCCTATTTCAATCATCGAAATAGCCTCTTCTCAATGTGGTCACTCAAATGTGTCTTTGGTAAATCTTTTGCACCAAGGACGACACTCTGAGGTAAGGGCTTTCACTTACCGCTTTCCACCTCAGCTACATAACAATTTGGACAGGTATACTCTGCTTTCCGACCTTCATTCCTTCTAACATTAAAGAGAGTGCATATTTGATGTTGCCAGGCCTCACATTTATCATACTGGACCCATTGCAAAGTAAAATCCAGATCAATCAGTATAAGAATCTTCTTCAAAACAAACAGTTTTTTTTAAGTTCTGCAATACACATCCATGTGCTTACCGCCTCTTATGTTTATTCATCATTCTTCCTCTTCTCTAGCCTTGACTTCGAAAAAGAGAATCCATCTACCTCAATAGTGTCACCTCAGACTTCATTATAACAAGGTATGCAAAAATAATGGCGTGTCTCACCACTGCCTAGGTATAAACCCTTAGATATAAGCAGGTATTATAAATGACATCCACACTATAAATGTTCATTTTTCAAGTCACTTTCAGACTCGTAGAGTCAATCCTATCCAAGAAATAGTTCTTATCCTAGAAGTAACTAGATCCATATGCTCATCTTATATTTCAATAATCTAAACAACTACAAGATTAGAGACCAAAATTTCTCTTTAATATTTATCCAACACCTCAATAGATCTGGTTGAGACTAGAGGTTAACCATCCCAATGGCAAGGTTTACCTAGACCTATCATGATGCTCATTCATGCGGAAAAAGCCAATTTGTTCCATAATAGTCTTAGATATGACATTTAGTTTGGAGACACTATTAATTAAACAACAATGAGAAATATTTTCTATGATATTCATGTGTACTTAAAAGGGAGTATTCTCGTTGGGTGGTCTAAAATAATTCATCACTAAAGTATCATGTTTAGGAGGCTATTCTTCAGTTGAAGTCATTATATTCATTGTAGTGGATCTAGGCTAAGGCTAAACTCTTGGTTGAGAAGGATTAGCTAAGAATTTATCTTATATCTAGTTCATTTTTCTCTATAGTAATTGATTTTGATGCATTTCGATTCAAGATGAGATAGATGAAAAGAGTTGAAAGAGAGACTTACATATCGGTGTCATAATTGAATGCAGGAAATTGAAAATGAGTCAACGCTCAGTTTTGTCAACGAATGAATACCATGCACATGATGAGAGATTAGCTGATGAGAAAAGCTTGGAGAAATATGCATGTCCATGTAATAATTGTCGTGGTGGGAAGATGAGAAAAAGATGAGTGATTTATGAACATATGGTGAAATTTCATCATAGCGGTATAAGCCCTTTCCCTGAAAGTTATTATCCATATAGGATACAATTGTAAAGTATGAGAGATGCAGAGGCACCAAACATAGATGAAGAGGAAACAAATGTAGATGAAGAGGCATCAACCTTAGATGAAGGCATTGAATTTGATAGAATGTTGAATGAGGTTTTCAGTGATGATTGGCAAAAAATGATGGAGGATGCTTCAAAACCCATTTATGGTACTTGCAAATTAATTCAATTGACAACAATCCTTCTAATTCTTAATTTGCAAACGGTGCATGGTTGGACAAATCAGAGTGTTGATGAATTATTGGCATTGCTACATCGATTGTTACCACTTGACTCCACATTGCCAACAAAACAAAGTGCATGTAAAGCGCAAATAAAAAATTTGGGCTTATGATATGAAAACATCCACACATGTGTGAATGGTTGTGTATTATTTCGCAAAAATCATGCAAGTGAGATTGAATGTCCAAAATGTAAAGAAGCGAGGTATGGACCAGGGTTGAAATCAAATTCAGCTCCTAGAAAGGTTCTTTGCCACTTTCCACTAATCCCACGGTTGCTTCGAATGTATATATGTCAAGACATTGTTGAGCTTATGCAATGGCATGCCCAAAATAAGAGCACCGATGGGAAACAATGGTTTGTGGTTGATTCTAAGATGTGGATGGAATTTGACAAAAAATGGCCTGATTTTGCCCAAGATCCTCGTAATATAAGGTTGGGTTTAGCTCTAGATGGGGTCAACCCGTTCTCAAATCAAAGTACTAAATGGTCAACTTGGCCAGTGTTTTTGATAAATTATAACTTGCCTCCATGGTTAGCAACCAAACCATTTTTCTTGATGTTATCATTGATTATACCAGGTAAGAAAAGAGTAACTTCAGATACAATTGATGTTTATTTAGAGCCATTATTTGATGAGCTAGCAGAATTGTGGAATGGAATTGAAGCAGTTCAAATTTTAAGGGACAATGATTCAATCCAGTTTACTTTAAGAGCTTCTTTATTGTTTGCGATACATGATCTTCCTGCATATGGCACATTGACTAGTCTCAATGTTCACGGATACCATGGATGTCCAGTTTGCATTTTCAAGTGTTTTGTGAGGCACTCAAATAGTTTGCACAAGTGTATTTATTGTAGACATCGTGCTTACCTTGAAATGGAGCATCCATATCGTCGAAAAAAGTCATGTTTCAATGGTTAAGAAGAGAATCGTGAAGCACCATTGAAAATAACAAGTGATTACATTATTGAGAATGGACTAAAAAGAATGCAGTTTAATGAAAATGGTGGCATTCCTGGTAGTAAAAATGATCCACTTAATGATAGTGGTGTAAAACAATTGTGCATATTTTATAAGTTGCCATACTTTAAACATATAACCATTAGGCATACTGTTAACTTAATGCATACTGAGAAAAACATAGCTCTTGCTATTATAGAAACTCTTTTTGGTGCATATGATACAATGTCATCATGCCTAGACCTTCAAGAACTAAAGATTCGTCAAAATATTTGGGTTGAAAAATATGGTGATGGAAAATAAAGAAAACCTATTGCTCCTTATGTGTGGACAAAGGAACAACATGCACAATTCTTAATGTTGATGTCTCAGACTCGTTTTCCTACTGGATATGTGAGTAGTAATATTAGAGGGCAAACTGACAATAATGGCTTAAGAGGTCTCAAAACCCATGACTATCATGTCGTAATCGAGGATATTTTACCTATTACGACCATTATATCAAGTTTGGAAAGGGGCCAAGATTGGAAATTATAACGTTGGGCCTAATATTGAAGAGGATGAGTTTGCATGTGTTAGATCCTTCAAACTTTGATAATTTGAGGGGAGAGCTTGTTGAAGTGCTTTACTTATTGGAACGAGAATTTGCACCAACAATATTCAATATTTCTATGCATCTTCTTATACATCTAGAACATGAACTAGAGCATTGTGGTCCGATAAGAACTAGATGGATGTATCCTGTAGAACAATATATGAAGGTTCTGAAAAAGTTTGTTCGTAATAAGGCAAAACCAGAAGGTAGCATGTGTGATGGATATTTAATGCAGGAGGCCATAGGATTTTGCAGAGAATATATGAAGGATTTTAGTAATTTCAATCGACATGTATGGGATGATGATGAAGATGAGAGAGATGCAGGTGAAGTATTAGAAGGGAATGGACATCGCTTCAAGCTATCATATGAGGATAGAACTGCGATACATGCCTATGTTCTTAAAAAAACATCCTCATTGGATAAGTGGCGAAGGTGAAGTATTATTTACATGATAATTTATTTATTTTCATCTAATAGTTAAATTATTATTATTCTTACTATCTTGTATGTTCATATTTTATGTAGAAAATACGAAGAAGAGATTCGAACAGGGATGCGTCCATCTTGAAAGCGTACACTTCAGGATTTGAATATTGGATATGGTTCTTTTCCAAAATTTGATGTTTGGATTGAAGATGCAATTAATGATGCATGCCAAGAAGGCCAGGACATAACGATCGAGGAAATTGACCTTTCACGACCTCCAAGTATATCAACTACTTATTTCAGTGGGATGTGGGCCTATGGTAGTCATTTAAGAGTGGAACAAAGGGACAAAGGAAAAGAAAATTGTGATTGTGTTGTTAGTGTTGAATTTCATCACGACACTGAAAACAAAATTTATGTTGGATTCATACAAGAAATAATTCAAGTTGATTATGGTGATATTAGCTCATATTATTAAAATGCAAATGGCTCAAACCATCTGCAATACAACGTGATCAGTATGGATTTGTACGTGTAAATACACATCAAATTTTATCAAAGACTAATGAGCCGTATGTTTCCCCTCTTCAAATTACCCAGTCATTTCTAATTGATGATGTAACAAGCCCAGGATGGACGTATGTCATTCAAGTAGAGTCTCGTTCGAAAAGGAAATTCATGGAGTATGTTAATATAATGGTCGATGAGCAATGTAATAGTTTACAAGAAACATTGGAAGAAGATGTTGAAGATGACAATGCAGTTGTATTTGAAGAAGAAACTTTGATTCCCAATGAAGAGAATGTAACACATTGTCGAGAAAATCTATTGTATGAGGACGATGAAGAAAATGAAGCAGATGCATACACAAATGATCACGATTGTGATTTTGATGGAAATGCAAATCATGATGATGATGATTTGTCACCTTAAATTTATGGAATGTAAGTTTTTTATAAATGTTACAATTAGATTCAAAGGTGCATGTCCAATTCACAAACTCTGAAATTGATTATGTTGCATATTGACCTTCATTTCACTGTCATAATAAAAGTGCACTATGCCAATCTCAAATGATCTCATACATTTAGACATTGTTTAGAACCATATCATATGCAAAGGAAATATGCTCTACTCATTCCTAAGATATTTTATAGTCTTTGTTTGTCGATAAACTAATGATGTTTTTATGGGAGATGTTGGACATGAAGGCAATGAAGAAACATAAAAGTGGCCCAAGCAATGATGAAAATATTGTAGAATATGAGCATGCTCGTAATAAACACATTGCAAGAAATGAAGAATATCTATCATATCTTGGTTTGACAAATAAGTAAGTAGTTATTCCTTGTACCTTTTCACTTCTATGTATATTTCATGAAAGTTGTATATAATATATTTTATGGCATAGCTTATTTATGATTTTGATGTTCATTTGACAAGTTTTTTGTTTTATAGGGAAAAGTTGGATTCTAGAGAAAAACAACAGAACCAAAAGGAAAGCAAAGGTACATCGCAGCTAGCTCTTGGTGTGGCAAATAACTAAGTAGTTATTTCTTGTACCTTTCACTTCTATGCATATTTCATGATAGTTATATATAATCTATTTGATGATGTAGGACATCTATGCTTTTGATTCTAATTTGATAATTTTTTTTATTTTATAGGGAAAAGTTGAATCCTACACAAAATGAGCAGCAACAAAAAGCAAGCAAAGGCACATTTCCGCCAGCTCGTAGAAGCCTACGCATTGGTGGATCAAGTCATGGAGATGATGCTGACAATACTAATGATCAACTTCTCTATATATCACATGATCATCTCCAAGATAGTATTGACAAAATGGTATATTCTGGAGAAACATATTTGCGAGAATTTTATTTAAAATTAAAACAAAGATTTGAAGGTACATATGAACCAATTGGTGCAGAGATAGCTAGTGCAACACCTAGTGTGGCCAATGAGGAACCAATTAGGCTTTCATCTTCCATGGAAAAAACACTTGATGTGTCCACAAATATGAGTGCTTATTTGACATCATCTAGTCCTGATTTTGAAGATGTATCACCTTTGGTCGAAAGGCAAAGAATTAGTCAAGGCTTGTATAGGAGCATCGAAAGGGAAACAAAAGAAAGAAAATCTGAAGGGAAGAAACCTTATTTGCTTGAGGTAAAAGATGGTGAACCTACTGGTCTGAATGCTTCAAGGTGGGCCTGAGAGTTGGGCACAAGAATAAGGTCTTATTTGGATGTCACCAAAACCAATTTTGCAGATCAAGATTCAAGGAATGTGGATCGAGTGATCCAACAAATGGAAAATTCCATTGAGAGTGTTGGTGGAAGAATTTCCACCAAATATTACAAGTACAAAATGAGAAAATTGATTAATAATTTTAGGCATAAATGTAGAAAATCAATTTTGGAAGGAAAAGGTAGGGAGAGAAACTTGAATCCTAAACAATGGGAAGATTTGAAGGAAAGTTTACGTGCTGAAGAATGGTTGGAAAATAGTAAAAAGGGGAAGAAAGCAAGAGATAATGTGAGGGATCAATTTATTTTTGGCCGGGGTGGGTTTTGAGCCAAAGAACAGATGTTTGTAAGTATATGAATTTTTTGTTGAATACATTATGTATGACTTTTTTGTAAGTATATTTGTATGTACATTGTGTTATGCATTTTGACTTGTCTATATATCCAACTAATTGTGTGTTGACAATGATTTGTAGGTTCATGGAGCTAATAGAGAATCAGATGTGAGTGGAATGGCTGAATATATAATTCTAGACTTAGAAAATTCTAAACATAAACATGTGCCAAAAACTCCAATAGGAAGATCATCGCCATCTATTGGAGTCGAGAAAAGCTAAATTGGAACCACATTGGCTGTTGAAAACCATAGTGAGGATTATAAACATGCAATGGAATGCATAAATGGGTTGGAAAAGACAATGTCAACCATAGCCTCTTCCATTGAACCTCTTGTTGCTGCATGGAAAAATAAGGGATTTCATAGTGATTCAGACGAGGTAAACTTATTGTCCCCTGCAAACACTTCTTCAATTGAATTTTAAATTTGTTGATGTTTTGGTTCCATTTACCTTCACTCATGAAGCTTCTTTTTCTTTAATTGCAATGCTTGTCAATCACAGGAAAAAATTATAAATCTGGTTGGTGAAAGAATTCAAAAAGACTCAAAAAAGGTTCATGAATATGCAAAGGTATATATTAAATTAGTAGCAGTTTTTCTGGATATCTACAAGCCGTATATGTTGTTGTTACACTTCTTCACTTGAATTTTAAATTTGTTGATGTTTTGGTTCCATTTCCCTTCACTCATGAAGCTTCTTTTTCTTTAATTGCAATGCTTGTCAATCACAGGAAAAAATTATAAATCTGGGTGGTGAAAGAATTAAGAAAGACTCAAAAAAGATTCATGAATATGCAAAGGTATATACTAAATTAGTAGCAGTTTTTCTGGATATCTACAAGCCCCGTATGTTGTTGTTACAGTGTTATTCAGATTGATTTTTTTATTTCATAATCTGATTTAATTGGTTTAGGTTTGATTTTTAGTGTTATAATGTTATATTTACTATTTTTTTGCTATATTAGTGTGTTCTAATGTTATATTTGATTTGTGCATGATGGAATCACATGTAGGAAAAAAATCCAATCATAGAAAGTCGAAAATATCACATCATTGATGAGCTTCAACATTTCCGATCAGTGCCAAATCCTACCGGTATTCCAAATATTGAAGTGGTGAGTGCATATAATTTTGTTATATCAATAACTATGTATGTTTTTGGAATTTAATTGTAATATTATTTTCTTATATTTATGTATACTTTTGTTTTTGTTTTTGATAGTGCCAATTAACTCCAAAAGGGCATGAAGTATTACAGGTAGGTGAGAAAGTGAACATATTGGATCCATATGACAGTGCTATTGTCGGCACTGGACGCATTCAATCACTTTCTATGATCCATGGAGTGGCACTTGGTCTTGAAGATGCAAATATAAATGTCCTTAAAGTCACAAGTAACATCCCCCTTGCATATGAAGATACAATTGATGGATGCCAACGTTTGAAGGAGACGGTAAGTAGTTTCATTCGGTGGTCGAAGAAGTATTTGAGAAAATAATTGTTCTAGTTGATTTTCATGTTCTTGTTGCAAAACTTGATATATTGTTGATGTTCATTTTGTTGTATTGTTGTTAAGAACTTGTACTGGAACAATGATTAGACCATTCATTGATTAAACTATTTACATCATACTTAGTCTTAACTTTTCTAGATTATTAAGTGAGTTTAGACGGTTTGAAGTTGAACCTTCCTTTCACAGTGACGATAAAATTCTAGTTACTATATGGAACACTTGGATCACATACTCTAAGAGAGAGAGAGATAAAAGTTGTTTTGCCTTGGTCTTGTGGGTATAAGGGTTGTCTTCCAACTTGGTTGTGGTTACCTCTTATGGACTTGTGGTGTGGTTGGTTAGATCTTGTGATGACCCTCCCTTGTTGGTCTTTGTGCTAGCGCCCCCCTTCTTATGGTAGCTTGACCCTCCTCCTTGAGTAACCCTCCTCTAAAGACATCTTGACCCTAAAACTCAATGACCAAATAGAAGGTGGAACCTTCTAGGGGTCATTGAAAGGTTAAGAAAAAATAAAAGCCCCTTCTATTTTGAGTATTGACAAAGTAACCCTAAAATTTAGGAGGATCCTTATAGAAGTCACCAAGAGATTATAAGTATGACTCTAATCCTTCATTATGTCTCACTCATGAAAGCATTCTTCTCTCTGAAATTGGGATTTCTAGTATAGGGTTTATTGTGCAAGTTTTGAAGCATGTTTTGTAGTTGGCTCGTTGGTCTAGGGCTGGCATCCTTCTTCACTATTTCCATTGAGGTTTTATGGCTTCCTTTCACTGCTCGGCAATTGCCAACCATTGGTTAATATTTTATTTTGGGAAACTGGTTAATGTCTTTGGACCTCTGCATTCTCTGCTAAGATACAACACATTTTCTCTCTCTCTCTCTCTCAGGTATGTTTATGCCCATAGGTAAGGGCCAGACTTGTTCCTTCTAAGCGATCTGCCTCTAAGAGGCTACATCTGATCTAGAAGTCAATTTTTCTGAGTACAAGGAAGGTTCACTCAATCAGGTAAGTCACTCGACCTATTTTGCTTTGATAATTAGTTTTACTGACTACTGTACTATTGTTTATGATTTCACTGTATTGATGAGGTTGTTGAACTTTAACACAATGACCCTTGGGTAGTGTTAAAGTTGAAAGAGTTGAAAATTATGTTTTAAACTTCAGATCTGATTAAAACAAAAACTACACCAGAAAAAGCCAAACTATGATTTAATTATCAAAGCGAAAAACTCCAGAGGGTCTGATCTGAGTGCCAACAACAGGAGAGCCAACTGTACCAATTGTTTGCTTTCCTGCCAATGTCTACCCTAAAGATACTGAATGTTGAAATGAAGTACCCTGAATGGATCCTTGTTTCTGCCATGATTGGTGTGATGTGTATGTTGATTGTAGATTTGAAAGTTTATCTGTTTGTACAGAAGGGGCCATGGGAGGATGGTCAGTGCCCCGAGGTTGTCCAATCATGCTTCCCCTTGGATGCTATTGCATATTACAGGTGACCACATTGAAAACTCTCCTTATGTGGAAAGTGTCATTTATTTGAAAAGACATTTAATTTACATACTATCATATCATGGTCTTCACATTTTTTTATTCCTTGGTGGGTCTTGTTGCTCAAGCATATTTTTCATTTAAAACGTTTTCACTTGGGAAAGAAAAATGCCAAGACTATTTACATCATACTTAGTCTTAAATTTTCTGGATTATTAAGCGAGTTTAGACGGTTGCTTGTGTATAATGATGAAATTTCTATCTGTTTGTTGTAATCTTTGGTTTGGCTTTCAGTTTGGCATGATGTTGTTCATTATATTACCTCTCCCACATTGCTTCTGTTTCCAAATATTTGCGTGTTATTTTACTTAATTTTTTTTTGGGCTCATTGTTGTTGTTGATTGTAGTTGTGTACTTTGAAGGTGCTTGGTATTCCCTTTGTGAAATGTTGGTGAAAAATTTATTGGGATTATTGAGTAGCGCCCTCCAACATCAAGGGCCTGCTTTCTTGGATCCTAGAAGGTACCCAAGGCCCCCAAGGGTCTCTAGGGGTTCTTGGTCTAAACTTTCCTTTTACAGTGATGATAAACTTCTAGTTACTATATGGAACACTTGGATCACATACTCTGAGAGAGAGAGATAAAAGTTGTTTTCCCTTGGTCTTGTGGGTATAAGGGTTTGTGGTTGGTTAGATCTTGTGATGACCCTTCCTTGTTGGTCTTTGTGCTAGCGCCCCCCTTCTTATGGTAGCTTGACTCTCCTTGTGTAACCCTCCTCTAAAGACATCTTGATCCTAAAACTCAATGACCAAATAGAAAGTGGAACCTTTTAGGGGTCATTGGAAGGTTAAGAAAAAATAAAAGCAAAGCCCCTTCTATTTTGAGTATTGACAAAGTAACCCTAAAATTTAGGAGGATCCTTCTAGAATTCACCAAGAGATTATAAGTATGACTCTAATCCTTCATTATGTCTCACTCATGAAAGCATTCTTCTCTCTGAAATTGGGATATCTAGTCTAGGGTTTATTGTGCAAGTTTTGAAGCATGTTTTGGAGTTGGTTCGTTGGTCTAGGGCTGTCATCTTTCTTCACTGCTGCCATTGAGGTTTTATGGTTCCCTTTCACTGCTCGATAATTGCCAACCATTGGTTAATATTTTCTTTTGGGCAACTGGTTAATGTCTTTGGACCTCTGCACTCTATGCTAAGCTACAACACATTTTCTCTCTCTCTCTCTCTCTCTCTCTCTCAGGTATGTTTATGCCCACAGGTAAGGGCTAGACTTGTTCCTTCTGAGAGGCTACATCTGATCTAGAAGTCAATTTTTCTGAGTACAAGGAAGGTTCACTCAATCAGATAAGTTACTCGACCTATTTTGCTTTGATAATTAGTTTTACTTACTACTGTACTATTGTTTATGATTTCACTATATTGATGAGGTTGCTTAACTTTAACACTGTGACCCTTGGGTAGTGTTAAAGTTGAAAGAGTTGAAAATTATGTTTTAAACTTCAGATCTAATTAAAACAAAAACTACACCAAAAAAAGCCAAATTATGATTTAATTATCAAAGCGAAAAACTCCAGAGGGTCTGATCTAAGGGCCAACAGCGGGAGAGCCAACTGTACCAATTGTTTGCTTGCCTAGCAATGTCTTCCCTGAAGATACTGAATGTTGAAATGAAGTACCCTGAATGGATCCTTCTTTTTGTTGTGATTGGTGAGATGTGTATGTCGATTGTAGATTCGAAAGTTGATCTGTTTGTACAGAAGGGGCCATGGGAGGATGGCCAGTGCCCCGAGGTTGTCCAATCATGCTTCCCCTTGGATGTTGTTGCATATTACAAGTGAGCACATTGAAAACTCTCCTTATGTGGAAAGTGACATTTATTATGTCTTTTTGATAGGAAGATGGTGATAAAAAGATAGAATTCAAACCTGGATTTCTCATGGAGCATGACAGAGATGTATTTCCAATCCAAATGAGTAGAAGGCAATTTTTTTCAAATTTATGACCATCGTTGTAGCAGAGGAGACGATATTTAAAATGTCATTCAATACATGACCTTCATACACTCCCATTTCGAAACATAAGTATGACATCTACAAAACGTTGGTGAGAGACAATAATATTCCTTAGAATTTTCTCCCTAAAGATGACCAAGAGATTTAGCTTGGAGATGGCCCTACTGAGACTCTCAACCACTAGTTGACATAATCAAGAATTTAAAGGTGGGTGGAGGATCCCATTTCTATTTCCAGCGTTTAAATAACCCCAAACTAAAATCAATCTCAACCATTATCTTCGCAACAGATTGAGCACTATTATGTTTATAAGAGTCATCTACAAGGATGTACTTACCTAGTGAATCGCCAATAGCCTTGAGGGAGTAATCATTCCAGAGCTCCATGGGTAGTGCGGCAATTTTACCTAGATTGGTGTAGCTTTTACAAATTTTTCTTGAGCATCAAATCCTGGGTGCCAAGGCTTGAGAGTCGGAATGGCCTTTTTGCAAAACCAAAGACCTCGAAGTATCTTGTCTGCATCTTCTTGGGTTTTGAAGTATCTTGTCCGCATCTTATGTTTCTAGAGATTCTTCTTAGTTTGTCTATGCTTATAACTGTATGTTTTCAAACAGCCTTATCAATGCAGGTTCCAAGCTCAAAGTCTCCAAATGGAGGCTCAAAATCAAGTTCAGGGGCAACTCATTTGCATAAGAATGGAGTTGAAGGTGTTGGTAGAACATCTGGCTCAAGTTCTATTTCAAGACCATCTACATATGGGGCCATTGCTGAGGGTAAAAGTAAGTCATTTGGTCAAGGAATGAAGTCATTAGTATATACGGTGTCATCTTCACCAGCCAGCAAGCCAGTTCATTCATTGAAGCAGCGCATTAGATCAAGTAATTCCACGGAAGTCGTGAAAGATGATGCTGGGAATCCTGTAGGAAAAGGGTCAACCACAGGGAGCCCTGGCTTTGTTTATCCATAGACATCATCATCAAAATATGTTCCAAAGGATAATGTAAAATGCTCGACAAATTCTACAGGGAAAACGACACCACTTGGAAAATCTTGTTTCCCAGGTGGAGCTTCAAAGCAGGCTGATTCCAGTCCGAAAGGACACAGTTCGTGTCCAGCTTCAAAGTCATCTACATGAAAAAATGTACCTAATTATTCTAGTTCTACATAGCACGTTGTTGAAACCCATCAACAAACCTTATTAGTGCAGACAAAGCATGCTATAACGGGGACAACTCACAAAAATGAAAAATCAAGTTTACTTGCAGCCCAGTCTATGCTAAAGGATACTACTGCTATGCCATCTACTCACGCTCAAGCTTCAAACAATGTCCCTACAACCCTAAGTGATGAAGCGGTGAAGATCTAGATTGAATGATCTTTATTTTTACGTTTGGCATCTCTGTATATCTATTTCTCTTACTAATATATTTTATTTCTTGTGTGCAGCTTGCCTTGTTGTTGCATCAGCAGCTCAACAGTTCTCCAAGAGTTCCTTGAGTACCACGTGTGCGACATGCTGGAAATATTCCTCAGTTGGCATCTTCCTCAACACCCTCTTCAGGCACCATTGTTAAGAGACCAACTATAGTCACACCACAGTGTAATTCTGTCAATGGACAAAAGGATCATAATTTGGTAATCTTTGCATTTTAATTGGAGTTTGGAGGTTTTCAGAAATAAATAATCTATTAATTTTCTATTATTACATTTTTTTTACTTTTTCACTTTTGAACAAATGAATTGATAGAGCCAGTGACTGAAAAATACAATAATAAATTTATAAGAACTGCTTACAGAATCTATAATATTGGTTGAGTTTTGCTATGTCTAAACTATGTGTAGGTTTCCAGGAGAAGAAACTGAGAAGACAATCCCAGAGAGTCTTCCTGAACTATTCTTGGAATTGATGAGCCTGTCAACTCTACGGTACTGTTGTCGTCACCTCATACAAGGAGACTTGAGGAGAGCAACAAGGCTGATGACCTTTCATATTCAACTAGAAGGGAAACACCTTCTAGATCATCGAATGTCTCATGTGCTACTAATAAAAATGTAGCTTCAACTAGTGTGTATAATATGACTGAAGGAAGTAGTCATTCTATTGCTTTTGATTCAATTCATTATAATTATCCATAAATTAAAACCCTTGTTAACCTTTACGATTCCATATCATATTTATCTTGGAAGTGAAAACACGCATATGTTCACTAACTACAGCTACTAAATCTAGTAACTGCATTATCTAGTGTATATGCTACTTCTATACTATGATACTTCACGATCCCTCCCAATTGCATCTATTTGATAAAAGAATGGAAAACAATACAATAAATAAGGTTGTACAACAAACCGCATCAGGAAAGGCCTAACTATTTCTTTTTGTACAAAGGATTACAAATTATATTAGCTGTCAAACCCAAACAAATAACTTGGGACCTTTATGACCGCATGGCAATCAACAGCTTTCTTACTGTTGAAAATTTCCAATTGTTCCTTTCCCACCTACCCAAATACCATGAGTTAAGCCAGGACTGCTTTGAGCAGTTGGTCCTAGTCTAGCTACAATACCTTGAGGAATTTTAATTCCATGCACTGATGGTTGAACAAGCACACCTGGTGAAGGCTGTAATGTATTAGGAAGATGTGAAACAAGAGCTGACTGGATATAAGGATGTTGTCCTAAAACAAATGGTGCAGCTACACAATACTGCATCCCATGAACTGCAGTTCCTGCAAATTCCAAACATGCATAGTTAATATAAAAGATTTCAGAGAACTAATGTACTTAAATGATCATGAAAGAAAAACCAATCACATGGATACTAGATATGAAGGGGATTGTTTCCTGATCCATAAACTGCTGAAGCTATGCCTCTAGATAGCTCATCACAACTGATCTTAATTTCTGGAAAATAATTCTACTGCTACTTCCAGTGTTCATATACACAACTAGCTTTTTCTTTTCACAACATGAGATACTAGTTGTAGAAAATAAATTAGAAAATACCTGGAAATGTAAACAAAAGCAAACAAACAACAATTGAAGAATTAATCAAAACCGACCCCTCTCCCTGGGCAGATGTCAGAAAGAGTGAGTAGGTACTGGTACCGCATAACACAACAGATAGCCTTTGTTTGAAAATTTCTGTTAAGTTACAATTTATTTATCACTTGACACCATATGATGCAGTTACAACAGATTGTGTAGACAAGTAGATGAGTAGACTCAATAGAGAAGTGGATCGAAGCCTGAGATTCCAACCGTAGTTAGCCTGATTTTGACTGCAACTCCTTAACATGTAGGATATAGGAATGGAACTTGTAACGTGTCCAACATTTTTAACTACTTTCAACTTTCCCATTTGATCACATGTTTATATCCTTGTTTGAACTTTGTAATTTAAAATGCTTATTTTTAGTCATTTTCCAAAGAATTGTTTTGGAGTAGTTTATGTACTCATCAGTCATCTTTTTTACAAGTGTTCTACAAAATTATGGGTTCATGTTTAAAAACATTTACACTGAGTGCACCGAGGTCCAGTTTATTGATTTTCATGCCTTTCTTTTATCAATCTTTGTGTTTATTGGTGATTAAGAGTTTGGTGGTTCAGTCTCCAGATGTAGCACCTTGTTTGATTTCTTAAAGATATTTCTTTGGCTTTATCTTACTATATTTTGTTGGAATCATAATTGTTTGTAGGACATATTTGCTTATATGAATTGGTTTTGTTTGGAAGGTATACCAACCTTCAGAAGAAGTGATGGGATTTCTTGATCCCTATGCTAATATAGTTTGGTTGGATTGTAATGACGCTGGTGATGATGATCTTTTATTGTTGTGTGGCCAGTGTGATTCAGCATATCATACATATTGTGTTGGCCTTGGAAGGGATATCCCTGAAGGAGATTGGTATTTTCAAGGCTGTCAAACATCTATGCCTGGATAGTCCAGCACACATGAAGAAGAGGTTGAGGATTTTGTGCTTGATCTTGACAATGGGGATGAAGGATTAGGTATCAGAGGATTTGTGGAAGATGCTCCAGTTGGGACAGTTTCACAAAGACTAAAATTAGATATTAATTTATCACCATCTTCTTCTTCCTCTGCTCCTCTCACAGACACAAGGCCAAGTCATGTAACGACAATTCACAGAAGAATTTTGCGACGAAGCACTCCAAATCCATCTCCTATATTTCCAGATGCAGCAAGGGTTTCAGTTAGGAAAACTTAAGTATCTGGTTCTACTTTTCAAGTATCCAGTGTATGTGCAAGAACTCTCTTAGGTTAGCGCATGCTTCAGGAACATGTATAGGCTTTACATGACAATTGGACTGCACCAGAAAGAGACTTTCAGCAATTTTCACCTGGATCTTCTCTTGACAGATTTTGTGTCAGAGATTGGGCTGATGCAATTGTACAGCCCACACCCAACAACAGGTCACTCCTCTTTCGTGAACCAGGTTGGATAAGTAATTTAGCCCCTATTTTAGAGATAGAAAATGCTGCAATTAAATTTGA
Organism: Larix kaempferi; assembly: GCA_027924585.1. NCBI lineage: Eukaryota > Viridiplantae > Streptophyta > Pinopsida > Pinales > Pinaceae > Larix > Larix kaempferi. The sequence goes on along the minus strand of BSBM01000203.1, from coordinate 4,788,134 downwards.
TGTTGATCAGGCATGGGTTATGATGGAGCGTGCTAGAGCATTAAGAGATGATAATATAGATCTGGCTAATTCTCAGACAGATGGAAGACATTGGCAGGGATCACCTTCTGGTCATAAAAATAATGATTTCTTAGAATTGGTGCGTAATGCAAGGTCAAGGGTTGGGAGTGGAAGAATCTTAATTGCTTCTGTACGATCAAGAACAAGTAATAGTCAAGATAGACACAATCCTGCAACTGTTAACTATTTGGAAGATCCAGAAAGGATAACAGAGGAGATCTCATGTAGGGAGATTGGAAATAATATACTGCCAGCACCCAGTATTTATAATGGGATATTGGGTCTAAGATTTTCTGAAAGAAGTAACAGTTCACATCATCAGCTAAACAATGGCACTTCTTTTAGTAAAAAATCTGATGAAAATCGAGGCAGAAAAGTTGAAGGTGCAAAGGATAAGGTGATCTCCATGGTAAAATCTCACATGAAGCGCATTATCACAAAGGAACATATAGGTAAAAGTATCTGTATCATACCTCCTTTTATAATTTGTTTCTATAGAATTGATTTTACCGGTTGTATATGTCTCCATCTCAAAATTGCTTTAATAAATCTTAATTTTTTTTTGTCCAAGAAAAACCTTGTAGGAAACCCAAGGGATGCTTCCCCACATTCTTGGATGGTATCCCTTGTAAATCCATCGGCGTTGACTAGTGTGCCTCACCCAAGGGGTTTCAAACTAGGCCCCTGCCAGCATGGAACTAGCCAAATACCCAGCAGCACTGGCAACATCCAGTTGAGCTAACCCCCTGGACTGATAATCCTATTCTACTTCATTATTTACCATATTAACCTATAGTAAATCCCATTTAGCATTGTCCGAGTAACCATAGCAATCTACCTATAGTAAATCCCATTTAGCATTTTGTTCGAGTAACCATAGCAATGTAGATTCTAAACCTGTACATATTTTTTTTTTTTTTTAATTTTTTTGTGTGGTGACAACTTTATATGACTGTATAGATGTTTATGCTTGTCAGAATATATGCCGAATGATGTATGCTTTCTTGCATTCTACTTTGTCTGTTATATCTCTTAGTTCTATTTTATTATTCGGGACCACAGAACTGTGTCAGGCATAAATACAAGGATTCTTGTATCACTATTTATAAACTGAACATTTTCCTTGGACAAGCAAGTATACTATCCGTAATGCTAGATGTTTGCATCTCATGGAATTTCCAATACTAGAATCAACAAGATGAAATTTAAAATGTTTCCAATCTCAAGATCTATGAATTCATTCATACACAATGCTGGAATCTTTCAAGAAAACTGGAAGAATTTTTTTCAGCTACATTCTGATTTTCCATAAATATTATTATAATAGTAAACTTTTCCCTGAAACGGTCTTAAAAGTTCCCTATTTTTTCTTTTAAAGAGAAACAACCCAAATTACTTTTTGCCAGAAAAGAAATTTCCTATAGTAGTTTTTAAAAACAGTCTTCTATTTTCTCTTGAAAATGTGCAACAGACATTGCCCAGAAATTGCTCAAAAACTCAGGTAGCTGCGCTGAAATAATTTTGAATGAATAATCACTTCACATAAATGATCTATAAGGATACCTAAAATTATTACTTAGAGACACTAGCTGAAGAAAATAGGCCAACGAGATTGATTTATTCTTTATTGAGTTCAACAAGGCTAGAAATAGCTATGACCAGAGGGGCTTGAAAATTGCATAATTTTGTTCTAGTTGAATAGCTTTAGAACTGAAAATCAACATTTTTCTTGCTGGTATAACTTGAGAAGACTTTTGTACTACAAGTCTCGAACTTATTGAAGAGTCTGAATTTTGCCTCTGTGTTGAGATAAATGTTGTGATATCACTTGCTAGTACCTAAACACTTCAGGATTAAAATTCACTAATGTTAATTGTTTTTGCAGAAGGTATAAGCATGAATATGATTTATTGTCCCTTGTTGTTATCTACCTAAACTTTTTGATGTATATTAAGGGAAAGGAGCCAATAGTGGAGTGAGGACCAATAGTGAAGATAGGGAGTGGTGCTGGCAGGCCTCAAATCTTGGAAAAACTAGCTACCATAAGTGGTTCATAAAAGTACTTTATGTACAAGCCATTGTCAATATTTTCATGTTTTTAAAATAATTTATCACAAAAACTTTCTTCTACATTTTTGAAATAAAATGAATATTTTCAAATTTGAAAATTGAAATCCCATTTTAAGTCACATTCATTTTAAGGCACGTCAATGTCCAACCATTTGACCCAAGATAAAATACACTAGGACTAAACAACTTGGAACTTTGTGGATGACATGGCATCATTTTGGATTTGTCACCCCTCAAGACTAAAATGGTTATTGGTTAGATAGACAACACGCCAAAGTACATGTGATAAAAATTTGGAGGAAAAAAGTGCAACTAAGTTGGTTAATTCATATGAAAAATCAGGACAATATAAAATTAAGTTGCAAGGATTGAACATTAATTATGATAAACTAAGTTTATAATTAGAATAAACATTACAATATCATCATGGGCTTGGCTAGAGGTTCACAATTATCTACAGGTTTTCCTCATGTTTCAATTGCTGTGGTGAAGGAACATTTTACTGATGAAGACATAGCTCAAGAAACAGTCTTGGATTTTATTGAGCACAGTAGGAATCATGAGGACAATATCATCATGGGCTTTGCTAGAGGTTCACAGTTAGCTACAGTTTTTCCTCATGTTTCAGTTGCTTTGGTAAAGGAACATGTGACTGATGAAAACATAAGCTCAAGACACATTGACAGCAGAGAATTCCCTTCCATTGTCCTCAAAAGAAAAAATGGATTATACCACTGCCCATATGGTCCTTTTGCTTTGTCTCTCCACTCTTTTATGAATTTGTTTGGAGAAGCTATCAACATTGACTAAATCAACCCATTGAGTGCCTTGTTTGATAAAGTTGATCTTGTATTATTTTTGTCAGCACTAGATTATAGTGTTTAGATCCTACAATCCTTTGTTTAATATATAGTTTTTGTTAATACTTCTAGTTATGAGAATAGACTTCTCATAACTCATCATTATGAATTTGCGTGCTTCTGATTTAAATGGTGTTAATTGCGTGTTTCTTACCTACTTATGTGACCATTTTCCATAATTTGGCAAGATGGTGTTAACTGTTTGGAAATTTTATTCTCATATAAATCCATAAGAAATTCTATTTAAGGGTGCTAGCTCAATGGTAGAGCACCTGCCTTATAGGCAGGAGGTTGGTGGTTCGATTCCTCTGTGCCCTATTTATATTCTAAAACCACTAAAAAGAGATAATGACTAAAAAATGACCAAAATTTGCATATAAATGACCACCAGTACAACATGAGAGATAAGTGACCAAAATATGCATATAAATGACCACTTTTGAGTTGACGATCGCTGGTAGAAAATTCGTGGTCATTTATCACGTGACAAAAAATGTGGTCATAAATTTGGTCATTAATTGTGACAATTAATGACCAAATATATTACCAAATTAATGACCAAATATACGACCAAATATATGACCACAAGATAAGCTATAAATGACCAAGCTAAATATGACCACATTTTTTGTCGCGTGATATATGGCCATTAATTTGCTACCAGTGGTCACCAACTCAAAAGTGGGCATTTATATGCGGATTTTTGTCATTTTTTTGGTCATTTATCTCTCATTTTGTACTAGTGGTAAAATGCAGCAGAAAACAAGCTTGCTGGAATGGTGGTGGCTTATCTCTGAGAAGAGATGTGACGGTTGCGCTCATTCGCAAGAAGATGGTTACAATGAGGCTCTCAAGGCCTTTTACAATAAACAGGAATGTTAGAAACCCTAAACATCCAAAAATCTAACCCTAGGAGATGAAGCTCCAAAAGTCATGTGGGCCCTATTTGGGTAAGTTAGTACATCAACTTCCCGAGGTCATAACTTTTGCATACGATCTCCGTTTGGGGTGCATGATAGCTCATTGGAAAGATCTATCCGAGGAATACAATAGTCAAGACGATGCAATTTTGCGACTGCAACATCCCCAAAAAAACATCGTTTAGGGCCTCAAAATGGCTCTGGAAGTTTAGGACCCAAAAAACTGCTAAAAATAGCACATTACCAAAATTGCCAGAAAACTGTTTTGAGCCAGTTGGAAAGGTGGGTGGCCAGCGATATCCTCCTGGATTAGTCAGAATCCTTAAGATATAAACAAACTCTAGTATAAATGAAAGGCCAGATTCATTGTTTTGGGTGTGAGAAAGAAGTGAATTTCGGTGGAGCTGGAAGGTAAGTCTGATTTCGGGAGGGATAAGAGAGGAGATCAGGATTGTTGAGGATGATCTAATTTGGGGACAGTTAGGACAATTACATGAATGTATGGTTGATTTCGTTAAAGCTTGAAGGAGCATCTATAGAGGCATAAAAGAGGATATTTCGGGTGTTGAAGGTGAGGAAGATAGGCTCGAGGACAGGAGCAGGGTTCAGTACCAGTTTATTTTTGGGGCTACAGTCTAGTGAAGTCATAAACATAAATTCAATGATAGCATGAGATCCCTTTTTTCTTGGGTAACAGCAGTTGAACCTGAATGATACATGAAGACTTAGTTTCATAAATCTTGCATTGTATAATCTGAAATTCATAATTGGGAGGTAGGGCGGATCTGGGGAAAGACTGTGTAGTCTTTGTGACAAGTTGTAGCATCCCATTTGTTAAAACTTGAGGTTGTGGCCTCCTAAGGTGTTGAAGCATCTCATGATTACAAATCAAAATTTTATTTATATTAAATTGAAAATCATTCTGAGTTGTAATGGTATGATTTTGTGAATGTTATGTTTTCTACTTGAAGTTATTTAAATAGATGCACTAAGACTATTTTTCTTTTAGCAAATACTAAAGGAGAAAAATAAATCAAGTGGCCAATATTGATTCACCCCACCTCTCAGTATTGGGTGTGTGTTCTTCATGGTCTTTTAGCCATGTTCACAGATACGAGAATAGGGTGGTGGACCTCTTGGCTAACATAGGGGTCGAGGAACACCGTCATATCCACTCTGGCTCCCTTGACACCTTTGGGAATGTAGAGTGGTCCCACCACTGTGCCATGCTGGTGGAGGAGGACACACTTGCGAGACCACGGGGATCGCGAGACATAAGGCCTCCCATCAATACTTATTTTAGACCACATATTTCTCCTATGGTGGACAGCTCGCAGGAGATTAACTTCTTCAACTCCGGAATTGAAATCCCCTGCACCTTAAATTCCTGCAGTGAGGAGCCAGTACGACCTACTTCAGTTCATAATAAACAGAGCATATGAACAAGCCTTGGTCATGAGGGAGACATCAGTAATCCTTTGGCTCGCATCAGGGAAAGGCCCGACAGAAATCATGAGGATTAATGCTCAAAGGACAGCCAACCCTACTGCTTTTACGAGAATTTGGATAGAAATTGCTATAAAAGGCAGACAAAACAGTGGGTTTTTATGCTTCTTGATGGTTTCCTGCTTGAGTTGTGCTTTTAGTATGGAAAAACTTGGAGTGGTTTTTCAGAATAGCTTAGTGAGGGGTTCTGGTATTTTTATGATGGCACCATGTAAGCAGAAGGATAAGAAGCCTCATCGTGACCCCAAAAAGGGCAAGGCCCCTGCTAGGAGGGAACAACGAAAGGCCCTTACAGTTGTCTGTTTCTTCCGTGACTGTATCCCTGGGGTCATTAAGGAAGAGTTGGAAAGGGTTGAACGAGACCTGTGGGCGTAGGTCAAGGCTATGTCTGGTGGCGATTTGTGGGATGAAGTTGGCGAGTGGGTAACGGACCCTGATAATACGACGGGGCATCTCTCGGCCTACGACATAATGCTAGCTACTTTCTAGGTTACCAAGGTCCTCCTCACTTATGTTCTTATGGAACGTGAAAATGAAGTTGTTGGGGATGTGGAGCCTATTCGTGCATGGAAATCCCATAACCAGGAGTTCTCTCTTATGCACCAGAAGCTCGACCTTATTGTTTCAAAATTGGGCATCCATCCTCCTTCGGCTTTAGGTCCGTCTTTGGCTTGGGGTGACCGTTGTGTTCCTGTCCAAAATATTACTGTAACCCTAGGTTTGCCGCCTGCTCCATGTCCCATTCACAACCTGACTCCTCGGTCGATTTCTAGAATTTTAAGCACTCCTCTTCGGTGCTTTGGTCTTGGGTTAAAGTTGTGTTTGACTCTTTGTTTTATTATGTAGTCTTAGCTCTCTGTCGAGATCTGAAGGCCGTTTTTGTGGAGTATGTCTCTAGTACTCTATTAAAGCACCTTATGGTAGATAGCTGGGCTTTAGTTTTTTCCGACAAGAGTTTTTGGGCATCTGATACAACTCTGTTATTTGTTTCGGATGGGGGAATTATGGCTGTCTGGCTAGTCCCTTCTACCAACCAGGCCACTGGTTTTTGCCGTTATGTAACTCTGTCATAGTAATACAATCTCTTACTTTTACAACAAAAAACGTCTCCTAGTGTAACTCCTCCTCCATGGTCCTACAAGGGAACCAAGACAAAGGAGAAGAATCCCCCAAGGATTTGTTCTTTTTGCAAAAAATATGGGCATCTTGATAGGCATGGTTGGAAGAAGATCCAACCATTGGAAGCAACCATTAAAAATCATAATATTTTAAAAAATTCTTCCTCCTCCTTTTCCTCGTGCTCTTTTTCCAATGGCATGTCAAGTTAATAATGAGTAAATTTTAATATCAAGTGTCTATCATCATGTGGCTAATAACAAGAATTTATATTCTATTCTTGATGATTATACAATTTGATAGATTTTTGTTAATGATAGTTCCCCTTTAGATGTTGTAAGAGTAGGAACGATAGATATTTATAAGGGGAGAATTAATGTTGTCTTGTATGTTTCTACTCTCTCAACCAATTTGCTTTCAATTTTTCAAATTACGCATTCACAGGATGGGTAAATCCATGAAGATGGATAACACTTTTTGGCCACAAATGATGGTGAAAATTCAATATTTAACTCATTTATTAAATCACAACCCTCGAAACCCATCTATGCCTTGTAAATTTCAACACGCAATAAAAAATGTAGAGAATTATGTTATGTTTTCAATAATATTTAAAATAAATACTAATGTCATTTAATGTGTCAAAATTGCATTTAATGAAAAGTTTATCCTTGCAAATTTCAAGAAAAGTTAACAAGTGGCTTGTGTGCACGTGAAATAATTTAATATTATATATATAATTTTCAAAAAATATATATAAACATTGAGTATTGAGGCGCATATATATATATATATATATATATATAGATATATATATAGATATATATAAATTATATATTTTTAATTTTCGAAAGTGACCACTGAAAATTTGAATCACATTTTGTACACATTCATGCACACATAGAAACAAATTTCAATGTTTACATAAATTTAAAAACTAGAAATACCATTTTGAAAAGAATGCATCAATGTGGGGCGTATATATTTTTTTTAATTTTTTGGTTGTGCACTTTTTATGTTGTTGGTTTTTCTTTGAGCTCCTTCAAAGTTGTGGACAGGGCTTTTATGTGTAAGTTTTTAAAGAAAATTAAAAAATATATAGCATACGAACTCAAAAACGCGTAAACTATATGCCAGTGGATAGAGGATTCATTGATGAATCCACCGATATCAAGTCCGCCCTCTAAGGTGCAATTAATGATAGGGTTGATGTCTTTCAAAGAGACTAGTAAAATCAAATGTGTAGAAAAAAGGGCTAGAGCCCTGTTTTTAAAGCCCTCGATTGAGCCAATGCCAACCACATAAAGATATGTGTTTTCAAAGGGTTATTTAATTTCCAAATAATCGACCACCACCATGATCTCTACACATCCCGATCTTGTGTTTTCAAAGGGTTATTTAATTTCCAAATAATCGACCACCACCATGATCTCTACACATCCCGATCTTCATAAATATTTGCTCAATTATGCAACTTCGTTGTAAGTACACTAGATTTTTTTTTTAACCATCTAAGCTCGTCACCTTGTTCCCTTGGATGGATTGCATTGTGCTTCAATAGATTGGTATATTGATTCCATTCAACCACTATGCTTGCCCTCAAATATAACTCTTCTGTAGATTTCCACCCCTGAAAACCTTTGTCCTAAGTTACAAGACCGAAAACGTCCATCAAGTGAAGGATACCTTGGTTGTGAATAATATTAAGAAGATGACCCAAGAGTTTAAAATTGCCATTACATCCTATCCAAGGATCCTCGTCGAATCACAACTTGTTCCCATTACCATTTTCCCTAGCCACCCAAGGCTGCACCAGGTCGAAATCTTTCAACAAACATTTCCAAGCATTAGAAACCCTTGTTAGCGGCTTGTGCTCTTGTCTAATCCACTCCGACTGATCCTTATTGTCCATATACTTAGCCCACATAGCCTTCCCCCCATAAACCTTGATTGAAAATGGATCTCGGCAATGTTTTGGTAGCTAAAGCTTTCCCAAAGATAAACATATTATTTAGCTCCCATCCCCCATTATGTAATGTCCCTAAAACTATAAAAATTTAAAATTTTTCTGTATACCTTTTTACTTCCTATCTAAGTAGATGTTTAGTAAATTAACTTCAGCACTGAGAAAATAATTAGAAGGCTTATTAATATAATGAAATAAATGCATGGTTTATATGTCTGCTCATGGACTACTGTATGATCTATCCACGATGGTTGGTTTCACTTTAGTAGTTTTGCGAAAGTGGTGTAATTGAATTTCGGTCTTTAAGAACCACATTGGATTTATGGTAATAAGCTCAGGTTGATGGAGAGTCTCAGCACTTGGTTAAAAACTCCTAAGATCTGTTATAATTGTATCTGGATTATATGTTCTTCCTTTTAGATGTTGTAATTATGCGCCCAGTTTAAACTAAAATAGCTCAGCATGGATATATGTGAGTTACTGTATTTTAATAATCTCTATATGGTTTGAGGGGATGGGTTTGGTGGTGGTTAGCCAGACTTACTTAGCATTTCATGCTAAAGTATTACTTCATTATGTTTTGTAGGTAGTTCCTAAAGACCATCTAAATCTACTTTACAAATTCTAAAATCTTTGTAAGGGTTTAAGGATGTGGTTTTGATCCATATTAAAATGTAAAGCCAGCAATTGTGAATGGAGTTTACCACTATATGAAGTGGGTTAAAATTCGAATGGTAGTGGAATGGAAACACATTTGATGTTTTAGTTATTCGAATGGGGGCCAGCTGTATGGCACCAAGGGTCCAAACCCTAAGGGTTCGTTTGACCAAATGCAATATCGCATCACTTGGTTTGGAGGGGAAGGAAGGGCCATGCACTTCTGGTGTTGGAGGCATCCATTTCCTCCCTTTGATCTAAAGTTGACTATGGAATGTTTGCTCTGAGATTTACGAATTGGGAAGAGGTTTTACATCTACAGTTGATTGAAAATGTTGGTTTGGTTTATTCCTGTCGTGGTTACGCCCTGTAGCGTATTCTGTAACATGTAATCCTCAGTGCTTGACTAAGTTGTAACCTGTAAGGCATTTTTGAGATGGAGGGAGATTGTGCTTTCGCCCCCTGTGTAACTTGGAATGCGGTTATGAAGATTGGGGAAACTTTTTCAAATAATAAGAAGACTCCTTTGTATGACCTCTGTAAAATTTGTGGGTACATTTCATTACTTCTATTAGCCTCCGCGTGTTTATTTTAATGCTAAAGCCTGAAGGTACTGGTTAAATGAAACCTCAGTATGTTAAATGTTTACTTCTTCCAGAGGTTTAGGTGATCTTGATCAGGTTCAGGTTTTGATATTCTCATATGAGAAACGCCCAGCTATTCTCGGTCGTTTGTTGAGGTTATAATAGAACATGGCGTTTTTAAATGAAAACCTTGTATGGGATTCCTTCGCCTGTCTAAGACTTAACTTATGTATTTAATCCTTTATTTATAATTTCATAGTGATTTAAATCTTTTTACTCCGTCGTTTTCAATTTAAGCTCAATTATGGAAACGAAACTGCCTAAATTCTGAGAACTTGAAATATTTGTTTTAAATTTTTAGAGGGAAAAGACCTAGCTGGATTATGCGTTGTTTCTACTCATGCCTCTCTATACGAAATTGATTTACTTCTGAAATGTAGATTTTAATGTTTAAAGTTGATATTATCGTGATTCAATAATGACCCTGCGTTTTTAGCTAGACCTTGGAGGATGAACACCTGACTGTGTGGAGTCGTTTGATTTGAAGATAAGGGAAAACATAGGTAATGATTTCATGTTTTAATTTTTCTTAGGTGATTGTATAACCCAGCCCTAGCGTTGATAATGAAATCGTGTTGCTCCTTTTATTGGTTCTACGTTTATGGCTTTGAATATTTTTGTGGGGGGGGCAAAGATCCACGCTAGTATGATCTCTGTAATGAAGTTTATTTGATGAAAAAGGGCAGGGGATTCGATCCTGTAACTTTAGTTTTTAATTTCTATAACATGGAAAATGCTAGATGGGGTATTCAGCCTATGTAAGGCGTCTTTGATTTATAAAGTCTGAAACGATGTTTAAATTTCTTTTACTGTATTTTTATCTTGGATTTAAAAGGCTTCCGAGGACTATTATCTGAGGGATTTGATTTATTTAAATAAAGATGCATATAAGCAAAGGATTGATATTTAATGTTTTAATTTTTAAGTAAAGCATGAAATCGTATAAGTTTGAGAAGGACGTTCTGCACCATTGCTTGACAATGATTTTGGTTATGAAAGTTTTATTTTAATTTACAATATGAATTCGATTATTTTTAGGATAAAGACTTTTGGATTTTTATGTTGGAATCTAAGTCAAGCGAATCGATCTCTAAAGGAGATGATTCCATTGTATTTACTGTGTAGGAACAATGCTTACGAATGTTTTATTTAGCTAACTAGGGTTTAAAGTCTTCAACTAGCTTTAACTTTTGAATTAAAAAGAATACCCTGGAGAGCCAATGCCATAGGCCCTTTCTCTTGATTAAATAACTACTGCTAGGTTACCATAAAGGAGAAATACTTTACAAAATTAAATTTCTGAACTTAATAGCCTAAAACAAATTTAGAAATAACCTAAGAATAACTCATACCTGGATAGTTGCAGCTTGATCCTGCTGCTGGTACAACCTGCACACTTTCAGACACTAATTAATGCAACAAGTATGTATTGATCTGGCTGAGCTGTAGGGTAATTGAACCAAATGACTTTGGGACTACCATGCTCCTCCCAACCTTGACCTTGAACCATTCCTGATTCACTAATGGATCCCCCTGAGTTGGTTCCAACATGCATTAGGACAATAGAGGACCTAGGGCAGATTGCTGATGCAATTCAGTTCTTGAAAATAAAAAGGCTCTTTTAGTTTATGTGGAAGAATTCTTTTTTCTCACCATAGAATAATGATATAAAGAAAAAGATGCCCTTCACTGAGGAATTGTCCTTCTTTATATAGGTGAACTTTGAAATATAGTTGTTGAGTTAATAATAATATTTTTTTAATATTAACTCCATATTTGTATTAGTTTTGAAATATAATATATGCAAAGAATATTTTATTTAAGTTTTTACTCCTAGTTAATCTAGGACTTTTTAACTTGTTCCTTTATAATCTGTTTTAAATGGACCTTTATATTTTATTTACTATGTATTTATATAAATTTGGATCACAATCTTTTCTTTATATATATACTATAAATAAATATCCTATAAATAAATATCCTATGCATGCATACTATTTATGCATAATTCATATATAATATAATTTATATCTTATGCATAGATTGCATGCATATTACTTATACATAAGTGAGACTTCTTTTATAAATACTCAACTTGATTATTTATTTAATTAAATCACATAACAATCATTTGATAATTATTTAATACATGGTCCAATTCTTTGGACAAGATATTATGGTAAGTTTGGATATTTGGCTAGACTAGGTGACTCTAGGTCCATCTTGCATGTTGGATTCCCTCGTTTAACATGGTAGTTCCCGTAGTCCTTGATGAGAGATAAAAATGATTCATTTAACCAATTTAAATAATTGTGATGAGTAGTAGTGCTAATCAGAGTCTTCTCGACTCAACACTTTCAAGATCAAGTAACCCCGAGTGCTCTTCAGAGCTTTGGCTCAACACTCTGACATGGGCGTTACGCTAGTGCAATTCCATAGCATCTCGCTCAACACTAGTACTAGAATGTAGTTGTGAAGCACATCTAGAATGTACAAATGGCCTCGAATCCAATATTCATTATCAAGCTTAGAGTGCTCCAGGGCTTATGCCCAATACTCTATGTACATCGGGGCTTACGCCCAGTACATAATAAAATCCTCTAGGTACATTGGGGCTTATGCCTAGTACCTAGGTCATCCATGTGTTCCAGAGTCCATGCTCACACATCATAAAAGTCAATCATGTATATCATAACTCTGCACAGTATGTAACACAAATCATCTCAGTATATTAGGGTTTGCACCCAAATCTCATAATAAAACATAAATCAAATACATTGGAGCTTTCTACCTAGTATATAACAATAGCCTGTATCAGTCAGGGTCCATGCCCAAATATGTATATTTATAAAAGAAATGAATCATGTGCATTGGGGCTTACGCCCAGTATAACAAAATAAATCATATGTGTTGGGGCTTTAAGCCCAGTATATAACATCAATATAGTCAGTCAAAATTCGGGATATTACACATACTCTTTTGTTCTGGCAATCCACTCCCATTTTACAAGTGGAATGCCTTCATGTTTGCACCCAAACTAAAGAAAATTAAAACTTTTTCTATGAATATGCTCCATAATACCTTTAAGAATACGAGCAATAGATAGACAATATACTAGAAGGTTTTCAAAAACTGACTTTACAAGCACCAGTTAACCACCTCACGACAACCATCAATGGTACCACAAGCTTACTCTATCTTCAATTTTTTTATTAACCAAGCCCAATCCTCCTTATGGTAGAGATTGGGTTTCAAGTGAAAACCCAAATATTTGACACCTAAATCCACCTATTGAGTCTTCATAGGAAAAAGCTACCCTATCCAAAGCTCTTCGCCTTCCCTCACTCCATGGATGAGAATACAAGACTTCTGCAGGTTCAATTACATTCTCGTTGCACGACAAAAAAGATCCAAAAGTGACTTAGAAAAAGACAATTCCCTTACATTACCTCGCCTGAACAAGATGACATCGTCGACAAATAACAAATGGGAGACTTCAACCAACCCTATGATCTTGATCCCTATGATATGTCCCTTCTCTTGTTACTCCATTAATCAATTGACTCAACCCTTTGGAAACCAAAAGAAACAAGAACAAAGAGAGTGGGGGCACCCTTGCTGCAACCCTCTATAAGCTCTAAAAAAATTAGACAATGAACCATTTATTAAAACAACAAAATTAGTTGATTCAATGCACCCCATAATCTAGTTAACATAAATAAGAGATAAACCTGATTGAAGCAATACCAACCACATGAACAACCAACTTTATTGTAGGCCTTAGAGAGGTCTATTTTCAATATCACCACAAAGTGCACACTGCACTCCTTTTTTAACAAAGTGGAAACCCTCCCAAGCAATTCCAACTGCATCGAGAATCTGTCGATTGAACAGAAAACCAAATTGCTCATCAGAGATCACTTTAGAGAGAGCAAGCTTCGATTTGTTTGCAACGATTTTCAATATGACCTTTGTAACAAAGGTTGCATAATGAAATAGGATGATAATCATCAAAAGAGATCGGATCATTCTTTTTAAGGATTAAGGAAATGAACATAGAGTTTAATGCCCCCAACACCTTCCATTGTCGATTCTTTGACAACCCTAAGCAAATCTTCCTCCAAAATGTCATAAAAGCTCAAGTAAAACTCCACCATCCAGCTTTTTGGACTTAAGCTTTTGGACTTCTTGAAAGCCCCAACACCAATTTTAATTCCTTCTTGGTGACCTCTACTTCGATAGCAGAATTCATATCTTTATAAAAAAATAGCGAGAACAACCAAACAACCTGCATAACCTCTCCAATATTAATATGAGGATTTTCCTCAAGGAGAGAGTGAAAATGGTTCATTCCAACATAAGCAATATCTTTGAAAGAAGTGACCCTTATACCATTATCATTCAATATACCCCAAATAGTATTAAAAATCTTCCGGAAGGCTACACATTTTAAAAAAATGTGTATCATCATCTTCTTCAACTAGTCATATTGCCCAACTCTTTAGTCTCCAATGAGTCTCTTCCTCCTCAAGTAAGGCCTTCTTCAACTAGCCATATTGCATGACTCTTCAGTCTCCAATGAGTCTCTTCCTCCTCAAGGAAGGCCTTCTTTTTACCTTCAAGCTCTCTCAACCTAGTAAATTCCTCGTAAAAAAAAAACCCCATGGCATTTTGAATGAAAAGATTTTTTCATGCATCCTCAACCTCCAACAACTCCTTCTGATTGTCAACAATGTACTTACACGCACACTCGACCACCAGTCTTTTAATGGAAATCAGATTGTTCATGAATTGAAACATGGTTGATTCCCTTCAATTTGATTACAATTTCTTCCAATTAGAGATCACTAGTGCTAAAAAAATGCCCTAATTTAACCAATGGTGACTAAATTTGAAAGGCGACAAAGTTCTTTGTGCCATATCATCTAGTTCTAAAAGAATAGGAACATGATAAGACAAACCACCATAACCAACCCATGACTTGTAACATCCGAAACTTTCCAAGAAATTTTTTGTGACAAGAAACCTATCAAGTTGTTTCAAGATCCCCTCCCGACCCCTTCTAGAATTCCTCTAAGTTGGCCTAATCTTATGCAGCTCCACATCCACAAGGGATAGCTCTTTGAAAATTTTCAAGTAGTTTACAAGTTGATCCAGGCACGTTGCCTCCCCCCAAATTTATCTGGAACTACCAGTGAAATTCAGTTCTCCTCCCACAATCAAATTGTTACCCACCAAAACCTGTCGATCCTTCAAATTGTCCCAAAATAATTTTCTATCTAGGGTTGCAAAATTTATTACAAGCCTAAGCTTTTCCTTCTAAAATTATCCCGACAAATGCAAACAATATTAGTGACATCAATGTTATTATTCCAGCTCGATAATAGTCCTCTCTATTGACCTCTCACATCAATAGTACATAAACTCCCATCTTTGAGAAATTGAGAATGAATTTCAATCACGTTATTCCTCGGACACATGGTTTCCTAGATCCATATAACATATGGTCAATAGATATAAAATATGCGCTTGAGGGTTTGTTTTTTAATGGCACCCCCAACCCATGGACATTGAAAAACAACACAATCATGAGGGAACCTTTTCTGACGGGTAGTCTACTCTAAGGCCCCTTTGATGGTTCTCTGCGAGCCCTCTCTAACTTCCATAGAGGCTTTGGATTTAGCTTTCAAGATGAAGGATTTTCTACCCTATGTACTCTGCTTTGTCGTCGAGACAACAAGATCCACAAAGACCTCTCCCCCTTCCACTCTATAAATGACAGGGTGAGGCCTCAAGTGGTAATGTGACAAAGAAGAGATCGAGCAATGTTTAGATAACCCTACAAAGGGGAACTCCCTTACTAGCAACATTCACTAAAGGGGCAACCTAGATCCTTCACAAACCTTAGACAAAATAACTAGAAAACCAACCCCTCCAAAACAAGGAAAGGCTCAAGACCATCTCCCTTGACCCCCCTAAGAAAAAAGTCGTGACAAGGACACCTAACAACATCCACATCCTTCTAAAAAAGAGGAGAAACATTCGAATCCTTACCTACCAGCGTAGATCCAAATCCTAGGCTCTATCAAGCACCGAGAGGGATCAAATCTCCCGAGGTGCAAACCTCTCCTCTAAAAGCTCCTTGAATACAATACCTGAGAAGAGGTTTGCACCTGGGGAGATTTGATCAATTGATAATTTTTTTTTTTTAAATTGATAAATTGAATACATAAATGTAAAAAACATATTACATTATTACTACTTTTACATTATTACATTATAAATTTATCTCCCTCATATTATTACTTTTTACTTTTTATTATTACATTTTATTAATGATCGACAATAATATGGACAAACATGGACAAACGTTACAAGATCTCCCTCATATTATTACTTTTTACTTTTTATTATTACATTTTATTAATGGCCGACAATAATATGGACAAACATGGACAAATGTTACAAGATCTCCCTCATATTATTACTTTTTACTTTTTATTAATGACCGACAATAATATGGACAAATGTTACAAGATCTCCCTCATATTATTACTTTGTACTTTTTATTATTATTTTATTAATTGCCTACAATAATATGGACAAACATGGACAAACGTTACAAGATCTCCCTCATACTGGGCTATAGAGTGACTCTCGGCACAATAAATTCATAAGCCTAGGAAATTCAATGAAAGCTCTTCGCTAGGCAACTTGTTGGCATCGGACCCTATCGAGGGTCACTTTTATACCCTTGCCCACTTTGGCAAATGGCACCATGCTTCTTTACCCAAACTTTCTTTCTCCACTGCCAACACGACCTCAACGCAATCCCTCCATAGATGTCCAACTTGATGACATTTCGCACACCATAGAGAAATTTTCCAATTTTCCAATAATCCAAGATCTGAGAGCGAAAATACCCACTATTAACAATTTCAACCTCCTCCCGAAGTCCATCCCTAAGATCGACTTCAACCAAGACACGGGCCACCCTTTTATCCATGGCAGTCTAAAAATCTTCTATTGCAATAAACCTCCCAATCCTGCTTCCGATTTCCTTTAAAATCACTTCGTTCCAAAATTCAAGGGGCAGGCCTGTTTAGAGAACCCACACATGCTGAATATGCATGGGTTCTCGCTGGGGATCAAACCCAGGTTTCCATCGAAAAAGCAGCAAGCTAGAGGGCCCTCACATCCATAGAGTACTTAAAATAAGCTCCATATCCGCCTCCCGTGGAAATTCGAAACCAATCCAATTAGCAGGTGGAAACGGGGAGCATAACCCAATAGCTTACTCCAACCAGCTTCGATCCAGTCGCGCAAAGAAGAGCCCTTAAAACATTTTACCCGAAAATCGCCCACAAGAGCAAGGGTCATCAAGCCTTCCACACGATCCAGTCCAATGTCCTTCCCAAGCACCAGCCTAACTCGTTCCCCACGCTTCCTCACAGTGCTTTTTCTTAAAAAACTTCTGGTTAGACTGAGAATTCAAGCCCTCGGCGCCTCCCCCCGAGGGAAACCCTGACACCGCTCGTGTCGACGGACCCCAGCCCAACCCTCCAGACACTGATACAGCTGCTCCTCACTTCTTCCGGAAGAGCATTGATGGGTCACGGACCTGATCCGTCTCCGTGACCACTTTTGACGCAAATACAGAGTTGAAAGCCCTTCTGCTGCCATCTGTCCAAAGCCAATATTACGTGGAGTAATAGCGGGCGTCTCAAGACAGCCCTGTAATGTTCGAGCCGCCCCACAAAAAGGAATTAGATCCTGCCGTACCAGCGTGCCTTGCATAAGTGCTTGCTAAGCTCATTTCCATTTAAGCCACCTGCCATAAGACCCTGGTCCATTGCACCCGCTAAACCGTCCAAAAAAAAAAACATTGAAACCCCGACACCTTTTTTTTCAGCAGATAAAAAGCTTACCAATGTTATTCATAAGGAATCAAAAGGTACATGATTAACAAGTCTATAGGAAGACTAATCAGAACTTGGCAGAAAGACATACCAACATATCTCAAAAAAACATCAAAATGCTGCATCAAGCCAACATAGGAGGTATACAAAAAACCTCAAAATAACATCTGCCCAAAAACCATCCTACAAAGTCTGGATGCAAACAGTTACTCAAAAAAATTCAGAGAGCCAAAATTCAGAACCTGGGAATTGAGAAATTCTTCCCAGATTAAGAAACCAAAATCACCACACAAAGCTTGCCTAGAGAGTTTGTCTGCCAGCTGATTATGTTGCCGATATATGTGCTCCAGAGATATGTCCCTGAATATATGGATAGCTGATATTATCCTGATACACCAGTGGACAAGTGATAGCACTTTTAGATTATAGTCATCTAGCGCCCATTTGATGGTAACCCTAGAGTCCCCATAGATCTTCAGATCATCGATGCCGAAGATGCTAGCCACTTTCAGAACACACCATAATGCAAGGAGCTCTGCTTTCATGTTTTTCCCATTTCCACAATTGAGCCGCAGAGTAAAGTAATGTGATTCATTTAGGAAAATAGCACCTCCAGCTGCACACAAACCATTTTGAGCAGCACCATCGAAAAAAAGAATTGGACGATTGAACTGAGGATCAAAGGTACCAATTCTTCTAACAATTAAAGGCTCCTGCTCACTGTAGATGGACTTATAGACACTGAGAATATGACCAGCCGAATTCTGAGCACAAGGCTTCAGATCTTCAAAAACAACCTTGTTTCTGGTAAACCAAATAAACCAGGAAATAATCACCGGCAACAGATAATGGGCTTTACATTCCCTATACCACTTAAGAAAGCATAGGTCGAAATTTTCAAAACCCCATACCTGAGAAATATTTAAAGCTGAGCAAATAATTCTCCAAATATCTCTGGTGAAATTACATGTCACAAGTAGATGGTTTAAAGTTTCTGCATCCGAGTTACACAAGGAGCACCAACTTGGGCCATGCCACCCAATTCTGACCAGATTGTCCCATGTCTTTAATTTCCCTTTAAGTGCAAACCAACCAAAACATTTGAACTTCAATGTCGTTTTCCAACGCCACAATCTTTTAAACCAAGATTGCTGAGGACAGAAATTTCTGAAACCCTAACACCTGCGGAAACCCTAAGTGCTAAACCCGAGCCATTCCCAAATTTATTTTAATTATATAATAAAAAATGAAAAGCTAATAAAATATTCATTTAACATAATTTCTTTTTATTATAAATGATAAAGAATTACTCGAGTTCAACTCTGTCTTCGATTTGAATCTATAATCTTCAAAATATTTTTTTAACTAAAAAATAGCCAATTGGCTCAAATTCTCCTCTGATAGAATACCGTGCTGCCCAGCATCAATTGTTTTGTCATTTCACTTGCTATTCCTACAAATGTGACAGCAAAGAGTAAGGTTACATCACATGAAGTAGAAGATTTTCATGCACACTATGGTCCTTCACCTGATTGCGATTATTACAAAACGAATAGCATAGGTAGTTGGGCATTGGCTGATGTAAATTCAGATCAATCTACCAGCATAAGAAGCTCATGCATACATTGGTTGTGCATGAAATTGATACAATTATGGTGTAGAAAAATTACAGAACATATATTATCATGTCTGTATAACTAATCTAGATTTCATTGATGCTTCCCTGAACGTCATCTGCAGAATTGGAAGGTTTGCTGTGTGTTTAGCAGGAGCTGGGCGTTAGAGTGTACATTTTGCAAGCATGTGAATCCACGGTTGATGTGAGGTTGCTTTGTAAAGTTGATGGAAGGTATGAGTGCTGCAATGTCAATGTAAGAAAATTGTCATGACTCAACTCCCTAACCTTACATCTGTGGTTTGCCTGGCTGCCTGTTTGAGACGGTGGGGCACAAAGACCCTCTGATTGAACGGACTGGCTTGATGCAGAGATGTATTCCTCTGCTCTGACACACAACTCTCCCATCAGTAGTTCTATATTTGCCTCATAGATTGGCAATTTCTGGGCACAGCTCAGACTAGTTGCAAAGCTTCTAAAATCTCTGATTGGCATACTTTGCCTCAGACACACTGTCAATTATAGGGATGAAGCTTTCAAAAGTTCTCGGAGCTGCTGATTAGAGAATTGTGTGTTAGGGCAGATGAAGGCTTGATCTCTGCATCGAGCTAAAAGTGTCTGAAAAGGTGTTTGTGCCCTGCTGCCTTAGGTAGCTCTGGCTGGATACTCCACAAATTTTGTGAAACCCTACAGAAAAATGTTTGGTGAATCCTAAAACACAAATTTCTATGTGGTAAGTATGGCAATGATTTTGCCTGTTTTAAAGATAAATACATTTCATAGGAATAGGAAGCAGTCATACAGCCCACAAGTCTCTAGCTTGAACAACGACATCTGACTGAAGGCCAATGTCTCCCCATTTGGCAGTTATAGAGGCTTGCGAACCACTTCTGTTCCACAGTATTACAGCGACTCTGTTGTTGCACAGTGGCCCAGCCCAAACCTGCAATCATTTATATGTCACAAATAGATAGGGAGAGAAACGATGTCAAAATTACAGTACATAATTTGACAATAGAAGGCCCCAGACAGAATGGTAGAGAAGACACGAGAGAGAGTTCACAAATTTTGACACTTCACATACACTCTATACAATCTTATTATACACGGTATTGTATGCATACAGTACAGCGGTAGAAAATTTATAAAATTCTTGGACTCAATTAATTTTTACAGAAACCAAATAATTTTTATACAGTGTACAAAAAAATCATACCTCAAGGTCTCCTGAATGGCTGACTTTCTTCCCTTGAACTCCTAATGGATCTGCACAAATCCAAATCCAAATCCAAAAGATGTGGGAGAAAACAACTAATCCAAAATAATCTTTGAAACTTATGCTGGAAAATCTTCATACACAGGATTTTTATAAATCTGACCTTGGTTGACATTAATCACTTCATTGTTGCCTAGAATCTCTAGAGTTTCTGGAGTTGCAGACCTTATATCACATCCAATCAGCATGGGTGCCTGTACGATAAAAGCTTGACATCGAC
The DNA here is from genome assembly GCA_027924585.1 of Larix kaempferi. NCBI lineage: Eukaryota > Viridiplantae > Streptophyta > Pinopsida > Pinales > Pinaceae > Larix > Larix kaempferi. The sequence continues at coordinate 4,767,305 of BSBM01000203.1, read as the reverse complement.
AGTAAAAGTTGTTGGAATTTGATTATACACACACATATATATATACTCTGTTTTCTTTGTTCTTTTTTACTCTTCTGTTTGTCAGATTTACTCTTGGCCCCTTTGTTACCTTCATTAAAGCCCATAAGCTGAAGTGTGACCGGTATTCCACAGTGCTCATATTGCCATTTCCAACCTCCAACATGTCAGGATCTGGTTCAGGCAATGACCAAATACAAAGTGCAACTTGTAAATAATTTATCATGGAAATATTAACAGCGGCATTATGACCATTTATATGATAATGATGAAGTTGTTAATCTACCATTCCATCCACCAGGCCCTGCATAAGCCGCCCATTGGTCATTCTGGTCGGCACGAGACATGATGCTGGGAGAAACAATTTACAGTCAGCATACCCTTGAAAGGGGAATGTTTCAATGTACACATGAATGTATATTGTTCAATTTCAGCCTTTTAGAAGGCAAAATACCCCGATCATGAATCTATGCACCTATGCAGTCTATTACCTTTCCCATGTGTCTACAATGTCTCCTGTAGTTCTCCAACTGTTTGCAATCTTGGGTGCCCATGTTGCAGGATTCTGATCACCCCTTCATAATCAAAACACGAGTTGCTTGTAACATATGACTCACAGACAAAACCCTGCTTCTTTTGATTAGAGTTTTAAACACAGGGATTATTGTTTACAAATGCATCTTACCATTCACACACAGAATAGAAAATAGGGCGGCCTGTCTTGCTAAGTGCATCACTCATTTTTTGGTACCTGTAGAGTTTTGATACAGGTTCAAGACAGAAGCCTAAGCCCATGTCTGAAAAGCTTGCTGATCAAATATAGCACAAATAGTATGTACCTGTCCTGAGGATTTATGCCACCATTATAGCAGTTATCATATTTCAAATAGTCTATACCCTAAACATCATACACAAAATAGCCAGCCAATTTTGATCAGTATTGCAATTGTGTGATTCAGCAAAATCTATCAAGAAGAAGAGAAAATGTATTGACAGCAGGCTACCCATGTAGCAAATGTTTGAGCATCTTGTTCCTCGTGTCCAAGGGAACCTGGCATGGTTTTACTGCATGTATTGGATCTGGCCAAGTATCCCAGAAAGAATTAGATTATTGGTGTAGTAAAAAATGGTTTTGATCGACCAGTTAGCATTCATGTACACTTACCCAGCATCAGAGTATAATCCAAGCTTGAGTCCCTTGGAGTGTACATAATCTGCCAATGCCTTCATGCCCGAAGGAAATGTAGAGGCTTTAGCAGCCATATTACCCTGACAGTAAGTAAGCTCTAATTCAGTTCATCAACATTCTGGTTTGGTCTCCAAGTAAAGAACTTATATAAGTCTAAAACAAGTGAAGAAACGTTATAGTTTTAATCTCTGCTTTTTTAATCTAATGCAATACCTGAGCATCTCGGTTTAGCTCACCCCAACAGTCATCTGATAGTCCATTAACACAACCATGAGTTTCACAATATAGAATTACCTACTGGATCTTTGGTGAGTATATACATTATGCTTTATGCAAATTACACTAGCACAAGAGGACCTGGATTAGTATCTGTTACCTATATTTACATATTCATATCCGATCTTGGATAATCCAGTGGAGACCATTGCATCAGCTGTATCATATAAATCCATAAGAAGGCACCTGATTTAAACTATATTCTGACAGGATTATTTCTATATTGAGGAGCCAAAAACTGTTCTAAAGCTGACTGTTTAGCAGCGAGATAAGCAAGATACCTGTTCCACGAATAATATTCTCATCTATGTTGCAGCCAAAATGATTCCAACTGTTCCATCTGAATACATAACACAGCCACATCTATATATGTGTGAGTTTCTCTGTATATTAAGATTATCTTTCATATCAAATCAATGCCAATAGCAGAGTACTGAGCGAAGGTCTTACCCCATCTGAGGCCTGTTGCCAACAAGCCCTTTAGACGATAAACGCCTATGAATTGAAGGAGCTGCATTGGCCTGATCCCACAAGCCAATTACCAAAAAACCCACAAACAAAACAGATACCATTCTAAAATCGTAAATGTAGTGATATGTAGTCCTGGACTAGCTTATATAGATATTATGGTCCGTGACAGCAACCTTTGAATATGAAGTTCTTCCTTTTTGTAGATATTATGGTCCGTGACGCCAACTTCACAATGTGAAAATCTTCCCTCTTTTTTTGGCTGCCATTAAGGTGGGTTAATCTAATAAAGCATACCAGATAGTTCCAACCCCGGCTATTGGGTACCGACAAGCAACGATCAGTAATAACTCATGATAATAATATGGGCGTCGGTATCGAAGTGGTATCCATTTTCCTTATAAAATGCTATTCAAACCCCACTCTTTTGTGTTATTAATTCAGTAAATTTCGATATAATTTCGGGCGCTGATCGTTCTAATTCGGAATCATGCTCAGACTTTCAAAGATTTTTTAATCAACCTAAAACAAATCGGTGTAATTTTTAAACGTTTTAAATTTTTTTCGGAGTTTCATACCAAGATGATGTTAGAATTGTGGAATTGTTGCAAATATATGTTGTTAAAATGGCATAATTTAAATGTCCAAATTTTTAAATTCACTGAATCCATTTTTACAATGAAACATTCACGATATTAACAAAAATTCATAACAGAATTGGAAAAAAAAATCCAGAACATAAAACCATTAGCAAACTCCACCTAAAACACAATTTGGAATAACATTTTGAATACCCTGCATCATCCGGTATGTGATACGTGTCAGGATAGATATATACCGTACTTTTCTTGGAATGTGCGCTTCCCTGTGAGAGATGAGATGCTTCATGACCTCCATCAATTCAATGTGAGCAAAATCTGTACAGATTCCTTCGCATGGCAAATTTCTTTTTAAATTGTTGGCAACATATAAAATTAGGGTTTTGACAATTTGGCTGTTTCCTAGCTGAACGCTTGAAACGTTTTTAATTCAGGGAAATGTAGTTGTAAAGCTGCCAACCACTGCCATGTATTCTTAATTCAGAGAAATTCTCTTCACGTGATGCATCAATGTTCAGTGTATCGTAATTGAAACATTGAACTATCTTCACGTGATCCATTCAATGTTATCCTCAATTTTCCTGTAATCAGCGACAACATGATTACAACGATGTATTACATTTAAGGGGAGGTTATATGATTTATTTTGTTTATGTGTGAACACTAGTATTTCTATATTTGTTTCCTAATATGAAAGGGTTTTTATTTGCTTAGTGTAATGTAAAGTTCGTGTTTATTTTTTAGTAATTTATTGTTAGATCTAGTTGGATATGAATTTTTTTCTTTAACTAGTTTAGCTTTTAAGTTAGTGAGTGAATGAGATATTCTCTTGAAATATTGTTAGTGTGACAAGATAGTATATTTTATATATTGAGACAAATTATATGGCCTTAGCCTTGAGACGCTTCGAGCATCTTCATCACACGACACTTTGGTGGTAATTGACCAACATGGACAAACATGACATAAGCTTGATGGTTGGATAAGTCAGTTTCAGGGTGCCTCAACCCGTCAGCAAGGCACACCACAAACATGTTAGGCTCCCTTGCATGAAGGTTGGGCACACCACATACATTGGTGGCTTGCATTAGATGGATAGATGAAGAGAAGCTTGGACAGATTTTGGTGAAGCAAAGAAGGTTGTCATAGACAACCTTGTTTATAGGCATGCACTATGCATGGCAGACAAAATGGCAAGAAGAACTAACTGGCTTATATATGTCTTGGGAAGACTCGATTGCATGCACATTGTTCATGCGAACTAAGTGGACACACTTGGTTGGATGCACTAGTGGCTAGGAGCACTTAGACACACATCACACAAAGGGATGATAGCTTTGTGCATTTGTTGGGCACACGTTCTAGGTGCACATGGGCACTTGAGACAATTGGACAAACTTGGAGGCACCTTGTTGAAAGCACTTCTAGAGCAAACTTGGGCACAACTTGCCAGATGCACTTCCGGCACACTTGCAACAAGTACCTTTGGGCACATTTACAGGGTGCATTTAGGTGCACCTACCAAGTACACTTATGACGTGCACACCTTCCATGCACATTTGCAATGAGAAAATTGTTGAGCAAACTTGCAACATATGCGTATGAGATGGACACACTTGAGCACATGGACATTGGATGTTCTTGCAATAACATGGCATAACAAGCATGATGCCATTGGAGATGGACATTAGAGGAGAAGTCATGTGAGCAAAGTTGAGTTGGATGCAAGAACTTGGATAGGAGCAAGGGGCTTACAAGAGTTTGGTAAGATTCATATATAGGAGGACACCTCATTTTGCTAAGGCATTCATTGATCCATTCAAGTTCAAAGTGAGCTCTCAGATTGTGATAACTTTGAGGTTGGCGTGGTGGGGCAAATTTTGATTGGTTGTGTGAAAAGTGAAGAGGTGAACAAGACTTGTAGGATGCAAGCCTGTGGTAGCTTCAAGGGTTGGTTATGTACAATACTATTTTTCAATGGAAAGAGGCTATTTTTCCTTAGATTCATTGTACTTTTATAAAAGAGTGGCAGGTAGGAGGTCACCCTCACATGTTGTATATATTGTAAACATTTTGCTCATGAATAAAGTTCAAGGCACCCGCCTTATTAGGTGTTGCCAATACATGTGGATGTATATTGTGGCTTGCTTATTGGGATGAATATTGTTCTATTTCCTGCAATTCTTCATGTTGGTTAATTGTTGACATTGGCTAAGTGAAGTATGGGTTAAGTGTTGAATCTTGTTAATTATAAGTATTGTTAAGATGTTCTGAAGGATTTAGGTGGACAAATGCATGATTACTAAATGAAATTGATTGAGAAAGACTCAGTTTCACTTGATGGTTGGTAATCTAAGGTGAATTTATGGGTAGACCTTAGTCAAAGAGGAGTAGTTTGGTTGCAGTAGGTTTAGGTTGGTCAAGGGAAGGTAGTGCCACATGACCTTAGGTGTTGATGCAAAGTTGGGAAAACCCTAGGTTTAAAGAAAAAAAGTTTAGGTGGATTATAGGTCCATGACAAGACGTATTAGCACATAAATTAGGGTTGTTGCAATGCTCTTCATCATTGTCACTCATGATATAGGTGGTATCGGGGCAACTCTTCACCACTTTTGATGGAATGTTGGCGGAAGGAAACTTAGACACATCTTTCCAAGGCCTAAGCGAACATAAGGTAGGGAGAAATCCTTAAGGTGAGTTGGGAGGTAGTTGTGAAGGGTGACATGAAAGTTCTGATCATAGCCTTTGTGCATGGGTGCAACAGGAACTCATAGTAGTTCGTCTACAAAACACTTGGGAAATCATGCACTCTTCATTGTGACTTGGAAGGAAGCAAAAGGATTAATTTACAAGTTATGTAGGTGGACAAGAGCATGTTGAAGGAAGCAAGTGAAGCAAGCCTTGAGGATTGGGCATAATTTTCAAAGGTGCTAAGAAGGATTGAACAAATTCTGGTTTACGATATGGATGGCATAGAGGAAGAGTCATAGAATACCAAGATGGAAGTTATAGCCATAGAATCAGAATGTTGGGATTAGGAGATCCTCAAGATGTACTAGGAACATGTGATGAAACCATATAAAACTAGTGTGCAAACTAAAGACTGGACTGAGAATTTGTAGAGTTTGACACAGCAAATGGAAACTTGGGCACTACGGTTGATCCTTTGCAAGGAAGGAAACCAACATCGTAGCATGGAAACACACATAATTTCCTAAGTCCAAAGGTAAGGATGTTGATTGTTTTCTTTGTGACCAAGATCATTTTTCCATTGTTTGACCTTTGAAGGAAGAGTTGACTCCAAGTGCAAAAAACATTAGTTATAAAGCCATAAGTCTTGGGAGTACTCTAGGAGTATATTTAAAAGGAAACATTCGAGGTTCTCAGTGCCTTAACAATAGGTTTGGGAAATTTCATGGTAGTGGATCAAGAACAACAATTTGCAATGGTGAATCCTATAGTGGATTATGGGAAAAGTACTATCACAGCAGTGATATAGGTTGCCTTGGTAGTTAGCTTCCATCCTCCCTTCACTATTAAAATCTAAAAATGGCTTGTTTCCTAGGAGTAGGTAGTGGAGCCTACGCCACTAGTACAAGTGACTAGTTTTGTGAAGGGTTGGACAAGGAAGAGTCATTTTGTCACGATGATGAAATTTGTGATGGCAGTAGACCATTCTCTTCTACACATTGATGCCAGTTCAAGTTGTTCATTGTGATAGGAGATGAAGCCAATATCTAGATCTCCAATATTCTTCTTATAGAGCTTTCAACTAGGCACACATGATGCCTGTATGCGTCGGTCATATGGGGGTTAGATGGGGGCCTCTAGGCCCCCACTCTCTATGGATTCAAGGCTAAAGCCTCTAAAGTGAAAAATTCCTAGACCTTTATAGTGAATTTTGTATAAAAGGGGAGTGACCTCCTGGAATTGTAACACAGGAGAGATAGAAGAAAGCATTGTAATTTTTTTTCGAGTAATAATAAAAGATCCAAGATTCCATTTCCCCATGGCTTTACATGCGTACAACATGATTTCAACATAAATATCATGTTTTATTGTTATTGTTGTTTTCTTTTGTTTTTATATTATTCTAACATTTGGTATCAAAGCCTGAAAAAACCACAAACATAGGGTTCTCTATGAGTGGGAGTTTGTGAAGCACTTGCAACAATTAATTAATAAGAATATGCGAAATAGCAGAAATGAAAGAACTCAGAATCACTTTTATATTGATCACAGGCCACTTCGAGGGAGCAACCTCCTATGAGCAAGCTCAATACAAATAACTTCACGGTCCTTCATAGGTCTCAACACATACTTATATACTAAGTCTAGGCGCCAATATTATGGGTCAAAACCATGGGCCACTACAAACTATGGATCAACAATACTACGGGCGACTTACAAAGCATATGCGCCAACAACAATAACACAAACTATTGATCAACAAATACTACGGGACAACTTACAAAGCATATGCGTCCAACAACAATATACTAACAAAGTAAAGACATGGGTTCCTAACATCCCCTCCCCCTTAAAAAAAAGCTTTGTCCTCAAAGCTTTAGATGTGGAAATTGTTGTTGAATCTGAAGGAGTGGTTCCCATGGAGCATCCTCTGGTTGCATGCCATGCCACTGAATTAAGACCTCTGTGATAGAGCGAGAGCGAAGCTGATGAGTGCGCCGATTGAGGATGGCCTCCGGCTCCAAAAGGATGGATCCTTCATTATCCAGTTCGGGTAAAATCATTTGTCCACTGATGTTGGTGCTAAGAACTTTCTTCAGACAAGAGACATGAAAGACTGGATGAATGCGGGAAGAGGAGGAAGTTCCAATTTATAAGCAACGGACCCAATCTTCTGAAGAATCCGATATGGCCCATAGAACTTTAGAGCGAGCTTATGACGCCCTTTGAGTTTCAGGGAGGATTGCTTGTACGGCTGGAGACGAAGAAAAACCATATCACCTACTTGAAAAGTGCACTCAGAACGGTGTTGATCAGCTTGTTGCTTCATGCGATTTCTTGCCATGTGAAGATTGTCCCGCAAAATGCGAAGAATCTGATCGCGGTTTCGAAGGACCGTGTCAACTTCCTGAACTGGTGAACTGTTGGGGGTGTATGGAAGAAGAACTGGAGGTTCCTGACCATAGACTACTTCATATGGGGTCATTTTAGAGGCAATGTGGTAAGAGGTATTGTACCACCATTCAGCGAAAGGGAGCCACTTTGCCCACTGATGTTGTTGTTCAGAGGTGAAGCAACGAAGATAAGTTTCCAAGCATTTATTAATAATTTCAATCTGACCATCTGTTTGTGGGTGATACTTTGAACTCATCTTCAGTTTGGTGCCAGTGTGGCCAAATAGTTCTATCCAAAAATGACTGGTGAAAGTCGCATCACGATCCGAGACAATGGAAGAAGGGATGCCATGAAGACGAAAGATCTGGTCCAGAAAAATTTGAGTGACTGAGGAGGCTGTATAGGGATGGCTGAGAGCACAAAAATGACTATATTTGGAGAGGCGATCAACCACAATGAGAATCACTATCTTCCCGCTAGATTTAGGGAGCCCTTCAATGAAATCCATATAAATATCTGTCCAAATCCGTGTAGGTATGGGCAAGGGTTCGAGCAATCCTGGAAGGAGTGTTGTTTCACCCTTATTGCGTTGGCAGGTATCACATTCGGCCACCATCTGTTGAATTGTCCTTTTCATGCCCTGCCAAAAGAAGTTACGCCGTGCCCGTTCATACGTTTTGAGGAACCCAGAGTGCCCTGCCAATGGAGAAGCATGGAGTTCATAGAAGACAGCCTGTTGAATATCTGTGCTCTGGAGAAGCACCAGACGACCCTTGTATCTCAGAGAAGCACCATCCCAAGAGTAATGTGGTACAACAGAAGGGTTGTTGGTCAAGCGTTGGATGATTTGAGATAAGGAAGAGTCATTGACATAACCCTGTTGAACAGATTGCAACCAATATGGAACAGGCATAGAAATAGCTGAAAGAGAACCTTGGGCATCAAATGTGCGAGAAAGAGCATCTGCCACAATATTGTCTTTACCCTTCTTGTAAGTGATCTCATAGTCATAACCGATGAGTTTGCTAACCCATTTATGTTGTGTTGGGGAGGAGACACGCTGTTCCAAGAAATATTTCAGACTCTGGTGATCAATCTTGATGCATAAATGATTCCCTAATAGGTATGGTCACCACTTCTGTACTGCATGCAAAATAGCCATCATTTCCTTCTCATAGGTAGAGGCAGCTAAATTATTACCTGAAAGGGCTTTGCTGGTGAACGCAATGGGGTGTTCATCTTGAAGGAGAACAGCACCAAGTCCATTGCCGCAAGCATCACTCTCAATAGTGAAGGGCTTGGAAAAATCGGGCATAGCTAGAACAAGTGTAGTACACATAGCTTGTTTTAGTTTGTCAAATGCACACTGAGCAGCATGTGTCCATGTAAAAGCATCCTTTTTCAATAGAGCAGTTAATGGGGCTGCAATCTTCCCATAATCCTTGACAAACTTGCGGTAGTAGCCAGTCAACCCCAAAAAACCACGAAGGCTCTTGAGTGTCTGAGGATGCGGCCAATTGTTCATGGCATCGATTTTGGCAGGATCCACGTGAACCCCTTGTGCTGAGATAATATGCCCGAGATACTCAACTTCCTTCTGTCCAAAAACACATTTAGATTGCTTGGCGTGGAGATGATGGTCAGAGAAAAGTTGCATGACAAGATCCAGATGCTGGATATGTTCATCCCATGTTTTACTGTAGATGGGGATATCATCAAAGAATACCAGAATGAATTTCCGCAAGTAGGGTCGAAATATTTTATTCATTAAGGCCTGGAATGTGGAAGGAGCATTAGTGAGGCCAAAGGGCATGACCAAAAACTCATAATGGCCATCATGTGTGCGGAAAGCTATTTTAGGGATATCATCCTCATGAACCCAAATTTGATGATACCCAGAACGAAGATCCAACTTGGAGAAAAAGTGAGCTCCATGAAGCTCATCAAGAAGCTCATCAACAACAGGAATTGGAAACTTATCCTTGATGGTGAGATGATTAAGTGCTCGGAAGTCAATGCAGAGGCACCATGACCCATCTTTTTTGCGGACAAGAATAACTGGAGAAGAAAAGGAACTAGTGCTTGGGCGAATAATACCTTGCTTCAATAAGTCCCGAACGAGCATTTCAATCTCCGTTTTTTGGTGAAATGGGTAGCGATAGGGCCTGATGTTGAGAGGAACATTGCTAGGAAGGAGCTGAATACGATGGTCTTCTGGCCTAGAAGGTGGCAATCCCACTGGTTCAGCAAAGACACCTGTATATCGATCCAGAATTTGTTGTAGATCCAAAGGAGTAGTGGAGATCGCTGATGGTTGCATCTGAATGGAATGGATCTGAGCGATGACACCATGTGAATTCTTCTTAAGGAGTTTTTCTATGCAATGTGAACTGATGATGCTGAGAGAACTTGGTTGTAATCCTGTCAATGTGTGTTTTTGTCCATTGAGGGAAAACTGCATCCAAAGTTCGGCAAAACCCCATAAGATAGGGCCAAGTGTGCATAGCCATTGAGCGCCCAAAACCACATCACATCCGCCTAAGGTCAAGGCAAACATGTCAGAGTGCAAGGTATAATCTCCCATAGAGATACGCACATTTCGACACTTCCCTTTGCAAGGTAAGGTGCCCCCGTTGGCAACCATGACTTCAAAGTTGGAGCAAGGATGGATAAAACAATCAGCTTGTTTGGCGATCCGAGGGTCAATGAAATTATGAGTGCTGCCAGAATCAATGAGTATTGTAAGAGGAAGCTTCTTGAAGTAACCCCTGACCTGCATTGTTTGGGGGGTGGTGATTCTAGCTAAAGCATGGAGAGATATCTCTGGCTGGTCATCCTGAGATGGAGGGTCAATAGGCGGTTCCTAAATGTCGACTGGAGCATCCATTGTTTCTGGATCTTCGTCACCAATTTCAGTGGCAGGTGGAGAATCCACATCCAAGAGATAGAGATTTTGCTGAACACATCTATGTCCCCAAGTGAATTTCTCATCACAATTATAGCAAAGCCCTTTTTCTCTGCGTGCTTGCATCTCTGTTTCAGAAAAACGCTTGATAGGAGTTGGTCGAGGAGCCTGCGGTATAGGTGGTCGTTGAGAACCCATATTTCGGAAGGGAACAAAAGTGGGCTTGGAGCGTTGTTGGGATGCAATCTTGTCTTCTGCCAACTTAGCCAACCCTAGGGCTTCCATCATTGTGTTTGGACAGAACATTTTGACCTCAGAGTGGATGGCATCCTTTAGACCACTGATAAAACAACTCCGGTAAAAGTCATCAGACAATCCTTCCATTTGGTTGGCTAGTTTCTCAAATTCGGTTTGATACTCTCTCACAGTGCCAATTTGGCGAAGTTTAGTGAGGGCTCCTATGAAGTCATCAAAAGTACTAGGACCAAATCGTTGCAAAAGGAGTTGGAAAAAGTCTAGCCATTTTGGCTCTGCATGAGCCTTGATGTACCAACGGTACCATTGAAGAGCTTCTTGTTCCAAATGAAAGGATACAAGCGGAACTTTGTTGACATCAAAAGTAGTATGCAGATTGAAATACTGTTCTGCACTATAGATCCATCCAGTTGGATCAGTACCATTGAAGCGAGGAAAATCAAGCTTCAGACCACGGAAATTGCTGGAAGAAGAGAACCCATTATCTAATGAAGACTCGGACTGCCGTTTGTTGTTCATAGCTGAATGTTCAAGATGGAGGCCGAGAAATTTTTCATCCAGATCCTGGAGTTTGGCTTGGATGGCTGCAAGTGCGTCTTCCATGGTTTTTGCTCCCACACGGGTGACAACCATAACTAGGATTTTTTTTTTTTTTATTGGTTGACTGGGTAGGAAAAAAAAAACAAAAACTGCTTCAGTAAAGGAAAATCTGGACTTGGGAAAAAATCTGAAGGGTAATTGGGGTTTGACTAGGTTTTGGACACTGTCGAATAGACAGGGAAGCAAAAATGAGGATTTCAGAAGCGGGGTGAAAGAATGGGAAAATTTGGAAGAGGGGGACAAAGAAGCAGAATTCAGAAAGGAACTCTGTGGTAAAATTTGAAGGTGATTGGGTGAAATCTGAGGAAGTTATGGCAAACCCTTAAAATAGACAAATGTGGGATTTCAGGCTTTGGGAAGGGGAATTGGGGATAGGGTCCTCAAGAATGAAATATGCAAAATGGGATGACAGGGGTTCCCCAAAAATTTCAAGGGAAACAGAGTGAAAACAAGGGAGATATGGAGAAAAAAATGAATTTATTTATTTATTTTTTTTCCAGACTGGAGCAGCTACGGATCGGAAGGGATCTAGAACAGATAAATCTGCAACGGCTGGATCTAAAACAATGCAGCAGTGATCGACAATAGTTCAACTAAAAATAGATATGGACCCCAGGTATGTGCGGCTTCCTAACAGTTCAGGGGTTTCACTTGGCCACCAATGCTGTCTGACGGCTTGCGTATTGGGGCAGTACCCCTCACTCCACGGCTCAGGGAAAACTGATAACCGCCTTGCCACAAACGACAGCTCTTGGTTTACCTCACGGGTGGGAACTAGTCAATCAGGTAGGGGTCGTTGCCCTTTTCGCTGGCAGGTCCTCTCAATGGGCCAGCTACTTCGGGGTTCCTGTGGTACTCCTCACAATGAGTTTTAGGGCTTATTCCCAAGTACTTCCCATAGTTAAGCGGATAGGGATTATTCCCAAATCTGAACCTGCAACAGATGCGAAAAAAAATTTGGCAGAAATTTCACCCAGCGAGCCCAAGAAAGTGCTCTGATACCAGATGTGAAGCACCTGCAACAATTAATTAATAAGAATATGCGAAATAGCAGAAATGACAGAACTCAGAATCACTTTTATATTGATCATAGGCCACTTCGAGGGGGCAACCTCCTATGAGCAAGCTCAATACAAATAACTTCACGGTCCTTCATAGGTCTCAACACACACTTATATACTAAGTCTAGGCGCCAATACTATGGGTCAAAACCATGGGCCACTACAAACTATGGATCAACAATACTACGGGTGAGTTACAAAGCATATGCGCCAACAACAATAACACAAACTATTGATCAACAAATACTACGGGACGACTTACAAAGCATATGTGTCCAACAACAATATACTAACAAAGTAAAGACATGGGTTCCTAACAGAGTTGCAACAATGACATGATGTTTAACCAAGTTCAACATTGAAAAGTTTGAGGGAAAAAAATTCTCCCTATGGAAGATGAAGGTAGAGGATTGGTTGTTTCATAATGACCAAGCCCTAGCCTTGAAAGGAGTTGCAAAAAAATCGAGCGACATGACAAATGAGGACTGGATAAAGTTGGATTGAAATGAAGTTTCTAGAATTCATATTTTCGTAGTAGGATCTGTCTTTTTTAATGTTGCTAAAGAAAATACCATAGAAATCCTTAGGGAGAAACTTGGGAAGCTGTATGAGACTAAATTGACAAAAAAAAGGTTTTCCTGAAAAAACAATTTTATCATTTGAGTAAGAAGGAAGGTTCAACAATGACAAATCATCCAAACAAGTTTCATACCCTAATCAACAAACTTCTCTCCATTGGTGTAAAGGTGGAGGATGAGTGCACAACAATCATTTTACTCTATTCCCTCCCCGATACTTGGGATCATATGGTGGTGATCACACTTAGTGAAAAACATGGGATAAATGTATGAACTAGTGTGAATCCACATCATTCTACCTCGATTTCAATGAGTTTTTTACTTACAAGTAGTAACCAATCTTGTTGCATGGAATCAATTTTTTCATTTATTGCTTCTTATGAGGAAGACACCCCATGAATTATTAACACCGGTACAGTGTTGGGATTCTTGCCTCAATATTTTTGTACCAATCATCCAAACAAATTAAAAAACAAAAAACTCAATGACCATATTAGAAAATAGTGAAGCTTCATGATATCCTTCTGTGGAAGCCCTCATGGTAACAAAACCCATTTCTAAGGAGCTCTGCAAGAATACAACCTTTAACGTAGTACAATGATGCTTTATAATGATATTTTCACCAACATTGGAAGCACTATTTAGTATAAATACAAAAACTTATGAGCAATTTAATATATGAATTGTTGCATGAAGCTTGTTTAAGCTTGTATAAACAACATTGCGCCAGTCAAGTAGTTCAAGCTAGATATTTAGGTTAATTTGTATCCTTCTTCAAGTATTTCCTTGTAATCAGATCTTCAATTCTCTTTTTGTTTACCTTGAAATCAAGTTGCTCAACATAAGTTTGTTATATTAGTCAACTAGTAGAAAACAACTGAAGCTTAAAAAATTGAACAATATTCTGGAAGATGCAAGCAAAATAGTGTAGAAATGTCAAGTTCTAGTATACAATTTGATATCTCGATATATGTTGAGTAAGAAGATCAAGCCTAGTGTATCTCTTCCTTCTCTGCAATTTGTAGTGCCATATAGTGTAATGCATTGTGCATAGAGAAGGTCACCATTTGTCCATCAATGGATTTACTATTAGATTTGATCACACATTGATCCATTAAAATATTGGCATGAACCATTCCAACTTTGAATGGATCGTTACCTTCTTCCATAAAAAGGAGACCCTCTCCTATCCACAAGTTTATCACATCCTCCACATACATATCCTAGTCCTCTTTGAAAGCTACCATGTAGAGAAATAAGAGCTGCAAAGCAAAAATTTGTGAGGTGCATAGAACATCGTAGATCAATCTCAACTACTTATAGAGTTTCTTTTCTACTTGAGGGTCGAGTTTATCTGCTTTTTTCAGTTTTTGTAATGCCAATCGCCACTCAGACAAGGCAATGATACCCACCATGGCTGCTCCTATTACTTTGAGAGCAAGCCACATCCCATCGCACTCTTCACAACCATATCAGGCAATCTTTTCGGTTCCCATAGGTGGAGTGAGTTGATTATCAACAAACACATGAAAGCAAAATAGCTTCTAGCTCTCCTCTAAAGAGAGAGAAACCATGCTACTATGGGTGCTCACTCTCATCTTTGACATGAATCTTTGATCTCTTATCGAACAACGAAAACACCATGCCATGCCAAAAAATGCCTATTCTGGATGAGGTCGAGACTGCTATTTCCTTGTTATCCATTAGCAGATTACTTTTCAAGTTTATGAATATCTCATCTTGTCCAATTATGCACAACTCTTGAATTGGATGCTACCTATAATTTGCAAGGCTTTGCTAGCTTGTTGAAGGAATTGAAGATTGGTTCTAAGCAACCTGCTAGCTCTACAACATATTATTCACTTTAGAATGGAGTTGATAAGTGAATCCTATCAAACTTCCAGATGACCTTGCAGGATGTCAATACACTTCGTCAACTTTCCAAGCATTGCCAAATCTGGAAGTAGTCTACCATCGTTGGAGAGATTGACGTTGGCAGTAGGCGGAGGGACCACGACATGAAGGATGATAAACAAAAATGATGGATGTTAGACGAGTCCATGCGGGGATAGTAAATTTGGATCGCAGGGTCACCAAAGTGACGAACCTCCAATCACTAGAGGTTGGAATCGTGGCTTAGATAGACTACTCCAATTGAAATAACTAGACTTGATTTCAGTGTTGTTTGTTTTCAAATTGTGTATTTTTAGGAATACACATTGGGAGAAGTGGTTTTAGTGTATTTTTTTATCTAATTATGTTGAAGTTGTTTTTTCTACACATAAAAGCTTATTTATTATTGTTTTGTAGTTTTTTTAGTAAACCCTTGATACAATTCACGAATGGTCCAAGTTTGAACATATTTTTGGGAAAACCATCTTAATTCATGCTCATCATGTAGAAGCATCTCTCTTGATCCATGGAATTTCTCAAAGTTGTAGACATCGATAAATTCAAGTTTTAGATTTCAACCTAGTGATTGTGGAATTACTAAGCAATCAATCATGGCTATCTTTTCAAGAAGTTCTTTTATACTGTCTTTACTTTTTATTGTGATAGTCTAAATGTTTTAGAAATTGGATATTCTCTAATAGTTCAAAATAATGCATGGAATGAGAAATTCACTTTTGTTTTCTTAAACTTCAACCATAATAATTTTGGTTTGATGGAATTGCATTAATTAATTGTTAACATAGCAAAAACAAGTTGGAGTTATCTTTCTTCCTTTCTATTTCACTTGAGATGCATTATGTGCAAATTATAAAATGTTTTTATTTTATTTTATTTGTGAACAAATAACACTTGGAGTAGGACAAGCACTTGCATATCTGTGCACTTGATCATATATAAGTTCCAAACAAAAAGCTTTGTTTGTTCACAACAACAAGGGCACCAAACCCTCCAAGAATAAGCCCAAAGGACTGACACCACCAAATACTGCCAAGTATCCAATTGGAACTCCTCCTCCTCCATGGTCCTACAAGGGAACCAAGACAAAGGAGAAGAAGTCCCCAAGGAGTTGTTCTTTGTGCAACAAATATTGGCATCTTGATACACATTGTTGGATGAAGATACAAGCATATCGATTCTTCCTCCTCCTTTTCCTCGTGCTCTTTCTGCAATGGCATGTCAACTTAACATTGAATGAATTTTAGACTCAAGTGGCTATCATATTATGGCTAATAATAAGAATTTATATTCTAGTAAGGTTGATTAGACAACTTGATAGATTTTTGTCAATGATAGTTCCCCTTTAGAAGTTGTACTTGAGAAGGAACAATAGATATTTTTGAAGGGAAAATAACGTTGTCTTGTATGTTCCTACTCTCTTTAGCAATTTGCTTTCAATTTTTCAAATTACTCATTCACGAGATGGAAAAATCATCTAGTTTTCACGTCACAATGTTGTAATTACAGATCTAAAGGATTATACTCATGTAATAGCTTTAGGACATGTTGATGAATCTTCAAGGCCAAAACAAATTGACAACTTTGAACCCTCATTGCCTACCACCATCTTCATTGCTCATGTAGATTTCTTGAGAAAACTTTGCAATGATATATTTGTCCATCTAAACTGTTGCTACATGTAGGATCTCTCATGCAATAATGGTGTGTATCATGGTTTTGTCTTGGGTAAGCATCACAAACATCCATTTCCATCTGGTCAATCATGGTGAGGAAAAGCACCATTAAAATTGATTCACAATAACATAAGTGGGCCATTCCCCACTCTATCTTTTTGAGGTGCATGGTACATTCTCACTTTCAAAGATGATCACAGTCACAACACATGAGCTTACTTCATTAAACTCAAAATTGAAGTTTTCAATCTTTTTGTTGCTTTCAAATTGGTTGAAAATAAATCAATACATCTAATCATGATAATTCACATTGATAATGCTAGAGAATATATAAATAAACACTTCATTGAATTTTTCTAAACACATGGTAGTCAAATGCAACATGCTGTACCCTACACTCCACAACAAAATGATGTAGTTAAATGTAAAAATTGAACACTTAAAGAAACGATTAACAATATGGTTCTTAAAAAAATTAGCTCCATAGTTTTGGGTTGAAGAAATAAATTGTGCTAATTATATTTTGAACTCTACTCCTACTAAGGTAGTAATTAATGTAACTCTAGAAGAATTTTAGTCTATGATCAAGCTGATGTCTAGTTCATTTCAAAGTATTTGGTTGTAAAACATAGGGTCATATTCCAGATTAAAAACATAAACTAATGCAACCTAAAAATGAATAATGTATATTTTTTGGCTATTTTGAAGATGTTAAAGTCTATAGACTATTTTCACCTCACACTTCAAAGGATGTCTTTCAAAAATATGTTCGATTCGATGAAAATTCCTTGGCATGTATGCTTACATTTTTTTGTCCACTATTGTTCTCTTCTTATTCTACTTCTAAGGGACTTGTTTCCTTTTTGGACGATGATCCTTATTCTTCAGATGATGTTCATGATAGGACACCTCCAACTCCTCCTTATCCTCCAATTCAGAATGATGATCCTACACCTCTAGTTGCTTCACTTCTGAAATGGATCTAAAAAACAACGGAAATTGTGGGTACTTTAGTGGGTGATTTAACTAATCCTCTCAAGGCTCACTTTCAGTTATGCGTAGTTGATTTGAATCGTATGGCTAAGTTATGAATGAAGAAATGCACTCCTTTTTTTAAAAATGATAGTTGGTATCTTGTTCCTCTTTTTCAAGGACATAATATTGTTCATTGCAAGTGGGTCTATAAAACCAATTTTTTAGCAGATGGAAGCATGGACAAATTTAAATCCCACCTTGTTGTAAAAGGCTTCTATCAGGTTGAATGTATTGACTACTCAAATAAAATTTCCCTTGTTGGAAATATGGATTTAATTTGGTTTTCTCTTTCACTTGCTTCTTCTCAAAGTTGGGAAGTACATCAAATTGATGCCAAATGCATTTTTATACATGCTGACTTGAATGAAGAAATATACATGGAATACAATCTAGGTTTTTCCCAGGATGGCTCCTTGCTTTTTTTAGCACCTAGTTTTAGCACCTAGTTTTTCAGCATAAGGACTCAGGTGAAAAGGATGGATATCTTGAAATATTCCCTGTAGAAAGCTTAAATTTGCCTTATTTTTCATGGCTAGGTGCTAAAAGTATGAGAAAATTGACTTGGGGGTGTTAGATATAAATAGGCCTAAAGAAATCCCTAAAGGAAATGCAAAAAACACGGCGAAAAGGAGGTAAAAGACTATAGGCCGAGGGAAAAAATCAAAATTGTTAAACACCGCGCCAATTCCACCGTTGATTATGTGCGCGAGGAGATCAACGGTTATCGTTGATTGTCGCATGGCCAAAATGCGCGGGGAAATAGGGGCGCGGGTGGTTGTGATGGGGGAATGACAGAGGCTACGTGTCGCAGGCAGGAGGTATCCCAAATGGAAAGGGCGGTATGCAAAAACAGTTTGCAGGGGTGCGATGCCGCCAAGGAAGAGAGTTAAGTTGTTGGCCACGTGGATGGCCAAGGTGAGACGAAGAATATCCTACGGTTAAAGGTTGGAGTTCGGAAAGGTGTAAGTGCAATGTGACAAAAGAACGGTTCAGAGTGTCCTGCGATAGATCTAACGGTCCACGATGACCATTGCATAAGGAAGATGCATGATGGTTAGAGGAGGTAGTGGTCGCGATAAAAGAAGCCACTGTATAAGTGTCGATGCCAAGTTAGGTCATAGGGAGGAAAAGCGGTAAGCAAAACCATTTTTAAGCCATGAAACACCACTTGGTTGGTATATAGTGCTAATAAATGGACAGTGGAGATCAAATCCCAAGGAAGATCCGATGGTGGACATGGAGGGGATATCAAATTAGTAAAGTGAGAGCAGATCTAACGGCCCAAATCCTTGCATAAGAGATCGACGGATAGCAAAGAGAGACAACTAGCTAAGAAGAACGAAAGATAAGGGAATGAGGTTATATATATAAAAGCGCACATGAAAGTTGACATTTGTGTCTTGAAGCTGTCGGGGTCAGACGCCTCTGAGCGTGTGGAAGACGAGGAAGATGACAGGAGGGGTCGTGCTTAGATCTTTTCAGTAACAGGTAAGGTCTAATAATGTCGCTAGTAGCAAATCTAAGTCTTTTCACAGTGAGAGATTGGATAAAGAACCAGTTTCTAGAAGGGTTAGGGTTAAATCGCTTTGGAAGGTAGGGTTTTGATGCATTTTTTACAGAGGTTCAGTTGTCTACCTACAAATAAGAGAAGGTTGAAGGTTTTTTGGAAAAGGGTTTGGGCGTGCATAGAATGTTGTAGTCGTTTTCTACCCCATTGCATCTACCAGATGGTTCCCTCCCACGGACCCATGTCATGTGAAGCAAATCAGTATGAATTCCCAGGAGTTAGGGTTGTTTGCACAGAAATTCCCTCAACTGCCGGCAGTTTTTCGGAACCCCTGCGTCCTAAATACCCTAATCCGAGAGTTTTTCCTGAAAAATACGTTATCGCTGCATATGGATATTTTTCCCCTGGGAACCCCCAAAAATTTGTTTAGCCACCTGTCTTAACCTCAACTTAGAAGTCAAATCTAGTGTCAGAAGTGATTAGCCTGCACATAGAAGTAAGGGAGGTTATGTACAACTAGTTTCTTTAAGCATGCCCTCGATTTGTCAGAGGTGCAAACCAACAAAGCTAGGGTATGACCCACGCCATTCGGTGGTCGGGAGGGAAATGAGGTGAATATTTATGGTGTAGATAAGACTAGGTGGATAGACGGCTTAAAGGCATCTCTACTGCCACCAAAATGATTGCAAATACGATGGATTCCACCTTAGCACTGTCATATACTTTTCTACCTAGCCGAAAATCCTGGTTAAGCATGTTGCACGTTATCTCAAGCTTCAGACATCATTTTTGCTTGATTGGGAGATTCAGCCAGGTCATCATGGTAAGGGCGATCGCACGTAACTGTCGTTATTATCACGGCCGTTACAGACGTAACCCCTGCTTCCCTTATTCAAAATCGATATATGGACAAGGTGGTGCACTTGGCAGTCCAGGCATCTTTCAGTTAGAGTTTGATCATGGAGAGGGAACAAGAATCCAAAGTGGTCTTTACGCCCGAGCAGGCATGGTCTGAGGTAGAGGAGGAAAATGCTCCTTCATCTCCTGTGGTATTCGACCACGTGGAAATTAGCACCGCTAGTAAAGATGAAGCGCTCGAAGAGCGACAGGTATGCAAAAGGGTTCGACGTCTGGGAAAGAAGGATACCCCTGAAGAGGAGTGAGACGTCCACTAAGACATGGAGATCCTCAAGGATTTTGTAATCTCCATCGAGGAAATGACACCTCCCCCTCCGGCAAAAGAGCCGCAGGTGGACAACTCTTTGAAAATGGAAAGCTTCTTTGAGCCGTAGGGCCAACTAAAGGCTCAAGCATAAGGTGGCGCCTTGCTCATACTATTTATGTTTCCTGTCTTAATCAGTTTGTTTTGAACTTGACACCTATGTAATATTCCCAAATTTTGGGGCTGTCGAGGTGGTAGCATAATTTTAATTGTTTCCTAAGGACCAATCCAAAAGGATGGGAGCCTATAAAAATCATTGTAATAGAAGACTAAGGGGTTGGAAAATCATTCGGTTGAGGCTTGGGGATAGAGCTCTGTTTTGAAACTTTTATCAATATCATTTGTAGTGCCTATGGAAAATGTTTTGCAGAGATTCATGTGTTGCTTTACTTGTAGTCTGTTTTTTCTCTCTTCTCTATGTGCTCGTACTTCTTGTTATACATTTACATTATGTTTTCCCTTTCATATCTAAGATTAGTGTATAATATCTTAGAATTCTTGGAAACAAGCTCTGGTTATTATCTCAGGTATTCACCCAATGTTGCTACTAAAGTTGATATCGAATTCATCTTTGCTGGATGCTCATATCAATGGTATATTCTTACTTTCTTCTTTTATCACCTGAAAATAGCATTACGACGGCAAGAGGGTGGCTACCTTACCTCTGTTTTAATAGTCCGTACTGCGGCACTACTGTCTGATCTTCATATTGTATCCTGACTCCATCTCCCAAGGTTTATGCTCTCGATTGTCCCACCGAACTTTAAAACAATCTGTCCCATCAGAAGTCTGACCTTCTAAGCATGTTTTGATTGAATATCTTGGATAGGAAGGCTGTGTGTTTGTCATTGATTATTTTTCAATCTGCTACAGAGTGCTGTATATTTTATCCTTGCAAAAATTCTTTCAGTGTTTTCAGTATCTCATTAATATTACGAGAGAGCCCTCTCTGCTTGTGTTGGGTCAGTAGCATAAGCTAAAGTGGTTAGTGGTTACCCTGATTCTACCTCTCTACAACCTTGGGGTATGTTTTGGGTGTTAACAAAATGCATTTTTATATATGATGACTTGAATGAAGAAATATACATGGAATACAATCTAGGTTTTTCCCAGGATGGCTCCTTGCTTTTTTTGGCCTCAAGAAGTCACTTTATGGTCTAAAGCCCCCAAGATTGGTATAAAAGGATGGAAAATTTCCTTATTAGTTATGGTTTCTCTAGGTGTCAATTTGATCCCAATGACTATACAAAAAATTGAGATGGTGACCTATTCATCCTTGATGACGCAAGGCACCTTAGAAAAAAGGTTCTTGCTTAACAATTACACATAACACACACGTTCACATAGACAAGATGTAAACAGGATGCCAGAAGTTAGCTTATATTACTTCTACTGAAACGGTTACAATGTAAACTGCAAGGAATGGAAATAAATAACTATTGTCAGCCTTATCCAATTACAATACAGAAGTAACTGTGTGCTATCTCAGTGTGTCGATCTTCACCCTCTGTTGGTTCACTGCAGAACTCTGAGCTATGGATCGATCTTCTCTGCGTTCGGAAGATGTGTGACTGTTCTCTCCAATCTACCTATCTTCTCCCTGGACTCTACTATGCCAATTATCCTCCCACTGATCCAACTCCCCTGGCCTTCTACTATGCTGCTGCTGTTGTTCCCGAGTTCGCTCTGACCCCCAAGACATGCTTCCTTTGCCTCTTGATCTTCTCAGATATTGTAGGTATGCAACTGTCATCGTCTCTACCATGCTGCACAATCTCTGCTTGTGTTGACACATGTCATGATTCCAACTACCTTCCATAACTGCTAATAAATTCCTTAGCAACCCCGAACTGTTTCCAAGTACTCTCCTTGACTTTCTGCGGGTCCTTTTGACACTGCTACAACAGTCGGTCTTATCACTGCCTCGACCATATTGTCTTCCATCGAGTTCCTTTTGCATCCAAGGCTTCGTCGCTCCAAACCTATCGGAGTCACGGTTCGACCACATGTCGATCCTCGACATCCCCGCTGCTACCCTGTCGTCTGTCGACCTTGAATATGTTGACTCTCGACCTGATTCTCTTGCTAACCTACCTCGACAGCTTCTTCTCGACTCATTGACTTCAATAGTCAATCTGCTCTTCCGCACCAGTGGTCGTTGACAATCCCTCTGGTTGGCCTTCTTCATGTCAATCATCTTCGACTATTCTTCCTAGGCCTCGATGCTCTTACATCAGGCTCCCCAGGTGAAAAATAACTCAACTACTCTATCAGTCTCCTGAAATATTTTTCAGAAATCCACGTCACCTCTTGCAACTCATCATATTTCCATCGCTCTAAGTATTCTTTCTTTTGCGAACTGCGCATATGCCCAACTTCGCGTTCCTCTATTAGTTCTGCGATTTCCTCCTTCTGTCGATCCAAAATATGCACTGTCAAGTCGATGTTCGACACTTCCTCGCTTCTGCTGCTTGAACCTTCTTCAAACTTGTACAGATATGAGACATTGAACGTTGGTGAAATTGATGGCTTGTCCCCTCTAAGACCAACATAAGAGGATCTCTAACAAGTGTGTATGATCAAATACACTATTGTCAGGTTTATACTTTACAAAAAAGTCAAAACCTATTAATAGTTTACCTATCGATCTGCTATTTCATGTGCAAAACTGAGTTAAACAAATGGACAGAGTTAAACTAGTAAACCTTGACTAGTTTGAATACTCCTCCATATCTGGAAACCTCCGCCATTCCTTCACCAAAAATCATTAGCGCTCTAACCATGCATAGGCTCTATGCAATTATGCTTAACCCTAGACATATGGCCTTGCCATAAGACTTGTCTCTTCGCTCTGCAGTCCTCTAACGATAACCACTCAGGTGCTTACGCTAGGATATCCATATGATCTTATAAGTTAAGTCTTAAACTTTTAGGCTCTAGCGCAATCACAATGAAAAAATGCTTACCATGTCCTTGCATCCTTAACATATGACCAACTCCACAACCAGATCCCTTATTGCAGTCAATCAAAAGGAGAGATCTGTATCTCCAACTTTGAATGCGATAACCAACTAGAACCTGTCATGTCACTAAACCACAAAACCACTATGGCTTTCATCGCACAACTGAGGAATCTTTAACTTCGACACATTTTTTATTGTAATGTGTTCTTCCCACCGTTGATCAACTCAGTGTTTGATTTCTTCCATCGAGCTTGTAAGCTCCTTAACAAATCTTATCTATGATGTCGATCTTGCTATTAACCTACAACAACCATCGATTTGCCAAATCAACGCTCAGTGACCGTCGATCCTTTCCAAAGGCACTTAGGGGTCATCAAAAGACTGTATAAAACTTCCAAACAAAACCTCTGCGAAACAGGAATAGATTTCTACCTGAAATTTCTTATCATACGATTACCAGTTTTCTTCAATCGATTAGTACATTCATTAAATATGAATTCAAGTAGGAAATTGTCTTCGATTCATTCAATGAATTCAAATAAATAGTTACCCAGTGCACACTAAATTCATAAGCACAGTCTATAACAAATTCATGCTTGTAGAACATACAATTTAATCAATCATGCAGTGAAATGTAAATTGCAATCGATCCCTTTTCAAACTTGAAATACAATTAGATCATTACAACCAGAGAAAGGATATCTCTGTGTATGCTGAAGGAACTAGGTCCCGAGCCTCCTCTGACCTAAATTGCAACCTAAAATGAACTAAACAAAAGCTCTATGAATCCTTCCAAAACCCCCTTCGATCTATTCCAGTTTCATGAGCTATCTGCCAAGCCCTCGAGCTAAAACCCCCTCTCTAATGAGCTACCAAGAAGCTTTTTCATCTACCCTTAACTATTCTTCTCTCGAGAGAGAGTTACACTCTTCTCTCCCCTCTCCTCGAGACTCTTGATTCCCCCAAAAATAGAGCTTTTCCTCTTTCTTTTAACAAACTCCTAAAACTTGTAACTACCACTAAAATCTCTCTCGAGTCATCCCATTTATTTAGGGATTTGTTACATGACTCAACATTGAATTACACCTATCAGACTGAGCATCTTTTATGCCTATGATTGCTATCTAGAAATAAAACCCTTATGTGAAATTTACAATGGTTTTACAATTGACCCCTCCTTGGGGTAATGTCAAGACCTTAGAGTCTAACCGGACTCAAGAACTTTGGAATGAGAGCTAATGCTCCTGCATCATAAATGCTCAAGTCATTCGGCAGCTCCAACACATAAGCGTTGTCCGAAATCTTCTTCAGAATATTACATGGTCCAATCTTCTTCAACTTTATCTTGTTATATGTTCCTGAAGGAAATATCTCCTTCCGCAAATGTGCATAGACTAAGTCTCCTTCGCTAAACGACTGTAGCCTTTTCTCTCTGTCGGCTCTCAACTTGTCTGTTGCATTACTCTTTTCTATGCGCTTTTGCACATCTTCATGTACTTCTTTCATATGATCTGCGAATGATTCTGCATCCGCGCTTTTCCTAATTCTGTCGGTAACTCGACCAAATCCACCACTCCATGTGGGATTCTTCCATAAACAATCTAGAATTGGCTCAACCCTGTCGATCGATTCACAGAATTGTTGTATGCAAACTCTGCTTGCACCAACACATTCTCCCACTGCTTGGGTCTGTTGGCCGTCAAACACCTTAGAAGGTTTCCCAAACTTCTATTCACCACCTCGGTCTTTCCGTCTGTCTGCGGATGATATGCCGAGCTAAACTACAACCTCGTGTCCAGTTTCTTCCATAGGGTTCTCCAGAAATGTCCCATAAACTTGGTATCTCTGTCTGATATCATACTCTTCAACAACCTATGCAATCTGGCGTCACTTGTCTTTCGACACAAAATAAAGTGTGCCATCTTCAAAAATCTGTCAACTACAACAAAGATTGAGTTGCTCCCTTGCTGCGTCTTCGACAATCCTAGCACAAAATCCATGCTCATGTGCTCCCATGGGGTATCTGGTACAGGTAACAATGTATACAACCCCGTATTCTAACTCCTCCCTTTTGCGAACTGGCAAACTCTACACTACCAAACCCACGTTCTTACATCTGTCGTCATTCGTGGCCAATAATACTTCTCTTTGACCAATGCCTTGGTCTTGTCGATGCCAAAATGACCTACTAACCCATTGCTATGCAACTCTCGGATTAGGTTCTCCCTTATGGATCCTCTGGGAATACATAACTGTTGTCCCTTGAATAGCTATCCTTCTTGGATAAAATAATCCAAGTATGGAGTCCTGTCGACACTCCATGGTTCACGGCAAGCCTCCCATGCTTTCGCAAAATCCTCGTCGATCACATACACTGCCTTTACCGACTCTATTCCTATTTCCTAAACTTTCGTCGTGTTCAACAATGCAACTCTTCGACTCAGCGCATCGACAATCTTGTTCAACTTGCCCGACTTATGTCGCAACATGAAAGTATATCCCTGTAGGAATTCAACCCATTTCTTGTGCTGCTGGTTCAACTTCGACTGAGTATTCAGATACCTTAGTGCTTGGTGATCTGTGTATAACACAAATTGCTTGGAAAACAAATAATGCCTCCACTTCTTCAATGCTTGGACAATAGCATAAAATTTCTGGTCATAGACCGAATATTTCCATTTCGCATCATCCAACTTCTCACTGAAGAATGCAATTGGTCGGCCCTCCTAGCTCAACACTACTCCAATTTCCATTCCACTCGCATCACAATCGACCTAGAAAACTTTGTCAAAATCTAGGAGCACTAACACTGGGCTCTCAACGACCTTTTCCTTCAACTTGTCGAAAGCTCGCTGGGCAGTTTCCGTCCACTTGAACCCCCCTTTCCTCATGCACTCTGTCAAAGGTGCACAAATCTGACTGAATTCCCGAATCAACTTCCTGTAGAAACTGACAAGTCCATGGAAACTCCTTACTCCAGTCGTACTTGTCGGTTCCGGCCAATTGAGTATTACCTTCACCTTTTCTAGGTCCATAACCAACCCTTTACCTGAGATTACAAATCCCAAGTACACCGGTTCTTCCTTCGTGAAGAAACACTTTTGTGGGTTCACCATCAGCTTCTCTTCCTGCAACTTCTGCAATACTTGTCGAATGTGCCCCAAGTGCTCTGTATTGGTTCGACTAAATATTAGGATGTCGTCTAGGTACACTACGATGAACCTACCCAAGAATGGTTTCAGTACTTCATACATCAACCACAAGAATGTACTAGGTGCATTAGTCAATCCAAATGGCATGACTAACCACTCATACAACCCTTCCTTCATCTTGAATGTTGTTTTCCATTCATCAACTTCTCTAACCTGAATTTGGTGATAACCGCTCTTTAGGTCTATCTTCGTGAATTACTTCGCTCCACTCAAGCAATCCATCAAGTCGTCCATTCTCAGCAATGGAAAACGGTACTTGATCATGATCTTGTTAATGGATCTAGAGTCTGTACACATCCTCCATTCTCCACCTTTCTTCGGTGCTAATACTGATGGTACCACGCACGGACTTAGAATTTCTCTTATCAATCCCCTGTCCAACAACTCCTGGACCTGTCGATTGAGTTCCTGACCTTCTGTCAGACTCATCCTATGTTGTGCTTTGTTTGGGAGACTCGACCTTGGAATCAAGTCAATCTAATGGGATATAATTCTCATCGGTGGCAATCCCGTCGATGTCTCATTGACTACTATGCTCCAAAACTCGTCAAGCATCTTTCTGACTTCGATCGGAATCTTCTCCATTGTCAAACTCTCGACACATGGTCCTTTTGGAATGAAAGCAAAACATCTCGACTGCCTTTCCTCTTCCGTGAGGAATTCTTTCACTGAACACATCAAAACTCGCTTCTCCCAAAATTTTCTCTCACCCTGCTTACCATCGGTTGGCTCCTCCGGCTTCGGCTTAAGAGTCCTTTGCACGCCATTTTTCCACACCGTGACTATGTTGGCTCGACCATCATAGATCATTTTTCAATCATATTTCCATGGTATCCCTAACAATAGATGGAACGTGTCCATTATGATTACATCTCACAGTACACTGTCTTCAAATCCCTTGACCCTGAAGTTAATCATACACTGTCTAGTCACCTTTACATGGTGTCATTTCTACAACCATGAGATCTTGTATGGGTGTGGATGTTCCCGACACCTCAACCCTATCTTGTTGGTGACCTCTATTGACACAAGATTCTCAGTGCTTCCACCATCAACTATGGTCTTGCAATGCCATTCGTTGATTCACACTTTGGTTCGAAAGATAGGCTTCCGTTGTCATGCCAGCTCTTGCTCATCGCGTTGGTCTTCCTGAACCAGTGTTCTCCTGACCGTTAGGTTTCGATTTTTCTTCTTCTCATTCTCATTGCTTTTGGATGTCAATTCTGCCCTCTCATCAACTTGCTCATCCCTTCAATGTCTAAGCTTCGAATCCTCTACAACATGTAGGTTCTCTGGGCACTCATATGCCTTGTGTCGAGCTGCTCGACACTTGTAACAAATTATGGCTGGTCTGTTAGCTCCTTTTCTGTCTGATGGACCACTTTGACCATACGCACCTCGACCACGTGTTTCTCAACCATCGCGTCGGTTTTCTTGCGCTTTCTCCCTTGTCAATGTCCCTTCCATCCGTTGGTTGTCTTCGATAGATTCCTTCCTGTAACCGCTACTTTGGCCTTTCACGAAAACAATCTTCACACTTTGACCAGTCATCCTACCTTTGGTCGCTGTGGATTTCCTCGACAGTTTCTCTTCTGCCTTCAGAGCTAACTAGTAGGCTTCACCAACCGCTCTGAATCTTGACATGCTCAACTCATATTGAATGGCATATTTCAAGCCGTTCACATATCTTGCGATAGCTTCTTCGCCTTCGTCGGTCTATCCTAACCTTATCGACAATCTATAGAACTCTTCTGTGTATTTCTTCACTGTCATCTCTTTTTTTCGAAAGTTCTGCAATTTCCGAAACAAGGAAATCACACAGTCATTTGGTAATAAATTTCCCTTCAGCTTGGCGACCATCCTAGTCCAAGACTTGATTTTCTCCTTGCCCTTCTTGACTTTGTTAGCCTACACATTGTCCCACCACAATGAGGCAACCCTTCAACCTCAGACATGCAGTCTTAACCCATTTTGGATCCTCGATCTGATCTATGTTGAAGTATTTCTCCATTTATCTAAACCAGTCGATCAAGTATTTTGGGTCTAGACTTCCTGAGTAGGTACGTACATCTATCTTTGTCCGACCTCTCATTCGTCAGAAGTTTTATCAATTTTTCTCTAGTTCTTCTCTTTCCGCTTCTCGTGCTTCCACTTCTTCGACCTCTTCATTGCTGTGGTCTAACGCATCAGGAATACAACCATGCCTTTGGCTTTCCTTGATCGATGTGACTTCATTCGTCAAATTTCGCATTGTTCGGACGCACTCGTCGAACATCTCATGATCAACTGTGACTGCTGCACCACGTGCTCTTCATCCAACTCCTTGGACATTAATGCCTCTGTGAGCCATTTTCAGCCTCAGCTGAAACTCTCACTCGTCCAATCGCAACCAGACTTCAACAAGTCATGCACAACTCTACCTAACGGCAGCTGGAGCTATTCAATGTACTTTCTCACTGGATTCACCTCCAATGTTGATACCACTTGACTCCTTCCTGCTCACAGGATTCTTCTGGTCTAATACCACTTGACAGAAGGCAAGTTGGTATCACCGGCTTTCTCGTCGACAAGATTCTCTTCTCGCTCTGATACCACTTGACGCAAGGCAAGTTGGTATCATCGGCTTTCTCCTCGATAGGATTCTCTTCCCGCTCTGATACCACTTGATGCAAGGCACCTTAGACAAAAGGTTCTTTCTTAACAATTACACACAACACACATGTTCACATAGACAATATGTAAAGAAGATGCCAGAAGTTGGCTTATATTACTTCTATCGAAACGGTTACAATGCAAAATGCAAGGAATGGAAATAACTAACTATTGTCGGCCTTAGCAAATTAAAATACATAAGTAACTTTGTGCTATCTTAGTGTGTCGATCTTCACCCTCTCCTGGTTCAGTGCAGAACTATGAGCTATGGATCAATCTTCTCTGCGTTCGGAAGATGTGTGACTATTCTCTCCAATATACCAATCTTCTCCCCGAACTCTACTCTGCCAATTATCCTCCCACTGATCCAACTCCCCTGGCCTTCTACTCTGCTGTTGTTTCTGCTCCCGAGTTCACTCTGACCCCTAAGACAAGATTCCTATGCCTATCAATCTCCTTAGATATAAAATACCTGCAACTGTCAGCACCTCTACCGTGCTGCATAATCTCTGCCTGTGTTGACATCTGTCGTGATCCCAACTACCTTCCATAACTACTAATAACTTCCTTGGCAACCTCGAACCATTTCCAACTACTCTCCTTGACTTTTTGCTTGTCCTTCTGACATTGCTACATTAGTCGGTCTTATCACTGCCTCGACCATATTGTCTTCCGTCGGCTTCCTTTTGCATCCAAGGCTTCATCACTCCAAACCTGTCGGAGTTGCGGTTCAACCACATGTCGATCGTCGACGGCTCCGCTGCTACCCTGTCATTTTTCGACCTTGAATATGTCGACTCTCAACTTGCTTCTCCTGTCGACCTACCTCAACAACTTTTGCTTGGCTCATTGACTTCAAAAGTCAATCTTCTCTTCTGCACCAGTGGTCATCGGCAATCCCTCTGGTCGACCTTCTTCATGTTGATCATCATCGACTATTCTGCCTAGGCCCCGATGCTCCTGCATCACTTCATCTTTATGTCAATGACCTACTTATCGTTGGGCGTAATTGCCATCATAATGTGAATTTTTCCTTATGATGTAGTTTGAGATATTTGACTTAGTCCTTCTTCATTATTTTCTTGTTCTTCAAAGACAACGATCCAGAAGGGGCATCTTTGTTTGTTGGCCTAAGTATGCTCTTAACATTCTTCACCTATTTTTCATGGAACATGGCAAGTATACCCCTTATCCTTATTAGTTAGATATCAAAATTTTAGCCAAAATCCCAACTTCTAAGGTTGATCATACTTTGTATAGACAGTGGGTAGGCAGTTTTATGTACTTGATTAATACCACAGGTCCGCAACCATACCTCTCCTTTGTTGTAGGTTTAGTCTCTTGCTTCTTGCATGATCTTCATGGGATTCCTTGGAGGGAAGCAAACCATATCCTTCGTTATACTAGGGGTACTTTTCAGTTTAACATCAAGTATATTAAAGCTAGGGGTATTCTATCTTAGTGAGATTTATAGATTTAGATTGGGTAGGTGATGTTGATGATCAAAATTCTACTTCTTGTTACACTTTCAACCTTGGTTTAGGTCTTGACACTTGGTCTAGCAAAAAGTAACATATAATCACTCTTTCTTCTACATAGGTAGAGTATGAGGTGATGTCAATGTCATTCAA
This sequence comes from Larix kaempferi, assembly GCA_027924585.1. Lineage (NCBI taxonomy): Eukaryota > Viridiplantae > Streptophyta > Pinopsida > Pinales > Pinaceae > Larix > Larix kaempferi. Next base: position 4,736,465 of record BSBM01000203.1, on the reverse strand, counting down.
GAATTTTTTGGATTCAATAGTTTCTTACATAGTTTTTTTTTGCCTAAGTAATATGTAAAATATTGTGGATATTCCACTGGAAAAGTAGTTCACCACAACACATCTTCTAATATTCTACGATCTCTTATTATGAAGTGTTTTACTTTAGGTTGTAGATTTAGTTTACTAGCTCAATATTGAAATAAACTAAAACTAAAATGAAAGAAGCAAGCAAATAATACACCATCCACACAATGAAAACAAGATTTACCTTGGGAAAACCCAATACGTGAAAATATTAGCTAGAAGGTGAGGCATATGCTTTTCTTTGGGGCACTCACTATGGAGTTTCCTTGGACATTATGGCCAATATGGTTTCTACAAGATCATCCACTTACTCTATTCTACTCCAAAATATCACTCACAAATGATCTACTCAACTATGGCACAATAACAATCACAATAGAATGGAATTCCTTCTTTTCTTAACAACACAATTTTTAACATAATATGATATCCATCTATGGTTGTGTTTATATTTTTTGCATGCCTCAACCCCCAATTAATTTTAGGGTTTTAGGCCCTCTAGAATGTTCTTGAAATTCCACACGTGACTAGATGCACATATATAAGCATTGGACATTGATGTGTCATCCACTTGATACCATGGTAATCAACATGATAGGTCAACTTGCTAGAGGCATACATTTTTCATACAAACTCTAATTGATGGTATTTTTTTGTTGCTGGAAATTTATTGATGTGTAAAATAACTTCAATATGTTGGAAGCTATGTTTGAAAAGTTTGTTGTTGGTTGTGGAGCCAGATCTTCTAGTCTCATAGATGATATTGTATCAGCCGTGTTTGTACCCCAGTGTTATATGATATGTAGGTGGAATGTACAGTCACCCCAGCGGGGGGGTGTGGGGGGGAATCGCTCCCCCATGGGGTTCCAGGGGGGACCATCCCCCTTGGCTGGGGGGTCCAGGGGCCAGCGGTCCCCCGGCGGGGGTTGGGGGTAGCGCCCCCAAGAAATGGGGGTTCGGGGACAACGCCCCCAAAGAAAATTTTTTGTGGCTGTTTTCGCCAGCTGTTTTGCGGGCCAATAGTTTTGGGTATCCCGTGGTATTTTCCCATTGTATTTTTATTATAAAATAAAGACATTGTAATACGGCTAGGGAAGAGGATGTATTAGGTTTTATGCATTGTAAAGATCTCTGAGATCAGGAGAGAGACTGTGAAATAGAGAAGAGGAAGTGCAGTGGTTGTGCTGTAGGTTGTATCCCTTCACTTTGCTGGACGGTAATAATAATAAGGACTGACAAATTCAGTGTGGACGTAGCCCAAGTTGGGTGAACCACGATATATATGTGTCTCTCTTGTAATGTGTATGTGTGATTATATTTGCATTTCTGTTTATTGTTATTGCTCTGCGATCCTGTTTTTCTAACAATTGGTATCAGAGCCAAAGGTCTATTTGGCAGTTAAACCCGCAGGAAGCTAGGGTTTCTGGTTCGAGGGAGCAATGGCAGAAGAAGGAAAGTTTAAGGTCGAGAAGTTTAACGGCCAAAACTTTGGGTTATGGAAGATGCAAATGGAGGACTATCTGTACTAGAAGGATCTATTCCTACCGTTGGGAGGAAAAGCAAAGCAACCGACGGCTATGAAGGACGAAGAATGGGAGGTTCTTGACAGAAAGGCTCTAGGAACAATACGGTTGAGCCTGGCTTCGTCGGTGGCTTTCAATATCTCAAAAGAAACGACAACATAGGGTTTGATGAGCGCATTGGGTAAGCTGTATGAAAAACCCTCGGCCTCCAACAAGGTATTTCTAATGAAGCGTTTATTTAATATGAAGATGTCTGAAGGTGGATCTGTTACTGATCATTTAAATGAGTTTAATACGGTTAGAAATCAACTAAGTTCTGTAAGTGTGAACTTTGATGATGAGGTTAGGGCTCTTCTAATCTTGTGTTCATTGCCAGAAAGCTGGAATAGCTTGGTCATGGTTGTAAGTAACTCTGTCTCTAGTTCAAACACCTTGAAATTTGATGATGTTATTGGTGTTATTCTTAGCGAGGAAATGCGAAGAAAAAGCACAGGTGAGACATCAGGTAATGCGTTGACCATGGAGAGCAGGGGAAGATAAAAGGAGAGAGGAAAGAGCCAAGGTAATCGTGGAAAGTCTAAAACGGGTAGATCCAAGTCCAGACTGGGAAAGATAGAGTGCTGGAATTGTGGAAAGAAAGGACATCTGAAGAAAGACTGCAAATCTCTAAAGAAGAAAGGAGATGCATAGAACGAAACTACCCAGGAAGCAAATGTAGCAGGTGATGTGTTACAAGATGCTTTGATTCTTGCATTAGATAATACTAGTGATTATTGGGTAGTAGATTTAGGAGCTTCATGTCATGCTACAACCCATAGGAAATAATTTCATGAGTATGTTCCTGGCGACTTTGGACATGTTTTATTGGGTGATGATGAGCCATGTAAAATTGTTGGAATGGGTAAGGTATGGATAAAAGTTAAGAATGGAACTGATTGGTTGTTGAAAGAAGTTAGGCATATTCCTGCTATGAAAAGAAATCTGATCTCAACAGGGTAGTTGGGAGATGGCGGCTGTCTATCTACGTTCGGAGAAAAGTGGTGGAAGATCACTAAAGGATCAATGGTGATAGAAAAAGGAGACAGAGTAGGTATGTTGTATTTATGTCCTCATAATACTGACCATTCTATCTCTTTAGCTTCCACAGGAACAGATACAGCATTGTGGCATCATAGGCTTGGCCACATGAGTGAGAAGGGGATGCAGATTCTCCACTCAAGGAAGTTGTTGCCGGATTTGAAGCAGGTAAGTTTGGAATTCTGTGAAAATTGTATTTATGGAAAACAGAAGAGAGTCAGATTTCTCAGGGTTGGGAAACATAAGAAGAATGAAAAATTAGATCTTGTGCATACAAATGTATGGGGACCGGCTCAGGTACAATCTCTTGGTGGCTCTCATTATTATGTTACATTTATTGATGATGCAACTAGAAAAACTTGGGTTTATTGCATTAGACAGAAATCTGATGTGTTTGCTACTTTTAAGAAGTGGAAAGATTTGGTTTAGAATGAGTCAGGAAAAAGATTGAAGTGTCTCAGATCTGATAATGGAGGTGAGTACTGCGGCAAGGAGTTTGATAGTTACTATTCATACCATGGGATTCGTAGAGAGAAGACAGTCCCAGGAACACCACAGGAAAATGGTGTGTCAGAAAGGATGAACAGAACGATCATGGAGCGTGCAAGGTGTATGAGACTGCATGCAGGGTTGCCCTTACAGTTTTGGGTGGATGCTGTAAATACTGCTGTTTATTTAATAAACAGAGGACCTTCAAGTGCTTTGGATGGTGGTATTCCAGAGGAAGCATGGACAGATAAAAAGGTAAACTACTCATTTCTGAGAACGTTTGGTTGTGAAGCATTTGTCCATATTGATAAAGAAAATAGAACAAAGCTTGAAGCTAAATCCAAGAAATGTACCTTTATTGGATATGGGGTTGATGAATTTGGTTATCGTTTATGGGATTATGAAAATAACAAAATCATCAGGAGTAGAGATGTGATATTCAATGAAAAGGTCATGTATAAAGATCAATTGCAGGGAAAGAAACAGGAAAAGGAAAACACAGAGTACATAGTGCTTGATGAAATTAAAGAAAATGAAGTTCCGAAGGTGCCAGAAAATCAAGAGCAGCAGCAAGTACCTGAAACTCCTGCAACTGTAAGAAGATCTACCAGGTTAAGTAGACTCCCTGAACGATACTCTCCTTCAATGTATTATTTATTGATCACTGATTCTGGTGAACCAGAATGTTATGAAGAAGCAATGCAGGTGGAAACTAAAAATAAGTGGGAGCAAGGCATGAATGAGGAGATGGACTCATTGGTAGGAAACCAGACTTGGGATTTGGTTCAGTTGCCTGCTGGTAAAAGAGCATTGCAAAACAAATGGATTTACAGGTTGAAGGAAGAAGAAGGAGGTAAGAAGCGGTACAAGGCCATACTTGTTGTAAAGGGGTTTGCACAGAAGAAAGGTATAGATTTTGATGAAATATTTTCTCCTGTTGTTAAGATGACTTCAATTAGGACTATCTTAAGTCTAGTGGCGGTAGAAGATTTGCATCTTGAACAGTTAGATGTAAAAACAGCCTTCCTCCATGGGGATTTGGAGGAAGAAATATATATGCAGCATCCACAAGGGTATGAGGTCAAAGGTAAGGAGGATCTGGTATGCAGGTTGAAAAAGAGCTTGTATGGCTTGAAGCAAGCTCCAAGGCAGTGGTATATAAAGTTTGACCGGTTTATGACAGAACAAGGTTATAGTAGATGTCATTCTGACCACTGTGTTTATTTCAAGAAGTTAGACAATGGAAGATATATTATCTTGTTATTGTATGTGGATGACATGCTTGTTGCAGGGTTTGACATGCAGGATATAAATGTACTCAAAAGGAAGCTAGCTAATTCATTTGCGATGAAGGATTTGGGTGCTGCAAAGCAAATCCTTGGTATGAGAATAACGAGAGACAAGAAAAATCACAAATTGACATTGTCTCAAAGTGAGTACATACAAAAGGTGTTGGAGAGGTTCAGAATGCAGAATGCAAAACCTGTAAGTACACCTTTGGCTAGCCATTTCAGTCTAAGTAAGGAAATGTGTCCCAAGACATAAGAAGAGACAGATTACATGTCCAAGATTCCCTATCAATCAGCAGTTGGCAGCTTGATGTATGCCATGGTGTGCACAAGACCAGATATTGCACATGCAGTGGGAGTTGTGAGCAGATATATGAACAATCCAGGTAAAGAACATTGGAAGGCAGTACAATGGATTCTCAGGTATTTGAGAGGTACTACCACTGAGGCATTATGTTTTGGAGGTTCAGACACTGTTCTACAGGGATATGTTGATGCAGATATGGTAGGTGACAAGGATAGCAGGAGGAGCACCACAGGGTATGTGTTTACTGTAGGTGGAACAACAGTAAGCTGGATTTTGAAACTACAGAAGGTTGTTGCACTTTCAACAACAGAAGCAGAGTATGTTTCCATTACAGAGGCTAGTAAAGAGATGATTTGGTTGCAGAGGTTTATGGAGGAAGTGGGTAAGAAGCAGAAGGATAGAAGATTGTATAGTGACAGCCAGAGTGCCATTCACCTTACAAAGAAATCAACATTCCATTCCAGGACTAAACATATACAGCTCAAGTACCATTTCATACGCTCTGTTCTGGAAGATGAACTATTGAAGTTGGAAAAGATACATACTAGCCAGAATCCTGCAGACATGTTCACAAAGGTAGTGACCAGAGAGAAACTGAGTTCGTGCTCAGTTTCAGTTGGCCTTCTAGCATGAAGGTGAAGAGGAGAAATTTTCCAAGTCCAAGTCCAGCAAGTGTAGCAGTGGTGGAGTTGCTGTGATCAGTCTCCAAGTGGGAGATTGTTGGTTGTGGAGCTGGATCTTCTAGTCTCATAGATGATATTGTATCAGCCGTGTTTGTACCCTAGTCTTATATGATATGTAGGTGGAATGCACAGTCACCCCAGCAGGGGGGTGTGGGGGGGCATCCCCCCTGGCTGGGGGGTCTGGGGGCAGCGCCCCCGAAGAAAAATTTTTGTGGCTGTTTTCGCCAGCTGTTTTGCGGGCCCATAGTTTTGGGTATCCCGTGGTATTTTCCCATCGTATTTTCCTTATAAAATAAAGACATTGTAATATGGCTAGGGAAGAGGATGTATTAGGTTTTATGCATTGGAAAGATCTCTGAGATCAGGAGAGAGACTGTGAAACAGAGAAGAGGAAGTGTATCGGTTGTGCTGCAGGTTGTATCCCTTCACTTTGCTGGACGGTAATAATAATAAGGACTGGAAAATTCAGTGTGGACATAGCCCAAGTTGGGTAAACCACGATATATCTTTGTCTCTCTTGTAATGTGTATGTGTGATTATATTTGCATTTCTGTTTATTGTTATTTCTCTGCGATCCTGTTTTTCTAACATTTGTACCCTAGAAACAAGCATTTAGAGATTCAAATGGGCTTCAAAAGGTTATGGACTTGTTGATGCCCGGAAATGTCCTTGCGTTGACAGTAGGGATTTCTACCCAATACAAAGTCCCAATTAGACCTTAAACTGTTTGGAATAGGGAATCCATTTAGATTCTGGCCCGACTACCATTCACTAGTTTTAGGGTTTCATGGTTGTAGCCTAATACACCGTTTATGGTTTTTATTTAAAAAAATGAAATGCAATATGGGTTAATCGAAATGCAGTCCTACAACTATACTAACCTATCCTATCTTGGAGCGATATTTAAAAGCAAGGGTAGCGAAATGACACTAGCATACATATTCCAAAATCAATTAGCTATATTTGAGAAATGAATAACAATAATATAATGAAACGTGAACATTAGAACAATCTTAGTATCATAACATTCTGTACTTACAACTCATAGAAAGCAAACAAAACATAGAAATACACATAAGCAACAAAATAAGGAAATTGTCGAAATAATCCACTAGAAATCTAGAATGGTATTATTGCATATACGCATGAGATAAAAAAATAAATAGTTCAGCATCATTCATCTACATGACATCCATACTCCTGCGAAAAACTCTAGACCGATGGCTTCTCCTTTTATTAACCAAAAATAGTTCTTATGAAAAATGAGTAGTAAAAGCCCTCAAACAAAAGTCCCTATTCCTCTTCTATTGGTTTGTTTTATAGCCTTTACAAAATAACTCCCAAGTGACTCTTCAAATTATTCTTGGTTAGTTATGACTTTTGAGGTTCCTAGAAATTTGTTGCATGAGTTTTACTTTTCTCCTAAAATAAATAAAAGTAATTTTATATTACATTATTTTAAAGAGGAGCAATCTCTCTTGACTTCATGAATGAATCCACAGCTCAAAGTTATATGTAATAGTGTTAAGTTGTTGTGGTATGAGGAGCTGGAATGAAACCTCATGTGCCACTGTTTATTCGTTTAATCTAATCATCCCCTTGGTAGTGGATGTATTGCATATTGTCATTAGATGTAATTCGCATGTGGGAATTCCAACCTATATCTCTAAAATATGGGATGTAACCTATGAGATTCCTTTGATGACTACTCCTTTTCTTCCTTGATATTTCTCAATTCAGCTAGCCTATGCTCTTTTGGAATAGAGTTGACATTTATCAATTTCTTTAGTGATTCCTACATGTACCTTTTCACATTTTCCTAATGATGTCGCAACCTCTTTCTGTAGAATTAGCCCAACCTTCCTGTAATTAAAAATAGTTGCATAATCAAGCTGCATTTCCTGGAGTGTTCTCCTTGGCATAGTTGAGGGGGTCTCAGTCACCCATTGTTGCCAAGTGACTATGTCGTTCATATTTTATTTAATCATGTTAATTTTGTTGTCAAGCTTTTAGGTACCTTTTATTACATCCTTCAATCTTGCTGCAATGTTCTATACTTCATGAACTTGTTCAGTGACTTGTTCTTGCCTATGGATGTATTCTTGTTGCAACGAAATGGCGCAAGCTTGGAATTTTGATAAAATACATTTTTCTTCTTTGTAACCTTCTACTTATACTTCTAATGCGTCCCTCTCATTCTGTAAACTCCCTACTTGCTGGCCCGACAATGTTTCCCTTTTTTCTTCAAAGTTCTCTATTTGGGCAATTAATGCCTCATTGTCATCTTGCAAATATTTTGCTAGGATTGCCAAGGTTTCCTTCTCTTCTAACAACGTATTATATTCATGTCATAACTTCACTTTATTTCTCCCAACCTCCAAGATATGGTCTTCCAAAAGACTAATGTTATCTCATTCCTTTCCTAGATGACCATTCAACTATTGTATATTTAATTTAGTAGCCATGACGGTGGCTACATTTGCTGAGGCCATAAGTCTGGAAGCTTGATCTGTGCCCTTGATTATCAGAGTCTCAATATTTATTTCCATTTCTATTTGTGCGAACAATTTTAGCTTCTTATGCATTCTCTGAACGATATACCCTTTTTATTATAAAAAATGAAAGAGCTCAACTTGGCTGCCAAATTTTATTTGGAGAGCGTATATAAGCCTATCCATAATTCCTTCAATGGGAAATGTCTGCTAGTCAGTGGAACATTTGAGCTCTTGGAAGTTATATCCACATTCATGTCTTATGCCCCACTATCATGAGCTTCTTCTTGCACATTTCTCTCCTCTGTTGCTTGCCTCTAAGCTTCCTCATGTTTCTCCTTTTCTTGTCGCTCTTGCTCCTCCCTTTGTTCCTTTTTCTAAGCTTATTCCCATACTCTTTGCTCTTCTTCATCCCTTTTCTTTGAACCTCTTCCTGTTGTTTTTTCTCCTCGAATTTCTTTTGTATTTTTTTTTGCTTTTCTTTTTCCTTTTGTTCCCTTTCTCGTTCTCTCCTTTTGCAAGTTTCTTCCTTGGATTTATTTTCCAATTCCATATAATGTGATTTTGTTTCAACTTTCCTTTTCTGCTCTTCTTCAATCATTCTCTGGGATTTAGATAAATGTCTATGAGTCTCCTCTAGCTTTTGTTGCACCTCTTTTTGAGTTGCTACTTCTGCATGGTTTCTCTTTTGGCCTTTTCCTACACTAGTCTTTTCTACAACTAAACATTTCCCTTTTTCATTCTTCTGGCCACTTCTTCTTCGATGGTTTTGGCTCGTTTAAATACTTCTTACTCAACTAAGAACTCATCAGTATAATTCTAGGTAAAATTTACTGACATGCAATGACTCAACACATCATGATGATTGGTACAAAAATATCGAGGAAAGAAGCCCGACACTGTACCACTATTAATGATTCTCAGGGTGTCTTTCTCGTAAGAAGCAATAAATGAAAAAAAATCCATTCAGCAAGATTGGTTACTACTTGTACTAACAAACTCATTGAAATCAAGGTAGAATGACACAGAATCACACTAGTTCATGCATTTATCCCATGTTTTTCAGTATTGAAATTGTGTGATTCAACCAAAATATATCAAGAAGAAGAGAAAATGTATTGACAACATCCTACCCACGAGGAGAATGTTTGAGCATCTTGTTCCTCGTGTCCAAGGGAACCTGGCATGGTTTTACTGCATGTATTGGATCTGGCCAAGTATTCCATAAAGAATTAGATTATTGGTATAGTAAAAAATGGGTTTGATCGACCAATTAGAATTCATGTACACTAACCCAACATTAGAGTATAATCCAAGCTTGATTCCCTTGAAGTGTACATAATCTGCTAGTGCCTTCATTTGTTATGAATAAAATAATAATAATAATAATAAACATCAACATATATATATATATATATATATATATATATATATATATATATATAATAAATAATAATAATAATTAATGATGTCTTTCCGAAAAGACATGTCTATTAGTGAAAGGGTATTCTGCTAGCCCTTAATTGTAATTCATAGCATATCTTATTTATCATCTTTTATATAAATTCGTATTTATGGATTATTTGTCACTTAATAAGTGGAAGTTAGAGTAAATGAGATTTTCTCATCAGTATCAAACCAAGTTACAGTTCCTCATTCGATTTTTTAACCATTATATTACGGTTTCCCTAAAAAATAGGACCTTGTCCTAAAAAGAAAAAAAAAAGTAAAGAAGTAAAACCACACGTGGTTTCTCCCACACATGGTTTCTCCACACATGGTTTCTTAATAAGTGAGAGGGAAATAAAAAGAAGTAAAAGTAAATAAGTAAAATCACACATGCTTTCTTAATAAGTGGGTTTGGGTTTATTCTCCAACAACAAACAAAAATCAAGATTTGAACCTGGGTGGGGAAGGTAACAATCATTCCTCCGAACCACCCAATCTGCACTATTTTACAAAATATAAGGGGAAAATAAGATTAGAAGAGCATAAAAATAAGATTTTTTACAAGAAGAATCATATTGAATATTGCTTATTATAAAAAAAAGGAGATATTGAATAAATTTCAAAGAAAACTCAAGAATATGGATTTTAATGTTGAAAAGAAGGGAAGGTTTCCTAGCACCTCAAATATGAATGTCTCAATACTATTTAGAGTTAAAGGGACACTGCAGGGAAGGATGTCGCCATTTCTATTGCCCCTACTGAAAGAAATAATTATATTAGTGCTGAATTTGCTAACCATTTAGTGATTCCTGAATCAAATATAGGTGAAAGGTTAGACCTTTGGAACATGAAGCAATTTCAAATAAGTGGATTAGAATTGAATGTTGGAGATTATATGGTCATATCTCAATTCATTGTTAGTTCCTTATGGAGCTTTGATGGTGACATAGTTTTAGGGTTACCTTGGATTAAAACATTGGAGACCTTCATCTTAAATGCTGAAAAGAAGTTTCTGACATTTTCCTATAAACAGAAGAGAATCACATTTCAAGATATTACAATGAAGATATTTCAAGATATCATATCTTATTACAATAAAATAATAATAATAATAATAAACATCAACGTATATATAATAATAATAATAATAATAATAATAATTAATAATGTCTTCCGCCAAAATATAAATAGTGGGCCCTCAATTGTAATTCATAGCATATCTTATTGGAATGATGATGCATATAGTTAAGAAAGACAAACAATGGCTTTGAACTTTGAATCTGGAAAGGATGATCTCCGTCACCACTTTGGCTTTAGGTTCTCACTTATGGTTCCCCAAACCGTCACGCCTATTCATAGCATAGTAGCTAAATCCCAAGACTTGTGAATCTAAATGCTAACTTTTGCATGCATTCAATATGATAAATACAATATTTACTATTCACCATACTCACCTAATCATAATCCGATAACAACAATAAAAATGAGGTTATCATGGTTATCGCGAAATTATAAGATTCTAGAAACACAAACAAGAAATTAAAAAAAATTCTAATAATGAAAGGATAAAAAAGTGCAAGAAAATAAAATCTATCCTGATCGATATCATGCTCAAAATATTTGATATTTTGACAAAAGAAATGGCAGAGATAGATGGAATATGGAACCCTCCAACCCATCTTTGAATCGTGTTTTGTTTATTTATCCCTTCAACACACTCTAGTTTATTTATCCCTTTGACACACTCTAAAAAGACTGCAATGCCTATTTGAATTCAAGTTGCATCATAACAATGTTTACATCTTTACCCTTCCTTTTAATGAGTAGAAACTCTAGCACCTCTTTGAATTCATGTTGTTGGATTTGAAACAGTGGGATAGTGGTTTTAGCAGCTAGACATTGAGATTTGAAACTGATGAAGGAAATGAATTGCTGTGGAAACTATTAATCAAAACTTTAAATAAAAAACTTATTGGAAAGGAAGACGTGGAAATGAATAGTGGATGGGATAGCATGCATGTAGTTGATACCAAGAGGATAGTTTTTTTAATAAAGTGGAATATTAATGAAGGTAACTGAAAAAAGGCTAACCAAATGATCATTTCAATTTTAACCATATAAATTTTATTATTTAAATTATATAATGGATGGATTGATTCAGTTTTTTAAAATATATTTTTTTTTCAAAGAAAAAAAATGTACTTTTGTTATTTCCTTGAAATCAAAAAGTACATAGCATACATGGTCTATTCACCCATGTCTAAACTTCCAAATAAGTAACTATACATGACTATATTCCGATACAAAAATAGTATCATCACTAGATGGGTCATGTAAGTTTTTCCTACATCATATTCCACTCAAGAAACCAACCTTTACAGTCCACAAATACATTGTTCGGTCTAATAACTTTCACAAAAAAGGAACAATATAAACCATCAGTTACCAGTTGATCATCCACCCATTCCTCCCAAAAAAGAGAACATGGATCACCATCAATAGCTAACTTTGATAAAGAATTTTCCACAACATTGTTTTCTCTATAAGTGTGCACTATAGTGATGTTCTGAAACCTATTCAATAATTCTGAAGTTTTGTGGCACCGGTGTTGTAAAGAGACATTCTTAAGTTTGGCATGATTATTGGCCCATTTTATGACAACTGAAGAGTCACCATAGATTCGAGGAGAATCCAAACCGCAAAGATGAGCCGCTTTTAGTATACCCCATAGACCCAAGAGTTCTGCCTTTGTATTTGTACCCATGCCACCAGACAGTCGAAATTTGAGAGATAGTGACTGTCCACAACTGATAATGAATCTAGCACCACATTTATGTTCTGAAGTAGCTCCATCAAAAAAACCAACAACATATTTACTTTCCGCCTGAAAGAGATTGCATAACCTATTGTAATTCTGTTTATTTTTATCAACCTCTGTATATAAGTGGAACAAATTCCAGAAAGAGAATAAGGTCTTCTTAGTAGAGGGAGCACTATCTTGAAAGATAGCCATATTCCACGCTTTCCATATAACCTATGCCACAATACCTGGCATGTTGTTGAAGGTCCTGTGCTTCCGAATCCATTTCAAATAAGCAGTTTCATAGTCACCATCAGGCCAATCATCATAAATATTCAACTTCAGACATATTTGTTTCCAAACAACCACAGAAAAGTCACAATGAAAAAACAAGTGATAACACGAGTCCATTCCATTTCTGCAAAGATAACACATGCTAGGACCATGTTTTCCATGGCACAACAGATTATCCCATGTCAAGGTTTTGTTATTGAAAACTAACCAGAGGAAGCATTTACTTTTGAGTGGAATCTTCCACTTCCATAACATTAAAACCACCACTTCCTATTTCCATCTACCTGTTGTTCCACAATCGCTTGGTATGCTGTACTGGAAGTGACCTGACCTGTAATGGGATTTTTTTCCCAGACCAAAGTGTCTTTTTCCATGGTGAGACAAATACCAGCAAGATTCAAATTTTGAACATAACCCTTCCATTCCTCTTCCCATCTTCTAGAAAGACCTAGGTCAGATGAGGTAAGCTAGTAAGAACTATCAGGAACCAAATATTTTGACCTCTTAAATTGTTTCAAAGTGAACATACCATAATTGAAGAAGAAATTGCATAAATCCTGAGATAATCTGTAGCTACCAGAAACGCCCATAATGGGATCAACTCCCACCATAATTTTAGTACTCCCACCAACTTTCCATGCCAATTGCAAGCTAATCTAGGGGAAGATTTTTAAAAATCCTTTCCAAATAAAAGAGACATTACCAACTGCACCAGGGTATTTTTTAAGGATTCAAATATCATACTTAAGTATAGTATTCTAGGCGATTATTTTAGATTGAAAAAAACATATGTATAGATAGATAGGCGAATATTAAATATGAAATATACAATTTACTACTGAAATTTGTAAATTTTGACGAATATTATGATTAAAAAACATATTTTATGTAAATATAGGCGATATTAGAGCCTAAAAATGACCAAAAAGCGAATTTATTTTTTGAAAAAAGGCCCAAAAAATAGCCAATTGGCGAAATTTCGCCCCTAAAAATTTCCCTAAATTGCACCAGGCGGATTCTTAATACATCTGTAAATATTTTTTTTGATATATTTCACATGAAGAACCCTGGACCAAAGATTAATCCCCATCAAACCACGCCACATGCTTTTCAATGACAGAGCAATATTGAACCAATAAATATTTTTAATGTTCCATCCCCCATATTTTTTTCGCAACGCTAATGAAAACCAACTTGTCAAATGATAATGCCTCCCATCCATGTTTCCCGACCAAAGAAATTGAAACATTAAGCTATTCAGAATTTTCAAAACAGTTTGTCGAATTTTGGCCAGAAGTGCCCAATATACTGGGATACTACTCAATACCGATTTGAGTAAGATGAGACGACCCCCAAGAGAGAGGTATTTCATACACAAAATATTTATCCTCTTCTAGAACTTTCCAATTAACCATCTCCATTCATGTACTTTGTAGTAGTTTGGTTTAATGTAATATCCTAAATACTTGATCCCATCATCCAACTCAGAAACATTAAAAGGAAGGAAATTTAATACCTCATTCAAAACAGGATTTTCCTTCAAATTGCTAATGAAACTGACTTGCATTGGCTAATTTGCATACCTGTGGCTATGCAAAAAAGTTACAGAATATTTGATAGAACTCTCCATTCCTCCACATAGTCAGAACCAAACATAATTACATCGTCCATGAAGAGCAGGTGTGATATAAAAAATTTCTTGGCAATTTTCACTCCCTTAACAGACTTTTCCTTTCTAGCTTTCACAATCAACAGACTAAACCCTTTGATTACCAACATGAATAATAGAGGGGATTGTGGCCACCCTTGATGAATCTCTCTGCAACTTTTGAAGAAAGGGGTAGGATTACCATTAATGAGAACATAGTAGTTTTTTGTCTTTATGCAAACCATGATCTAGTTGAGCACATTGATTGGAAGCCCTATCTGATGCAAAACCAACATGAGGAAATCCCAATTTAACTGATCATATGCTTTTACCAAATCTATTTTCAGAATTAATGAATTTTGATTTTTTGTCTTGATTGAATGAAGCACTTACTGAGTTATGCCAACAACATCCAATATCTTCCTATCTTCAAGGGAGCCAAATTGCTCAATAGACATCCACCTAGAGAAAAAAGGCTTAATCCTGTTTGCAATAATGTTCGATATCAATTTATACACCAGGTTGCAAAGGGCGATTGGCCGAAATCATCAAATGAAATGGGCTTGTTGATTTTTGGAATAAGGGTTAAGAAGGTCGAATTAAGACCACCTGCAATTTCACCATATCTAATAAATTAGAACTCATATTCGTATTTACAATTTCAACAACGCTTTTGAATTTATTGAGATAATAACATGTTCAAAATATTAAATACATTTTTATTAGATATAAATCAAAATAATCAACTATTGAAATTAATATAAACATAAGCGGCTATAGAATATCAATTTGAAAATTTAAATGGAGGAATGATGAAAAAAATTATGTAAAGAATAAAAAAATAACTTCTCATATGATAGAGACCCAACACCTGATTGATGTGACATTGAAATTCATGCACTCAACACTTGCCACAAACCTATTATGTAATGTATACTACACAAACAAGTTATGTAAAAGTACCTGAAAAGTGGAAGATGCCAAGTAGATGATTTGCTTAACGAAGTGGAAGATTAATGAAAGTACCTAAAAAGAAAAAGCTAACCAGATAACCATTTAAATTTTAACCCTTGATGTAATGAACACAACGAAGAATATTTTTATATTGATGAATTTGCTCCCTATGATTAAGAAAAAAAATTAAAAGAATCATTCACCTACCACCTCCCTCCATATGTATTCAAATATTGACGTCGATAGGAATCAATATTTTAATACATAGGGAGGGAGGTGAGACTGATGCCTATCGGCATCATATTCACTTTTTGAGTTTTTTTAATTAACTAAAACCTCCAAAATAAAGTTTTGGATAATTTTTTCAGATTTTTTGGCTAAAATTCTATTGAAATTATTAAAATTACAGATATATGTTGTTAAAATTGCATAATATAGGTGTTCAAGTCTTCTTTGAGTGCATTGAATCCATTTTTACAATTAAAAATACAATTTTCACAATAAACAATCACTCACAATTTCAAAAAAAATTCATAACAACAACTCAACAAAAATTACCTAAAAAAATCTAGAAGGCAATCATGCACTCTTCACCATGACTTGGAAGGAAGAAAAATACTTCATTGACAAGTTATGTAGGTGGACAATAGCAAGCTTAAGGAAGCAAGTGAAGCAAATATTAATGCTTGGGTAGGATTTTCAAAGGTGCTAAGAAGGGTTGAACCACTTTTGGGTTGTGATATGGATGGCATAAAGGAAGAGTCATAGAATACCTGTTGAAATTTGGTTTTCATTGATGTCAACTAATGTCAAAGAGGATGTCAACTGATGTCAAAGAGAATTCAGTATTCTGGTGCTAGTTTAAAGAAGTATATGAAAGCCACGTTGAAGTGGTATATGCGCAAGCAATATGAAGAAGGATGTGGATGACAGTATGAATAAGTATATTCAAAAGTGCATCCAGTCTGAAGAAGTATATTTCAGAGGTACATCATGCACATCGAGTTTGAAGAAGTACATAAGGAATGCATATTACTACATATGGTACATGCGTAGACATCAAGTCCACCAAGTCACACCCCTTCAAGGAAAAATCCAAAGAGCTAGTTGGACAAGGGTTCGAATGCGCAAGCAAGCTAAGAGATGATTGGACAAGATTCGAGAGTGCACAAGTAAGCCAAAGTGTTCATTGGACAAAACTTGGGAGTGCGCAAGAAAGTCAAGAATTGATTGGACAAGGTTTGGTTTTGTGCAAGCAATTTGCAACAAGAAATGGTCAAGCAGTTATGCAATTCCTAAAAGCGCGCAAATCTCACCAATCAAAAGAAGATTTCAGTTGTTGAAGCGGGCACAAAATCCAAGAAATATGTAGTGATTGAAGATAGTATATGCGCAAAATATGCAGCTGATGAATCATCAAGTGCACAAGACCCAAAAGTGATGGTATCGCAAGGGTGAAAGTCCCACTAAGTCAAGGACCATGTATTCACAATACCCACAAGAGAAGACACATCAATAACGCATAAGATGACATGCGATAGAAGCATAAACTGTGAAGCAAAGAAGAAGGAATGCCAAAACCAACTTGTGGACATACAATCCTTGCAGGACATGTATAAATAAGAAACAAGTTGGAGATTTCAAGTAATCTTGATGGTAAGTATGAAGAAATTCTAAGTGGAAGATACAGATTTATACTTGGGGAATCAAGGGCTCGTGGAACTAGAACAATATGATCTGGAAGAGAGCCGAGTGCGTACAAGCAGAGGAATGGTATAGCTGATGGTGCACATAATGATGATGTAGATATGTGATGATTGGGAGAAGACATAAATGCATAATGCAGAAGATGCGCAAGTGCATGAGGACTGAATGACAATATCACATACAACACATAGACAGTCACATATATGAATATAAGATAGATCCGCGCAGAGACATAATTGAAGTATATCTTACAAATCATGATGCAAAGAAGTTTCACTGACACACAAAGACTAAGCTGAAGTGTGTGAATCAAATAAGTCCATCAGATGCACAAAGATATAGTTGTAGAAGAATCAAGTATGCGCGTCATGATGCGGATGGTCTGAGACAAGTGAATTAAACGGAAAGGAAGAATCATATGATGCACACTAGGTCACAGATTGTCTCAAGGACTGTGGCACTTAAACATAACAAAAACATCTCAAAAAGTGCGCAGTTCCATCTGATATTGTTGCGCAATATCAAAACAACAAGTTATTAGTTGATGCACAGTATTAGTCTGTGAGTGCAATTGCGCAATAACAAAATGGAACATTGAATATTGGTGCAAATTGCAGCAGATAAAGCAACACACAATATCTCTAGTATGACGTTAGTTGAAGTGAAGTTGATGTTGAAGTGAAGAGTTGAGTGGAATAAGAAGTCAAGTGATATATGTAGCATAGTGGTAGCAATACTACTGCATATAGAAGGTGCACATAGCAGAACGAACATCAGAAGATCATAAGTGTGCACAGATCAAAATTTCAGGAAGGAAATATCTTATTTTGTATATGTGGGAGGAAGGACGAGGCAAGGAGTAGGGGGTCGGTGCCTTATTCCAGTTGGTGCTGGAGAACACAAGGAGTTGGTGATTTCTTCAGGTCAATACCTATAAAACTAGGGGGTTGGTGCCTCCTTCCAGTTGGTGGTGGTAAACACAGGAAGTCGGTGCTTCCTTGAATGTAATCTTTTTCATTATAAAAGGGCATTCCATGGTTTTCTCCCGGTTGGGTTTCCACGTAAAAAATTATGTGTGTTATGTGTTCTCTGTTTTGGTGCTTATGTGGATGAACATTTTATTTATGATGGATGCTTAAATACAGATCAAGATTAAGTTCAGAATAATCTATTTAAGAAGTTAAAATTGTTAATAATTGCGTTAATATTGATTCACCCCCCCCTCTCAGTATTAAATAGATTCCAACAATACCAAGATGGAAGTTGCATCCACAAAGTGGGAATGTTTGGATTAGGAGATCCTCAAGCTGTACTTGGCACATGTGATGAAACTATATAAAGCCCGTGTGCAAACTAAAGCTTGGAATCATAAACTATAGAGTTTGACACACCAAATGAAAACTTGGGAACTGTGGTTGGAATCATTTGCAAGGAAGGAAACCAACATCATAACATCGAAACACACATAATTTCCTAAGTCCAATGGTAAGGATGTTGATTTTTTTCTTTGTGACCAAGATAATTTTTCCATTGTTTATCCTTTGAAGGAAGAGTTTTCTCCAAGTGCAACAAACATTAGTTACAAAGCCATAAGTCTTAGAAGTAGATTTCAAAGGAAACATTGGAGGTTCTTGCTGCCTTAACAATAGGTTTGGGAAATTTCATGGTAGTGGATCAAGAACAATGATTTGCAATGGTGAATCCTATTGGATTCTGGTTCTAGGAAAAGTATTGTCACAATTGATGGAGGTGGCCTTGGTAGCTAGCTTCCATCATCCTTTCACTATTAAAATCTATAAATGGCTTGTTTCCTAGGAGCAGGAAGTGGATCCTATGCCACCAATAGAGGTGATAAACTTTGTGAAGGATTGGACAAGGAGGAGTTGATTTGTCACGATGATGAAAAGTGTGATGGTAGTAGGACATTCGCTTCTACACATTGATGTTAGTTCTGGTGGTTTACTATGTTAGGAGATGAAGCCAATATCTAGAGCTCTAATATTATTCATGTAGAGCTCTCGATTAGGTGCACATGTTGCTTGCATGTGTCGGGCATAAGGGGGGGTTAGAGGGGGGGCCTCCAGGCCTCCACTCTCTAGGGGTTCGGGGGAAAATCCTCCAAAGTGAAAAAAATTCTAGACCCTTCTAGTGTATTTTGAGTCCCTCCAGAACCCTCATATGTATTGTATAAAAGGGGAGTGACCCCTTGACTTTGTAACAAAAAAAAGATAGACGAAAGCATTGTAAATTTGTCTTCGAGTAATAATAAAAGATTGAAGCTATTATTTCCCCATGGTTTTACATGCGTATAACATGATTTCCTCATAAATATGATGTTATATTTTTACTGTTGTTTGTTTCTATTTTATATTATTCTAATGTATGGTATCAAAGCCTGAAAAACTCATAGGAATAGGGTTTTCTATGAGTGGGAGCTACAACAATGACATGAGGTTTAACCAAGTTCATGATTGAGATGTCTAAGGGAAATAATTCCCCCCTATGGAAGATAAAGGTGGGGGATTTGTTGGTTAAAAAGGATCAATCCATATCCTTTCAATGAATACCTTGAGACATTGAAACCATCATTGAGGAAGTGTCAGACAGCCCTTCTACATTCTCTCCCTCCATGAGAACACTAAACTAGAGGAAGGGTCGATCGATCCCTTTAAGGGAATTCTATGATGGATGAATGATAGGTCGAATCTTCTATGGCCCCCCTTCAAGGAGAATAAAATTCTAGAGGATGACGTTTCACGTGTCCAATCTATTAGATATGATTGGAAGGATATTGTTTAGAAGACCTTATGGATACTACCACAAAAGAAGAGTTCGAGAACCCAAGTCTTGTTCAGACAGTTAGAGAGTATGTTAGCAACATTATCAAGTTTCATTTTGAACAACACTCGGCTATCACACAAGCTCAAATCCTACATGGATTGCTAAAACATAAAAGACTGAAAGATGCAACAAACCTGTTGGGTTTTAAATATTCTAAAGGTAAGATGGCACATGACACCCTGGCAGAAAATGTCACAAAAGCGTTATCTTCATTTGAAAAATTAAGAAAACCTGATATCTGAGCTGATCGTAGGGAAATTACTACTACTGTTGTGGCACCAACAAACTCACAAATTCAAATGGTGGCAACAATGTCAAAATTGATGGATTTAAAAAATGCATAAATAAATAGATCAATATTTTTTTTTAATTTTAATATTATTATTTAAATATAGTTCTTAAATTTCTCAACAATTTCATATTATTTTCTTGGCAAAGATTCAAGATTGACAATAAAAATTTTATGATTCACAAAAGCAGGTGATTTGGCACATAAAGAGCTTTAACTTTAAAATAACTTATATTTTAACTATATTTTTACTTTTCTTTTTATACATTTTAATCTCATTTAATTTTCTCCATATTTGTTATGTTTACTCAATAGTTATGAAATCTACACTTATAACTTATTTTTATGTATGATAAAATAATGTAGTAAAACTAAATGAATATACATACCTTAAATAATTAATTTTCTAAACATAATTGAAACCCACGTGTTAAATTGTTCATAAATAAATAGTAAATTTACTTTAAAAACAATTTAAACACACTTTTTTTAGATCTCATATGTTTATTGAAAATTACATTCAATAATTACATATGACCTATAGGTGTTTACCAAGTGACAGTGCTATTAGTGGATTATTAAATGGTGGTGGACATTAAACTTAGTTATAAATTAAATCATTAAACTTAATTATGCATATGCATTGGATATATAATTTTCAAAATAAATTTCAACTTACATATGAACTTAGATATATAAATTTCAAGGTATGCTATGTAAAGAATTTTCACAAATCACATCCCTCTAATTTACATAATTTAATAGTAATAGGCTTGTTCTTTATCCATTTATGGGTCATCGATGGGTTATTAAATAATAGTGAGTGAACTTAATTATGCATTGAATCATTAAACTTAGTTAAACATTGAATTTATAAATTTCAATGTATCGTGTCCATGAAACAACACTTTATAACGACCATTATCACTGTTTTGTCCATGATATTTGAATTAAGCTCACGCTCAACTAAATTTAAATACTTCACCTTAAAATTCAAAGGAAAGACTCGCTGCTCTTGTTTTTTTATTAAAATAAAGTTTTGTTTTATTTTTATTTTAGAATAAAGTTTTGATCTAATGTTCAAATTAAATTTGAATTGAATTTAATTTAGGTGGATGAAATTTATTTATTTATCCCATTAAATTGAATCTAAATGAATGGAATGAAATTTATTTATCCCACTAATAAACCATCATATTTTTAACACCATTCATTGTTAAAGAAAAAAAATAATAAATAAACACACCTCCCTATCATTAACACAGGAAATAAGGAAAGAAATACCATTCATCTTTAAAGGAAATAAATAATAAATGGTAGGAGTCAGCAAGGATTTAAAAAAACATGTCTTAGAATTTAAGAAGAAACGTGATCATATCTCGTGGAAACTGGGGCACATGGTCTAAACTTTCTTGGCACTTTGTAAATCTTGGAAAGACTTGTTCGGCAAGTTCTTGATCTTACAAATTTATAAGAGACGTGTACTGCAAGTTAACATTAGAGAGACGTGTTCGAAGCCATGACGGCCTGCGCATCATATTGTCCTTTACCAGGCAGATTCCATTTTCTTGACTACAAAGTGTGAGCACAGCTATGACATCGTTACATTGCATCGGGAATTTGGGATTTTCTTGATCTGCAATAGAATGGCGCAAGTCAATAGACGACCTCATGCTCTTCTGTTACCAATGCCTGCTCAGGGACATATTCAGGCGATGATGCAGCTCGCCAAAATCTTATATGCTCGAGGCTTCTACATCACCTTCGTTAATACCGAATACATACAACAGCGCCTCCTCACTTCCGGATCGGTGGACTCCCTTAAATCTCTGCCCGACTTTAAATTCGAGACTATTCCAGATGGCCTCCCTCCGGAGCATGGCAGGCTCTCCAAGCTACCCGAGCTATGTCGGTCTTTGACTGATAACGGCCCTCTGTATTTCGACAAGCTGATTGATAAGATGAAGCTTTTAGAAACTGAGGGTGTTGTTCCCCCTCTCACTTGTATTATTTCAGACGGGGTACTTTCTTTTCCACAGAAGACCGCCAGGAAACTTGGAATTCCCAGAGTGGCCTTCTGGACGCACAGCGCTTGCGGCTTCTCGGCTTATTTCTTCATTCCTCTTCTTGTTGACAATGGTTATATTCCTATCAAAGGTATACTCACTATTGCTTGTCCAACTATTTTTGTATTATGGATTCCTAATGTCAAACACAGAGAGCAGAGTTTAAATTGTATTACTTGGTGCTGCAGATGAGAGTTGTTTCACAAATGGGTACATGGAAGAAATAATCACCTGCATTCCTGGAATGCCCCCTCTTCGTGTCAAAGATCTGCCCAGCTCATTGCGACTCACGGAAAATTCGAGTAATTATTACAGCTTCGAGTTTAACAAAACTCAATCACAGGCCACTCTCGAAGCCGACTTGGTAATACTTAATACCTTTGATGAACTTGACAGTCCTGTAGTCGACGCACTCCAGAAAAGACTCCCCCCCTTGTATACAATAGGCCCTCTTGTTTTACAGGCAGAATCTGGAAATGATAGAATTTCTGATATATCTGCAAGCTTGTGGACTGAAGAAACTGGCTGTGTGAAATGGTTGGACGCTCAGGAGCCTTCCTCTGTTATTTATGTTTGCTTTGGAAGCTTCACTGTTATGTCTGATGAGGAACTCTTAGAGTTCGCGTGGGGGTTAGAGGCAAGCAAGCAGCCCTTCCTGTGGGCTATTCGTCCGGATGTCATTCATGGTCAGTCTGCTGTGCTGCCTTGTGAGTTTTTGGAGAAGGTGAAGGCCACAAGTTTCTTCGTGAGCTGGGCGCCTCAGATGACAGTGCTTTCACATCCTTCGGTCGGAGGCTTTCTGACTCATAGCGGATGGAACTCTACGCTGGAGAGCATATGTGCTGGTGTGCCCATGATATCGTGGCCCTTTTTTTCAGAGCAACCGACTAACAGGAGATTCGTTAGCGAAGTTTGGAAGATTGGATTGGCAATGAATGAAAATGTGAAGAGAGAACATGTGGAAGACATGGTGGTGAAATTGATGAGAGGGGAGGAAGGGAGGCAAATCAAGAAGAGAATTAATGAGTTGAGAGATGCGTCTATGGGAGCAGTACGCAAAGGAGGATCATCTTACAATAACATGGAGAAATTTCTTAAGAAAATACAGGGGCTTCACATGTCTTAGGAACGGTTTCACAGTGTTGGAAATTTGAAGGATATGTATGAGCGTCTGTTTACCGTCATGCTTTGCAGTAAGGTTATATTGATTGGTCGCTGCCATGCCTTCCGTATTAGGTTTTGACGTTTTTAATATATTCCAAGTTTGTTTATGTGAAAACTTTTGTTTTATGATGTGCGACTTTTTAATTTGAAACTTTATTATAAACATTCGGATAAACTTAACAAATGATTTTTGAGAAGGCCAATTAAACTTTATAAATACATGAATGTTTTGTTTAAAATAGACATTCTACCTTATCACAATGATAATTATTTAAGAAAATATCTCAACCTAAATTAGGAGTTAATATAATTCTCATTCAAGAACCCCTTAAAACAACTCAAGAAAGCTATTCAATATAGGTACTCTCTACTTAACCATAATCAATATAATAATCAAATTATGTGACTAAATATTAGTACACAAAACAAGTATGAATTAACTAATCTAATGCTTTTCCTTAATTAAAATTTGGGAAATTTATTTTTCATTGATCTCTCATTACAAAGTCTACATTTATCTGACAAGTTTGTACTTGTACCTTGAGCATAGAGTCACCGCCAAACTATCAAGTCCATATAAAGGAACAACCATCTATCACAATACATGGGTATCCAATAGTTGTAATCGTCATCCATATAAAGGAACAACCATCCACCAAAATACATGGGTATCTAAGAGTTGTTTAATCACAAGTCTAGTAGGAAGCCCTTCATGTACATGGTTCATTCAAGTCATTATTGAACTCTCTATAAATGTGCAACTATCACTGCTAGGAATTCAAAGAGTTACCTAGTACAATTGATGCACCTTGTTCTCTATAGAAATATGTTCCTTGAATTTTACTTCATGGAATTTTGACATGTCTAGTTCGACATCATGAGTCTATAACCAAGAAATAGCTCACCCAACACACTAGTGTTAACAACTACTTATACTAGTTACAACCTTCGCTTTAGGGAAACTCACCTGGGAAACCATTGTTGAATACTAGACCATGAGTTCAATGCAACATTACCAAACAAGAGGTACATGTTCCTAAATAAGGCTTATAGTTATATGCCCAATTACTTTACAAACGTATTAAACCTTGCCCCAAATACCTTAGGACCATAATGCTTTCCCTTGCTGATTTATTCTTATGTTATTTTGAAAGTCATGGACATAATTGGTGTCTTCATATTTTTCTTCAATGGCCTATATATCTTGCAAAACAAATGGGTCAAATATTGGAGTGCCTAATGTTAATTTTTTTATCTTTAATTCAGAAACACAATAGTACTTGAAATCAAATAATAATCATGAACATAAGCAATCACATTCAATAACATTTGACATATGAATTTACCCTAGGGAAACCCTCTATGAATTGAGGGAGAAAACACCAACAAAACCTTCCTTCGTATATTCATAGGTAGCAAAGAATGTCTTTTACGTTAAGCACCCCGAGTACAATTTACAGAGCAAGAGAGATATGTATAGAAGCGAGACTCATAATAATGATGCTCCAATCAAGCAATTCACTAATATTGGTTTCATGCACAAAAAATTACTTCATTGGAATTTTCTCCAACCTTGGAGACATCAATCTTGCATGAAGAAGTGCACCCCACTTCTCATGCAATAAATTTAACTCACTACAATGACTTCAGGATGAACTCGTCCCTTAAATGAAAGCTTTCCCACTTAGTTAGGTGGCTAACTTAAGTGTTGCCATGCAAGTGTTGTCTTTTAGTTTAACATAAGTGTCTTCATGCAAAAACACTTAGTTAATTAGATCTTCTTTGTTATCACTTAATTAACTCTCTTAAGTGAAATATTTATTGTTAACATCATTGTAGTGAACAATTCGATTTCTTTTTTGATTGAATGAAGTATTCTTTGTTGATATCACTGAAGTTTAACAATTTTAATTCTCTCTTAATTAAATTAAGTCTTTATGTGAAATTCG
This sequence comes from Larix kaempferi, assembly GCA_027924585.1. Taxonomy (NCBI): domain Eukaryota; kingdom Viridiplantae; phylum Streptophyta; class Pinopsida; order Pinales; family Pinaceae; genus Larix; species Larix kaempferi. Next base: position 4,711,378 of record BSBM01000203.1, on the reverse strand, counting down.
AATCCTCTCATATATTATCTCATCTTACCTGCATGGTCCACATGTGCTAGCTTAATTAATTTTCATATCAAATATACTAAGGATATTTTCCGAATGATGTGATCATATTGTCCTACTATCGTTACAAGTGGTTATATGCTAAAGTAATTCATTCTAGAGGTGGCCAGTCCCTAGATGAGACTTAATAGCTCAACCATGGTTAGTAGTACATCACACACCATACATGCTTCGACATGCAAAGCACCACCTCAACACGTAGGGATCGGTCTTGATACATAAGACCTTAGCCTTGACTAGCAAGACTGTACAACATCAACACTTTGACATACAAAGTACTTGCCTCAACACATGAAGCTTATCCATTATTGAGTCCAACTCAAGATTCTTCTCCAATTGTCATTAGTCCAACTCAGGCTCCTATAAGGACTACCTCGACACACGAGGCTCAATATTGAAACACAAGATTGACCTGGCTAATGAATCATGATGCTGCAACTTTAAAATCCAATTCCAATATAGTTGAATCTTTACAACATTAAGTTTGACATAGGGTGAATCCATGAAGATGGGTGTCTATTTTGGGGGGTCTTATGAGAAAATAAATATGATTTTTTCATGTTTTTCAACTTTGGACGAACAAAAGTGATAGTTGTGTTTAGAATTTCAGTTTTCAGTAAAAAGAAAACTTTTAGAGAATTATGTTAGCTTTATATTCATTATTTTTTCAATTTTTTTATTGCGATTTGATATTTCAATTTGGCAAATGTTCGACAGTATGTTTTTATAAAATGAAGGGGCTAAACAATAGTCATGTTTTTTGGGGAGAATGAAATCATTCTTAAACTTGTGTTTTGTAAAAAAAAAATATGTTACGACAATCTACACAAAATGTACTACTGCATGAATATAATTTTGTAACCAATGGATCTATATACTAATTATTATATTTTTTTGAATTCGATCAATGGGGAAAGCTTGTTGATTTTCAACATGTTTTTTTTGACCCAACATTTATCTCAATCTACACTAAAATTAAAACATCTAAGAATACCTTTTTAAGTAGACACTTCAATTAACTACACCATATTTTTTCCAATTTTTTTTTATGGTGTATTTTTAAAGTTATGGATTTTTCATTTCACCTCATTTTGAAATCGATGAAACCAAACTGGACACATGTTAACAGAAAAAATAATTACAATTATCAGATCCCACCTAAATACAACAAAATCTATACCAACAGAGAGTAGATTCAATGACTAAACTAATGGTATCAAGTCTGACAGTTGATTTTCACTGTAACAGATGGTTTTTCCCTTCCGAAAATAGAGAAGCCTGAATACAACACTATTTTTAGGTCTCAGATATTATTCGGCCCCAATAATTAATCGGCCGAATAAATATTCTCCGTTAGCACACCATTAAAATTGACAACGGTTATTCGGCCAAAAGACAAAAATCAAACAATTTTCATCGACTGGAAAAAAAATTAATTTAAATTATTTACAATTGTATAAATAAAACTAAAGGATGCATCATTTCACATCTTATTTTTTCGTAGAGGTCTGTATAAAATATTTTCAAGGGGTTTTTCCAAAGGAGATTTTTTTTCAAGGAGTTCTTATTTTTTTCCAAGGGGTTTTTTCAAAAGAGATTTCTTTACAAGGATTTTTTATTTCTTTCCAAGGAGTTTTTATTTTTTTCCAACGGGTTTTTTCAAAGAAGATCTATTGCCAAGGAGTTCTTATTTTTTTGCAAAGAGTATTTCTTCAAATGAGATTTCTTTCCAAGGAGTTTTTTTATTTCTTTCCAAGGAGATTTCTTATTTCTTTTCAAGGGGTTTTTATAAAGGAAATTTCTTTGCAAGGAGTTGTTCTTCAAAGGACTCTTAAAATATTTTTATAAGGTGAGTAAATTTTAGTTCATGTTTTTATAAATGGTGGAAAGACTCAAAAAAACAAATTTAGTAACTGTTTTTAAATCTTATTTTATTTTTATTTTTTACTATAAAGTGATGATTCTTTAATTTAACCTCTACAGGTTAAACAATCATGGGTAGTAAGAGAAACCACCAAAGAAAAAGTGATCCTAAACGTGATGATGATGCTCATAGGGAAACAAAAAGACTCAGATATCATGCCAAAAAAGAAAGGGTTGCACAAATAGAAGAGACAATTATTGAAGATACAAATACAGATTTACATGACAATGTTGATGAAATGGATATTGAAAATAGAGTGCAAGAAGAACAAATTGAAGCTGAAGAGATCATTACTGAAGATGTAAATAGGGATTTTGTAACATCCCTCCTTTAAGCCCTTGTAATTTTATAAATGTAACTTATTTATTGTACTTGTTTACTGGTGAGGAGGTCAAGGACAAGGCCCCACCGGTAAACTTTGTAAGTATGTGGCTCAACTCCTAAAGTCGTAAAGTGAAAATCTTAGGAGGTTAAGAGCGGCGACACATTTAGATGACGACAACCAAATTCACTACGAGAAGGATGAATAATGACGGTGGGTTATCCTAGTGCTACAAGCACTGGAGTAATGGTAAAGCGACTTAACTAGTACCTTGGGTGATAAGGTCATCACCTAAGTTTGGGATAACGACTATTCGCCACATGCTAAATTAACTTTGACGACTTACCTTTTAGCATAAAACTGCACATATGAAAGATTAAAGTTAATAACGAGGGAAGATAGTTAAATTACTTGTTATTTATCCTAAAGTAAATAAACAATACATGGAAAAGGATATTCTAAGAGAAAATATCATGATACTAATATGACTTGGTATACATAATATATATATATATATACATATCAAGGATACAAGTATCTTCAAAAAAACGAAAAAAAACCTCCTTCTATCTCGATAGAGGGAATTACAAATGCTTAGATATATGTAAGAGGAATGCTTTTATATATATATATATGGTTACAAACATGATAAGTTATTACAATAAATAAATATATATGTAAGCATATATATATGAATGAGATGGGAAACATCATGGTAATATGATGGTTATTAAAGAAAGAAGGACTTCACCTAAAATAGGAAATAATTAATTACTTTTAAATATATGTATATTTCATATATATGCATATGAAAGATTTACTAAGTATTTGTGAGGACCATATATATATTATGGTCAAATTGTTATTAAATATTGAATTGTGAAAGATAGTAATATACTTTAAGTTTCATTATAAAGTAGGATTTGGATACAATACTCCTAAATACTTTTAGGGAGGTTATTATGTTATATCTAAGTGAATATAATAGGAAAGTATAAAATTCATTATGAAATTTAAGTGTAAATATGTTACACTAAGAACTTAATTATTTTAACTCCCGTTGTGGCTCACCATGGTCGTCGGAATGAGAGTTAAGGGAAAAAGTGATGGAGCTCCCTTAGCAACACTTAGCAAGCTCAACCTTTTCGTTTATGGATTGGGCCTCCATCTGAAAGAGGGACTTCCACTATGCTGGGCGGACTCTTTGAGGTGGACGAGCCTTGCATTTATGAGGGATCGCAGCTAAGGAGTGGGGGAAAACTCCGATAGAGGATTCTGTCGACCATTTTAAATGGGGTGCATCACGGGAAGGGCAGTTAACCCATGGAGAAAGGGAGTTAGCGTGGGGGGATAAAGGGGAGAAGGAAGCGAAATTGGTAGGAGAGGAAATGGATCTCTATGATAGAAACTACTGCGAGTAGTTAATCTGATCCTTACGATCCAATTCGAGATTGCCACGCCCAGAAAGTTTTTGGTAAAAGAGGATTACGCAGGTTCATTGTGAGTATTATAATTCTATATTATGTCGAGTCTCTGTGATGGATTGGTTTGTTAGATGTTGTATGAAGCAGAGTCTTGTATAAATTCATGGGACAGAAGTAGCTTTCTAACCTTACAAATTATCTAGGCGATTTTAATCTTATAAATACTTTTAACTGTGAACTTTCCATACCAACTGATAGAGTTATCATAACATCAACATCTGGAGAATATGAACCTTGCTTGTCATTTAACAATACAGGTTATCTCTGCATTTCGCACAAGGATAGGATCTCTGTATATAGTGCTACCACGTAATTCATTTTTGATAATGCTGCGATGCTCTCTGACTATATGTTTGTTGATTACGTGTTGATCAAATAATATCGGAGGTTACATTTTATATGATATCTTCTATTTCAGGTTTATATCTCTGAGATAGATAATGTTCTATATGATATCTGCCCTTATAACTTTGTAGGGTATCGAGATGATCCTAGTTTGGGAAGATGGTATATGTCGCCTTCGGTAGTTCTCATCCATAGGGATTGCATTTCTGGATCGAACGCTGGCTAAAGATTTAGATCCCTGTTGAAATATGTTTTTGCGTGGTGCTGCCAACGTCTTTTATTTATACATTTTTCGTTTATTATCACTGCACTTTTGGTTGCTCGCAAACTTTTGGAATATTAGATGTAGAATTCTCAATATATATATTTTATACATACTGTTTTTATATATATATGTTTGCATGCCTAAATGAATCACGAGATTAGCATCTCAAGTATATTATATATAAATTGTTTTATATACCTATGCATGCCCGATTACAAATAGATCCTGAGGTTAGGATCTCCTTATATTAGATTATTGTTGTTTAAGAACGAGTGGAATCCTTGTAAGATCCCTACTAACTGTACATTGCATTCCTCGATCAGATAGATCAGTGAGGATTCAATCCTTGTAAGATCCCTACTAACTGTACATTGCATTCCTCAATCAGATAGATCACTCATGATTACACAACTCATTTCATTGTTTGGTTAGTATGAATGACAGTATTTCTATAAGGTAAACTAGATATGAAATCTGGGTATTTGACTAAATCTTATAGTTGCCATTACAACTGCAGCATTGATCTAGAAATTGAGTTATGTTTAGTTCATATAAGATATATAAACTACTTCTGCGCCATAAGGAAAGGTTAACTAATAAGCATGAATGCTGCCAAATTAATTTATGTGTATTATCTTTGCATTATACGTCTTGGATTAATGTCTAGAAATGACTAAGTTGAACTATCAAAGAACTCTGTTGAGTTGTTTAGACCCCAGTAAAATCCTTTGAGGTTAGGGTTGTTTGTTTTGTAAATGACCTCTAGGAGAGAGGGTTTTTGGACGAGAAAAGTGCGACCAATGGGTCGCAAAATCGCAAAATCTAAATCTCTATTTAAAGAAATTTTATACGATGCAACAGTTTTGTGGACGTAGCCCTAGATTGGGTGAACCACGTTAAATAAAGGTCTCTTTCTGATGTGTTTCTTTTGTGTATATTCTTATTGATATTATGTTTCAATGTTATGTGAGGTGGATCACTTTTAAGTGTAGAGCAATGTGTTCTATTATTATTCAGGTTGGTCTACTTTGAATGTTTCTCTTATGTGTCCTTATATGTTTAAAGAATCTAGATATTGTGATGGCTTTGTAGTATATGATTGATAAGGTACACATTGAAGTTAATTTTCTTATTGATCATGAAATATATTTGCTGTTTTAGGCATGTTCATGCTTATAGCTAATATGTTGTATGAATTAAATGAATGGTTGGGTTTACATAGACATGTGTTTGTTAATGCAAACGCAACACATTCTAAGTTATGCCATAGAAATTTTATACAAGGAAATGTTTTATTATTGCATGTATTTTGCAAAAAGTAGATGTTCTTAAAGATAAAATCTTGGTTTAGAATACAAATGATAATTATAGAAGGACGGATAGACTTTTGATAAGATCTATTATCTTTCATTAAATATTTCTTTTTAAAACGGATGTACCTCAGCTTGAGGAGGTATGTACGCTTATCGACATTTGGGTTATTGTCATAAATATATTACAAGTGTGGAGATTTCTTTTTATGTGAATGTTTTTTCTTAATATTTTATCTTGAAAATTTACTAATTACTAACTCCAAAATTTTGGGTTCGTGACATATGGTATCAGAGCACTAGGTTACAACACTCGGTCCTATTGGGATCAATGTGGAATGACTAAAGCTTGAAGGTTGATAAACTAATCAGTCAAGTTGTTTTTGTTTTGTTTTGGAGGCATGAACTATAATGGACGAGGGGGTAATGTTAACGAAGTTAAACTTCAAGTTCTCCAAAAGAGTAAAGATAAGTATTCTCGTCATTGTTTTTCCTTACAAAATTATGAGTCAAGTATATCTATATCTTACAAAATATAGATACTCACATTATCGTATGGTATTGTTATGGAAATTGGTATTTCGTTGAAATGATTTCAGTATATGTGCAAAGGGTTATGAAAATTTCATAAAGTATGAATTACTCATATGTAGTTGATTTTATTTAATGATACAAGTGTGTGGGTGATGTATTTTCCAATGAAATCTATAATAGGGAATGCATCTATCAATGTTATAAATGAGAGAAAATGATTCCTTTCCTAAAAGAATGATTCACTATTTATCGAAGTAATTGGTTTTATTACAAAATGGTATAATCAATGTTAGCATGTAAGCATATTCTAGGACATAGTCATAAAGATAAAAACTAATTGAAGTATGTACATTTGTTGAAATGCCGGTTAGTTTGGGTAAGATATACAAGAAAAATACATGAAAGGTTTGAAAGAAAAACTAGGATGTAATTATCTCATATGAAGGATGTATTGATATAGATGTTGTTCTTATGTCCTTTCTGAGTTTGATGTGAAATGTAATGATTTTTGTATCACGATTGATTATCATTGTTAAAGAGAATAGAAGTATCATAATCTTTTATGTTGAAATTGTTGATTCATAATTTTATGCCATTGGGTAAGTGCTAGTCTAAGAAATAGATAAGATATGGAAGACTCTGAAAAAACATGTTCTTACCCTAACCAAACAAATATTATGAATAGTATTTTGAACATGCAGATTAACTTAATAACTAATTTCAAATTGCATAAGAGTATCAAGTAGAACCGCAATATAGTTCTTGGTATTTTATTTTCTTTTAAGAATACATTAGGTAAGAGTACATAATATTGTTAGTATACTCCAAAGAAGTAAGCTTGTTGATTAGGTAAAGTCACTTGAACATCTTCAATTATAAATTTTAACTGGTACTGTATAGTTGTTATGACACTTTCGTGTAATACTATATCGGAAAATATTACATCCTGTATATATTATAGAAGATGATTGGGTAAAATACTTGTTATAGTTACGTATTAATAGGTGCATTCTTTGAAATAAAGAGTTGGTCCTCAAGTATCAATGATAGAATGTACATCTTTTTACTTAGGTTTTGATAGTATGCTTATTGCAAAATATTTGTTGATTTTCTTTCATTCTCTTCCGTGGATCCAATAGTAGAGAGTCCATAGCCTAAGTAATTATTAATCTTGAGTATTGATATCCATGATGAATTTGACATACTAGGTTACAAGTTATGTTTAAAGACGTGAACGAATTCATGTGATGCGATGACTGATGCGTTTATATTATTTTTTTTGTGAAAAATCGTCATTTTGTTAAATTTTAAGATTTTATTACTTAACATAAATTGTATTTCATTTTAGAACTTCTTATTGTTATTAGAATTGCAAGTATAATCTTAAAGGTGTATTACTGTATGGAATAGCAAGCAGTATTCCTAGGAGTTTAAATGATCTTATTTTAGAATGCATATGATTCTAATTATTTCTTCTTAGATAGACCCCTGGTAGGGTTTGTTCTATCTTCTAATAAAGATTGATGTGTATCAAGTTAAAATATTTTGTTAATAGTAGGAGTTTGATTATAGGAATAGAAGAATCCTAAATCTTGTTATGATTGATCATGGATTTTTTTTTTAAATAAAAAACTAAAAAAATATGGAAAGATTATAGTGAAAAGAATCTTTAGACAATGAAGTCTCATGATGAAATGAATCTATATAACTAAAAGTTTAAAACTATGATATTAACATGTTTATTTGTTAGCAGACTTGACCATAGACTCACATTGAGAACATTGAAGAGTTTGCATCCGGATGAATAGTGATGGATGTACAAGTTAATTGAATGAGCATATGCGAAATACTATTAGGATGATTATTATGGAACTAATATGTTCGGTTGTTGAGCAATTGAAGCAAATACATTTTTTTCTTTTATACTAACACTTCAGGAGGTGATCTTTATTACGATCGATGTCATGATTGAAGTGGGACATTGATTATAAAACCATTCATATAGATAAGTTGAGGTAAATCACCCAAGAGTAAATAATGATTTATCTTACAATGTGGATTATAGAATTTTATGCACCATGATTAATGGTAGGCTTATGATTAATGATGTATGATCATCAAAATGTATAGAATGTGATAAGTAGATAGGTGAATATATTTGTTAATATTTTGTTGCTATTATGTTGCATGTGGCGTGCAAAAAATAATAAATGATTGTTACTAAGTAAATTTCTTGGACTCAAACGAGAAGGTTTGAGGGGAAAAGAATATTTCCTAGACTCAAGTAGAGAGGCTGCATTTGCACTCACTTACTAGCCATTGCGGGATGCAATTTCCCTAAAATTGTGGTCATGTTCCCCAAGGAAGTGGAATAGAGCAAGTGGCTCGTTAAATGTTAAATTGACCCAAAGACCTAGGTAGACATATCCATCGAATTGAGCGGGAGGCTCACAGTTTTTCCTTGTGATTTGCTGGAAACTGCTATGTTGAGCACACAAGAGATTCGATGAGGGGAATTCTAACTAATGGGTTACAAGATAAGACTGTCATAATTTTCTGTTGAGTTTACAGAGAGTATTCTAACTGCAAGTTTGATTGATGAGACAACAGAACTCGAGGACGAGTTCTGTGTCCAGCAAAGGATTGCTGAATTTCCAAACTCATGGGAGAGTTTGATGATCAACAAAGTCTTGTTGAAGGATTTGTTTTATGATATAAAAAATATTAATGACTGTCTTGTAACTAGACTATTGGATGTCTTTATGTGTGAATGTTATGAATGCTAGAGTAAGCAAATATTTCCTTAAGGATGAGGATGAATGATAAATGTTAAACATTTAATGTTGAAATTTTGTGAATTATAATTATGTTATGCTGAAGAATGATGGAAGATCTTGTATGAGCTGTACCATGTACATGATATGAATGATAAGAGCTTGCGTAAATCATGAAAATGTGAAGATGACCAAAGCAGAAGAACAAAGCAAGCGAAAGATGAATCCAGAAGAGTAGATGAATTGATAAAAAGTATGAACATCGAGGATGATGTTATTCTTAAGGGGAGGAGGATGTAACATCCCTCCTTTAAGCCCTAGTAATTTTATAACTGTAACTTATTTATTGTACTTGTTTACTAGTGAGGAGCTCAAGGCCAAGGCCCCACCAGTAAATTTTGTAAGTATGTGGCTCAACTCCTAAAGTCGTAAAGTGAAAATCTTAGGAGCTTAAGAGCGGTGGCGCATTTAGATGACAACAACTGAATTCACTAGGGGAAGGATGAATAATGACAACGGGTTATCCTAGTGCCACAAGCACTGGAGTAATGGTAAAGCGACTTAACTAGTACCTTGGGTGATAAGGTCATCACCTAAGTTTGGGATAATGACTATTCACCGCATGCTATATTAACTTCGACGACTTAACTTTTAGCATAAAACTGCATATATGAGAGATTAAAGTTAATAACGAGGAAGATAGTTAAATTACTTGTTATTTATCCTAAGGTAAATAAACAATACATGAAAAAGGATATTCTAAGAGAAAATATCATGATACTAGTATGACTTGGTATACATAATATATATATATATATATACATATCAAGGATACGAGTATCTTCAAAGAACAAAAGAAAAACCTCCTTCTATCTCTATAGAGAGAATAATAAATGCTTAGATATATGTAAGAGGAATGCTTATATATATATGATTACAAACATGATAAGTTATTACAATAAACAAATATATATGTAAACATATATATATGAATGAGATGGGAAACATCATGGTAATATGATGGCTATTAAAGAAAGAAGGACCTCACCTAAAATAGGAAATACGTAGTTACTTTTAAATATGTATATTTCATATATATGCATATGAAAGATTTACTAAGTATTTGTGGGGACCATAAATAATACTATATAGATATTGATATATATATGTGTGTTATATATATACATATATATTTTATGGTCAAATTGTTATTAATTATTGAATTGTGAAAGATAGTAATATACTTTAAGTTGCATTATAAAGTAGGATTTGGATACAATACTCCTAAATACTTTTAGGGAGATTATTATGTTATATTTAAGTGAACATTTGATAATAGGAAAGTATAAAACTCATTATGAAATTTAAGTGTAAATACGTTACACTAAGAACTTAATTATTTTAACTCCCTTCATGGCTCACCATGATCGTCAGAATGCGAGTTAAGGGAAAACGTGATGGAGCTCCCGTAGCAACACTTAGCAAGCTCACCCTTTTCGTTTATGGATTGGGGATCCATGTGGCAGAGAGACTTCCACTATGCTCGGCAGACTCTTTGAGGTGGACGAGCCTTGCATTTATGAGGGATCGCAGCTATATAGTGGGGGAAAACTCCGATAGAGGATTCTGTCGACCATTTAAAATGAGGTGCATCATGGGAAGAGCAGTTAATCCGTGGAGAAAGGGAGTTAGCGCGGGGGGAGAAAGGGGAGAAGGAAGCGAAATCGGTAGGAGAGGAAATGGAGCTCTACGATAGCAACTACTACGAGTAGAGCATCTGATCCTTACCATCCGATTCGAGATTGCCGCGCCCAGAAAGTTTTTGGTAAAAGAGGATTGCGCAGGTTCACAGTGAGTATTATAACTCTATAGTATGTCGAGTCTCTATTATGGCTTGGTTTGTTAGATGTAGTATGAAACAGAGTCCTATATAAATTCGTGGGACAGAAGTATCTTTCTAACCTTACAAATTATCTGGGTGATTTTAGAGCTCACGCTTAGTATCTGTTTAATCTTATAAACCCTTTTAACCATGAACTTTACATACCAACTGATAGAGTTATCATAACATTGACCTCTGGAGAATACGAACCTTGCTTGTCATTTAACAATACGGGATATATCTGCATTTCACATGAGGATAAGATGTCTTCACATGAGGATAAGATGTCTGTATATAGTGCTACCATGTAATTCATTTCTGATCTGCATTTTATTTTTGATGCCGCCTTTCGGGCCTATACCCTTACTGCCTTAGAAAATCGATTTATGATCTCGGTATATGTGGAATGTTGTGACGCTCTCTTGTTAAATTTTCAGAATTTACTTCAATCTGATCTAGGATCTTAACTGAGAGAACAACATGTACAACAAATCTACAGCATATCAATCATGGACACAATAATGCAAGCACACAAGAGACACAGAGTTTACTTGGGGAAAACCATAAAGGTGAAAAACCCCAATAACTTCCTCAGAGATAGATAGAGCAATGATACAACCAGAATACAAGAGATAGTCTTCTCCTAGCAGCAGAGCCTCCTCCTCCACAAGTGCGCCACTCTCCCAAGTGTGAGTGAGAGAATAGAATGTGTAAAATGAGAGAGACACACTCTCTATTTATACACTAACTTGACTTGACCTTTACTCAACTAGGATGGCCTCAACCTAACCACTTAACATAATACTGACTGGGCCGACCCCCACTAGGGTGGTCTAATAACCCTTTGACCCACATTGCTGACCCCTAATAGGGTGGTCTAATAACCCTTTGACCCACATGACTTATACAGGGCCGACCCCAACAAGGTGGTCTAATAACCCATCAAGTATAAGTTACGACAGTTACAATATAAATGACGACACTTCTGTATAAAGGAATAAGAACATCTCTATAGGAATACAATATACATATATGTGAAATACATTCTGAAGTTACATATACATCAACACTCCCTCTTAACTAGGAAGGTATTTCTCGACACAGGTCTTCTAGCACAAGTCATCTTCTCTGGATCATCGTCACTGGATAATCGTCATCGAGTCATCATCATCATCACTGCTGCTGCTATCTCAATCAATCTCTGAATCTACTCGTCATAGGAAGTTCTACAGAGCCAGTCCTTTTTCATACTGGATGTAGGCCCACCACCTACAGGTCTTCGTCATCACTGGCCATACTGTGGAATCCTTAGGACTTATTACATGCATCACAAAACTTGGCTGCAATATCCCAGGCTATTACAAGCACACAGCTCTACCTGTCGAATCTACCAGGAGCACATTACATGTGACCCATCACAAAACCTGGTTGAAGCATACAAGGCTGTTACGAGCACACAACTCTACCTGTCGGATCTCCCAGGAGCACATTACATGTGATCTCACCACAAAACCTGGCTGAAGCATCACAGGCTATTACAAGCACACAGCTATACCTCTCGGATCTCCCAGGAGCACATTACATGTGGTCCACCACAAAACCTAGCTGAAGCATCTGAGGCATTTTTCATCCTGTCCAGATCTCCCAGGAGAAAATTACATGTGGTCATGGCAAAACCTGGCTGAAGCATTTGAGGCCTTTTTCATCCTGTCCAGATCTCCCAGGAGCAAATTATATGCCATAGGACAAAACCTCGCAAGAGCATCTCAGGATGTTAGGGGTACACAACTCCGACCTGAAGATATCTCAGGGCACAAATTACATGTCCTCCCAGAGCAATGTCTCGAAAGAGCATCCCAGGATGTTACGGGTACACAACTCAGACCTATAGGATCTCCCAGACATGCTCATCTGCACAACCTGATCCACGACCACAAAGTATCATCCTGATACTCACCATACATCATCCTGATGTACACATGATCATCCTGATCATCATCATTGCATCGTCCTGATGCATGTCCTCTAGAGAAGCTCGTCATCCACGATCATCCATATCATACAATGCATCCACCTGATGCATGCCAAGTATCTACCTGATACATATCATTATATACAATGTATCTACTTGATACATACATAGATACATGATCCACAGAATGTATCCATCAACATACATGATCTACCTAATCATACCTAATACATATATAGATACATGGTCCAAGCATCCAACATGATGCATACATACATAAATGATCCAACTGATCATATCCAGCATCCAACATGATGCGTACATACATAAATGTAAATGATCCAACTGATCATATAGAGCAGAAACTAGAACATCATCCTGATGCTCATCATCTAGCGCTTACATCCACAGCCATGTGAAGGATCCCCCTTCCACCATGCTTGGAATGGCTACTGCAAATGTGTCCATCACTTCTTCCTCGAAGTGTCATCAATTTGAAGAACACCAAGCCTCTCCCTGAAGAACTTGAACTTCACCCTGGCTAGTGGCTTTGTCAGCACATCTGCAATTTGCTCGTTCGTTGCAATATACAGGAGCTTCACAGCTCCTCTCTGCACCATATCCCTGATATAGTGATGTTTGATCTCTATGTGTTTCGACCTGTTATGAAACACTGGGTTCTCGGACAGCTTCACACAACTCTGGTTATCACAAAAGATACTAGTAGCATCCAACGGGAGATCAAATAACTTAGACAGTGGCTTCCGTATCCATACTGCCTCACAACTAGATGAACAAGCTGCAACATACTCTACCTCAGCTGTACTCAATGCTACGCAGGACTGCTTCTTGCTAAACCAAGAGATCACACCTGATCCCATACTGAAGCAGCTTTCAGATGTGCTCTTCCTATCTGTAGCACTGCCAGCCCAATCTGAATCAACATAACCCTGGAGGTTAAACTTTTGATTCGCTTCATACTTGAGCCCATAATCCACTGTACCCTTCAGGTACCTCAGAACATGCTTTACAGCAACCAGGTGAACACTCCTCGGAGCCATCAGGAACTGGCTCAATGTGTTCACCGCAAAGCAAATATTTGGTCTCGTTTTCGTCAGGTATATCAAGGACCCAATCATCTGATGATACATAGTGATATCAACCGGCTCAGATGAAGCATCACACAGAAGCTTCAGGTTCGATGCCATAGGTGTGGCCATAGCTTTGCTGTCCATCATCCTGAACCTCTTCAGGATCTCTACTGCATACTTCCCTTGTCCAAGGAAGATTCTATCACTCTACCAAGCCTCTATGCCAAAAAAAATAGTGCATCATCCCCAAGTTCTTCAACTCGAACTCGGCAGCAAGCTTCCGCTGTGTGTTGGCAATCAATCGGTCATCTCCTGTTACAAACAGGTCATCCACATACAGGATTAGAATCACAGGATTCCCTTCCTCAACCTTGTAGTAAAGGTTGGAATCCGCTTCACTCTTGGTAAAGCCCAAACTGGATAGAAAGCTGTCTATCCTACCAAGTTCTGCACACATATATGACTCCATTCAAGAAGGCTGTCTTGAAATCCACCTAGTGTATCTTCTATTTCATCACTTTTATATTTCTCTATGCTGTCATCTACAGCATGCTTGATCTGATAGTTCGATTTAGAAGTCACAATAGACTTCCCCTCAGCTCTTGGGACCGCATCCCAAACATCGTTCTTCATGATCGACGGATCATGACATTCTTCCCGTATCCTGGGAACTTCAATATCTTCAATAGATAATTTTGTTGCTTGAACAAATGTTGTAGTCCTTCTTTTGTAGGTGAAGGTATACGGTCTTTTCTACAAAACAACTTAAATTGCATGATTAGAAACATCTCATAATTTTCAAACAAATTCTTACACCTAAGGAAATATGTCATATAGTTATGCAATTATCTTAGCCAATGCTTCAATACAACATTTATCCATGTTCCACAACTTTCTAGATGCCTTCCAGTCTCTACCAGAACATTGTTAAGAGTGTGCACAACTCCCAACATGTCAACAAAGAGGTTTCATTCTAGATAAGTAGCAATGGAATGTTGTACAGTGCCATAGGCCACTTACCCATCAAATGCATATTAGTAGTAAGCTGTTCATTAATGCAATCATTCTAATATGCATAATACATATCCTAAATCTAGGAACATACACATATACATCATTGAATAATATTATTTAAACAAACAAGTATGTAAGGAATGGTAATTAAAATACTTATCTTTGTTTGTTTGTTGGGTGGACTCCCTCTAAGTCTTTGCTTCCTTGCAGGAGCTGCTGAAGTAGCTTCTTCTACACCTTTCTATTGTGGAATGCAGAAGGATGGTCAACTCCCTCTGGATATCTTCATCCTTGCAGAAACTACTGGAGTATGCTCATTTGCTTTCTTCGAGGAACAATTGGAGTGTGCTCCCTCTTGATCTTTGCTTCCTGGATTACCTTTCCTTGAACTTACATCCATCCTTAATCACTATGCATGCTTATTAGTATCATCATTGTGTTATCCTTGAGGTCTCATACATAATCACACATTTATTAGTATAATCTTAATACTATCAAAACACAATAATCTTAAACATGTATAGTCATGATCATTCACAGATAATAAACATCAGTATTCAAGGTTCCAGGGAAGTCTTCTTTTACTCATGCATATTCTTATTTGATCATAGGACTCTTTTGATTAGTTAAATCATCAATTATGGTAAGAAACATAATATGCATACAACCATGACTATTCAAACCTATGACTTCATGAATAATCATTATCAACAACAAAACAATATAAGATCCTAACACAAGGTAGGATTCTAGCTTGATATAGGAAAAACATACCTGGATTAGCATGCTAGCTAGTTATGTCTAACATACCAGCATAATGTCTTCTGGTTCTCTTCAGTGACTTGCGCTAGTAACCTGCATGTCTCATAGGTTAACCATTGTAGGACCAAGTTATACATACCTCGAAAGTAGATCTTATATGTGATCCATGACAAGGGATGAATCTTTGTCTTCATGTCACCATGATCATATGTTCTTGAAGTAGAACATGATTTGTCTTTCTTGGTGTACCTTTTATGTTAGCGAACAACATAAACCTCATACAACATCACAATGCATTAGTACATTCATAAGTGTCAAAACCTTAATCAATGAATATCTTCTATTAAGGTGATACGACAAGTCTAGTAATTAATCAAGATTGTACTGTAATGATATGAAGACAAACATATGATAAACTTAACCACGAAACATACCTGTAAGCCATACCTGTTAAGACTGCTTGTAATCTTCTTATGAAAGGCCTTAGCCTCATCTTCCTCTGAAACAAGAACTTCTTCACTTATGCAGGTGACCAATCCATCTTCTTCTAGGATTAACCCAATCCACTTGATTTGCAAGAACTGGACCTGGAGCTAAATTAGGGTTTGTCAAAGAAACCCCAAAAATTCAAACTTTGAATTTCGAACTTTTGAAAGGATAGAAATACGCACCTTGATGAGCTGATCAAGTTGGTATATTCAGAATTTGAAAACTGCAAAGTTTCACCCCTCGAAATTGCCTTTTAGATTTTTGGATTCACTAGGGAGGACCTTGAATTAGGGTTTGGGTTTCCCGGAGATTCACCCAACCAAAAGATTTGATTCAAAGCTCTAAGATTCAATTTTTCTAAGGAGCTTCCAGTCGTGGTCATAGATTTCCAAAATTTCATGTTTTGCAGAAGCCCTAATTTTCCATCTTTCCAATCAAAGTCCTGAACTGGGGTTTGATCAAGCCTGGCCTTCTGCCGAACCAAAAAATCTGATCTTGGTCTCTAAATTTTGATTTTGATGAGTAGCATCCAGCCGTGGTCTCTGATTACAAAAATTCCAACTTTCTCCGAAGCCCTAAATTCTGGAAGTCATGAATGAAGGTGCTCAAAAATAATTCTGTTTTGACAGAAATATGTACCTGCTTGTTTTTGGTGAACTCTGAACTTTTCAATTCACAGGGTCTGAAAACTTTTCTTGAGATAGCCCGACCTGTTATCTTTCCATATCGATAGGTCTGGCCTCAATTGGATTCTCTGAGAGAGAGTTATGCCAAGTGTCGCAACGTGACCTGTTTATGGGATAATACAAGATAACGAACTTGTACGGCGTGCCACATGTCACTGGTTCAACATCGGCTTCTGAACATTTTTCCTGACATAGTACATTCTGTGTAGTACCTGTCACTTTTTACGAAATTTCATTTGGATCTTCCTAGCCCAAGTTATGACCTTTTTCCTAAGGTCACTTGATTTTGACTCAGATCTGGAAGAGGCAGAAACCCTATATTGTACAGATCATAAATCACAAATTAAAATGAATTAGAGGTTGTCCTTTGGACACAAGGTACATGGGGATCTTATATTTGACCTATAAAAGTTTCAGATCTGACAACTTTTCCAAAACGGATTTATAGCGAAAGTTCTATGATGAATGGTTTTTGCTATATCAAGTGCTAGCATCATAAGTGTAACAAGTGTCATACATGCCATATCATGCCTTCTTTCAGGCTAGCTTTGATACCATGTTAAATTTTCAGAATTTACTTCAATATGATCTAGGATCTTAACTGAGAGAACAACATGTACAACAAATCTATAGCATATCAATCATGGATACAATAATGCAAGCACACAAGAGACACAGAGTTTACTTGGGGAAAACCATAAAGGTGAAAAACTCCAATAACTTCCTCAGAGATAGATAGAGAAATGATACAACCAAAATACAAGAGATAATATTATCCTAGCGGTAGAGCCTCCTCCTCCACAAGTGTTCCACTCTCCCAAGTGTGAGTGAGAGAATAGAATGTGTAAAATGAGAGAGACACACTCTCTATTTATACACTAACTTGACTTGACCTTTACTCAACTAGGTCGGTCTCAACTTAACCACTTAACATAATGCTGACTGGGCCAACCCCCACTAGGGTGGTCTAATAACCCTTTGACCCACATGACTTATACAGGGCCGACCCCAACAAGGTGGTCTAATAACCCATCAAGTATAAGTTACGACACTTACAATATAAATGATGACACTTCCGTATAGAGGAATAATAACATCTCTATAGGAATACAATATACATATATGTGAAATACATTCCGAAGTTACATATACATCAACATCTCTACCTATATGTTTGTTGATTTTGTGTTGATCAAATAATATTGGAGGTTACATTTTATATGATATCTTCTATTTTAGGTTTATATGTCTAAGATAGATAATGTTCTATATGATATATGCCATTATAAATTTGTAGGGTATCAAGATGATCCCAGTTTGGGAAGATGGTATATGCTGCCTTCGGTAGGTCTCATCCCTAGGGATTGCATTTCTTGATCGAACCCTGGATAAAGATTTAGATCCCTGTTGAAATCTGTTTTTGTGTGGTGCTGCCAATGTGTTTTATTTATATAATTTTCCTTTATTATCACTGCACTTTTGGTTGCTGGCAAACTTTTGGAATATTAGATGTAGAATTCTCAATATATATATTTTATACATACTGTTTTTATATATATGTTTGCATGCCTAAATTAATCATGAGATTAGGATCTCAAGTATATTATATATAAACTGTTTTATATACCTATGAATGCCCGATTACAAATAGATCCTAAGGTTAGGATCTCTTTATATTAGATTATTTTTGTTTAAGAACGAGTGGAATCCTTGTAAGATCCCTACTAATCGTACTTTTCATTCCTCGATTAGATAGACCAGTGAGGATTGAATCATTGTAATATCCCTACTAACTGTACATTGCATTCCTCAATCATATAGATCAGTGAGGATTACAAAACTCATTTCATTGTTCGGTTAGTATGAATGCCAGTATTTTTATAAGGTAAACTAGATATGAAGTCTGGGTATTTGACTAAATCTTATAGTTACCATTACAAATCCAACATTGATCCAACACTTGAGCTATGTTTAGTTCATATAAGATATATAAACTACTTCTACGCCGTAAGGAAAGGTTAACTAATAAGAATGAATGCTACCAAATTAATTTATGTGTATTATCTCTGAATTATACGTCTTGGATGAATGTCTGGAAATAACTAAGTTGAACTATCAAAGAACTCCGTTGAGTTGTTTATACCTCGGTAAAATACTTTGAGGTTAGGGTTGTTTGTTTTGTAAATGACCTCTAGGAGAGAGGGTTTTTGGATGAGAAAAGTGTGACCACTGGGTCGCAGAATGAAAATCTCTATTTAAAGAAATTTTATATGATGCAATATTTTTGTGGACGTATCCCTAGATTGGGTGAACCACGTTAAAAAAGGTTTCTCTCTCTAAGGTGTTTGTTTTGTGTATATTCTTATTGATATTATGTTTCAATGTTATTTGAGTTGGATCGCTTTTATGTGTAGAGCAATGTGTTCTATTATTATTTAGGTTGGTCTACTTTGAATGTTTCTCTTATGTGTCCTTATCTGTTTAAAGAATTTAGATATTGTGATGGATTTGTAGTATATGATTGAGAAGGTCACATTGAAGTTAAGTTTCTTATTGATCATGAAATGTATTTGGTGTTTTAGGCATGTTCATGCTTATAGCTAATATGTTGTATGAATTAAATGAATGGTTGGGTTTACATAGACATGTGTTTGTTAATGCAAATGCAACACATTCTAAGTTATCTCATAGAAGCTTTATAGAAGGAAATGTTTTATTATTGCATGTATTTTGCAAAAAGTAGATGTTCTTAGAGATAAAATATTGGTTTAGAATACAAATGATAATTATAGAAGGACGGATAGACTTTTGATAAGATCTATTATCTTTCATTAAATATTTCTTTTTAAAACGGATGTACCTCAGCTTGAGGAGGTATGTACGCTTATCGACATTTGGTTTATTGTCATAAATAGATTACAAGTGTGGAGATTTCTTTTTATGTGAATGTTATTTCTTAATATTTATCTTGAAAATTTAATAATTATTAACTCTGAAATTTTGGGTTCGTGACAGATTTACATGCTAATGTTGATGAAGTCAATATTGAAGATCAAGTTCAAGAATAATAAATTGGACCTGGTATGTATATATCATGTATTTTCCAAATTCATTTTTTATAATGAATTGTAGATTTTGGATATGTTAAATTAAATTTAACTTAATGTATAGGTGCTTTCACCATTGATGATGGAATGTTAGAAGGCATTAATTGCAACAAATATGGAGAAAAAATAGCCATACTTGTTGCATGATATCTTGCTATGCAAATATATGATGATTTTCTCAAACAATATTCAATAGCAGGACAAGCGCAAATCTTGAGAGGTTTATTAGTGTCCAAGAAGTTAAAAAATGCTACGTCATTATTGTGTATTCACAAGGTGACAAAAGAGTCGAAATTGAAACATAATGTGATAGAAAATATAAGTGATGCAATAATTGTTTTTGGAAAATCCAGGAAGAAAGATACCAAAGCTGCACGTAGAGAAATTCAGACAACAATTATTTCAGCTAGTACTAGACGAAATCGTTTGACAACACAACTAGCAAAAACAATAGGAACCTCAAGAAAGACATTATACAAACATAGCAAATTCAGAATGCAAATAGATGAAATGATGAACTTGCTTGTTGGAAAATTATTTGTAGACAACCTTACAAAGATACAATGGGAGAAGGTGTTCAAGATATTGTACATAAATATTGGTTGGCACATGCTCAAGTTTCACCAAATTCAAGGGATGCGATACGACAAAGAGTATCACGAAATGTGTATGAAAGCCATGCAAAACATATAATGGAAATGACACAAGTACAATTGTTCAATAAATTCAAGGAGGATCATCGTGGAATTAATATGTCAATCACTACATTTGCACAAAAAAAACCATGGTATGTTAGACCTATTACTATACATGACACATGTTGTTGTCGTTATCATGTGCAATTTGAATTGTATTACGACACTTTTCTTGAATTTGGTAAAATGTTTTGGACAAATTCACCACCTCCACCCACAATATGTGAATTCATATCTCAAATTCTATGTGAGAGAGATCACGATGAACTATTTTACAATAAGAAATGTGTCAATGGAAAACATTGTCATCATTGTGGAAATCTGGTTCTATTCCGCATTAAATATCCTATTGATAATGATCAGTCGCTATCAAATGTAACCGTTGATTGGAAAAGATATGAATACAACAATTATGCTACAAGTTCTAGTGATGCACATTCCAAACGAATTGATTTGTGAGAAGATAAACTATGTGTGACAGATTTTCTGAAGAAATTTGAAAGTGAAATTTATAAATACACCAAGCATTCACATAGAGCACAATGGCAAGACCTTCAATTCAAACAGTCTTGTGAAATTTTTCCACCCGGAACAATTTTGTTTGTGGTTGATTTTGCAAAAAACTACACATTTGCTACACAAAAAGAGATACAAAGTGAATACTATCATTCTGGCCAAGTTTCAATATTTGTCCATGTTCTATATAGACATTCTCAACACGATGTTGATGGCATTGAAATCACGTGTGACAATCAAATGTGATTAAAGGATATCATTTTTATATCAGCAATGATCGTACACAAGATACACATTTTGTTCAACATTGTATAGAAAATATTTTATGTGATTCATTAAAAAGACGTGAAGTTAAATTCAATGAAAATTGGATATGGTCAGATGGATGTGCGGGAAAATTTAAATCTTCACGATCGATTTTTTGGTTATATTGACTTCATAAAGCGTCGAACATTAAACATCGCTGGAATTTCTTTGAAACTGGACATGGAAAAGGTGAACATGATGGTGCAGGATCATGTGTAAAAAGAGCACTTCAAAGATGGAAAATGAACCAATATTCTGCACGATTTCATTCAGTTGTAGAGGTTGTCCAATGGTGTAAATTACATCTAAACCATGATTATAATCAACAATCAAAAGATGTGCGCATGTATGTACACGATTTTTTTAATTTATATTAATTGTCAATTTAAAAAAATGTTATCTGCATATTATTTACGTATATGTACACTAACTTTAAAGGTTGTCCTTTGTGATTTATCATATATTGTGTAGGTTCTTTTGGATTATTGGATTCCAAGATATAGATAGATCGATACCATACGAGGCTAGCACCATACATGGGACTAGATATTTACACTCTATTCAAACAAAATCCTTCCAAAACATGTTTGCATTTGACAGTAGAAAGCAATCATGCTTTTGTCATATTTGCATTGAAAATGTTGAATCTACAGAATTTTCTAAAAACATAATGAACAATTACGTAAAACATTGGAAACACACAGAGATTAATCCAAAGGGAAAAATGCCACTAGCAAGCTTAGAAGAATTAGAATCAAAATAAATGGCAACATCAACTGATGGCAATAGAATTTCAGATCTTGTTAGAGAAGGTAATGAAGTGGTAATGAACTTACAACTTCTTTGTTGATTGTTCATTATTGTCCATCACCTTAGGTGTATAGTCAATTTAATTGATTTAAAAACCTTGACTTCAATTGTAATTTGCACATGAGATGTTTTTGTTGTGATTGCACCTTTTGACAACAAAGAAAAGGTGAAAAATTATTTGATGAGATGCACTGAAGGAAAGATGAAGTTATTGGAGGACTACGACGACAAAGGATTTACATATGAGAGAGGATCCATCATTTTAAAAGGTTATTTTTTTTTTTAGCAGACCCATATGATTGAAAATTATGTCTACTTTCAGGATTATGAACCTGATGTTATATGTTGTCAATATAGTCATTTAGTATGTGCATCTAGAATAAAATTGGTACAAGTTCCATCGAAAAAAAAATAAAAACTAGAAAATGGAAACTATCCAAATATGACCATGAACAAATAATTGAGGACAACATTCCATTGCAATGTTTTTAACTATATTGAAAATGAATTGATCGATTTTTTTGTGCATGTCAAATGTTGTGTAAAATATATTTTTATATTTATAACTATGACTATGATCTTGAATGGGAACTAGAATAAGAGTTTAAATGATTGTATTTTAGCATGTTGAAATTGATTTGATAATTATTTGGTAATGAGAACTTTAATAAAAGTTGGAAAAAGTTAAAAAATGTTATATTTAAACTATGGAACGTTGAATGCAAATGTAATTTTACAAGTATTAGATTAAGCTAATTGAGTCTATTATATTGAGGGATCTATGGTATCTAAGTATGTGAAGAAAATCCTAAATTCGAATCCTTATCAATTTTGATATGTATTTGTATAGTTAAAACCATTTGACCTTGATTGAATTTGAAGGATTTTAGGGTGATAAGTGTAGTCTTTAATGTGTAATTTCGTGAAAAGATTTGGGTTATGATGAATCCATTTCATGTTTCTCTAATGTATTTAATAATGGGAAATTATTATTCCTGATCCATTAAACGGGTTGATCCATTAGTGGCTTTGTGGTGAGCTTATCAATTCATATGAATATGATCCATGAATTTTTTGGAACTTTGCTAACCTATGGTTTTTAAATAAATGATACATGCACAAGGATAATATCACTTGTGTAAAAAGAATTTAGTTCCATTTGATCTAGATTATATGAAGATCTTATTTTGAATTCTTGATAATATCACTTGTGTAGATAGAATTTATTTCCATTTGACCTAGATTATATTCTTGATCTAATTTTATAGATAATGAAATTGAACATAACTAGTTAAGTTCGCATAACTAAAATCATGGAAAATGGAGATAACGATCATTTGATTTTTAATCACAAACAAGGACTACAGGATTGTCAAGCTTATGCTAAATTAGATAAATGGTTATTTACAACATTATGCAGGGGCATCGTACTTAGCCTAAAAACCATCCTAAGTTTTAATTTTTTTTAAAAGAATCCTAAAATCTATGTAATGGGCGCCTCTTCCAGCCTAAGCGTGGTGACACATCAACCTATTTGATTTTGAAGCATGTGCTGTAATATTTTGAATTTTTGAATGGCTAAGGGCATTGACGTTTATTAATGAGATGTAATAGGAGTTAGCAGTTGGTAGTTGGTTTTGAAATCCTGAATCCACGGGCTGTTCAAGGGCTCTGTGAGATATATTATGTAATTTTCATTTCAGTGGGAAGACAAGAAAGAAGAAGAGCATCCAACCCTCTGTTTTTTTGTTTTTTCCATGTGCTTATGAAGCCTGAGTACCTGGGTGTTCCTTACGCAAATTTAAACCTTTGCAAGTGATGTTTATGTTGAATGTTGATTTTATATGTTGAATGCAGGCTCTTACTGAAGCCTGCGCCCTTAGATTTGCTGGAGGTTTGTCAAGGCTGAAAGGGGAAGCCTCTGTGCGAAGCGAGAACCAGAGGTGAAGTGCCCTTCGAGTCCGTTGACCACTGAAGGGACGATTGGTGCATCTTTGAAGAACAGGGTTTCGGGGTAAGGTAAAGTGTGTTTTTCAGCTGTCAACCCTCAGGGGTTGGCATCAGCTTGGTATCAAAGCCCTTAAAAGGTTCCGTGGAAGATTTGGAGGAGGATTTGCAAGAAGAAAACGTGGAAGTGAAGATGCCACCAAGAAGAGAGAGATAAGAACAAGAAGTCCCAGTTTGGGGACGAGGAAGAAGAAGAGGAGAACCAATTACAAAGGAGCAAATGAGAAGGATTGAAGCAAGGATGGAAGACATGGAAAGGAGAAACCCTGGTATGTTTGACATTAGTGATAATGAAGAAGAAGCACAAGAGGAAATTGGAGAAGTTCCAAATGAAGAAACTAGAGCATTGAGAATGTTAATAGAAGCCAGCCATAAACCAAGGATAGAAGCTCCAATTTATGAAGGGAGCCTAAATGCAGAAGAATTAATAGATTGGATTGGTGTAGTGAAGAAATACTTTGACTTTGAAGAGGTAGAAGACAGAAAAAAAGGTGAAATATGCAGCTACAAGGTTAAAAGGATATGCATCCATATGGTGGGATGACCTACAAGCACAAAGAGAAAGACAAGGGAAGAACAAAATCAAGAAGTGGGACAAGATGTTGGGTAAGATTAAAATCCAATTTATTCCCAAGGACTACCAATTCACCCTCGTAATACAGCTACAAAACTTAAGACAGAAAGGTATGTTAGTTAAAGAATACACCGAACAATTCTATAAGTTACGTATTAGATCAGGACAAAATCAAACTGATATTGAAAGAGTGGAAATGTATTTTAATGGGATAAGGTATGAAATTCAAGATGAGATAAGTTTGATGAACCTTAGGAGTGTGGAAGAAGCTTACCAAGCAACCACTAAAGTGGAGGAGAAGTTGGTAAGAAAGAAAAATCACAAAAATAGAGGAAGAGGAAGTGCAGTGAGAGGTAGAGAGTTCTCTAATAGAGGTGGAAGAGCTCAAGAATATAGAAATGATGGAGGGTTTCAGAACCAAAATGAGAAGTCTCAAGGGTATCAGAATGAGGCTGGAATCTCAAGTAATCAGAACAATTAGAGAGATGGATTTAGAGGAGGAAGGTTTAGCACAGCAGGAAGAGGAGAAAACAAAGTTATGAAGTGCTATATATGTGGAGATCCTACACACAAGTCATACAATTGCCTAGAGAAAAAACAAGTTCAAAGAAGTGCACACATTGCAGAAGGTAGAGCAGAAGCTCATAAGGGAGGACAAAAAGATAATGCGGCAGAGGATGGAGAGAGTCTCATGTTAAAGAGAGTATTGGTTAATGCAGAAAAAGAATTGCAGGAGACACCACAAAGAAAGAGCTTATTCAGAACCAGATGTAAAACTCAAGGAAAATGCTGCAAAGTTATCATAGATAGTGGAAGCACTGATAACCTAGTCTCTACTGAGATGGTAGAAAAACTAGGATTGAAGAGAAGGAAGCATCCTGCACCTTATAAAGTTTCTTGGTTGCAGAAGGGACACCAAATCTTAGTGACTGAACAATGTAGGGTTGAATTTCAGATTGGGGATTATAAGGATGAAGTGTTATGTGACATTATTCCCATGGATGTTTGCCATATACTCCTAGGGAGACCATGGAAATATGATAGGAAATCCATTCATGATGGGAGAAGGAATACCTTTTCTGTGGAGAAGGACAGAGAAAGACAAAATTTGTTACCATTGCAGCCAGAGAAAGTTCAAGAAGCAGCAGAACCTAAAATGTTGATGATGAGTGGAAAGGAGCTATTGCAAGAAATTTAGAAGGAGGAAGAAATGCAATTTTCCATTGTTGGAAAACCCAAGGTAATCTTAAATACCACAGAAATAGATGAATTGCCTGTAGAGATTACAGATATGCTTGATGAATTTGAAGAAATCATTGTAGATGAATTGCCTAGTAAGTTACCACCAGTTAGAAGTATCAGTCATCACATTGATTTGATACTAGGAGCAAGCCTACCTAACAAAGCAACATATAGGTTGACACCACAAGAAAATGAAGAAGTTAAAAATCAGGTTCAGGAATTGTTAGAGAAGGGTTTGGTAAAAGAGAGCCTAAGCCCATGTGCAGTACCTACTATACTCAACAGAAGGAAAGATGGGGGATGGAGAATGTGCATCAACTACAGGGCTATCAAAAAAATAACAATCAGGTACAGATTTCCTTTTCCTAGAATGGATGATTTAATGGACTGTTTAAGTGGAGCAAAGTATTCTACTAAGTTAGATTTGAAGAGTGGGTATCATCAGATTAGGATTAGAGAGGGAGATGAGTGGAAAACAACTTTTAAGACCAATGATGGGTTGTATGAGTGGTTATTTATTCCTTTTGGGCTTACTAATGCACCTAGTACTTTTATGAGGTTGATGAATGAAGTCCTAAAAGATTTTACAAGGAAGTTTGTAATAGTATACCTAGATGATATATTAATTTTTAGTCAAAGTAAAGAGGAACATCTAAAGCATCTTAGACTGGTATTGGAGACTTTACACAGGGAAAAGTTGTTGATAAATTTGAAGAAATGTAGTTTTATGCAGAAAAAATTGGTATATTTGGGATTGGTAATCTTGGGAAATGGATTAACAATGGACTTGGATAAGGTACAACCTATATTGGATTGGCCTACTCCAAGTAGTGTGTTTTAGGTAAGGAGTTTCCATGGTTTAGAAAATTTTACAGGAAATTTATAAGGAATTTAAGTTAGATAAGTGCACCTATTATAGATACTATCAAAGGAAATAGAAAGCCATTTAAGTGGACAGAGGAAGTAGACATAAACTTTAAAGTGCTGAAAAAGAAGGTTATTGAACAACTAGTGTTAGCTTTACCTAATTTTAATAAAGTCTTTCAAGTTGAAACCGATGCTAGTGGAACCGCCATAGGAGCTATCCTAACTTAGGAGAAGAGACCCATAGCATATTTTAGTGAGAAGTTGAATGAAGCTAAACATAAATATTCTTCTTATGATAAAGAATTGTATGCTGTTGTTCAATCAATGAAAAAATGGAGACATTACCTTATACCAAAGGAATTTGTTTTATATTTTGATAATCATGCACTGCAGTTCATTAACAGTCAGCCTAAGTTGAACCAAAGACATGCAAAATGGGTAGAGTTCATGCAGAACTTTACATTTGTGATCAAGCACAATAGTGGAAAGTCAAGCAGAGTTGTGGATGCTCTAAGAAGAGTTAATTTCCTGTTAGAAGGAGTTAAAGTGAACATTGTGGGGTTTGAAGACATGAGAGAAGCCTATAAAGAGGATGAAGACTTTAAGGATATTTATGTAGCTTGTGTAAGTCCTATTACTTGTAACCGAAGCCAATGGTTGGAGTATACCTTGCAAGAAGGTCTGCTGTTCAAAAACAGTAAGTTATGTATCCCAAATTGTTTTGTAAGAGGGAATATAATCAAGGAGAAGCATAGTGGAATCCTATTTGGTCACTTCGAAGGGGATAAGACATTATCCCAAGTAAATGCATTTTATTATTGGTCAGGTATGAGGAAGGACGTTAAGAAGTTTGTGGAAAGATGTAGAGTATGCAACATGCAAAGGGAGGAAAATATAATACAGGATTGTACCAGACTTTGCCCATTCCAGACAGACCATGGGATTCAATTAGCATGGATTTTATCTTAGGACTGCCAAGGACTCAGAGGGGGAGTGATTCAATTTATGTTGTGGTTGATAGATTCTCAAAGATGGTGCATTTCATTGCTTGTAAGAAAACTACTGATGCTACCAATGTTGCAAACTTGTTCTTTTCTGAAGTTGTTAGATTGCATGGGTTACCATTAAGTATAGTATCAGATAGGGAAGTAAAGTTTGTTGGCCATTTCTGGAGGACATTATGGAAGAAATTGGGGACAAAGCTGGATTTTAGTTCAGCCTACCACCCACAGACAAATGGGCAAACAGAGGTAGTTCACAGAAGTCTTGGAAACATATTAAGAAGTTTAGTGTATGAACATCCTAAGCAATGGGACTTGGCACTAGCCCAAGCTGAGTTTTCCTATAATGAATCATATAACAGAAGTACAAGAAGGAGTCCATTTCAATTTGTTTATGGGATGCACCCAAGAGGTATATATGAGCTCAGAAATCTGGAGAAGCAAGAGTTTAGAAGTTTAGATGGGGAGGATTTGGCATCTGCAATGCACAAATTACATGAGGATGTTAAAAGAAAGTTGAAGGAAAGTGTAAGTAAGCATAAGCAGAAAGCTGATGAAAGGAGAAGGGAAGTAGATTTCCAAGTGGGAGATATGGTGATGGCTTACTTGAGGAAATAAAGATTTCCAAAGGGAACCTATAACAAACTGAAACTCAGAAAGATTAGACCTTGCAAGATTCTAAGAAAATTCTCTGCTAATGCATATGAGATTGATTTACCATCTCGATATGGTATATCACCTATTTTTAATGTTGCAGATTTATCTCTTTTTAAAAAAGTAGGTGAACAGGACGAAGAACAAGGACTTTCAGATAGGGGTAGACAGACTGTGGATTGGAAAGAACAACTGCCACAGATGGAGCAGCCACAAGTTGAAGCTATGTTGGACAAGAAGGTTTCAAAGAAGACCAGAAGCAAGACCTATTATTAGTATTTAGTAAAGTGGAAAGGGCATCCTGTTGAGGATGCTATATGGATGATAGAACAAGAGGTTTACTAGCGTGGGACATACCCTGAAGAACATGTGAAGAACTTTCTTTTTCCTCCCCGGGAGGATGATGCAAGGTCATCGTACTTAGCCTAAAAACCATCCTAAGTTTTAATTTTGTTTTAAAAAATACTAAAATCTATGTAATGGGCGCCTCTGCTAGCCTATGCGCAGTGACACGTCAACCTATTTAATTTTGAAGCATGTGCTGTAATATTTTGAATTTTCGAACTGTTAAGGGCATTTAAGTTTATTAATGAGATGTAATAGGAGTTAGCGGCTAGTAGTTGGTTTTGAAATACTGTATCTGTGGGTTGTTCGAGAGAGTTATGAGATATATTATGTAATTTTCATTTTAGTGGGTAGACAAGAAAGAAGAAGAGCATCCAACCCTCTATTTTTCTGTTTTTTTCCATGTGCTTATGAAGCCCGAGTACCTGGGCGTTACTTATGCGAATTTAAACCTCTGCAAGTGATGTTTATGTTGAATGTTGAGTTTATATGTTGAATGCAGGCTCTTGCTGAAGCCTGTTCCCTTATATTTGTTGTAGGTTTGTCAAGGCTGAAAGGGGAATCCTCCACGCAAAGAAAGAACCAGAGGTGGAGTGCCCTTCGAGTTTGTTGACCACTGAAGGGATGATTGGTGAACCTTTGCAGAACAAGGTTTTGGGGTAAGGTAAATTTTTTTTTCAAGCTGTCAACCGTCAGGGGTTGGCATCACAACAAACCGATGAAAATTCATCAAATTGTTGTCTAAAATCATTGCTCTAATTTAGCATAATATTCACAATCTTGATATCCTTGCTTATGATTAAAAAACAAAAAAATGTTAAATCCCCATTTGCCATGATTTCAACAGCATGTATAGTTCACCAACTACAAAAGTATGGTACCTAAACATTGAACATATGAATCATTAGTTAAAAATTGAAAGTATGAATCATTTATATAAGATTCAAGTTAGCATTTATATGAAATTCAAGTTTATTATTGAAACCAAGATCATATATTAAAATACAACCAAGAGGGTTTAAACCTTCACTAAATTTTATTTACATCTACACTGAAAACATTTTACATCTGCACTCATAGATTTTTACATCTGCACTCAAAAGTTCAAATATATGTACTAAAAAATTGTCAATACTACAAATCTGCACTCAAGGATTAAATCCTACAAATCTTAAAACTTGTAACTTTATATTTGCAACTATCAAAACTTAAGGCTAGCATATACTGAAATTTAATAAAGCAAGCTCCAGGAGTCCAAACTACAAAACACTATATTCTATGAACTAATTTAAAACAAAAAAAATTAATGTCTACTTTACATAAAATTTGCAATCTGAAAATTACAAAAAGAAGGTACATCAGCTAAATAGTGTTGTTCTACATCACACAATGATCTAAAATATTCCAGTTTGCTAGGACAAACTCCAAGAACAATCACATGGACTTTATATTATTCATAAAATAAAATAGTTTAAACATTTAAACATGTGTACTAATATATTTTAAAACCATTTCAAGATTGAACATACATTCATGAACATCATGCAAAATCATATTCTAAGCATTTACTACACAAAGTATGCTATGTAATTAGCCCCCCCAAAAAGTTAAACCATTCAAAGCAAATACATAATAGGTAAGATCAATGTACATGTATATAATAAAAAAAAAAGTTCCTGAACATGTGAGTTCAATGTACATATATAATCCAAAAATAAAGTTCTTGTATGTCCAAAACAACTACATCATATGTATCAACATGAAGATATATGCAATAAGGTAGTACAGGAAAATAAAAAAAGACCAATAAAAATCATTCTTTGAATGAAAGTCCACCACTATCATCCACTGGGGTCTTCCATTTTCCTCGAAGAGACCCAACCTGCAACATGTATAAAAGAAAATTATGAATCTCATAAATTATTCAAACAATTTTAAACTAAATTAAAAAAATAAAGATTAAAATTATATTTTTTTTTGAAAAGAATATAGTACAATTATTAGCAAAATTACCTCAGTGCTAATATCCACGTTCATAAAAGAACCTATATCCTCACCACCAATTTCCATATGTTCTTGTGCTCCCTAAAATTTAAATTTTGTTAATAAATAAAACATTGTGCAAGCAAAATAAACTAAAATTAAACAATTCACTTAAAACCAAGACAAAAAATTAAAATCATGAGCTCACAAGAGATGGAAAATCATCAAAAAAGTTGGAATCCAAATGAACCTGCATGGATAAGTCACATTAACAATACGATACATAGATAAATTAAAAAAAAAAAAACATACAATATCTTTCAAACATAAATATAAATATGTAAATAATAAATATACCTCTCCTAGATGCTCTTCTACATTTTCACTAATGGAGAATCGAAAATTATGTTCATTCAACATTCTAGAAAATTGCAACCAATAAAAATTTACGTAATGTATTTATTACTATACATCAAAAAAGACATAATGTCATAGATATAATGTAACAAAAAGTTCAATTCAAAATGAATAAAACAATTAAATAGATTGTATGTACATAAACAACAAACCTTTCTTATACTCGATCTATCATTGGATAGCACATCCGAAGCTGTATCGCGACAAACCTTAGCATAAGCCTTGAGATCTTCAATGCTCATTCCATCTACCTCATCATTCGTTTTGTACACAAAATTTTGACGAATAGTGGCTCGATCCCTCTCTCGAACCAATCCCACATCAACTCCTAGAAATGTTGACGTTAAACCTTCGGCAACAAAATCCCTTGTAGTTGTCCCAAGTTGGGATGTGGGATCCATCTCCAATTTTAATGTCACAAGGCTGGGTCGGTGAGATATCTGGGGCGGAGGTCGAAAAGTTGTGGGATCTCTAAGAGCACCTTTTCAATCATATATTCGCCCCTTTCCAACTCCATAAAAGTCAGAACGATGATTGGTATAGTCTGGCTTCATATTTAAAAAAAAATTCGCATAAAAAAATATGGCAAAATAATTAGGAACCTCATCGTTCCATGGAAACTGACCATAGGCTACAAGTAACTGATCATATATTAGATGTGCAAGTTCAGGGTGCTTGAAATATTGCACTTTCAACATTTTTCACTTTAGGCCTTCTTTGGAATTAAACATTGAATTGTCCTGTTATCTGGTCACTCTCTCCTTCAAAACAAACCATTTGTCCGGACCCATCACTTGGGACCTTGGCCTCCGCATCAAGTCAAAAAATCCGTTCGTAGTGGGTCCGAGATCCTCATATGCCTCAATGAATGTTTGCAATGATCGCAAAACAATATCTAGACTTTGTTTGCTCCCTGGAGGGAGATCCAAACTAGAAAGATCATGTTGCAACTTGTCATAGTGGGATCTACAAATTTCAAGGGTCGTTTGTTGAACACCACCTTCCCATGGAAGCTCCTTAGGTAAATCATATGGATAAGTTGTTATTGGTATACAACCCACATCTAATTCAACATATGCCGTCCTTGCTTGACCTCTTCCCCTCTGTGTAGAATTACGAGCCTCTTCCGAACCTTTCTCTATTCCCACATTTGGTTCAGGATCTATCCTTTCTCAAAATTTGTCCCTCTATGTAGAATTATGAGCCTCTTCGGAACCTTGTTCAGCTTCAAATACAAACACAATTGAAATTAAACATGTACAAAATTTTTGAACACGCAAAAAAATTACAATTGATACATGTATTAAGACATAAATGTTCATACCAACATAAGGTCGAGATCGACGTTCTCCCATAGAAGATACAGGGGAATCATCTATACCCCTTTGGCCTCACAGATGATCAGATGAATGTGAACTATACAATAATATTGAATCTTGAGGTGAAGCCAACAACCTTTGATCATCAGTCAAGACACCAATTCTTGATGATCGTGAACTCCTACGCTTTTGCCTCAAAGACTCCTCTCTTTCCATTTGATATGATATCTACATTTACACAACTATCAACTCATAACATATTCAAATTCTACATGTTTTGATATTTTAACATTCCAAACATTTAACCTAATCTCCGAGAAAAAGACAAAATAAAGATTGTAAGTGTTGTTATGATCAATTGTAATTTTGACGATCCAACCATTTGAGGTATAACACCCATGTCAAGGGGAGTTCTGTACATTACTTTTATTTCCTATATTAGTCTAGTTGTGTTAATAAAGTTTAGCCCTATGGTGGGCCAACACTTATTAGCTATTTTACAGTTTGTGAATTGAAAGTGGCTAAGTCAGTGCAAAGAAGATAGAGGTGCGCCAATGTGGTATTTCTTCCTTTTCACTTATTATATTTAATGGGGGTTTAAGTATAATAGCATTGAGAATATTAACACTACTAAAATAATTTAATTATATTAGTAGTGTTAATATGATAAGGATCACTTCATTGAAGTACCATTAGCTTAGGCCCTTAACATTTGTTCTATCAAGTCTAGTATAATAACATTAAGAATATTAACATTACTAAAATAATTTAATTATATTATATTTTTCTATATGTTTGTTAATGAACTCTGTCGATGAACAAAAGTTTCTATAGGAAAATATATTAAAAAGTGGTCAAAACTCGTGCTCGCCTTATCATAAAGGTACACATTAAAACAATATAACATAAATGAAGAGCATAATTACATACATACATACATATATACATATATATACACACTTTATTGCAATTATCTCAAATATTGGAAAATGAGTAGTCTCAATATTTTTATAATGGTTTTATTTAATTCCTTTAATTTAGCCTACTTTATTTATTATCAATCCAGACATTCAACATACAAGCTGACATATGAAGTACATTTGAACTACTTCCAAGTTGTAAATAGTATGTCCATTGCACTATAGATTGTAATTGCTTACCTGAGCATAGCGTAAGGGTTAAGTCTATTATATTATTGATGGATATACTGATCATCCTAATAAAATCAATGGGAATCTAACCTATATGATGTAATATAATGTAAATACTGTAATTAAGTAATGAACGAAACCAATATGAACCATGACATATGTTAATTACACTAACATAATGTATTAGTTATACTTGATAGCTACGTATTATCAATAATAAATACTATGATCCTTACATGGAAGCTTATTGTATAATATGAATGACTCATTCATATTATACTAGTATCAAGTGTATCTCCGTAATTAAATAAATGGCTATCACTAGAGAGACCATGAGCTAAGCATACGCTATTGCGTATCCATGTATTTACACTATAGATATGGGATTCACTCTATTATAATATGATAGATACTTTATATGTTATGAATCAGAAGACTTATTTACTTAAAATTGTGTAATTGATATCTTCATGATCATACTCTGATTATGTTTTAGATTAGAATCATGTTTATTACGTGTATTACATATCCATCATTACCTTTGTAAAAGCTGTGTAATTGATAGCTTCATGGTCATACTCTGGTCATGCTTTGGATTAGTATCACATTTATTAGGTGCATTACATATCCATCATTACCTTTGTAACTTACTGGATTCATAGTAAGCTTGGTTCTTACTCTTTTTTACTATTTTAACATATTAGACTTATATTATAACCTCAAGAAAGATGGTGATTACAGTGCATGGGTTAACTTACTTAAATTTATGTGCTATTATTAGATATACCTATGAACAATGATTACATTACAAGGATAGTACACATTTATTACTGATATTATCTTGGTTCCTATATGTAAGCAGAGTGACTCTATTTAAACCAATTGATTAGGAAAATATGGTAGCATCTTTTCACTATTATTGTTATTTTCATGATTAGGGTATCTTGTTATCACCTGTATGATCTGAGTCTACAGTTCTCATGAAATCTGTTCATGAACAGATATGAACTCTATTCATGAACAGAGATGAACCCTGTTTTATGAACAAGTAAACAAGAATTGACTAAACACAATCAAGAAGAAAACGAAGAAATCTTAGAGCTAGTGAGAAATCGTGTTGATGTATATGTAACTTCGGAATGTATTTCATATATGTATATTGTACTCCTATAGAGATGGTATTATTCCTCTATACAGAAGTGTTTGTATTCCTATAGATATGTTATTATTCCTCTATACGGAAGTGTGGTCATTTATATTGTAAGTGTCATAACTTATACTTGATGGGTTATTAGACCACCTTGTTCGGGTCGGCCCTGTATAAGTCATGTGGGTCGAAGGGTTATTAGACCACCTTATTGGGGTTTGGCCATGTGGGTCAAAGGGTTATTAGACCACCCTATTGGGTGTTGGCCTAGTCAGCATTAGTCTATGTGGTTAAGTTAAGGCCGACCTAGTAAATGTTATTAGGCAAGTCAAGTCAAGTATAAATAGAGTGCGAGAGGCACTCTATTTCATCATTCTATTCTCTCTCACACTCTCGGGAGAGTGGTGCACTTGTGGAGGAAGAGAAGCTGCTGCTAGGAGATGTCTATATCTTATGCTTGGGTTGTATCATTGCTCTATCTATATTTGAGGAAGTTATTGGGGTTTTTCACCTTTATGGTTTTCCCCAAGTAAACTCTGTGTCTCTTGTGTGCTTGCATTATTGTGTCCATGATTGATATGCTGTAAATATGCTATACATGTTGTTCTCTCAGTTAAGATCCTAGATAAGATTGAAGTAAATTCTGAAAAATTAATATGGTATCAGAGCTAGCCTGAAAGAAAGCATGGTATGGCATGTATGACACTTGTTGCAATTGCGAAGTTAGGGATTGATATATCAAAAACCAATCATCATAGCACTTTCGCTATAAATAAATTTAGGCTAGTTTTCAGGGCCTAAAAATTTTACATGGAGAATCTAAGATCCCCATGTACCTTGTGTCCAAAGGAAAACCTCTAATTCCTTTCACTTTGTGATTTATGATCTGTACAATATAGGGTTTCTGCCTCTTCCAGATCTCAGTCATAAACATGTGACCTTGGTAAAAAGGTCATAACTTGGGATAAGAAGCTCCAAATAAAATTTCATAAAAAGTGACAGGTAGTGCACAGACTTTACTTTCTTAGGTAACGTTTTCAGAGGCCAAAAATGAACTAGTGACACGTGGAACTCCGTACAAGTTAGCTCTCCTGTTTTATCGCATAAATAGGTCACGTTGCGACACTTGGCATAACTCTCTCTCTCAGAGAATCCATTTGAGGTCATACCTGTGGGGTTGGAAAGATGATAGGTTGGGATATCACAGGGAACTTTTTTAGACCCTTTGGATCAAAAATTTCAAAGTTACACCAGAAACAATCAGGTACATATTTATATCAAAACATAATTAATTTTGAGAACCTTCATTCATGGCTTCCGGAATTTAGGGTTTCGGAGAAAGTTGGAATTTTTATAATCGGAGACTACAATTGAATGCTACTCATCAAAATCGAAATTTAGAGACCAAGATCATAATTTTTGGTTGGGAAGAAGGCTGGGCTTGATCAGACCCTAGTTCGGGACTTTGATCGGAAAAGTGGAAAATTAGGGCTTCTGCAAAAATGGGAATTTTTGAAATCTGTGAACACGGCTGGAAGATCCTCAGAAAACTAGAAGCTTAGAGATTTGGATCGAACCTTTTGATTGGGAAGAAGGGTGGGCTTTATCAAACCCTAGTTCGGGGTCATGTCTAGTGAATCCAGAAGTTTCAAAGGCAAATTTGAGGGGTGAAACTTTGCATTTTTAAAATTTTGAGTATACCAGCTTGATCAGCTCATCAAGGCGCATATTTCTTTCCTTTCAGAAGTTTGAAATTCAAAGTTTGAATTTTTAGGGTTTCTCTGACACACCCTAATCCAGCTCTAGATCCAGTTCTTGCAAATCAAGTGGATTGGGTTAATCCTAGAAGAGAATGGATTGGTCACCTGCATAAGTGAAGAAGTTCCTGTTTCAGAGGGAGATGAGGATAAGGCCTTACATAAGAAGATTATAAGCAATCTCAATAGGTATGACTCATCCAGGTATGTTTCGATATTTTTTCATGATTAATTTTAGGGTATGTTTGTCTTCATTTTATTATGGTTAGTACAATTTTGATTAAATTTAGACTTGTCATATCACCTTAATAAAATTATGATAGAAGATATTCATTGATTAGGGTGTTGACACTTATTATTGTACTAATGCATTATGGTGTTGTATGAGGTTTATGTTGTCTGCTAACATGAAAGGTACCCCAAGAAAGACAAATCATGTTCTAGTTCAAGAACATATGATCATGATGACATGAGGACAAAGATTCATCCATTGTCATGAATCACTTAGAATATCTATTTGCGAGGTATGTATAACTTGGTTCTATAATGGTTAACCTATGAGATATGCAGGTTACTAGCACAAGTCATTAAAGAGAACAAGAAGACATCATGTAGGTATGTTAGACATAACTAGATAACATACCAATCCAGATATGTTTTTCCTATATCAAGTTAGAATCCTACCTTGTGTTAGGATCCCTTATATAAGTATACTTGGTATGATTGGTTATGTTTATTCATAAAGTTAGAAATGTAAGTAATCAAGGGTTTATGCATTTTATGTCTCTTATCTTGATTGATGATTTAACTAACTAGAAGAGTCCTATGATCAAATAAGAATATGCATGTGTAAAAGAAGACTTCCCTGAAACCTTGAATACTAATGTTTATTATCTGTGTTTGAAATGATCATGACTATACATGTTTAAGATTATTGTGTTTTGATAGTATTAAGATTATACTAATGAATGTGTGATTATGTATGAGACCTCGAGGATAACACAATGATGATACTAATAAGAATGCATAGTGAAGGATATAAGTTCAAGGACAGGTAATCCAGGAAGCAAAGATCAAGAGGGAGCACACTCCAGTTGTTCCTGCAAGGAAGCAAAGATCAAGAGGGAGAACACTCTAGTTGTTCCTACAAGGAAGCAAAGATCAAGAGGGAGCACACTCCAGTTGTTCCTGGAAGGAAGAAAAGATCAAGAAGGAGCACACTTAGTAGTTTCTGCAAGGATGCAGATATTCAAAGGGAGTTGACCACTTCTCACATCATAATGGAGTTGCAGAAAAGAAGCAAAGATTCAGAGGGAGTTAACCCAACAAACAAACAAAGATAAGTATTTGAATTATCATTTCTTGCATATTTGTTTGTTTAAATAATGTTGTTCAATGATGTATATGCTTATGTTCCTAGAATTAGGTTGTGTATTATGCATATTAGATTAATTACATTAATGAACAATATACTACTAATATGAATGTGATGGGTAAGTGGCCTATGGCACTATACAACATTCCATTGCTACTTATCTAGAATGAAACCTCTTTGCTAACATGTTGGGAGTAGTGCACACTCTTAACAATGTTCTGGTAGAGATTGGAAGGCATCTAGAAAGTTACAGGATATGGATAAATGTTGTATTGAAGCATTGGCTAAGATAATTGCATGACTGTATGACATATTTATTTATGTGTAAGAATTTGTTCCGAAAACTATGAGATGTTTTCTTATCATGCAATTTAACTTGTTGTGTAGGAAAGATCGTATACCATCACCTACAAAATAAGGACTACAACATTTGTTTAGCAACAAAGTTATCTATTGAAAATATTGAAGATATTGAAGTTCCCATAATTTGGGAAGAATGCCATGATCGAGGAGTACCAGTCGATCATGAAGATGTCTGGGATGCAGTCCCAAGACCTGAAGGGGAGTCTGTAGTGACTTCCAAGAGGATCTACAAGATCAGGCATGCTGTAGGTGGTAGCATAGAGACTTTTGCTCCTGTAGCCAGATACACTTCCATTAGATCCGTACTTGCTCTGGATGCAGTGATGAAATGGAAGATACACCAGATGGATTTCAAGACAACTTTCTTGAATGGTGTAGTTCAAGAAGAAGTGTATGTGGAGCAGCCACTTGGTTCTGAGACACATGAAAGGGAGTCATATATGTGTAGAACTTGGTATGGTAGGATAAACAACTTTCTATCCAGTTTGGGCTTTACCAAGAGTAAAGCAGATTCCAACCTTTACTACAAGGTTGAGGAAGGAAATCCAGTGATACTACTTTTGTATATGGATGCCCTGTTTATTATAGGTGAAGATAGATTGATTGCTGACACGCAGCGGAAGCTTGCTTCCAAGTTCGAGATGAAGAACTTGTAGATTATGCACTATTTCTAGGTATGGAGGTGTGGCAGAGTGCAGATGGAATCTTCCTTGGACAAGGGAAGTATGTAGTAGAGATCCCGAAGAGGTTCAGGATGATGGACTACAAGGACATGGCCACACCTATGGCATCAAACCTGAAGCTTCTGTGTGATGCTTCATCTGAGCCAGTTGATATCACTATGTATCGTCAGATGATTAGGTACTTGAAGTACTTGATGAACACGAGACCGGATATTTGCTTTGTGGTGAACACATTGAGCCAGTTCCTGACGGATCTGAGGAGTGTTCACCTGGTTGCTGTAAATCATATTCTGAGTTACCTGAAGGATATAGTTGATTATGGGCTCAAGTATGATGCGAATCAAAGTTTAACCTGCAGGGTTATGTTGATTCATATTGGGAAGGTAGTGCTACAGATAGGAAGAGCACTTTTGGGTGCTGCTTCAGTATGGGATCAGGTGTGATCTCTTGGTTTAGTAGGAAGCAGTCCTGCATAGCACTGAGTACAGCCGAGGTAGAGTATGTTGCAACCTGTTCGGCTAGTTGTGAGGCAGTATGGCTTTGGAAGCTATTGTCTGAGTTATTTGATCTCTAGCTGGAGGCTACTAGTATATTTTGTGACAACCAGAGTTGTGTGAAGCTGTCTGAGAACCCGGTGTTTCACGACAGGTCAAAACGCATAGAGATCAAATATCACTATATCAGGGATATGGTGCAGAGGAGAGAAGTGAAGCTCCTGTATGTTGCGACAGATGAGCAGATTGCAGATGTGTTGACGAAGCGACTAGCCAGAGTGAAGTTCGAGTACTTCAGAGAGAGGCTTGGTGTTCTTCAGATCGATGACACTTTGAGGAAGAAGTGATGGAGACATCTGATATAGCCATTCCTAGCATGGTGGAAGGGGGATCCTTCACATGGATGTGGATGTAAGCGTTGGATGATGAGCATCAGGATGATGTTCTAGTTTCTGCTATGTATGATCAATTGGATCGTTTATGTATGTACGCATCATGTTGGATGTTGGATATGATCAGGTGGATCATTTATGTATGTATGCATCATGCTAGATGTTGGATATGATCAGTTGGATCATTTATGTATGTACGCATCATGTTGGATGCTAGATATGATCAGTTGGATCATTTATGTATGTATGCATCATGTTGGATTCTTGGACCATGTATCTATATATGTATTAGGTGGATACGTTGTATGATCAGGTAGATCATGTATGTTGATATGTATCAGGTAGATACATTGTGTGGATCATGTATCTATGTATGTATCAGGTGGATACACTGTGTATGGTGATATGTATCAGGTAGATACTTGGTATGCATCAGGTAGATGCATTGTATGATATGGATGATCGTGGATGATGAGCTTCTGTAGATGACATGCATCAGGACGATGCAGTGATGATGATCAGGATGATCATGTGTACATCAGGATGATGTATGGAGAGTATCAGGTTGATACTCTGTGGTCGTGGATAGGTTGTGCAGATGAGCATGTAAGTAGAATTGGGAGATCTGGATAGGATGAAAAATGCCTCAGATGCTCTTTCGAGGCATTTCTCTGGGAGGACATGTAAGTAGACCTGGGAGATCTGGACAGGATGAAAAAGGCCTCACATGCTCTTTCGAGGCATTGTCCTATGGCATGTAAGTGGACCTGGGAGATCTGGACAGGATGAAAAAGGCCTCAGATGCTCTTTCGAGGCATTGCCATGACCACATGTAATATGAACCTGGGAGATTTGGACAGGATGAAAAAGGCCTTATATGCTTCAGCCAGGTTTTGCGGTGGACCACATGTAATGTGCTCCTAGGAGATCCGACAGGTAGAGCTGTGTTCTCGTAATAGCCTGGGATGCTTCATCCAGGTTTTTTGGTGAGATCACATGTAATGTGCTCTTGGGAGATCCGATAGGTAGAGCTGCGTGCTCGTAATAGATTGGGATGCTTCAGCCAGGTTTTGTGATGGGTCACATGTAATGTGCTCCTGGGAGATCCGATAGGTAGAGCTGTGTGCTCGTAACATCCTGGGATGCTACCACCAGGTTTTGTGACGCACGTAATAAGTCCTGAGGATTCCAGAATATGGCCAGTGATGATGAAGACCTGCAGGTAGTGGGCCTACATCTAGTATGAAAAAGGACTAGCTTTGTAGAACTTCCTATGACGAGTAGATCTAGATATTGATTGAGATAGAAACAACAGTGATGATGACGATGACTCGATGACGATTATCCAGTGACGATGATCCAGAGAAGAAGACTTGTTCTAGAAGACCTGTGTTGAGAAATACCTTCCTAGTTAAGAGGGAGTGTTGATGTATATGTAACTTCGGAATGTATTTCATACATGTATATTGTACTCCTATAGAGATGGTATTATTCCTCTATACGGAAGTGTTTGTATTCCTATAGAGATGTTAATATTCCTCTATACGGAAGTGTCATCATTTATATTGTAAGTGTCGTAACTTATACTTGATGGGTTATTAGACCACCTTGTTGGGGTCGGCCCTGTATAGGTCATGTGGGTTGAAGGGTTATTGGACCACCGTATTGGGGTTCGGCCATGTGGGTCAAAGGGTTATTAGACCACCCTATTGGATGTCAGCCTATTTAGCATTATGTTATGTGGTTAAGTTAAGGCCGACCTAGTAAAGGTTATTAGACAAGTCAATTCAAGTATAAAGAGAGTGTGGGAGGCACTCTATTTCATCATTCTATTCTCTCTCACACTCTCGAGAGAGTGGCACACTTGTGGAGGAGGAGAAGCTGCTGCTAGGAGATGTCTATCTCTTATGCTTGGGTTGTATCATTTCTCTATCTATATCTGAGGAATTTATTGGGGTTTTTCACCTTTATGGTTTTCCCCAAGTAAACTCTGTGTCTCTTGTGTGCTTGCATTATTGTGTCCATGATTGATATGCTATAGATATGCTGTACATGTTGTTCTCTCAGTTAAGATCCTAGATCAAATTGAAGTAAATTCTGAAAAATTAACAAACTGCTCACTTTAAAATGATCCAAGAAGGTCTCAACCTAAATATATTCCAATGTAATCGGTGAATGCTCATTTTCAAGTTAGCAAAGGGCATACAACACTCCACAAAGTTGGGTGAAGCATTAAATAAAGGATGGTAAACACATGAAACAACAGGTGCGCAAGCTAAACAAGAGTTCCCAGCAATTAGGGTGTTCCTGGATTTAGCACTAGATTGGTGCATAAGTAAGCAGGGGGATCTTACTATTAATTGGAACTTATAACCTTCAGAACCATAGCTAATTGGAACATAAAAATAAGAAGGTGTAGCGACGCTGGCATTAGGTACAAATATATATATGGGATCAATAAATTATTATAAAAGGTATACCCTCATATAGAGGCCGCAGGACCAGAAGTAACTATTTTATTGGCCCACCTGGAATCGAAGGATGCATCACTAAAGCTATGGGGATTTCCTCCCCTGTTATCACAATAATAACTCGTATATTCTGCTATTTTTTTAATATGTACTTTTTCTCTTCACCCCAGCAAAGTTTGGTCTTTTGGCACCATAAAAATATTCTACAATGTTATAGCGGACAGTGATTTTGTCCACACTTCATCACACATGGCAGACAACACCCCATGGATTACCCATAATAAGTACCATCCCTCTTCTGCACCCTCATAGTTGGTTAGATCCAAAGGAGCAAAATGTTGTTATCTTGCCAACTTTAAGGTCGGTTCAACAATCCAAAACTCCCAAATAATGATAGGTTCTGAAGAAAAATACAACCTATAGACTTGACTATTGATCAATTCATAAGATTCAAAATCAATGAAATACAAACTGTAGGTTTTTCTTGGGTTCTATGTATCCTATGCCGTGTAGCACGATTGGGTGGATTTTTTAAAATCAACTAAAACTGCTTGTATGGAATGGTAATTTTTTTTTTAATTAGATCACCTTTTAAACACTCTTTTGTTCTTGCACTGTTAAATTTTTAGTATTAAATCACAATACTATAGGATCTTTGCTGAGAGAATAACATATACAGTATATCAATGCATGACAATCATAATATGACAAGCATTACAAGCATCACAAGAATCAAAAGCATAGAGACAAGAGACACAGAGTTTCTGTGGGGAAAACCCTAAGGTGAAAAACCCCACAACTTCCTCAGAGATAGAGAGAGCAATGGATCAACCAAAATACAACCAAATAACACTGAGATAGTCTCCTAGCAGATGATCCTCCTCCTCCTCACTAGTGCGCCACTTTTCAGAGAGAGAGTGAGTTACTTTTCCGAGTGAGTAAAATAGAGATCTCCTATCTCTATTTATACTCACCTTTTTGCCCAGTGACCTACTGGGGCCGACTTGTCTACTTGGATATATCCACATTATATTATATATTAATTAGGGCTGACCCCATAAGGTGGTCTAATAACCCATCGGCAAGTACACACACTTGTGACACTTGTCAATCCACATGACGACACTTCCTTATAGAGGAATAACACATCTCTTATAAGGGTACAATAAATATATATATAATACACAGATGAAATACATTCCGAAGTTACATATACATCAACATGCACTTGATAATGGAAAGTAGGGTATACACAAGTGATCAATGTGCACTATAAATACATGGGCGTTTAAGAAATTTTTTGCTTGACAACTTTGAATTCATGTAATAATGTTTTTGGGCTTCAAACATTTATGAATGAGGAAAAGTTATAGATTTTAACGTTGTTTTTTTATAAATAGATAAAAATAAAGAAAATATTGTTTAAAAAAAATCAATCACATCTTTGTTGTAGTAATAAGTCCATAAACATACTCTTAACCTAAGCTCCATGAACGATGTATAAAAGAAATTGCAACTTCTAGAGTTGTGACCAAATTCCTATCCTAAGTGAATGACTACAAAGATTATATTAGTTAATACATGATGAATTCAATCAGTAAAATTCAATTAGTAAATAATTCTAAGTTATGACACTTTTTTAAATAATTTATTTATTGAAGACCTTGTAGGAACCTTATTTGTTACTTCAGAGTTCATGAACTCATGAACTCTGTTCATGAACAGAGTTCGTCTCTGTTCATGAACAAAATTTGTGAACTCTGTTCATGAACATAGTTCGTCTATGTTCATGAACAGAAATTGTGAACTCTCTTCATGAACATAAATGTTTTTGACAATACACTTGAAGTTTTCAATTTACATATTTTCGACTCAAACACTTCTACCATTTACATTTAGTGGACATGAAGCCAACAGAGATACTTTTCTAAATTAAGAGTACATACCTGTTCTTTTTTTAAATTCGCCGAACACCAACTCGTTGAACACCAACTCGCCAAACACCAATTCGTCGAACACCAACTCTTCGAACACCAACTTGCCGAACCGGACCTGATTTTCCTGCAAACAACAACAATGTTGATTAACATATAAAAAAAACGGAAAAAAACTAAAATGACAATTGGATGCTTATAACCTAAACGCTTTTGAACTCCACAACGAACGCCAACCTGCAAAATATC
The DNA here is from genome assembly GCA_027924585.1 of Larix kaempferi. Classification (NCBI taxonomy): domain Eukaryota; kingdom Viridiplantae; phylum Streptophyta; class Pinopsida; order Pinales; family Pinaceae; genus Larix; species Larix kaempferi. Next base: position 4,666,608 of record BSBM01000203.1, on the reverse strand, counting down.
GTTGTCGAAGGGGTGGTGGAACACAGGGTGAAGGACCTCCACGTCAAGAAGGTGGTGAAATAGGGGGTGGCATATCTCCACACCGAAAGCAGCTGCAGGGGAAAGAAAGGCGACGTCGGGGTCCAACAACAGACTAGAACAAGGTGCAACTGTAGGCAGGGTCCACATGCGGGGAGGAGGTCGAGCTGCAGGTGGGGGCTATAGGCGTGGTCTAGCAACTGTAGGAAGGAAAAATGAATAACGATGGCCACAACCAAGATTTTATGTAGACGAATTATTCGGTCGAACAATTATTCGGCCGAACTATTATTCCATAGAATAATTATTCTACCGAATAACCAAAAAAAAAAACACCGGACATTTATTCCGGCGGGCACTGCCTTGCACACTCTTCAAGGTATCCGTTACTTTTAACAAACTGTTAATGGTTATTCAGACGAATAAACTATATGTTATTTGACCGAATAATCATATTTATTCGGTCGAATAAAAACATTATTTGACCCAATAAATATTTTTATTCGACCGAATAACTTCCGCTATGTTTTTTGGGCACTCAATTCTCACGAAATAGACACCCATCTTCATGGATTCACCCCATATCAATTTTATTTTGTAGGTTACCACAAACCATTTCCTAAGAATGGATCACTATTTTGATTGATTTCATGAGAAACTAGAGCTATTCCTTATTTGAATTACCCCCTTCCATTCTCATTTACACGGGGTTTCACCTTGTTGACCAATATTTTATCACATCCATTCATAAAATGAAGTTTTTAAATTGTAAAAAGTAAAGTCAATATATTGCACAAGTAATAATGATTGCAAAAATTTACTTCGATTTTCCAGAAAGGATTTACCCGTGAGCATCATGTTTCATTGACTCCTAGATCTCCATGTATTATAGTTTTTCTCATGGCTTCCAAGAACAATGGCTTAAAACTTTATAGATGTTTATCACAACCTCGATACATCCACGTTTCTAAGTGATCAACTGTGAGGCACCTGCAACAATTAATTAACAAGAATACGCGAAATAGCAGAAATGACAGAACTCAGAATCACTTTTGTATTGATCACAGGCCACTTCGAGGTGGCAACCTCCTTTGAGCAAGCTCAATACAAATAACTTCACGGTGCCTTCATAGGTCTCAACACACACTTATATACTAATTATAGGCGCCAATACTATGGGTCGAAACCATGGGTCGTTACAAACTATGGATCAACAATACTACGGGCAACTTACAAAGCATATGCGCCAACAACAATAACACAAACTATTGATCAACAAATACTACGGGACGAATTACAAAGCATATGCGTCCAACAACAACCTACTAACAAAGTAAAGACATGGGTTCCTAACATCCCCTCCCCCTTAAAAAAAGCTTTGTCCTCAAAGCTTTAGATGTGGAAATTGTTGTTGAATCTGAAGGAGTGGTTCCCATGTAGCATCCTTGGGTTGCATGCCGTGCCACTGAATTAAGACCTCTGTGATAGAGCGAGAGCGAAGCTGACGCGTGCACCGATTGAGGATGGCCTCTGGCTCCAAAAGGATGGATCCTTCATTATCCAGTTCGGGTAAAATCATTTGGCCGCTGATGTTGGTGCCAAGAACTTTCTTCAGACAAGAGACATGAAAGACTGGATGAATGCGGGAAGAAGGAGGAAGTTCCAATTTATAAGCAACAGACCCAATCTGCTGAAGAATCCGATATGGCCCATAGAAATTTGGAGCGAGCTTATGATGCCCTTTGAGTTTCAAGGAGGATTTTTTGTACGGCTGGAGACGAAGAAAAACCATATCGCCGACTTGAAATGTGCACTCCAAACGGTGCTGATCAGCTTGTTGCTTCATGCGATTTCTTTCCATGTGAAGATTGTCCCTCAAAATGCGAAGAATTTGATCGCGGTTGCGAAGGACCGTGTCAACTTCCTGAACTGGTGAACTGGTGGGGGTGTATGGGAGAAGAGATGGAGGTGCCTGACCATAGACTGCTTCATATGGGGTCATTTTAGAGGCAGTGTGGTAAGAGGTATTGTATCACCATTCAACAAGAGGGAGCCACTTTGCCCACTGATGTTGTTGTTCCAAGGTGAAGCAACGAAGATAAGTTTCCAAGCATTTATTGACAATTTCAGTCTAACCATCTGTTTGTGGGTGATACCCTGAACTCATCTTCAGTTTGGTGCCAGTGTGGCGAAATAGTTCTGTCCAAAAATGACTAGTGAAAGTCGCATCACGATCTGAGACAATGGAAGAAGGGATGCCATGAAGACGAAAGATCTGGTCCATAAAAATTTGAGCGACGGAGGAGGCTGTATAGGGATGGATGAGAGCACAAAAATGACTATATTTGGAGAGACGATCAACCACAACGAGAATCACTGTCTTCCCGCCAGATTTAGGGAGCCCTTCAATGAAATCCATAGAAATATCTGTCCAAATCCGTGTAGGTATGGGAAAGGATTCAAGCAATCCTGGAAGGAGTGTTGATTCACCCTTATTGCGTTGGCAGGTATCACATTCGACCACCATCTGTTGAATTGTCCTTTTCATGCCCTGCCAAAAGAAGTTACGCCGTGCTCGTTCATATGTTTTGAGGAACCCAGAGTGCCCGGATGATGGAGAAGCATGGAGTTCATAGAAGACAGCCCATTGAAGATCTGTGCTTTGGGGAAGCACCAGACGACCCTTGTATCGCAGAGAAGCACCATCCCAAGAGTAATGTGGGACAGCAGAAGGATTGTTGGTCAAGCGTTGGATGATCTGAGATAAGGAAGAGTCATTGACATAACCCTGTTGAACAGATTGCAACCAATTTGGAATAGGTATAGAAATAGCTGAAAGAGAACCTTGGGCATCAAATGTGCAAGAAAGAGCATCTGCCACAATATTGTCTTTACCCTTCTTGTAAGTGATCTCATAGTCATAACCCATGAGTTTTCTAACCCATTTCTGTTGTGCCGGGGAGGAGACACGCTGGTCCAAGAAATATTTCAGACTCTGGTGATCAGTCTTGATGCAGAAATGATTCCCTAATAGGTATGGATGCCACTTTTGTACTGCATGCAAAATAGCCATCATTTGCTTCTCATAGGTAGAGGCAGCTAAATTCTCACCTGAAAGGGCTTTTCTAGTGAACGCAATGGGGTGTTCATCTTGAAGGAGAACAACACCAAGTCCATTGCCGCAAGCATCACTCTCAATAGTGAAGGGATTGGAAAAATCAGGCATAGCTAGCACCGGTGTAGTACACATAGCTTGTTTTAGTTTGTCAAATGCACACTGAGCAGCAGGTGTCCATGTAAAAGCATCTTATTTCAATAGAGCAGTTAATGGAGCTGCAATCTTCCCATAATCCTTGACAAACTTGCAGTAGTAGCTAGTCAACCCCAAAAAACCACGAAGGCTCTTGAGTGTCTGAGGATGTGGCCAATTATTCATAGCCTCGATTTTGGCAGGATCCACGCGAAGCCCTTGTGTTGAGATAATGTGCCTGAGATACTCAACTTCCTTTTGTCCAAAAACACATTTAGACTGCTTGGCATGGAGATGATGGTCAGAGAAAAGTTGCATGACAAGATCCAGATGCTGGAGATGTTCAGCCCATGTTTTACTGTAGATGAGGATATCATCAAAGAATACCAGAATGAATTTCCGCAAGTAGGGTCGAAATATTTTATTCATTAAGGCCTGGAATGTGGAAGGAACATTAGTGAGGCCAAAGGGCATGACCAAAAACTCATAATGGCCATCATGTGTGCAGAAAGCTGTTTTAGGAATATCATCCTCATGAACCCGAATTTGATGATACCCAGCACGAAGATCCAACCTGGAGAAAATGTGAGCCCCATGAAGCTCATCAAGAAGCTCATCAACAACCGGAATTGGAAACTTATCCTTGATGGTGAGGTGATTAAGTGCTCGGAAGTCAATGCAGAGGCGCCATGACCCACCTTTTTTGCGGACAAGAATAACTGGAGAAGAAAAGGAACTAGTGCTCGGGCGAATAATACCTTGCTTCAATAAGTCCCGAATGAGCATTTCAATCTCCATTTTTTGGTGAAATGGGTAGCGATAGGGCCTGATGTTGAGAGGAACGCTGCCAGGAAGGAGTTGAATACGATGTTCTTCTGGCCTGAAAGGTGGTAATCCCACTGGTTCAGCAAAGACACCTGTATACCGATCCAAAATTTGTTGTAGATCCAAAGGAGTAGTGGAGACCGCTGATGGTTGCATCTGGATGGAATGGATCTGAGCGATGACACCATGTGAATTCTTCTTGAGGAGTTTTTCCATGCGATGTGAACTGATGATGCTGAGAGAACATGGTTGTAATCCTGTCAATGTGTGTTTGTGTCCATTCTCAGAAAACTGCATCCAAAGTTCGGCAAAATCCCATAAGATAGGGCCGAGTGTGCGTAGCCATTGAGTGCCCAAAACCACATCACATCCGCCTAAGGGAAAGGCAAACATGTTAGATCGCAAGGTATAATCTCCCATAGAGATACGCACATTTCGACACTTCCCTTTGCAAGGTAAGGTGCCCCCATTGGCAATCATGACTTCAAAGTTGGAGCAAGGATGGATAAAACAATCAGCTTGTTTGGCGATCCGAGGGTCAATGAAATTATGCATGCTACCAGAATCAATGAGGATTGTAAGAGGAAGCTTCTTGAAGTAACCCCTGACTCGCATTGTTTGGGGCGTGGTGATTCCAGCTAAAGCATGGAGAGATATCTCTGGCTGGTCATCCTGAGATGGAGGGTCACTAGGCAGTTCCTGAATGTTGACCAGAGCATCCAGTGTTTCTGGATCTTCGTCACCCATTTCAGAGGTAGGCGGAGACTCCACATCCAGGAGATAGAGATTTTGCTGAACACATCTATGTCCCCGAGTGAATTTCTCATCACAATTATAGCAAAGCCCCTTTTCTCTGCGTGTTTGCATCTCTGTTTCAGACAAACGCTTGATAGGAGTCGGTCGAGGAGCCTGCGGTATAGGTGGTCGCTGAGAACCCATATTTCGGAAGGGAACAAAAGTGGGCTTGGAGCGTTGTTGGGCTGCAATCTTGTCTTCTGCCAACTTAGCCAACCCGAGTGCTTCCATCATTGTGTTGGGACAAAACATTTTGACCTCAGAGCGAATGGCATCCTTTAGACCACTGATAAAACAACTCCGGTAAAATTCATCAGACAATCCTTCGGTGTGGTTGGCTAGATTCTCAAATTCGGTTTGATACTCTCTCATAGTGCCAGTTTGGCGAAGTTTAGTGAGGGCTCCTGTGAAGTCATCAAAAGCACTAGGACCAAATCGTTGCAAAAGGAGCTGGCAAAAGTCTGGCCAGTTGGGCTCTGGATGAGCCTTGATGTACCAACGGTACCATTGAAGAGCTTCCTGTTCCAAATGAAAGGATGCCAACGGAACTTTGTTGACATCAAAAGTATTATGTAGACTGAAGTACTGTTCTACATGATAGATCCATCCAGTTGGATCGGTACCATTGAAGCGAGTTAAATCAAGCTTCGGACCACGGAAATTGCTGGAAGAAGAGAACCCATTGTCTACTGAAGACTCGGACTGCCATTTGTTGTTCATAGCTGAATGTTCAAGATGGAGACCGAGAAATTTTTCATTCAGATCCTGGAGTTTGGCTTGGATGGCTGCAAGTGCTTCCTCCATGGTTTTTGCTCCTGCACAGGTGACAACCATAACCAGGATTTTTTTTTGTTTTTGTTTTCTGATTGGGTAGGAAAACAAAAATAGGAACTACTTCAGTAAGGGAAAATTTGGATTTGGGAAAAAATCAGAAGGGTAATTGGGGTTTGACTAGGTTTTGGACACTGTTGGATAGACAGGGAAGCAAAAATGAGGATTTCAGAAACGGGGTAAAAGAATGGGAAAATTTGGCAGAGGGGAACAAAGAAGCAGAATTCAGAAAGGAACTCTGTGGTAAAATTTGAAGGTGATTGGGTGAAATCTGAGGAAGTTATGGCAAACCTTAAAAATAGACAAATGTGGGATTTCGGGCTTTGGGAAGGGGAATTGGGGATAGGGTCCTCAGGACTGAAATATGCAGAATGGGATGACAGGGGTTCCCCGAAAATTTCAAGGAAAATAGAGTGAAAATAAGGGAGTTTTTTGTTTTTTTGTTTTTTTTGTTTTTTTGTTTTTTTGTTTTTTTTTGTTTTTTTTTTTTGTTTTTTGTTTTTTTTTTGTTTTTTTTTTTTCCAGTTCAGATTGGAGCGGCTACGGCTCGAAAGAGATCTAGAACAGCGCCGAATGGATTGAAAACGACTGAATATGGAATGACTTGCAAAATAGATCTGAAACGACGCAGCAGTGATCGACAATAGTTCAGCTGAAAGTAGATATGGACCCCAGGTATGTGCGGCTTCCTAACAGTTCAGGGGTTTCACTCGGCCACCAATGCTGTCTGATGGCTTGCGTATTGGGGCAATACCCCTCACTCCACGGCTCAGGTAAAACTGATAACCGTTTTGCCACAAATGATAGCTCTTGGTTTACCTCACGGGTGGGAACTAGTCAATTAGGTAGGGGTCGTTGCCCTTTTCGCTGGCAGGTCCTCTCAATGGGCCAGCTACTTCAGGGTTCCTGTGGTACTCCTCACAATGAGTTTTAGGGCTTATGCCCAAGTACTTCCCACAGTTAAGCGGATAGGGATTATTCCCAAATACGAACCTGCAACAAATGCGAAAAAAAATTTGGCAGAAATTTCACCCAGCGAGCCCAAGAAAGTGCTCTGATACCAGATGTGAGGCACCTGCAACAATTAATTAACAAGAATACGTGAAATAACAGAAATGACAGAACTCAGAATCACTTTTGTATTGATCACAGGCCACTTCGAGGGGGCAACCTCCTTTGAGCAAGCTCAATACAAATAACTTCACGGTGCCTTCATAAGTCTCAACACACACTTATATACTAATTCTAGGCGCCAATACTATGGGTCGAAACCATGGGCCGTTACAAACTATGGATCAACAATACTACGGGCGACTTACAAAGCATATGCGCCAACAATAATAACACAAACTATTGATCAACAAATACTACGGGATGACTTACAAAGCATATGCGTCCAACAACAACCTACTAACAAAGTAAAGACATGGGTTCCTAACATCGACACACCATATTGACACGATTTTATGGAACTCTTAGATAGGTCAAATGCATGTCTCCTATTGACAGCAGATTGAAAATAGTCAACCCGTCAGCTTTGGTGGGACAATACCTATTTTGGTATTTTCTCACTTTCTAGCCACTAGAACTATAGTCTCTCACTTTTCAGCATAGTAGTATAATTCGAGTACAAGTACAAATATGAATATGATTCAATATAGAAAATACACAATGGAAAATTCTGATACATATAAAATAGGGAGTAGACTTATTATATACCAGTATAGTATAGACACATCTAACTTTGGTTCTACAAAGAGCCAAGAGGAATCAAATCTGCAAACCTTTCACCACTAAACTACAACACACACCCCTCTCACCACTATTCTACAACACATTGATGCATGCATTTTTATTTTTATTTTTATGGGATTGACACTTCCCCCCACTCAAGGTCCACTATTCTACAACACAATCATGCATGCATTCTGATTTTTTTTATGGGGCACATAGATACTTCTCCCCCATTGATGCAATAATAATTTTAATCAAATATACAGGAATAGACCATAAATGTACATCTCAAATATGTTATTTACAACCACACTTACTATTTAAAAAAACAAAAATATTGTGAGAGATGGCACTTAGTTATTAATAATTATTGTAATAAGAAACTAAAAATTTATTTTATTGGAGAAGGATTAATGGTTAGGAAGTATGAAATTGAATGTTATTTTTATTTTATAGTGTTTAGATAATTAGATATATATTTTTTAAAATTGATTTTCAAAATATAATTTCCGCTAGTAGGAACCCATATTCGTATTACACCTACACTGAATATTTAACGAATTCCAAATTGTTCCATTTTTTTGTACACAAAAGTCCAACACAACAAAATTATGCTCCTATGCTTTATAGCCAAATGAATTCTAGTCATCTGATATTTTTCATCCATTCTGATCCCTTCCTTAATCTGATTTTCTAGATCAGTTTTATAAGTGCTGATAGCTGAAATAAAATTTAGCCTAGCATTTCTGCTTAAGGCATCCGCAACCTTATTCTCTTTACCCTTAATGTGTTGAATCTCAAAATCGTATTTGCTAAGGAAAGATAACCACCTAGCTTGCATCGCATTAAGATTTGGTTGATCCAGCAAATACTTTAACCCTTTATTATCTATCATTAAAGTAAATTTTCTTCCAATTAAGTGATGGTGCCACATCTTTAATGCGTGTATTACATACGCCAACTCTAGGTCATAAGTTGCATAGTTCTTTTCATGAATCTTTAACTTCCTAGATTCATATGTAATCATGTGACCTTCTTGTGTTAAGACCCCACCAAGTCCATCATTGCATGCATTAGTGCATACAATGAAATTCTTGTTTGGATCAACAATTTTTAGAATAGGTGTTGTTGTTAATAGCTCTTTAAGTTTCTTAAAACTTTCTTCACATTTTTTATCCCAATTAAATTTCTTACCTTTCTTTTGTAAAGATGTTATAGGGTTCGCTATTCTAGAGAACCCATCAATAAACTTACGATAGTAACCTGTAATCCCCATAAAAGATCATACACCAGTTACGTCTTTTGGGGAAGGACATTCATTAATTGCTTTTATTTTTTCTGGGTCTACTGCAATTCCATCCTTAGATATCACATACCCTAGGTACTACATTTTATCTTTATAAAAATCACATTTGCTGAACTTAGCATAAAGTTGGTGTTCTCTTAACACTTGTAAAATTATCTTTAAATGTTTGTCATGTTCCTGTTTAGTCTTAGAGTAAATCAAAATGTCATCAATAAAAACAATTACAAACTTATCTAAGTACTGATGTAAAACATTATTCATAAGGCACATGAAAAATGCTGGAGCGTTGGTCAACCCAAAATGCATAACCACAAACTCGTAGTGCCTGTAATGGGTTCTAAAAGTAGTCTTAAAGATGTCCTCATCTTTAATCCAGACTTGATGGTATCCCAACCTCAAGTCTATTTTATTAAATATCTTTGCGTCGCGTAGTTGATCAAACAGATCATCAATGAGAGGGAAAGGATATTTGTTCTTTATAGTCATTTTATTTAGATGATGGTAGTCTATGCATAAACACATAGTTCTGTGTTTATTTTTAACAAAAAATATAGTTCCTCCCCATGGAGACACACTGGGACTTATGTAATTTTTATCAACAGTTCTTTAAGCTGTGATTTAAGTTCATTAAGCTCCAGAATATTCATTATGTAAGGAGCCTTTGAGTTTGGTACCGCTCCTGGTATTAACTCAATGGTGAAATCGAGTTCCCTTTTCAGAGGTAGTCCTAGAATTTCTTCCGGGAATACATCAAAAAATTCCTTAAGAATGGGTATATCTTCCAGCTTTAACTTATCTTCCTTAGTGGATTGTTCATCATTAATTACATTTACAACAAACAACTTACATCCTTTACAAACAACCTTTTTAACTTGTAAATCAGAAAATTGTCTAATAGATATCCTTCTAGGAATTCCTTTTACTGTTATAGTTTCACATTCATCATTCAAACAAGTTGTTAGTACCCAAAATGACCCCCAAGGTTGTGGAGGAGGGACTGTTCGGGGTAACAGAAAAACCACTTTAGACTTGTGCTACTGACCCAGCACAATCTGAGAGGGATCTCTCTTAAGAAGGGGCTGAAGATAATCAGAAAGAAACATAGAGCCTTACTATTCAGGATGATCATTCAAAGCGTCATGCTCACTCTTAAACTTTTGAAACGATGAAAATAATCAAGGTTGTCAGCAATGAAAACAAACATATTAGCCTTCATTTACTCAAGATATTTGTTCAAAACTTGTTCAAAAGATCAGATTTCTGTAAAGGGCGAGTTGTTTAGAAGGTGTGGCAGGATAATCATAAGTGAAAAACGTTGGGTCATGGAGTCAAGACGCTACATGTAAATCAGACAACAGTTCTATAGTATGGACTATTAAAACAGAGGCAAGGTAGCTACCTCTTGCCGTCGTAATGGTATTTTCTGGTGATAAAAGAAGAAAGAAAGAACAGACCATTGATACGAGCACCCAACATGGATGAATTCGACATCAAATTTAGTGGAAATATTGAGTGAACACCTGAGATAATAACCAGATCTTGTTTTCAAGAATTCTAAGCTATTATACACTAATATCATATATGAAAGAGAAAACATAATGTAAATGTGTAACATGAAGTACGATCACATGGAGAAGAAGGAAAAAACATACTACAAGTCAAGCAACACATGAATCTCTGCCAAATATCTTCCATAGGCACTGCAATTCTATTCAAGGCTATGCTTCAAAACAGATCTCAATCCCCCTAGGGTCTTAACCAAAAATGATTTTCCAACCCTTTGATCTTCTATTACATGGTATTTATAGGCTCTTGGCCCTAAACTGAATATCAAAAATTGTTACGACTATGCTTCCACCTACACAATTCGGTTTGTTTCCCTTGACAACAAATTACAAAAATGACAACGATGACTATCAGATGAGCCATGACCAACTATATAGGTTTCCATTGCAGGGTACAGACCGCCCTGGATTCAAACAACTGATAGACCCAAATTTTCCTCAAAACGGAAGAAAAGATACACACATTCTTAGCCAGAGATAGACTTGTCGGGAAAGGAAAAAAGGACGTCGTGGACATGTTGCCACCTCATTCTAGAGCCTTCAACTGGCCTTGCGGGTTGAAGAAGTCTTCTACCTTTAGGGGGTCTTCCACTGGTGTTTTTTTGCTGTGGGAGGAGGTGTCGTCACTTATGTGGGGATGATGTAGTCTTTGATAATATCCATGTCCTAATGAATGTCCCACTTACCTTCTCCGGTCCCTTTCTTCTTCAGCCGACATCGAGACTGCCTGTACCTTTGTTGACTGGTGTGTTCCTCAGGTTCGCTGGACGAACTCTCTTCCACGTGGTCGAATGCTATTGGGGAGGAGGGAACATGCTCCTCCTCCACCTCGGACCATATTCACTCAGGAGAAACAACCACCTCAGCCTCCTTCTCTCTCTCCATAACTCGCTTCTTAACTGAAAGATGCCTGAAAGGTCGAGCTTGCCACCTTCCGGTATGGACGTGAGCCGTGCACCATGGGAGACATGCCTATGAATACCATGACAAGGATGACAGTGCTAAGCAATTATTTCTCCATGATTCACTGACTGGATCTCAAGTGAGTGGGTATGATGACTGAAGTCAGTACTGATGTCAAAACGTGCCAAACCAGGATTTTATGCTGGGTGGACAAACATATGACAACACTGAGGTTTCCTTCATCCACTTGGTACTCATTATTTTGCAAAGGAGACATTTTTATCTATCGAAATCCGCGATCGGACCAGGTCCATAGATATGGACTATGCTTTCATCTGAACCGTCGAGCGACGCTTCCTCTATCAACTTCACGGATTCGAAACCTATCGGTTCGCTGCACAAGTAATATATGCGAATTTATCCTCATCCATAGATCTTCACCTCGCGAGATCTGAGCTGTTAGAATACGCAGAGCTTTAACCAAACTTCATAAATTTGAATCACGACCTTTTCCGCACAAGTAACATTTGCGAATGACATGTGAGCCATTGATTCGCATCCTCCATCATTGATCAACCTTTAACTTGCCCGCCCGTTAACTCCTATGCTAGATCCTGTCGGCCAATTTTAGGCCTTGAATCTTCCTTTTCTCTTGTCTACGGACCAGGCCTGCTGAACAGGGCCTTGATTTTCACCATTCTTAGGGGGGTGCTGGCCAAGGGGTGGGATTCTTTTGGAGATCTTTGTGCCCCTGCAACCTCACTTTGCAAGAGCCCTTCTTCAAACTTATAACATAATTACAGTGCTAACAACTGGCTCCTATTGGGGATGCTACCCTCCCCGTGAGGTAGCAAAGAACACCATAGATCAGTGCCTCATCCACTGGGCCTGTCTCATCACAAAATCGGCAACCTGTAGGCCTTTATTATTAAAAACTGAAAGCAAACTGAAAAATGCAACCTATTTACTGCAATTGGAAATGTTAAAAGGTGTTCGTCACATCGAGCTTATTTATGAACAGAATACCCTACTCTGTGTCACATGATGTGGAAATGCCAGTGCAATCAATCTAGCAACTGATACCTCAATTAGAATTTCTGACCATACTCAACCAAATTTGGATAGCAAGGATGCAATGGAAAAAAATACTGGCGACATGGATGGTCTTGGTGGTGGGAACAAAATACCTCATACCAGCTAGAAAAATTCTTCATATAGTTCACTATGGGATCACATGAAATATGATACTCTCTGACCTTCTCTTCTATTTCCTCGATCGAGTGAATCTGCTTCAACCACCACTCCTCTGCATCTCTAGCAGACTGCAGCTCTTCCTGCAGCCTGGCCAATCTTCTCCACAAGGAGCTACAGTTATCTTGCTTACCTCCTTTGTGACTCACATAAAGTATAGGGGCAGAGTATTTGTGGTAAGATTCAAATAAATCCTGGAGATCACCTATGTTCAGGCTATGACACAACTTAGCAAGACTGAAACAACCAGCCTTATGCACCTTCCTCGGCTGTGACTGAAGTTCTTCAACATGAGAGGCTGCTTCAATATCTGGGCCATTCACACCCTTACTCCTTTGGCTTCTCGAAATCCCAGGATTAAAAACCTGATTCTGCTCTAGTGGCTCAAAAAAAAATTCCCCTTGGCTTTCAAAAGGATCGAGTAAGGGACTTTCCTCTTGAGATCAAGATTCAAGGTTAGAAAAACCTGTGTAAAAATACCATGGGTCACCCTGGTCACCTTCTAGCATCTCAACTATCTGGTCAACTTGTTGAAGGTATATGCCGGGCCCAAGAACTTCTTCAATGATTCCATACTCTTCTTTAGCTCTAGGCCAAAAAGAAAACTCCTCATGTTGGAGATCTCTAGGAATTCATTGATCACTAGCTCCCCTTTCCTCCCTTGGATGAAGGCAAGGTTCTTCATGCAGAGTCTCGGGGGTTTCTTCATTCACGGCTTCGAGAATTCTCTTTATTCTGGTGAATGATTCAGTTTCGGGGAACACGGATTCACCACCCTCAGGCTTAATATTCTCACGGCTTTCGATGATGAAATTGGGGGTAGCAGAGGAACTGTCTTCTCCGACTGGCTCCCCTACTTCTAGAAAACTCATGACCTGCTCATCTCTGTACTCGTCATATATGCGTGGATCAACGTTTTCCTCAAGACTTCGCACCCCTGGACTCTCCAAGCACTGATTGTATTCTTCATCAAACACACCAGTATCACCTTCTTCTTGTACATGGCTAGGCTGACCATCTCTCTGCTCATCATGAGAAAATAGAACATATTCTTCCTGTCCATCTCCCTCCCTGAACTCTAGTCCCCTTTTCAATTCATCCTTATTTCTTTTCCCTGAGACTCTTCTAGACATTCTGAGATTGTCTTCAACCTCGAATGCATTAGTGAACATATGCTGAAAATTAAAAGACCTTCTCTCCAAAAGAAGAAGAGATAAGCTAGGAGGAAAGATAGATGCATAGTGTAATTTAGCAGCATTCTCTAGGGGCTGAATTTCCTTTGGCATATTATAATAGAAGCTTGTGAATCTCCTGTTAAAAATGGACATGGTGTCATCTTCTCACCTTCTCATGGAGTAAAACTATGAAAGAACTAGGTCCCATGACCTTCTCTTACCCCAAAAATAGAGAAAAGCATCAGATAATTCCAGGGATAATTTTAAGGACCCATACTTATTTAAAAGTGTATAAACCTTGGCGAATCTTACCAATTCTTAAAATGTCAACTATTAAATATTTGGCGATATTTTTCTAAAATTATTTCAATTTCTAAGGATTTTATAGAGTTTATATAATAATTTGGCGATTTTTAAAGTGAAAAAAGTTTACCCCATCAAAATTGGGCGAAACGAGGCTTCAAAAAATGCAAATTGGCGAATCATTTTTTGGAAAAAAACATGGAAAAATAGCCCATGGGATAAATTTCGCCCTTAAAATTATCCTTGGATAATTCCTCCCACATATGAATGGACTCAGGCTACAAATGCTTAAACCACTTTTTCACATCTCCTTGGAGGGATTGGGAAAAAATACTCATACACACATCATCATACTCTACTTCAAAAAGGTCCAGAAAATGTTCAAAGCCTAGAATATGTTTCTCAGCAGTAAGGATTTCAAAGTATCCATAAAAAACAGGGAGGTTATCATGGTAGTTTGGAGGGAATTCATGGAGGACAGGGGGCAACTTTAAAGGGCTATATCTCAGCTAAGATCTGGAAGGCGAAGGAGTATGTGCAGGGAGAACATTATCAGCCTCATTCTCATGGGGTTTGCTGGGTATGGATCTTACATGGCTCAAAAGAAAAGGTAGGATCATCTCTAGGGGTGAAAGGAGAATGCACATTTTCAAGATCTAGTGAAGGATATACAAAAAAGGCTCTCTCATGACCTAGAGCTCTTTGGTGAGACATAATTTTTTTGATATATATACATAAGGGTAAAAGGAGACCAATACAGAAGAACAAGACCTATTTGAAGAGATTGACACTTTGATACCTAGACCTTAATTCTTACATGTCTAAAACAGCTGAGTTTGTTCTCCAGTGGAGTCTGCGAATCGAATTGAATCATGAGTGGAGTTGCCAATTCCTCCCCAGTGGAGTCACCAGGTGAAAGGTATACAACCTTTTCTATGTCTGACTACTGTTCACCATCAACAATCAAATCTGAAACTTTATCGTTCTCCTAGGGATGATAGAACATTCGGTCCCCAGCAGTGGCGCCAATTTGTTAGCACCCAGGATGACCCCCAAGGTTGTGGAGGAGGGACTGTTTGGGGTAACAACAAAACCACTTTAGACTTGTGCTACTGACCCAGCACAGTCTTAGAGGGATCTCTCTTAAGAAGGGGCTGAAGATAATCAGAAAGAAACGAAGAGCCTTACTATTCAGGATGATCATTCAAAGCGTCATCCTCACTCTTAAACTTATGAAAGGCTGAAAATAATCAAGATTATCAGCAATGAAAACAAACACATCATCCTTCATTTACTCAAGATATTCATTCAAAACATGTTCAGAAGATCAGATTTCTATAAAGGGTGAGTTGTTTAGAAGGTGTGGCAGGACAATCATAAGTGAAAAACGTTGGGCAATGGAGTCAAGATGCTACATGTAAATCGGACAGCAGTGCCACAGTGTGCAATATTAAAACATAGGCAAGGTAGCTACCCTCTTGCCGTCGTAATGCTATTTTTTGGTGCTAAAAGAAGAAAGAAAGAACAGACCATTGATACGAGCACCCAGCATGGCTGAATTCGATATCAACGTTAGTGGAAATATTGAGTGAACACCCGAGATAATAACCAGAGCTTGTTTCCAAGAATTCTAAGCTATTATACACTGATCACAGATATGAAAGAGAAAACATAATGTAAATGTGTAACAGGAAGTACGATCACATGGAGAAGAAGGAAAAAATAGACTACAAGTCAAGCAACACATGAATCTCTGCCAAATATTTTCCATAGGCACTGCAATTCTATTCAAGACTATGCTTTAAAAAAGAGCTCAATCCCCCTAGGGTTTTAACCAAAAATGATTTTCCATCCCTTTGATCTTCTATTACATGGTCTTTATAGTCTCTTGGCCCTAAACTGATTATCTAAAATTGTTACGAATGTGCTGCCACCTACACAATTTGGTTTGCTTCCCTTGATAGCAAATTACAAAAATGACAACGACGACTATCAGACGAGCTGTGACCGACTATATAGGTGTCCTTTGCAGGGTACAGACTTCCCTAGCTTCAAACAACAGACAGACCCAAATTTTCCTCGAAATGAAAGAAAAGATACCTTCATACTTAGCGAGAGATAGACTTTCCGGGAAAAGAAAAAAGGACACCGCGAATAGGCTACCAGCACATTCTGGAGCCTTCAACTAGCCTTGCGGGTTGAAGAAGTCTTCTACCTTTAGGGGGTCGTCCATCATTGTTTTTTCTGCTGCGGGAGGAGGTGTCCCCACTTATGTGGGGATGATGTAGTCTTTGATAATATCCATGTCTTAATGAACATCCTACTTACCTTCTTCAGTCCCTTTCTTCTTCAGCCGATGTCGAGACTGCTTGTACCTCTATTGGTCAGTGTAACATCACTAAAATTACATTTAATTATGATTGCGGAAATAATGATTTATAACAGTACTAGCATTAAACTAACAGATGTTAATACTAAGTACACATTATAATCTGTTTTTAAGAACAATACGATAGTGTGAACCTAGCATGTTGATGTATATGTAACTTCGGAATGTATTTCACATATATATATATTGTATTCCTATAGAGATGTTATTATTCCTCTATACGGAAGTGTCGTCATTTATATTGTAAGTGTTGTAACTTAAACTTGATGGGTTATTAGACCACCTTGTTGGGGTCGGCCTTGTATAAGTCATGTGGATCAAAGGGTTGTTAGACCACCCTATTAGGGGTCGGCCATGTGGGTCAAAGGGTTATTAGACCACCCTAGTGGGGGTCGGCCCAGTCAGCATTATGTTAAGTGGTTAAGTTGAGGATGACCTAGTTGAGTAAAAGTCAAGTCAAGTTAGTATATAAATAGAGAGTGTGTCTCTCTCATTTTACACATTCGATTCTCTCACTTACACTTGGGACAGTGGCACACTTGTGGAGGAGGAGGCTCTACTGCTAGGAGAAGACTATCTCTTGTATTCTGGTTGTATCATTGCTCTATCTATCTCTGAGGAAGTTATTGGGGTTTTTCACCTTTATGGTTTTCCCCAAGTAAACTCTGTGTCTCTTGTGTGCTTGCATTATTGTGTCCATGATTCATATGCTGTAGATTTGCGGTACAGGTTGTTCTCTCAGTTAAGATCCTAGATCAAATTGAAGTAAATTCTAAAAATTTAACATGGTATCAAAGCTAGCCTGAAAGAAGGCATGATATGGCATGTATGACACTTGTTTCACTTACGATGCTAGGGCATGATATAGCAAAAAGTAGTCATCGCACAAGTTCGCTCTCCTGTATTTTTCAAAGGTCGAAGTTGAACTAGTGACACGTGTAACGCCGTACAAGTTCGCTCTCTTGTATTATCCCATAAATAGGTCACGTTGCGACACTTGGAATAAATCTCTCTCTGAGAATCCAATTGAGGTCAGAACTATCGGGATGGAAATATAACAGGTCGGTATATCTCAAGAAAATGTTTCAGAGGCTGAAGTTGAACTAGTGACACGTGGCATGTCGTACAAGTTCGCTCTCTTGTATTATCCCATAAACAGGTCACGTTGCAACACTTGGCATAACTCTCTCTTAGAGAATCCAATTGAGGTCAGACCTATCGAGATGGAAAGATAACAGGTTGGGCTATCTCAGAAAATTTTTTCAGGCCCTGTGGATTGAAAAGTTCGGAGTTACACTAGAAACAATCAGGTACATATTTCTGTCAAAACATAATTATTTTTTAGTACCTTCATTCATGGCTTCTGGAATTTAGGGTTTCGGATAAAGTTGGAATTTTTGTAATCGGAGACCACGGTTGAATGATACTCATCAAAATCGAAATTTAGAGACCAAAATCAAAATTTTTGGTTGGGAAGAAGGCCGGGCTTGATCAGACCCTAGTACGGGACTTTGATGAGAAAAGTGGAAAATTAGGGCTTCTACAAAAATGGGAATTTTTGAAATCTATGACCACGGCTGGAAGGTCCTCATAAAAATAGAAGCTTAGAGCTTTGGATCAAACCTTTTGATGGGTAAGAAGAGTGGGTTTCATCAAACACCAGTTCAGAGTCACGTCTAGTGAATCTGGAAGTTTCAAAGGAAAAATTGAGGAGTGAAACTTTGCAGTTTTCAAATTCTGAACATACCAGCTTGATCAGCTCATCAAGGCGCATATTTCTATTCTTTCGGAAGTTTGAAATTTAAAGTTTGAATTTTTGGGGTTTCTCTGACAAACCCTAATCTAGCTCTAGATCCATTTCTTGCAAATCAAGTGGATTGGGTTAATCCTAGAAGAAGATGGATTGATCACCTACATAAGTGAAGATGTTCCTATTTCAAAGGGAGATGAGGCTAAGGCCTTACATAAGAAGATTACAAGCAATTTAGACAGGTATGACTTATCGAGGTATGATTCAAGATTTGTTCATGATTAAGTTTATGGTATATTTGTCTTCATATTATTACGGTTAGTACAATCTTGATTAATTTAATCTAGACTTGTCGTATCACCTTAATAAAATTATGAATGAACGATAAAAGATATTCATTGATTAGGGTGTTGACACTTATGATTGTACTAATGCATTATGGTGTTGTATGAGGTTTATGTTGTTTGCTAACACAAAAGGTACACCAAGAAAGTCAAATCATGTTCTACTTCAACAACATATGCTCATGGTGACATGAAGACAAAGATTCATCCATTGTCATGGATCACATAGAAGATCTACTTTCGAGGTATGTATAACTTGGTTCTACAATGGTTAACTTATGAGACATGCAGGTTACTAGCACAAGTCACTGAAGAGAACCAGAAGACATTATGCGGGTATGTTAGACATAACTAGCTAGCATGCTAATCCAAGTATGTTTTTCCTATATCAAGCTAGAATCCTACCTTGTGTTAGGATCTTATACTGTTGTGTTGTTGATAATGATTATTCATGAAGTCATAGGTTTGAATAGTCATGGTTATATGCATATTATGTTTCTTACCATAATTGATGATATGACTAACCAGAAGAATCATGAAGGTATAGGTTTGAGTAATCACGGGTTTATGCATTGATGATTTAACTAATCAGAAGAGTCCTATGATCAAATAAGAATATGCATGAGTAAAAGAAGACTTCCCTGAAACTTTGAATACTAATGTTTATTATCTGTGAATGATCATGAATATACATGTTTAAGATTATTGTGTTTTGATAGTATTAAGATTATACTAATAAATGTGTGATTATGTATGAGACCTCAAGGATATCAAAATGATGATACTAATAATAATTCATAGCGATTAAGGATGGATGTAAGTCCAAGGACAGGTAATCCAGGAAGCAAAAATCAAGAGGGAGCACACTCCAGTTGTTCCTGCAAGAAAGCAAAGGAGCACACTTTAGCAGTTTCTGCAAGGATGCAGATATTCAGAGGGAGTTGAGCACTTCTCACAATCCACATCAGAATGGAGTTGCAAAGATTCAGAGGGAGTCCACCCAGCAACCAAACAAAGATAAGTATTTGAATTGTCATTTCTTACATAATGTTATTCAATGATGTATATGCTTATGTTCCTAGAATTAGGTTTGGTATTATGCATATTAGAATAGTGGCATTGATGAATAGTATACTACTAATATACATGGGTAAGTGGCCTATGGAACTGTACAACATTCCATTGCTACTTATCTAGAATGAAACCTCTTTGCTGACATGTTAGGAGTTGTGCACACTCTTAACAATGTTCTGGTAGAGATTGGAAGGCATCTAGAAAGTTACGGAATATGGATAAATGTTGTATTGAAGCATTGGCTAAGATAATTGCATGACTGTATGACATACTTCTTTATGTGTAAGAATTTGTTCTGAAAACTATGAAATGTTTTCTAATCATGCAATTTAACTTGTTGTGTAGGAAAGATCGTATACCATCACTTACAAAAGAAGGACTACAACATTTGTTCAGCAACAAAGTTATCTATTGAAAATATTGAAGTTCCTAGGATCTGGGAAGAATGCCATGATCGAGGAGTACTAGTCGATCATAAAGATGTTTGGGATGCAGTCCCAAGACCTGAAGGGGAGTCTATAGTGACTTCCAAGAGGATATAAAACATCAAGCATGCTGCAGGTGGTAGCATAGAGACTTTTACTCCTGTAGCCAGATACACTTCCATTAAGTCAGTACTTGCTTTGGTTGCAGTGATGAAGAGGAAGATACACTTTCTTGAATGGTGTAGCTCAAGAAGAGGTGTATGTGGTGCAGCTACTTGGTTCTGAGACACATGACAGGGACTCATATATGTGAAGAACTTGGTATGGTAGGATAGACAACTTTCTATCCAGTTTGGGATTTACCAAAGTAAAGCAGATTCCAACCTTTACTACAAAGTTGAGGAAGGCAATCCAGTGATACTACTTTTGTATATGGATGACCTGTTTGTAATAGTTGAGGATAGATTGATTTCTGACATGCAGCGGAAGATTGCTTCCGAGTTCGAGTTGAAGAACTTGGGGATGATGCACTATTTGTTTTTTGTCATGGAGGTGTGGCAGAGTGTAGATGGAATCTTCCTTGGAAAAGGGAAGTATGCAGTAGAGATCCTGAAGAAGTTCAGGATGATGGAATACAAGGCTATGGCCACACCTATGGCATCGAACCTGAAGCTTATGTGTGATGCTTCATCTGATCTAGTTGATGCCACTGTGTATCATCAGATGATTGGGTCCTTGATGTACTTGATGAACACGAGACCAGATATTTACTTTGCGGTGAACACATTGATCCAGTTCCGGACGGATCCGAGAGATGTTCACCTGGTTGCTGTAAAGCATATTCTGAGAGTGGGCAGGTAGTGTTGCAGGTAGGAAGAGCACTTATGGGTGCTGCTTCAGTATGGGATTAGGTGTGATCTCTTTGTTTAGTAGGAAGCAGTCTTGCGTAGCACTGAGTACAGCCGAAGCAGAGTATGTTGCGATGGATGAGCAAGTTGCAGATGTATTGACAAAGCTGTTGGCTAGAGTGCAGTTTGAGTACTTCAGAGAGAGGCTTGGTGCACTTCAGATCGAGGTTCCTTCTAAAGGGAAGTGATGAGTCCAGAAGATGTAGATGCACATGAGATTTTCTGACATGGTTGATGTGTTCTCCCATGGTCGTGATGTAATTGCTGAGCCATTCTCACATGGTGGTAGATGTGTTCTCCCATGGTGTAGATGTAAGGGCTGAAGCCATTTTTCACATGGTGGTAGATGTGTTCTCCCATGGTGAAAAAGTAAGGGCTGGAGCCTTCCCCGAGTGGTGGTAGATGTGTTCTCCCATGTCGGTGGTGTAAGTGCTAGACGATGTGCATCTGGGTTGTGCTTCGTGGACGATGAGATGATCTGAAGAAGACGATGCTATGATGATTAGGAGGATCATGGATAATGAGCATCAGGATGATGCTCCAGTTACTGCTCTATGTATCCATCATGTTGATGCTGGATATGATCAGTTGGATCATTTATATTTGTGTGTATGTACGCATCGTGTTGATGCTGGATATGATCAGTTGGATCATTTATATGTATGTATGCATCATGTTGGATGTTGGATATGATCGGTTGGATCATTTGTATGTATTTGTATATGCATCATGTTGGATTCTTGGACCATGTGTCTGTATATGTATCAAGTGGATACATTGTATGATCATGTATATCATGTATGTTGATATGTATCATGTATTTGTATTTGTATCAGGTGGATACACTATATGATCAGGTGGATAATGTATGATGATATGTATCAGGTAGATACTTGGTATGCATCAGGTGGATGCATTGTACGATCAGGATGATCATGATGACGAGCTTCAGGGTGTTGCTCCAGATGATATGTATCAGGATGGTATAGTGATGATGATCAGTGTGATCATGAGCATCAGGATGATGCTTTGTGTGATGATGATCCATTGGATCATGAGTATCAGGTTGATACTTGGAGGTCAGAGATGATATGTGGCAGGTTGTGCAAATAGCATGTAATCAGTCCTGGGAGATCTTGCCGGTCATGCTGCGGCACATAAATGGTCCTGGGATACTCTTTCCAGTATTGCTATGTAGTATGTAATCAGTCCTCAGATATCTAATAGGTTGAGCTGTGTGCTCGTAATCAGTCCTGGGATGAGGTATTACTATGGAGGCATGTAATCAGTCCTGGAGATCCGAGAGGTTGAGCTGTGTGCTCATAATTAGTCCTGGGATGTTGTTTAGAGATCTTGCTCGTCGTGCTATGACACATAAATGTTCCTGGGATGCTCTTTAAAGGTTTTGTCTATCCACATGTAATTAGTCCTGGAGATCCGAGAGGTTAAGCTGTGTGCTCGTAATAAGTCCTGGGACGCTCTTTAGAGATCTTGCCGGTCGTACTGCGGCACATAAATGTTCCTGGGATCCTCTTTAAAGGTATTGTGGAGGAGATGCATGTAATCAGTCATGGGAGATCTTTCTGGTCATGATTAGGCACATAAATGTTCCTGGGATACTCTTTCCGGTATTGCATCCGCACATAAAATTAGTCCTGAGAGGCCACCTCTATCAGACTGTTCGCATAGATGATGAAGACTTGTAGGTGGTGGGCCTAAATCTAGTATGAAAAAGGATTGGCTCTGTAGAACTTCATATGACGAGTAGATTCAGAGATTGATTGAGTTGGCAGCAGCAGTGACGATGATGATGACTCGATGACGATTATCCAGTGACGATGATCCAGAGAAGAAGACTTGTGCTAGAAGACCTGTGTCGAGAAATACCTTCCTACTTAAGAGGGAGTGTTGATGTATATGTAACTTCGGAATGTATTTCACATATATGTTTATTGTATTCCTATAGGGATGTTATTATTCCTCTATACGGAAGTGTCGTCATTTATATTGTAAGTGTGGTAACTTATACTTGATGGGTTATTAGACCACCTTGTTGGGGTTGGCCCTATATAAGTCATGTGGGTCAAAGGGTTATTAGACCACCCGATTGGGGGCTGGACATGTGGGTCAAAGGGTTATTAGACCACCCTAGTGGGGGTCGGCCCAGTCAGCATTATGTTAAGTGGTTAAGTTGAGGCCGACCTAGTTGATTAAAGGTCAAGTCAAGTTAGTGTATAAATAGAGAGTGTGTCTCTCTCATTTTACACATTCTATTCTGTCACTCACACTTGCGAGAGTGGCACACTTGTGGAGGAGGAGACTCTGCAGCTAGGATAAGACTATCTCTTGTATTCTGGTTGCATCATTGCTCTATCTATCTCTGAGGAAGTTATTGGGGTTTTTCACCTTTATGGTTTTCCCCAAATAAACTCTGTGTCTCTTGTGTGATTGCATTATTGTGTCCATGATTGATATGATGTAGATTTGCTGTACATGTTGTTCTCTCAGTTAAGATCCTAGATCAAATTGAAGTAAATTCTGAAAATTTAACATAGCATACTCAGAAAAACTATGAAATTGATAATTAATGTATTAACAATCGGAATTATGATGCGACCTTTATCCTTTGCAAAAACAACATGGATAGAGTAATGATTGAAATGACAGGTTGACATTGTGATAAGATACTTTTAATTTTAAGATGATACTGATGGTTTGTTCTTTGTTGTCCAAGGATGTCCTATGAATGTAAAATTAGTCACAGCAGATCTAATGAACAAGTAAATCAATCACAACAGATGAACATAGAAAATATGGTGCAAAACTGTGCAAAACATGCAGCAGTGCTCTCTATCCCAGAAAGGGTGAATGAATTACAATACAAACTGTCACAATGAACAGAGAAATTCGAATTGCCTAAGGAGGTCATTCAAATCACTGAATGGAGTAGCTTGACTCTATCTAGGAGTCCTCATCAATCATCGGTGTTGCTCATCAATCACAACAACCAGTCATCCAGGTGTCAAGCTGAGTCTAACTGATCATAATAAATGTAACTGAAGTGTGTAGCACTGATATAGGATCTGGAGGCTCAGTGGGGGCGCATGGGAGGCTAACTGGAGTCAGAACAAGTCACCTAATCGAACTGGAGGTCAATCGGAGGTGAAACAGTCAGTCAGGAGTGAAATCAATCAGAATCGGAGTGAAATCAATCAGAATCGGAGCTAACTGAATGTAACTGGAGTGAATCTGCAGTGGTAGGTGAACAAGTGCGCCCTTCTCTGTCAGTAGGTGAGAAGAGGGCGCCTTTCAGCTTGGGAGGGCTAAAACTCTGTGGTAAGTGGCTCCTGGGTGCTAGAAGAAGGTGGATAAGGTGCTGGAGGCATCAAACTGGTGACTGGACTGCATATCCTGAAATAGATCATGCAATATCCTGAAGTAGATATGTATCCTGAAATAGATGATCCTGAAATAGATATGTATCCCGAAATAGATGATGGATATCCGAACACCCCCCCTCAAGCTAGACTATGATGTGCCAACTAAAATAATGTGGGGCCCTGGTAACTAAGACCAAAGGTCACCCCAATACAATAATCCAAAAAATGCTGAAAATAAACTAAGTGAGGAAAGAGGGAAAACCCAGTGGGAAGAAAGCCCCCCCTCAAGTCTAAAGCATAATAATGAATCAATCTGTCTCCACCATGATGGAACTCACCCCCAACAGTGAACGGAGGTAAGAGAACTTCTTCTCAGTGAAGCTCTTGGTGAAGATGTCTGCAATTTGCTCATCGGTAGGGCAATATTGCAGAATGATGGTGCGGTCATGCACCAACTGTCGAATGTAATGCATATGAATCTCAATGTGCTTGGTCCTCTGCCGCTGAACTGGATCTGTGGAGATCTTGATAGCACTTTGATTGTCACAAAATAGGACAGTCGAAGTAGTGCCACCAAAACCAAACTCGGAAAGAATACCCTGCAACCAAACTGCCTGAATGCAGGCATTGACTGCCCCTCGATACTCTGCCTCTGCTGAAGAAAGTGCAATGGCTGCTTGCTTTTTGCTGGACCAGCAAATAGCACCATGACCAATCATGAAAACATAACCGAAAGTGGACTTCCGATCAATGCTATCACCTGCCCAATCTGAATCAGTAAAACCAATGAAATCTAGCTCAGAATCTGCAGCATAATGTATGCCAAACTGTCTCGTACCTTGCACATACTGCAAGATCCGCTTGGCTGCTCGCCAATGAAGCTCATGTGGCTGCTGCATATATCTTGACACGGCACTCACGGCATATGAGATATCAGGCCGTGAATGTGTCAAATAAAGTAGTGAACCAATCAACTGTCGATACATACTGCAATCTGCAAGCGGTGTGGAATCTCCCTCCTCAAGACTGATTCCTGAGAGGAATGGGAACGGGGCTGCCTTACATTCAGCCATATTAAACTTCAATAACAGGTCGGAAGCATATTTTTGCTGAGATATAGTGATCCCATCGAAATTTTGAGCTATCTCCAAGCCCAAAAAGTGACTCAGCAAGCCCAAATCGCTCATGTCAAAAGCTAGATTTAAGGCAGTTTTTAGCTTGTTTATTGAAGTAAGTGTGCTACCGGTAATAAGCAGATCATCAACATAAAGTACAATAACCAAAAAATTACCTTTAACTCGCTGAATATAGACATTCGGATCAGATTTGCATCTTTGGAAATTCTGAGAAAGAAGGAAGGAGTCCATCTTTGCGTACCAAGCTCTTGGGGCCTGTTTTAACCCGTACAAAGACTTCTTCAATCTACAAACCAATGATGGATCTGATGTATAACCCTCTGGCTGCTGCATATAGACCTCTTCAGCAAGGTCTCCATGTAAAAATGCACTCTTCACATCCATGTGATGCACCTCCCAGTGCTTGGATGCGGCAATAGCTAAAACAAGGCGGATGGAATCCATCTTTGCAACTGGTGCAAAGGTCTCTGTGTAGTCCACTCCTTGGACTTGGGAAAAACCTTTTGCCACCAACCTTGCTTTATATTTGCTGATAGTGCCATCAGCAGCAACTTTAGTACGGTAGACCCATTTACACTTCACTAATTTTCTTCCAGGTGGAAGAGAAACTAGCTCCCATGTATTGTTCTTTTGAAGAGAACTGTACTCTTCATCCATGGCATCTTTCCATCTCGGATCTCGATGGGCTGAATAGTATGATTGGGGATCTGAACCAGCCATCAAAAAAAAAATCTCAGGAAGAAATGGATCAGCAATAGAAAGAGCCATACCTGCCCTTTGAAAGTCTCCTCTTGTTCGTCTCGGATCAGCAGGATTTCCAAGACTAGAACCAGCAGATTGTAGAGTATTTTGGGCCCACTTTGGTAACTGAGGGAGATCTGAATGGTCGGATTCCGAACCTGATATGTCATGATCATCATATGCTGCTGAAATATCAGAAATATCAGAACTCATACCTTCATTATCGCTGCACGGATCTTCTTCTGGTGAAGGCGGTGAATCGGCAGTCTCTTCCTCGACTAGTTGCAATTCTTGAAGCGGTTCTTCAAACTGCACACTGCGCTCTATGAATATCTTTTTAGATCTGATATCCATGAGTTTATATGCTTTTGATTCTTCCCCATATCCTATCAATATGCACTCGATACTTTGTGGATCCAAAGCTCGTCTCTTCTCAGAAGGAATTCTAGCCCATGTAGTAGAGCCAAAAACTCTCAAATTTGACACATCCGGTTTGTGACCAAAGAATGCTTCGAAAGGAGTCATACCTTTCACGGATGAATGTGGAACTCGGTTCTGTATATATGTAGAAACATTGATTGCTTCAGCCCAAAGATTTGCAGCCAAACCTTTTGATTCAATCATGCATGTAGCCATCTCTTTCAGTGACCGGTTTTTCCTTTCCGCTACACCGTTCTGCTGGGGTGTGTA
Organism: Larix kaempferi; assembly: GCA_027924585.1. Classification (NCBI taxonomy): domain Eukaryota; kingdom Viridiplantae; phylum Streptophyta; class Pinopsida; order Pinales; family Pinaceae; genus Larix; species Larix kaempferi. The sequence continues at coordinate 4,639,815 of BSBM01000203.1, read as the reverse complement.
GGGAACTGTATGTTGGATCTTGATTCCGCTTTGGGCACAAAGTTGCAGCAACTCGGACTTGATATATTCCCCACCATTATCAGATCTAAGAGCTTTGATCTTGCTCTCAGTGGTGGTCTCAACAGAAGCCTTAAAATCCTTGAATTTTCCAAGCACTTCTGACTTGTTTTTGAGAAAGAATACCCATGTAAAGCGAGAATAATCATCAATAAATGTCAAAACATACCTTGAACCATTTAATGACATATGGGGCAGCGGATCGCTGATATCAGAATGGATCAATCCCAAAATAGTAGAGGCTCTGCTAGCCTTGCCGCGGTCGAATCTGTGCTCGGGGTGCTTCCCAATAATGCAACCGGTGCATATTCCCTTCGAGGAACGGAGTTGTGGAAGCCCATCAACCATGGATTTATTTGATAGCAGCAGCAAATACTTATAATTTAGATGTCCAAATCTTTCATGCCAAAGCCTACTAACCTCATTAACATGTGTGCGAAGAGCAGTGGGCTTTGCAAGCGGAATAAAGTGCGAAAACTCATAACATTTTGCAGTGTGGTTTGCCTTTCCAACCGCAACTAGTCTTCCAATTTTGATATCAGAAATTTCAACTGTATTAGGGCTGAATGTGACTTTCTTTGGATCACCAGTATGTGTCATTTGATACAAAGAAAGGAGATTCGAAGCTAAGGAAGGCACATAGAGAACATTCTGAAAGCATCCATGATCTACATGAATCGTACCTTTGCCTTTTGAAGAAATTTTTGAGTCATCTCCCAAATGGATGGGGATGGAGCTGTTTGGATCGAATGAGGAAAAAGAATCAATATTTGCAGCCATATGATTTGATGCACCCGAATCTATCAAGAGAGTTGAGGGCTTCGAAACCGTTGCCATGAGTGCTTGTCCTCTTTCATGATCATCATTCCGATCTTTCTTCCTTGCACCGTCAGGAAGGGTTATGTTGTTCTTTTCCAAAAGGAGGGCCATTTGATCTATAGTCTTCTTCATACATGAACTTTCGGGATGAAAGCCACGGTTACAATAAGTACATTTAGATTTTTGGTTACCTTCTTTGCCCTTTTGCTTGGATTTCGAACTGGATGGTGCATCCGTTTGCTTGCCTTTGTCTTTTTGCTTGTGAGGCTCGAATTTGGGCTTCTCCTTCTTTAGCTTTCCTTTACCATTCGAGATCTTGGGTCCTTGAACAAATAGGGCTGAATCTTTGGAGCTTATGGACCCCATTTGAATCAACTTGTCATGCTCTTTCGTAACGGACTCAATGAAGGCATTCAAGGTAGGCATCTTCCAATTCGGGGTAGTTAGCCGACCGGAATTGAAAGTGGAGACAAATACCGAATAATCTTTCCCAAGCTTGCTTAGAATGGAGAGGATCAACTGTTTATACTCTTTGATAACACCACTGTTCTTCAATTGCAAGTTCAAGTTCTTGAATTTTGTGAAGAATTCATTGATGCTCTCGAAATTCTCAGGATTAAGGCCAATCAATTCATTCTCTAATTGAAAAGCCCTAAGCTCATCCTGCTTGCCGAATAGTGTCTCAAGTTGCTCCCATATGGCTTTTGGAGTCTTCAATCCGCTGAGATGGAAGTGAAGATCCTTGGAGATGGAGAGACAAAGAAGACCGTAAGCTTCATCAAGCTTATTGTAGTGTTTGGTTCTTTCTGCCACATTGTTTAGCTCCAATTCAAGACCAAGAGTGACTCGGTAGTATCCTTTTGAACGTAATATGATCTCCATATCATATTTCCAATCAAAATAATTGAATGGGGTGAGGATAGGCTTTGAAGAAGAGTATTCCATTGCTAGGAGCGAGTCAAATGATGAAGAAGAAGCTTGCATGCAGACTATAGCGAATGGAAATGCTGTAGGGAAGCTTGCATGCAGAATGTAGCGAGTGCACTTGGAGGAGATAATTAACCTGCAAATCACATAAGAACAATCACAATAAGGTCGAACAATCCACCCTTTGAGAGTTGCATCACACCTGGGATTGGATTTCAAGCAATGTTGAATAGGTCCAATGTATCAGATCCAGGAATTATGTGGTAACTCAAGCTTCTGGAGTGGTATTGGAGTATTTTTCAAGCTTTGCATGCACAGGAGCGAATGCCCTTGAGATATCTCATGCCAAACTTTTTGCAATTTTTAGCAATTCAGTCAAATCTTCTTGTATAAACACCTGTAGAAAAGAGATCTTGTCCCTGCAATGGCTCTGATACCATGTAAAATTAGTCACAGCAGATCTAATGAACAAGTAAATCAATCACAACAGATGAACATAGAAAATATGGTGCAAAACTGTGCAAAACATGCAGCAGTGCTCTCTATCCCAGAAAGGGTGAATGAATTACAATACAAACTGTCACAATGAACAGAGCAATTCGAATTTCCTAAGGAGGTCATTCGAATCACTGAATGGAGTAGCTTGACTCTATCTAGGAGTCCTCATCAATCATCGGTGTTGCTCATCAATCACAACAACCAGTCATCCAGGTGTCAAGCTGAGTCTAACTGATCATAATAAATGTAACTGAAGTGTGTAGCACTGATATAGGATCTGGAGGCTCAGTGGGGGCGCATGGGAGGCTAACTGGAGTCAGAACAAGTCACCTAATCTAACTGGAGGTCAATCGGAGGTGAAACAGTCAGTCAGGAGTGAAATCAATCAGAATCGGAGTGAAATCAATCAGAATCGGAGCTAACTGAATGTAACTGGAGTGAATCTGCAGTGGTAGGTGAACAAGTGCGCCCTTCTCTGTCAGTAGGTGAGAAGAGGGCGCCTTTCAGCTTGGGAGGGATAAAACTCTGTGGTAAGTGGCTCCCGGGTGCTAGAAGAAGGTGGATAAGGTGCTGGAGGCATCAAACTGGTGACTGGACTTCATATCCTGAAATAGATCATGCAATATCCTGAAGTAGATATGTATCCTGAAATAGATGATCCTGAAATAGATATGTATCCCGAAATAGATGATGGATATCCAAACAATGAAGGACCTTGAAGCTTACTGAGCTGCAAAGCTAAAGCCTTGAACCTGTTCTATGTGGAGATGACAGGTAAGAAGTTCGTATTTGCAATACTTTCCAGTCATGTAAATTCAAAACGTCGTTAAGAGTAGAAATAGAATGTTTTAGAGGCTGTATGCAGCAATATGAAAGTACAAGTATGCTTCAATTGCTTACTCTTTTGCTTTTCAAGGTTTGTCTTGTAGCTGATTGAAATGTCAATCACAAATAACTGTTAAAACAAAATGTCAAGTTCGCATCATCATCTTTTAATCGTCGTTACAACAGCTTGATCCATCATTGCCGTTGTTGTGGTAGTTGTGGTGATGTCTGTCTAGAAATCATCACTAAAATGATAGTACCCAGTGGTGTCACTCCATCGACTCATATAATAGGAGTTGATGGGAAATCAATAATAGTCAATGTTTTCATAACACTAACTATATATAGAATTCTAATTAATATATAAATGCTATAATAAGCATGGTGAGTTAACTTCCTATCTATCATTATGTGAACTATCACAATACAATGCTAGGTTAGAAATATTATGAAATTTATTTAATATATATCAACCTACCACTATAGTGATACTATTACAAATAAATGCAATAATAGAAATACAAAGAAATCTAATTAATTTAACTATATACCATATAATGAAACTATGGTAATGCGATGCAAATAATAGAAATGCAATGCAATCTAATTAATTTAACTATCTACCATATAATGGAAATATGTGAAATGAAATGTTTATAAACATTATAAACATTTCGTATGAACCAACACGATGACAAAACAATGCTAACAATACTACGAAATAGTGTAACAAATAAAACAAAAGTTCATTGCGAAATGTATCCAAGATTACTACGAAGACTAAAGTGTTGGTAAGGTTTTGTATTAAATGGCGAGTACTAACAACCATAAATTTGTTATGTGACAGGGTTGCAGAGCTATTAATTCGACGCCGGTCTCGAGCTCGTGTGGAGATCACGTATCCCAAAAGCATTAAAAGCTTGGTACTTTGGTCTTGCCACCGGTGATTACCAATGATCCACGTAGATGAGGTTACCACTGAAACTCATCGTTGTTTATAGTTCAAACCCTATGTAACGATCTAGGTTGCTCCTCCGAGTGCCAAGATGGCGTTTTACAAACTAGCACTGGACGTTGGCAATAAATGTTTATGTTGCTTACCCTGATGTGGAAAACACTAGCATTTTGGTGATCGTTGATGGTGATGAAAGAGAGTTGTCGGATTGTAACCCTAGGTTTTGAGTTGATGTTTGGTTTAGGAACTTGGAAAATGTGGTTTAGTGTTACTATTGTTTTCGGTTTGTGGCCGACAGGCTGCCGAAATTATAACAGAAATGCAATGCAGGGTTTCAACACTGAGACCTACCACTCTGTTGCAATATTATAATCTTTGAATCCTGTATAGTGTTACTGGTCATGATCACTGTCTCTAGTTCGAGTTTGTTGATTGTTGATGGCTTTTATGCCCTTCGCAACGTTGAAGATGTTATTCTTAACCTGTCATGAGGTAGCATTCTCTCATCGTTTTTCTTTGTCATCTACCTAGAGCACACCACGGCATGGCCACTTGATAAGAAGGTAAGCACTTGGAGCAAGTTAGTAATACTATTGATTTGTAGAATAACATTCGATCTTTCCACTTTCTAGAATCCTAACTTAGTTTTAATGTGTCAGTTTGCAGGGTTGAAAGGTTATTTTGAACCAGGGTTCGGTAATACAATCGTGTGCTTCTACGCCGGTAAGCACGGGTCTTCCATACCCTCATAGCACTTCTTCATCTGTGGTTGATATAATTTTTCAACGAAAAGGAACTTCCTTGCCCAGCTCTACTGTAGCTCCGTTGATGATGATGATGAGAACCTTTTAATCTTGTTTGATAAACTGTAATACTTGGTCTTTGCTTTGATGTCTTCGATTTGAAAAGTAGCTCATTGATGCTTTAAGTGTTTGGGCTCTATGGCTGAAGAAACACGGAAACACTTGTTGATTATTTTTGACTGTAAAAATAGTTTGTAAACCTTGTTTGGGATACCACGATTTGATGGTTTCGAAGGTTGAGAGAAGAATTAGAGCCGAGGCTTGTCTTCTATATATCAATACTTTTAGCTCTCCATGAATACATACTAGACCTTGTATGAACTGTAAAGTTGTGAAACTTTCATTGGAAATAAAAATAAATAAATGATGTACTAAAAGGTTTTGTGTAGATGAATTGAAATGTTCGTCTTGATACTGTAGAATGATGATGGTTTTCTTGTTTGTTTGAAAACTGGAAACAAAAGAGTATAAAGTTGAAACGAAAGATATTTGTTTCGTTTAACAAAAGGATAGGTAGGGTTAAACCTAAATCATGCTTCTGTTTGCAAAGAGGGCTTAGCCGAGTAGGGCTCAAACTAAGATTTGTAATGAGTGTAGTATTTTTCTGTTAAACGATGAAAAGAAACAAACCTAACTAGGGTTTTGATATGGACACTCAGAAAATAGAAAAAGAACAATACTACAGTTTATATGGATGATGAATGATGGTGATAATGGTAAATACAAAGTTCTTCTCATGTTTAACTTTGTACAAAAAGCATTATAGAATTAAATAAGAAATTACTGTGTGCATATTGTGCAAAATTATGAAGTTTGTATAAAAGCAACTCTGTCTATTTTAAATTTCTAAACACATAAATAATGATAGAGTATTTACGATGGAATAGTGTGTGGATGAAGTGTAGAAAAATATGATACCTGTGTGAAACTTATTGTGTTTCGAGTTTGATATAAAAATGTTTTTATTTAAATTCAGCAGTCCATAAAACAATATGCATATTGTATTTTTCTGCTTCTTGTGCATATTATAAAATTATATATGATACAAGAAAAATGTACAGGAAATTTAACATGGATTAATTTCATAGGGATGAAGAAAAGATTCATATGTATATAAATAACTATTATCTAGAACCTTTTACATCTATTCATCACAGGTCAGAAAACAATGAACATAAGACTTACTATATTTATCTGTCGAATTCAAAATGGCAATCGCCTATCTTTTAATCTATCTTTAATTTGCATATCTATACTAGAGTACGATGCTTCTAAACAACATGTGGAAAAATGGAGGTATTGGTTTATCAAATCATCTTAAACATTAAACTTAAACATTCAGACTTAGAACAATTCTAGGATTAGATTTTCTTTCAAAAACATAAACATAGAAAATACTTTTTAAACATAACATAAATTATTTACTGAGAATAAGTAAGAAATTTGTAGAACCTTGATAAAGCTTGTAGGGCAACAAACAACTTAGGAATGTTGTTCCACCCAACCAAACTCCTGAAAAAAGTCAAATACTGTCTTAGGACCCCCAATCTTGTTCACTGAACCACTAGGAGGAAGAAGCTTCAGGAATTAGGACTTCTTCTTGTTTGAGCCGTAATATTCTAATTCTTCAATAGGTAGCAGCCCAAAAGACTTGCTCCTACAACTCTGTTTCTCCTCAATAATAAGCAAAACTCAGTTTTCCAATCACCACTAACCTCCCTTATTCGAATCTCTCTTGAAATCACCTGATTTACAGGAGAAAATATTCTGCAGAAATATTGATTAAGGGTTGCCTGCCCAATTCGAATTTGCCTTTATAGGCTGCTTATGCCTTTTCAAATGTTACTGGGTCATTAAATGAGCTTCCTACTCACTCCCTTCAACTGGGGGATAATGCCCTCTTTTAGGGGTAGTTTTCCCATAACCAACAGTTAGTGGTGTGATGTAACTGCTGACATGTGTCCCATACCTTCCAACAACTTCCATTCCTCCTAGTGGGTTAGTGAACACTCATTCAACAGTCCTCTTGAGTGTTTGTCCCCTAATTAATTTATTTAAATAATAATATTTAGTAATTACATTCATCCATGATCAAAACTGATCATAATTACAAACTTGTAATTAAATTTAACATAAAGTATTTTTGCAATTAAATAATAATGCTCAGAAATTTGGGTAGGTGTCATACACCCCCGCTTAAGTCTCAACATCGTCCTTGATGTTGGCTAGTCACTCCTTTAGTGTTCCTGAAATAGAGTTGGGTATGCTGCCCGCATACTGCTCTCCAACTCCCAGGTTGCCTCTTCTGGGCTAAGGCGCTTCCATTGCATCTTCACTTTCCCAATGCTGTGATTCCGGAGAGTAGTTTCCCTCCTTCTGAGGATACAATCCGGTTCCACCGGAAAATCTCTGTCTTGTCCCACCTGTACATCATTCCAGTTTACAACATGAGTAGTATCGTGCACATATTTATTTATAAACGATATATTAAAAACATTATGTATTTTCAAGCTAGGTGGTAAGGCTAGTTTGTATGCCACTGCTCCAACCTTAGATAATATTTCAAAAGGACCAATATACTTGGTTGCCAACTTGGCACAGCTCCCTAGTTTCAGTGAACTCTTTTTCGGTCTTACCTTGAGAAACACATGTTCACCCACCTGGAACTCTTTATGAGTTCTTTTTGAATCTGCTTGACTTTTCTGCCTATCTTGGGCAGCTTTTAAATGTCCTTGCACCTGTTTCACAATTAGTTTTAATTCTTGCAATAATTCAGGTCCTAAAACAACTCTATTGACTGGATCATTCCATGAAATAGGTGTATTACATTTCCTACCATAAAGAATTTCAAAAGGACTAAGTCTGGAAGAAGCATGATAATGATTATTATAAGCAAATTCTGCTAAGTGCAGATAATCTTCCCACTTACTAGGCTAATCCTTAACATACATTCTTAATAAATATTCTAACACTTTATTTACCCTTTCTGTCTATCCATCCGTATGTGGATGAAATGCTGCACTGAAATTTAGAGTTGTATTCAATCCCTTAAACAATGATCTCCAGAAGTTTCCTGTAAACTTCGAGTCACGATATGAAATTATTACCTTTGGTATTCCGTGCAGTCTAAAAATCTGTTTCATAAAAATATCTGCAATGTCTGGTGCTTTATGTGTGGTCTTCAGTATTATGACATGTGCTGCCTTGCTGAGTTTATCCACCACCACCATGATGGAATCATGTTGTTTCTGATTTTTAGGTAATCCAGTAATGAAATCTATGCTGATCACTTCCCATTTCCAGCTTGGTATTGGTATTGGTTGCAACAATCCAGCAGGACGTTGATGTTCAACCTTCACTTTTTGACAGTCCAAGCATTTTGCGATGTATTCTGCTACTTCATCTTTCATTCTGGGCCAATAGTATTCTTTTCTCAGCATAGTGATGGTCTTTTGATATCCGGGATGACCAGAATAGTGACTTTTATGCATCTCATTTAATATCAGGAATTTTATTTCTTGTATATTTGATACATACAATCTGTTTTTATACAGTAGTAGACCATTTTCCTTAATTTTGAAATCTGTTATACAATTTTCAAAACTGTTATTGGTTGTCTCTTCCTTCATTTTTCTGTATTCTTCATCTGTTTCACCTTTTTCCAAAATCTGATTTTCCAAATCAGTTGAATAATTACTGATTGCTGAAATGAAATTTAGTTTTGCCTTGCGACTCAAGGCATCTGCAACTTTATTCTCCTTTCCTTTGATATGCTAAATTTCGAAATCGTACTCACTTAAGAATTTCAACCATTTAGCTTATCTAGCGTTTAGGTTTGTCTGATCCAATAATATTTCAGACCCATGTTATCTGTTAATAATGTAAACTTTCTGCCAATAAGGTGATGATGCCACATTTTTAAGGCATGAATAACTGCTAATAACTCTGAATCATATGTAGAGTAATTTACTTTCAGCTTTCTAGATTCATATGCTATCGCATGCCCTTCCTGTGTCAAGACTCCACCGAGTCCATCATTGCATGCTTTTGTACAAACTACAAAATCCTTGTTGGGGTCAGCTGTTTTCAAGATAGGTGTTGTCGTCAATACTTCCGTTAATTTCTTAAAACTCTCAGCACATTTCTGATCCCAAACAAATTTCTTCCCTTTCTTCTGCAAGGAAGTTTCGGGGTTTGCAATTTTTGAAAAATTCTCTATAAACTTTCTATAATACCCTGTAATGGCCATAAATGATCTCACATCTGACACATCTTCCATAACCGGCCAGTCATTAATGGCCCTTATCTTGTCAGGGTCAGCCGAGATTCCTTCTGCTGAAATTATGTGTCCTAGATACTGAATTTTGTCTTTGTTGAAGTTACATTTACTAAATTTGGCATACAATTGATGATCTCTTAATACTTGTAAGATAATCCGTAAATGTTCATCATGCTCTTCTTTGCTTTTTGAGTACACTAAAATAACGTCTATAAACACAACAACAAACTTGTCTAAGTAGTTATGCAAAATATTATTCATCAAACACATAAATACAGTTGGGGCATTAGTTAAGACAAACGGCATGACTCCGAATTCGTAATGTCCATACCAAGTTCGGAAATCTATTTTGAAAATATCTTTGTCTTTAACCTTTACTTGATGATACCCTAATCTTAGATCAATCTTCGAAAATACTGTTGCTCCATGCAGCTGATCAAATAGATCATCTATGTGGGGAAACGGGTATCTATTCTTGATCGTCATCTTATTAAGCTGGCGATAATCTATGCACAGTCTTAATGTTCCATCTTTCTTCTTAACGATGATGACAGGTGCTCCCCAGGGAGACACACTTGGTCTAATATGCTTCTTGTCAATAAGTTCCTTCAATTTAGATTTTAATTCGTTTAACTCCAGTATATTCATTTGGTATGGAGCTTTTGAATTTGGTACAGCTCTTGGTATTAGCTCTATAGTAAAATCTAAATCTCTTTTGGGTGGTAATCATGGAATCTCCTCACGAAATACATCTTTAAAATCCTTTAGGATAGGTATGTCTTCTAATTTTAGTTTGTCCTCTTTACCCATAATCTCATCATTTATCACATTTATTGCAAACATTTGACATCCCTTCCTAAATGCCCTATTAACTTGCATGGCTAAAAGTTGTCCGAGGGTTACCTTCCTTGGAATGCCTTTTATTTCTACAATTTTCCCTTCATTATTTAAGCATGTAAAACGTTTTCCATAACAGTCTAGGATGACATGATGGGCTTCCAACCAGTCCATCCCAACTATAATATCGTATGAACATAAAGGTAAAATATTTAGCTTGATTTGTGTTTGCAAATGGTTCATGGATAAAACACAGTTCTCTATAAAATCTGAAACTTTCCTCTTTGTTCGAGTTGCTAGTCTAACTAGCCATGATTTACTAAACTTTTTCAGTTTTCAGTTTAAGAATTTCTACAACATCTGGTAATATATAACTTAAACTGGCACCTGGGTCAATTAAAACAGTAACAGGATGGTCATGTATCATACCTTCAATCTCTACCATGGAGATTTGATGATCTGCTTTCCTGTTGTCAAGTGCTACGTTAATTTTTGGCATCTCCCTTGCTACGTCTCCAACAGTAGGTTCAGTTTGTATAGAGTTAATGTTGTTTGCTTTCCGCTATCGTAAGGGACATTCTGATGCATAATGAGGACCTTGACATTCAAAACATTTAATATGTGTCTTTGGCTCACTGGTCTTGGCAGTATTAGATGCATATTTCGGCACTGAAGAATTCAGATGTGAATTATTTCTGGAATTATTCCCCTGGGAATTTCGATTCTGAAAATTCTTCCTTTGGAATCCGGAGTTCCCATTGAATCTAAAATTTTTCTTCTTTTGTTCAAAATTGTTTGGCTTATGATTTTTCCAATTAGACATACCCTCTCTCTTCCGATTTGTATCATAATAGAAAACTGCCTTCCTCATAGCCACCTCTAATGTTTTAGGACTGTCATACTTAATTCTGTCTTTAATGTTGAAAGGTAAACAACTTAAGTACCTTTGAATTTTTGGTTTTTTTCCTATGAAGTAGGGTACATATCTCAGTGAGTTCAAAAAATTACTATTCAATTCCTTCATGTTCATACCTCCCAACTTCAAATCGTAAGACTCTTTAGATTTTTCTCCGTAGTACTGTTTAGATAGATACTTCTTTTTGAAATATCATTTGAAAGCACTCCAGCTTACATCTTTATCCTTGATGCCCTTTACCCTTTTGACATCCTGCCACCAATATCCGCTTTTTCGGTTAAGTTATATATGCCTGTTTTTGCTTTTAAGAACTCTGAATAGTTGTAGATATGGAAGTATTTCTTCATCCCTGATAGCCAAGCTTTAGCTGTCTCACCTTTCTCAGTTTCTCCATTGAAAGTTGGAGGTCCTATCCTCTTGAATTCTCCAGAAATATGCTCATATTCCTTATGATTTTTCCTTCTTGGTTTGGAATATTCTTCACTACTGTCACTGGTATAATTACATTTCTTTTTGCGTTCTGCAATAGCATCTCCGGATGAGGTTGAGCTATCCTTTACTTCACTGATTTTGAGGTTCTGATTTTTATCAGCATGAGACATGTCCTCAAGTTTGGAAATATCCTCATTGTTTTTCTCTTGTTCCTCTATTTGGTCGTGTTCAAACAATGCTTGATTTAGTTGTTCTTGTGCTTGCAGAATCCTTTCATTATCTAGTTTCACAAATCTGATTTTTGCTTTTAAATCTTGAAAGGCACGTAACAGTTCCATCGAACTGTTATTTATTTCCCCGTGACCTTCCTCTACATAGTGTTGTCCCAAACTGTGACTGTTAGGATGAAATCTGTCACTTAAATGTTCAGCTGAGTTCTCTATACCTGTAACTGAAAATAATTTCTGAAGAGAACATAATAATAAAATTTTCAAGTTAGTACAATTTTCTGCTGTATATAAAAATTTCTACTGTGTGTTTTGGACTTGATTCCGGCCTAGAGTTTGAATCTGTGCTCTGATACCACATGTAACATTCCAGATTTTAGTAAAAAATTAAAATTTTTCATAATAGCAATAATCACTAAAATTACATTTAATTATGATTGTGGAAATAATGATTTCTAATAGTATTAGCATTTAACTAACATCTGTTAATACTAAGTACACATTATAATCTGTTTTTAAGAACAATACGACAGTGTGAACCTAACATACTCAAAACAACTGTGAAATTGATAATTAATGTATTAACAATCGGAATTATGATGCGACCTTTATCTTCTGCAAAAACAACATGGACAGAGTAATGATTGAAATGACAGGCTGAAATTGTGATAAGATACTTTTACTTTTAAGATGATACTGATGGTTTGTTCTTTTCTATCGAAGGGTGTCCTATGAAGGACACTGAAGTTTACTTAGCTGCAAAGCTAAATCCTTGAACCTGTTCTATGTGCAAATGACAAGTAAGAAGTTCGTATTTGCAATACTTTCCAGTCATGTAAATTCAAAACATTGTTAAGAGTAGAAATAGAATTTTTTGGAGGCTGTATGCAGCTATATGAAAGTATAGGTATGCTTTAATTGCTTACACTTTTGCTTTTCAAGGTTTGTCTTGTAGCTGATTTAAATGTCAATCCAAAATAACTGTTAAAACAAAATGTCAAGTTTGTAGCATTGTAGCTAGGGTTTTCACCCCAGCTTGTGCAAATGAGCACCTACTAAGGAGGAGGGACTCCTTAGTAGCAGTTCAATAAACAGTAAAACAGAATGAAATTTAACCTAACATGAGCATTAACATAAATAACAAAGCATGAAAATATGGCAAAATATTTCTCTTTTTGTATTAAAGATTACCTCAAGTGTAGAGGTTGGTGAAGCTCTTGCAGCAGTCCAGGAGGGTTGCTTCCAAGCTTCCAGCTTTGCTCCTTTCTCTTTCTCCAAAGGGTTGGAAATGGGCCAAAGGGGCACTCAAGGGTGAAAGTAGCTCAAGGTTGAGCTAGGGTTTCAAGAGTGATTTTGGTAGAGTAAGGGTGTATTTGACTGTGGATATGAAATGAGGGGCCTCCATCACCTATTTATAGGTTTTTAGTGGTGGAGTGTTGGCCCATGGTTTTTGGCACCATATGGTTTAGGTCAGTTGTATAGGGTTTTTTCCTCTTTTTTCCCTCTTTTTCCCCATTTTTATATTTTTTATTCCCCTTTTAGAGGGTTTTTGCTATTTTGGAGGAATTTTGGATTATTTTGGGGGAAAAAGGGGTTTTTTGGCCTTTTGGAGGCAAATATTATAGGAAATATGGACAAATGAGTCATGTAATGGGGTAGATGAGGTAGTGAGCACTTTTTGGGTGTTAACAGATTGCCCCCTGATGTGTGAGGGCAGGAGCTCATCGTATGGCCGATAGACATCATAAGTCTTTTATGGTTTTCCTGGGGTGTGGAGAAGAGAAGAAACAAACTAGAGCCCGGAACAACGGTCCCGAACAAACTGCAAAAACTAAAAGTACATGACCTCAATAATGGATGAGGAATAATCTGAACATAGGGACGAGGAGGGCATTCCCATGCTCGTATCAAGATCTAGAATAATAATAACAATGGGGTCCAAAATATGGGGACCTGAAATATACATGGCCCCAAATAATGAATGAGGAAGAATATCAATATATGGACGAGGCGGGCATACCCATGCTCGTATCAAGATACATAAAAAATAACATTGAGGCCCGGAAAGGGGGACCTGTAGGATACATAGAGAACCACTGTGTACATCATAAGGGTCCAGAGGGGACACAAATCTAGGACATACTACTGGGATGACCATGTTTGAGCTGAGGAACTGATACACTGGAATAACAACGTTGCTGCTGAGTGTGGTACTAGAGGAACTGATGAGCTGCTGGAGCATAGTGACGGGGAGTCATGTCCTCAATGGTACACTGAACTAGAACTGAACTAGGTACTCAAGGAAGCATATAATGGGATGGATTCCGAATACAATCGCCAATGCAACCCATAGATCCACGGGAACAGATAACTGGGTGTTTCGAAGTGACTCACCAATGTGCTAGAGTCGGGGGAAATCCAGGGTCTTCGACCAATAACTGAAGGGATATAAACCTTGCGCGATTCTCAACGATGCGATTAAGGTGTTGAAGTTGAGCATGGGAGAAACAACCACTCAGAGAGGCAATGATGACTCCTCTCAAAATGGTCCGTAGGCACTCTCCACAGATGGTGATGGATCCAAGGTGCATGGAATTCTGGGTCTATCCTCTGGAATAGAGGGGCTGTCGTCGACAGAGGGAGACCTACGATTATCAAGGAAATGATGTTTCCTTGACAAGAGCATGAGGTGGAGAACCAAAGTGTGAAAGTACTGATGGTAGGACTGACATACTGTGGGGGATAACTGGGCAAGTAGAGTGGGTGGACTCAAACTTCCTTTGTTCAGAGTATGATGGTGGGGACGATCGGGCAACATAGGAAACTGACTGGTGGGAAAGGGATCATAGCTGTTCTGGATCAAGGATAGTGACTGGGATGAGGGATACTCAAGCTACTATAGAATGGCAGGAGACTACAGACTACTCTGAACAAAGGCGACCTGATTGGGGGTGCTGCCGAGATGATTGATCATAGTGCCATGAGGCACGGGGGGACTTCTTCATGGGTTAAGGAACTAGAAGAAGTGTGTGTAAAATGGTATTGTCATGTGGATTTGTACAAGCCCAGGACAGTTCATGCTCGTGATTGCTTTCAATTTTAAGGAGTTTGAAAGCGATAAGAAGACTCTGAAATAATGGAATGGTACTGTCGTGTGGATTTGTACAAGCCCAGGACAGTTCATGCTTGTGGTTGCTTTCAATTTTAGAGAGTTTGAAAGCGATAAGAAGACTCCAGGGGGTTGCTTTTTCATGTGTTAGTCTCCAAGGCCCGAAGAAGCATAAAAGGATGCAATGAAGAACTCTTCTAGCCGGTGTGATTAGAGTATTCCTTTTTCGTAATTAGTCTACTAGGTCTGGAAAATGGTTAAACAGATACCAAATAGACACCCTTTCAGGTACTTTAACGAGCATGAAAGGAAGCAAGATTGCTTGGCGATCTTTTCATTGTTTTAGGAGTCAGAAAAGAGCTTAACAGAAACTCCCTATGTGCCTTTTTCGTAAAGGACTTGTTCGACCCAAAAAATGGATAAAATTATACCGAACAAAAGGAATGGCCAGGCAAGGAGGAAGTGCTCAATCAAGGAACATTGATGATGAGCAAGAACGAGGGAGGGGGGGAACACTGGTGGGCCTCCTTGCGAGATAATGAATGGTGGCAAAATAATGAAATAATTGCAGTATGACAGGAGTGAATGGCTCATGTAAAAATGTGGAACAATCCGATGGTGACCGATGTGGCACGCAAACTGAGGCATCAAGGTGTCAAGACACAATGTTGAAATTGTACCTGATGAGAGCAAGAAATGATCTCACGCATCATCATAAGCTCGAAAAAAGGAATCCAACGATATAAAAAGTGTCAAAAATGGAGAACGGCTGAAGTGGCACGCAAACTGAGGCAACAGGGGAAATTTTGGAAAAATACCCAAAAAATATGGGGGTGAGAGCGAGAAATGATCTCAATCATCATCACAGGCTCAGAAAAATGAATCCGATGATATAAAATATGTGAAAAATGGAGAGCAGCCGAAGTGGCACGCAAACCGAGGTGACTAGTGGTGTCTAAGAAATGCAATTTTTTTTTTTGGTGAAAGCGAGAAAGGATCTCAAACATCATCACGGGCACGAAAATATGAATCCGATGGTGCAAATGGTGCGAAAAACAGAGGTCATAAGGACTCCGAAATGGTCAAAGAAAATAACTAGGTTAAAAAATGGTTGCAAATAAAGGTGAGCCCACCAACCCAAGGATGCAGTGGTGGGGAGAAATGATGGCCCGTGGGGGAAGAATACTAGGTGTATCAAATCAAATCAAATCTACAAGTGATATGTGACCTCAAAAATGGTTGAGATCACAAGTGTGAAAAAGTGAGCAGGGTTAATGACTTGCCCCCATGCTATGTGCATGGGGTTTGTGATTATGGATCACATATGTGTGGGTTTGAACAATGGGTTCACTGACGTGCTGAGATAGATGTGATGGGGAAGGTTCAAATTGATTGATCATGCCCCTTATCCCAGGGTCAAGGTAATCTATTATGCCCCCGATCTTAGAGGTGTCAATGTGGTGTTTTATGATAGCGAGGTCAAGACCAGGCATCTCGGTGTAGGACCAGGCAAAGACATCGCGAAACTCTTGAAAAAGTTTTTTGTACTCTCCAATATCATACTCACTACAGGACGCTCCTAATGTAATGATTTCAAGAGCACCAGGTGGGTCAGAGATATCTATGTGGATGACAGGTGAGATGTTGGCCATGTTACCCTCCTCAAAGGCATTAGGAGCGGGGATGGGATCCTTAAACAAGTTGACTTTGACGGGAAGGAAATATTTGGATTCAACCACAAATTGGGTAGCTATGGTAGAGGAGGATTCTTCTGGGAGGAAATAGGAACGATGGTGCATGTCTTCCCAGGGATAATCCGGGGCAGTGAGAGCTGCTAGAATCTCCTCATCATTGCGGAAACTTTGAGTTGTCAAATCGATTGACGAGGGAGTGGTAGTCGAAGAGATCATATAAATGGTGTTAATCTCTCCGGATGAGGATGATACTGGGGGGTGGATCTCCTCAATTGTGGGGGGTGCCATCTCAAGGTCCAAATTATTCATCTCATAGAGAGCTGCTCTGTAATTTGGGAGATCAGGACAGTGATGTGAGTAATGGCCGTAAATACCACATATTGCACAAGGGTGGTTGGTACGCAGTGATTTATCACGAGGCTTAGGGGTTGGATCAAGTTTGACAACCGGGATGTTGGGGTCATCGTCAAGCATTTGCATGTGTTCCTGTAATGCAGGTAATTGTGGACATTGATGAGTCGGATGGCCTAACTCATCACACAATGAGCATTTGGGGGGAGCACGAAACATGGGGGGGGTTTTAACTGTTTTGGGCGAGGGTACAGCAATGTATGGTTGTGGGCCTCTGCTCCCAGTGGGCTTAATAAGAGGAGGGGGATTCGTAGATGACGAAGGGGTAGTGACACCGGGAGGTGGTTGACTAGTAGTGGTAATGGGTTGCACCGGTTGTAGGACGACATTTGGTGTTGGCGAGGGAATGAGAGGTAAAATATACCACATGGGTAATCCCAAGGTTAAACCGGGGAGGCTAAGAGTAGCCATAACCAGGGTGCTTACTACGCCCGAGGGAGGGAATAGGAAGGGGATTGTATGGATGGGTGTAACACCAATGTAACTAGGTACCAACGGTGGTTTGGGTAACAAGGGCGGTTGATTGTTGGGTGTTTGTGTATTGTTGGAAAGGGTACATAGGTCAGATACTTCGGTCGCGGGTGATGAGGGTGGAATGGATTGGATTATTGAGGTCATCGACGTATCTGAGTAAAGTTCGGGTCCCACGGAGGAAACAAACGAGGTGGTTGCACCACAAACAGGTTGTTCAACCATGGGGAGAACATTTTTGGGTGTAGCGGGGGTATTGGGATCGTAATAGATGAGTTGGTTGACCTTGACAACGCGTCCGTCATGGAGGAACATCATGGTACGAAAAACGGATGAGGCAACCACCCACATGGAATACATGTAGCTGCAGCCAAGTAAGAGGTTATAATCAAGTTGAGCATTGATGACCTCTATGTCAATGAGCACGGTTTTACCAGTCAACTGGAC
The DNA here is from genome assembly GCA_027924585.1 of Larix kaempferi. Lineage (NCBI taxonomy): Eukaryota > Viridiplantae > Streptophyta > Pinopsida > Pinales > Pinaceae > Larix > Larix kaempferi. Next base: position 4,622,108 of record BSBM01000203.1, on the reverse strand, counting down.
GGGGATATTAGCTAGGAGACCTTGGGGTTGAGCTGAATGGCCGTCGTAGGCTCGCAACGAAGTGGTGGACTGCTGGAGGGTAGGGGATCCCAACTTTTGCCAAATGAATGTGGACATAACGCATGTAGAGGCACCTTCATCAATAATGCACCGATGGATGACAAGATTCCGAACGGAAACATAAACTTGGAACGCTAAAGTGGAAGGCAGGTGTGGTTTGGACTGGTCCAAATCGAAGGCCATCAGTCGTGAATCATTTGGGTCAATAGCACCAATGGCAGAGAGAAAAGTCTTGCACTGTGAAGGACAGTTTTTTAAGACTTCTAACGCAGACATGTCTGCGGGAGATTGGGCTAATTCATCTACAATGTTGTAATTTGACGCAGCGCGAGCATTGGGGTTATTGTTGATGCGACGAAGTGGGAAGCGAGGTGCTTTGGAGGCACCATCGAGTGGAGCTGGAGGTATACGTAACGTCTGATCAGTGGGATGAGCGTTAGTGTTTTTGTCGGTAGGAGAGGCTTCAGGGGTGGAGCCATATTGGTTCCGACGGGTTTGGAGGTTGACATCGATGGATGACATCATTAACAAGTGGTGGGTACCTGAGTCTAACATGGGTTGATCAGGAGCGGCATAAGTGATCTGTTGTTGTGGGGGTGCGTTGCCTTGAGGGGGAGCCAACGGCTGAGTGTTCACTACGCCTTGGGTTGGTAAGGGGTTTTGCAGCACCAAAGGTTGATGCTGAGGTGGTGGGGGGTTGGGTGGTGCTTGAGGAGCCGCGTTCCCTTGGCGATGGGAATCATCAGTACAGAGTTTCTGAGCTCGCTCCAAATGTGGGAAAGCATGTGTGTAGTGGCCATAGACCCCGCAAATAGAACAAGGATGGTTTGTTCACAAATTAGGATTTTTGGCCTGCTTGGGCGGCCGATCAGGGTTCTGGTTGGCAGGTGCTGTGTTATTGTTGTTTGGGGAATTGGGAGGTTGACCGCCTTGGTCTGGAGGGGGGTTGTTCCTACGATTACGGCCTTTGCCACGGTTTTGCTGGCCTTGTTGGTGCTGTTATTTTGGTTCTGCTTCAGATTCTGTTGGGTGTATACTTTCCCTTGGGCAGCAGGTGGGTTCTGGGGTTGTGCAGGTGCGAGAGCAGGATTGGGTGGATAATAAGTAGGGGGAGGCTGTGCATGTGCTGAACCTTGTGGGGGTTGTTGATACGTATGCGGAGCAGGTTGGGTGTTTGCCACAGGGGTTTCCTGTGGTGGGTAATAAGCAGGTTGGGCTTGAGAGGACACAGGAGCTGGTGTAGCATGTGGGTGGTAATATAGCTGAGGTGCGACCGAGGGGGGCGTAATCAGGGAATGCATGACCAAAGCACTAAGGTGGACGAGAGGGTCAGTGGGAATGGTGGTGATGGGCCGTGGGAGCATACGAATTGGTTTCTCTGGATTGAGATGTAGCCTGTGAAAGGTCGGGGCCTTGGCTAGGACGTGCTATGGAAAAGGGTTGGGGATGCGAGGCAACATGACCAATGATGCCATCTGGGGCATGGGATGCCCTCATCGCATCATGTTGGGAAGAATTGCCGCGAGGGGCATCAGGTATGATGGTATACAGATAACCCGACTGGGCGTAAATAAGGTCAAATTGCTGGGCTTTGAGGATGGCCTCTTCTTCGGACTGGGGTCGTTCGGATGCCACATCCTTAAAAATGACAGGAAGGAGGGATTTGAGAAACCAATCTAAGAATATACGGTCGTCTAACTTGATTTTGCAGAGGCTGCGGCGTCAACACCACTCATGAATGTGGTCAATGATGTGGGTAGCCGTGTTCTGTCTACAAGACAGTAGGATCTCAACTCCCGCGTCATAGCGGACAGGTAACTGAAAGAGCTGCAGGAAAGTCGAGGCAAGGGAAGTAAAGGTGGCATGGGTCCCATGGGGCTGCTCGATATACCACTTAGCTGCAGAGCCAGTGAGGGTGCATTGTAACAGACGGAGGCGGACAGAGTCGTCCATTATGGAGTTGGAGGAACACCATAGATGGAAGGACATAATACGGTTCTGGGGGTCCTCACCTGCCTTGCCCTCAAATTTAGGGATGTCAGAGGGGAGCTTGGTGGGCATGTGAGGCTACGCAGGATCGTGTCTGATGGGATCATTAGTCAGTCTAGCTAGGTCAGGAAGGTTGAGGCTAGCCCACCAAGGGTAGCGTGAGTCACTGATGGAGTGGGAATAGGAATTCCAGCTACTGGAATGGGTACAATGATTGGAATGGTAGATGTGGGCCCCATCGAGGGCATACCCAAAGTAGGGGTGGTAGCTGGTGTGGTGGTGGATGCTCCACCAATGGTCCCTACAAAGAAAGGGGTGGAAGTCACGCCAGCCATGGGGCTGGTTGGTGCAGTGTCAATGGGGTTCTCGAACTCCGCCTCAGAATCAGAGGTAAAATAAGGCGCGTCTAGCTTGGGTGATGGAGTGCTATGCTGCTGATGAGTGGAGTCAAGTGACAAGGCTCGAGATCTATGATGAGTGGTATCAAGTGATGAAGATCTATGTCTATGACGGGTGGTGTCAAGTGAACCGTGTTGTGGGGGCTCGCCTCGGAGGCGCTGAGAATGTCTCGGGGACTCAATGGTGACAGATGGTGTCAAGTATCTAGGGGTTGTGTTTGAGTGAAAAAAACCTCAAAAACCCTAATGCAACCGAGTGTGCAAAAGGAGAGCTCAAAAAATATGGCACTCAGGCCAACAACCAACTCAAAACACTTACTGTAACAGCTATGCTACAATAACTGGAGTATCAACATAAATGGTCAGAATACCAACAAGCAGCAGGTTTCCTAAAAAATAAAAATAGTGGACTCGCTAAACCAAAAGGAGGTAAGGGAGCATGCAAACACCTAGCTAAATAGTATTCTGAATCAACTAGACATATCCTCTGCAAGGTGATGAAATCCAAGTAAAAGTGCCACGGGGTGGGCAACTTTCTAACTAAAAATAACAATACAGAATTTAAACTTTGAAATGCAAAATTTTCTCTTTTTCAATTAAAATGCTGAAATTCAAAAAATATTCTGTAAACAGAACAGAAATAATACTGCAGAAAAAGGCTGTAGGAAAGTATGGCTGCAGGTAGGATAGATGGCTATGCAGGTGAAGAAAATATTGCAGCAAAGTGCTGGGTTCAAAACAGGGAAAAAAGTGCAAAAAAAAGACCGCGGATCTGTGGCAAATCTCGGCGGTCGGACCGTGGGAAACAACTCAATAGCCGCGATCGAGTTGCGGTATTTTGGCCGAAAGACATAGTCGAACCACGGGAAAAAGGTCGAAAGTCGCAGGCAGGTTACAGGAAAATGGCTGAAAGCTGCAAGCGAGACGCGGGAAAAAGGCTAAAACATGCAGGCAAGTTGCAGGAAAATGGCTGAAAGCCGCAAGCAGGACGCGGGAAAATGTCTGAAAGACATCGGCGGGTTGCAGAAAACTGGCTGAAAGCCGCAAGTGGGACGCGGGAAAAAGGATGAAAGACGCAGGTGGGTTGCAGAAAAATGGTTGAAAGCTGCAAGCGGGCCACAGGAAAAGGGTTAACAGCCTTAGTCTGATTGCAACAAACAAGCTAATAGCTGCAGTCGAATCGCAGGTAACAGACTTGAATCTACGGGTAGGTCGCCGGAAACAGTTTGAGAGCCGCGGTCGAATCGCAGGTAAATGCCTGAAAGACGCGGTTGAAATGCAACTGCGGGGGTAAAAGATGCGGTTTACGGCAGCCGAAAGGGACAACCGAAAGGAAAAAACAGGAAAATATTGCAAAAACTTGAAAACGTTTAAAACTTTTAAAACTATAACCAGAAATTCAAAGGAACACAAGGGGAGTTTCCAAAACTGTAGCTAGGGTTTTCACCCCAGCTTGTGCAAATGAGCACCTACTAAGGAGAAGGGACTCAGTAGCAGCTCAATAAACAGTAAAAAAAAATAGTAAAACAGAATGAAATTTAACCTAGCATGCGCATTAACATAAATAACAAAACATGAAAATATGGAAAAAGATTTCTCTTTTTGTATTAAAGATTACCTCAAGTGTAGAGGTTGGTGAAGCTCTTGCAGCAGTCTAGGAGGGTTGCTTCCAAGCTTCCAGCTTTGCTCCTTTCTCTTTCTCCAAAGGGTTGGAAATGGGCCAAAGGGGCAATCAAGGGTGAAAGTAGCTCAAGGGTGAGTTAGGGTTTCAAGAGTGATTTTGGAAGAGTAAGGGTGTATTTGACTGTGGATATGAAATGAGGGGCCTCCATCACCTATTTATAGGTTTTTAGTGGTGGAGTGCTGACCCATGGTTTTTGGCACCATATGGTTTAGGTCAGCTGTATAGGGTTTTTTCCTCCTTTTTCCCTCTTTTTCCTCTTTTTTTATATTTTTTATTCCCTTTTTAGAGGGTTTTTGCCATTTTGGAGGAATTTTGGATTATTTTTGGGGAAAAAAGGGGTTTTTTGGCCTTTTGGAGGCAAATATGGTAGGAAATATGGACAAATGAGTCATGTAATGGGTTAGATGAGGTAGTGAGCACTTTTTGGGTGTTAACAAGCATCATCTTTTAATCGTCGTTGCAACAGCTTGATCCATCGTTGCCGTTGTTGTGGTAGTTGTGGTGATGGCTATCTAGAAATCGTCATTAAATTATAGTACCCAGTGGTGTCACTCCACCGACTCATATAACAGGAGTTGATAGGAGATCAATAATAATCAATGTTTTCATAACACTAACTATATATAGAATTCTAATTAATATATAAATGCTATAATAAGCATGGTGAGTTAGCTTCCGATCTATCATTATGTGAACTATCACAATACAATGCTAGGTTAGAAATATAATGAAATTTGTTTAATATATATCAACCTACCACTATAGTGATACTATTACAAATAAATGCAATAATAGAAATACAAAGAAATCTAATTAATTTAACTATATACCATATAATGAAACTATGGTAATGCGATGAAAATAATAGAAATGCAATGAATTCTAATTAATTTAACTATCTACCATATAATGGAAATATATGAAATGAAATGTTTATAAACATTATAAACATTTCGTATGAACCAACACGATGACAAAACAATGCTAACAATACTACGAAATGATGTAACAAATAAAAAAAAAGTTCATTGCGAAATGTATCCAAGATTAGTACGAAGACTAAAGTGTTGGTAAGGTTTCGTATTAAATGGCGAGTACTAACAACCATAAATTTTTTATGTGACAAGGTTGCAGAACTGTTAAGTCGATGCCAGTCTTGAGTTGGTGTGGAGATTACGTATCCCAAAAGCATTAAAAGCTTGGTACCTTGGTCTTGCCACCAGTGATTACCAATGATCCACGCAGATGAGGTTACCACTTAAACTCGTCGTTTTTTATAGTTCAAACCCTACTTAACGATCCAGAATGCTCCTCCGAGTGCCAGGATGGCGTTTTACAGACTAGCATTGGACGTTGGCAATAAATGTTTATGTTGCTTACCCCGATGTGGAAAATGCTGGCATTTTGGTGATCGTTGATGGCGATGAAAAAGAGCCGTTGGATTGTAACCCTAGGTTTTGAGTTGATGTTTGGTTTATGAACTTGGAAAATGTGGTTTAGTGTTACTATTGTTTTCGGTCTGTGGCCGACAGGCTGCCGAAATCATAACAGAAATGCAGTGTAGGGTTTCAACCTTGAGACCCACCACTCCATTGAAATATTGTAATCTTTGAACCCTGTATAGTGTTACTGGTCTTGATCACTACCTCTGGTTCGAGTGTGTTGAGTGTTGATGGATTTTATGCCCTTCGCAAGGTTGAATACGTTATTCTTAACTTGTCATGAGGTAGTGTTTTCTCGTCATTTTTCTTCGTCGTCTTCCTGGAGCACACCACGGCTTGGCCACTTGATAAGAAGGTAAGCACTTGGAGCAAGTTAGTAATATTGTTGATTTGTAGAACGACACTCGATCTTTCGACTTTCTAGACTTCTAACTTAGTTTTAACGTGTCAGTTTGTAGGGTTGAAAGGTTATTTTGAACCAGGGTTCAGTAATACAATCGTGTGCTTCTACGCCAGTAAACTTCAGGTCTTCCATACCCTCATAGAGCTTCTTCATCTGTGGTTCTTCGTCTGTGGTTGATATAATGTTTCAACGAAAAGGAACTGCCTTGCCCAGCTCTACTGTAGCTCCGTTGATGATGATAATGAGAACCTTTGAAGCTTGTTTGATAAACTGTAATACTTGGTCTTTTCTTTGATGTTGTCGATTTGAAAAGTAGCTCATTGATGCTTTAAGTGTTTGGGATCTATGGCTGAAGAAATAAGGAAACACTTGTTGATTATTTTTTACTGTAAAAATAGTTTGTAAACCTTGTTTGGGAACCACGATTTGATGGTTTCGAAGGTTGAGAGAAGAACTAGAGCCGAGGCTCGTCTTCTATATATCAATGCTTTTCTCTCTCCATGAATGCATACTAGACCTTGTATGAACTGTAAAGTTGTGCAAGTTTCATCGGAAATAAAAATAAATAAATGGTGTACTAAAAGGTTTTGTGTAGATGACTTGTAACGTTCGCCTTGATACTCTAGAATGATGATGGTGTTCTTGTTTGTTTGAAAACTGGAAACAAAAGAGTATAAAGTTGAAATGAAATATCTTTGTTTCGTTTAACAAAAGGATAGGTAGGGTTAAACCTAAATCATGCTTTTGTTTGCAAAGAGGGCTTAGCCGAGTAGGGCTCAAACGAAGATTTGTAAAGAGTGTAGTATTTTTCTGTTAAATGATGAAAAGAAACAAACATAACTAGGGTTTTGATATGGAAACTCAAAGAATAGAAAAAGAACAATACTACAGTTTATATGGATGATGAATGATGGTGATAATGGTAAATACAAAGTTCTTCTCATGTTTAACTTTGTACAAAAAATATTATAGAATTAAATAAGAAATTACTGTGTCCATATTGTGCAAAATTATGAAGTCTGTATAAAAGCAACTCTGTCTATTTTAAATTTCTAAACACATAAATAATGATTGAGTATTTACGATGGAGTAGTGTGTGGATGAAGTGTAGAAAAATATGATACCTATGTGAAACTTATTGTGTTTCCAGTTTGACATAAAAATGTTTTTATTTAAATTCAGTAGTCCATAACACAATATGCAGATTGTATTTTTCTGCTTCCTGTGCATATTATAAAAGTATATATGATACAAGAAAAATGTACAAGAAATTTAACATTGATTAATTTCATAGGGATGAATAAAATATTCATATGTATATAAATAACTATTATCTAGAACCTTTTACATCTATTCATCATAGGTCAGAAAACAATGAACATAAGACTTACTATATTTATTTGTCGAATTCAAAATGGCAATCGCCTATCTTTTAATCTATCTTTAATTTGCGTATCTCTACTAGAGTATGATGCTTCTAAACAACATGTGGAAAAATGGAGGTATTGGTTTATCAATTCATCTTCAACATTAAACTTAAACATTCAGATTTAGAACAATTCTAGGATTAGATTTTCTTTAAAAAACAGAAACACAAAAAATACTGTTTAAACATAATAGAAATTGTTTACTGAGAATAAGTAAGAAATTTTTAGAACCTGGATAAATCCTGTAGGGAAGCAAACAAATCAGGAATACTGTTCCACCCAACCAAACTCCTGAAAGCAGTCAAATACTGTCTTAGGACCCCCGAGCCTATTTGCTGAACCACCAGGAGGAAGAAGCTTCAGGAATTAGCACTTCTTCTTGTTGTAGTACTAATATTCTAATTCTTCAATAGGTAGCAGTCCAAAATAATTGCTCCTACAACTCTGTTTCTCCTCAATAATAAGCAAAAATCAGTTTTCCAATCACCACTAACCTCCCTTATTCGAATCTCTCTTGAAATCACCTGATTTACAAGAGAAAATATTCTGTAGAAATATTGATTAAGGGCTGCCTGCCCAATTCGAATTTGCCTTTATAGGCTCCCTAGGCCTTTTCAAATGTTACTGGGTCATTAGTTGAGCTTCTTGTTCACTCCCTCCACCTGGGAGATAATGCCCTATTTTAGGGGAAGTTGTCCCATAACCAACAGTTAGTGGTGTGATGTAACTGCTGCCATGTGTCCCATACCTTCCAATAACTTCCATTCCTCCAAGTGGGTTAGTGAACACTCATTCAACAGTCCTCTTGAGTGTTTGTCTCCTAATTAATTTATTTAAATAATAATATTTAGTAATTACATTCATCGATGATCAAAACTGATCATAATTACAAACTTGTAATTAAATTTAACATAAAGTATTTTTGCAATTAAATAATAATGTTCAGAAATTTGGGTAGGTGACATACACCCCCCCTAAGTCTCAACATCGTCGTTGATGTTGGCTAGTCACTCCTTGAATGTTCCTAAAATAGAGTTGGGTATGTTGCTTGCATACTACTCTCCAACTTCCAGGTTGCCTCTTCTGGGCTAAGGTGCTTCAATTGCACCTTCAGTTGCCCAATGCTATGATTCCAGAGACTAGTTTCCCTTTTTTTGAGGATACAATCCGGTTCCACCAGAAAATCTTCGTCTTGTCCCACCTGTACATCATTCCAGTTTACAACATGAGTAGTATCATGCACATGTTTCTTTAAAAACGATACATGAAAAACATTATGTATTTTCAGGCTAGGTGGTAAGGCCAGTTGGTATGCCACTGCTCCAACCTTCGATAATATTTCAAAAGGACCACAATACCTGGGTGCCAACTTGGCACAACTCCCCAGTTTCAGTGAACTCTTTTTCGGTCTTACCTTGAGAAACACATGTTCACCCACCTGGAACTCTTTATGAGTTCTTTTTGAATCTACTTGACTTTTCTGCCTATCTTGGGCAGCTTTTAAATGTCCTTGCACTTGTTTCACAATTAGTTCTAATTCTTGCAATAATTCAGGGCCTAAAAGAACTCTATTGACTAGATCATTCCACGAAACAAGTGTATTACATTTCCTACCATAAAGAATTTCAAAAGGACTAAGTCTAGCTGAAGCATGATAATGATTATTATAAGCAAATTCTGCTAAGTGCAGATAATCTTCCCACTTACCAGGATGATCCTTAACATACATTCTTAATAAATCTTCTAACACTTGATTTACCCTTTTTGTTTGTCCATCCATCTGTGGATGAAATGCTATACTGAAATTTAGAGTTGTATTCAATCCCTTAAACAATGATCTCCAAAAGTTTCCTGTAAACTTCGAGTCATGATATGAAATTATTACCTTTGGTATTCCATGCAGTCTAAAAATCTGTTTCATAAAAATCTCTGCAATGTCTGGTGCTTTATATGTGGTCTTCACTGGTATGAAATGTGCTTCCTTGCTGAGTTTGTCCACCACCACCATGATGGAATCATGTTGTTTCTGATTTTTAGGAAATCCAGTAATGAAATCTATGTTGATCACTTCCCATTTCCAGCTTGGTATTGGTAATGGTTGCAACAATCCAGCATGATGTTGATATTCAACCTTCACTTTTTGACAGTCCAAGCATTTTGCGATGTATTCTGCTACTTCATCTTTCATTCTGGGCCAATAGTATTCTTTTCTCAGCATAGTGATGGTCTTTTGATATCTGGGATGACTAGAATAGTGACTTTTATGCATCTCATTTAATATCAAAATTTTTATTTCTGGTATATTTGGTACATACAATATGTTTTTATACAGTAATAGACCATTTTCCTTAATTCTGAAATCTGTCATACAATTTTTAGAACTGTTATTGGCTGTCTTTTCCTTCATTTTTCTATATTCTTCATCTGTTTCACCTTTTTCCAAAATCTGATTTTTCAAATCAGTTGAATAATTACTGGTTGCTGAAATGAAATTTAGTTTTGCCTTGTGACTCAAGGCATCTGCAACTTTATTCTCCATTCCTCTGATATGTTGAATTTCGAAACCGTACTCACTTAAGAATGTCAACCATCTAGCTTGTTTAGTGTTCAAGTTTGTCTGATCCAATAAATATTTTAGACGCATGTTATCTGTTAATAATGTAAACTTTTTGCCAATAAGGTGACGACGCCGCATTTTTAAGGCATGAATAACTGCTAATAACTCTAAATCATATGTAGAGTAATTGTTTTCATGTACTTTCAACTTTCTAGATTCATATGTTATCGCATGCCCTTCCTGTGTCAAGACTCCACCGAGTCCATCATTGCATGCGTCTGTACAAACTACAAAATTCTTGTTGGGGTCAGCTATCTTCAAGATAGGTGTTGTCGTCAATAGTTCCTTTAATTGCTTAAAACTCTTAGCACATTTCTTATCCCAAACAAATTTCTTCACTTTATTCTGCAAGGAAGTTATGGGGTTGGCAATTTTTGAAAAATTCTCTATAAATTTTTTATAATACCCCGTAATGCCCATAAATGATCTCACATCCGACACATCTTCCAGAACCGGCCAGTCATTAATGGCCCTTATCTTGTTGGTGTCAATCGAGATTCCTTCTGCTGAAATTATGTGTCCTAGATACTGAATTTTATCTTTGTGGAAGTCACATTTACTAAATTTGGCATACAATTGATGATCTCTTAATACTTGTAAGATAATCTATAAATGTTCATCATGCTCTTCTTTGCTTTTTGAGTAGACTAAAATATCGTCTATAAACACAACAGGAAACTTGTCTAAGTACTTATGAAAAATATTATTCATCAAACACATAAATACAGTTGGGGCATTAGTTAAGCCAAACGGCATGACTACAAACTCGTATTGTCCATACCGAGTTCGAAAAGTTGTTTTGAAAATATCTTTGTCTTTAACCCTTACTTGATGATACCCTAATCTTAGATCAATCTTCGAAAATACTATTGCTCCACGCAGCTGATCAAATAGATCATCTATGCGGGGCAACAGGTATCTATTCTTGATCGTCATCTTATTAAGCTGGTGATAATCTATGCACAATCTTAATGTTCCATCTTTCTTCTTAACGAAGATGACAGGTGCTCCCCAGGGAGACACACTTGGTCTAATATACTTCTTGTCAATAAGTTCCTTCAACTAATATTTTAATTCATTTAACTCCAGTATATTCATTCGGTACGGAGCTTTTGAATTTGGTACTGCTCTTGGTATTAGCTCTATAGTAAAATCTAAATCTATTTTGGGTGGTAATCCTGGAATCTCCTCAGGAAATACATATTTAAAATCCTTTAGGACAAGTATGTCTTCTAATTTCAGTTTGTCCTCTTTACCCATAATCTCATCATTTATCACGTTTACTGCAAACATTTGGCATCCCTTCCTAACTGCCCTCTTAACTTGCATGGCTGAAATTTGTCTGAGGGTTACCTTCCTTGGAATGCCTTTTATTTCTACAGTTTTCCCCTCATTATTTAAGCATGTAAAACTTTTTCCATAACAGTCTAGGATGACATGATGGGTTTCCAACCAGTCCATCCCAACTATAATATCGTATGAACCTAAAGGTAAAATATTCAGCTTGATTTGTGTTTGCAAATGGTTCATGGATAAAACACAGTTCTCTATAAAATCTGAAACTTTCCTCTTTGTTCTAGTTGCTAGTCTAACTAGCCATGATTTACTAAACTTTTTCAGTTTTCAGTTTAAGACTTTCTACAACATCTGGTGATATATAACTTAAACTGGCACCTGGGTCAATTAAAATATTAACAGGATGGTCATGTTTCATACCTTCAATCTCTACCATGGAGATTTGATGATCTGCTTGCCTGTTGTCAAGTGCGGCGTTAATTCTTGGCATCTCCCTTGCTACGTGTCCAACAGTAGGTTCAGTCTGTATAGAGTTAATGTTGTTTACTTTCTGATTCCGTAAGGGACATTCTGATGCGTAATGAGGACCTTGACATTAAAAACATTTAATATGTGTCTTTGGCTCACTGGTCTTGGCAGTATTCGATGCATATTTCGGCGCTGAAGAATTCTGCTGTGAATTATTTATGGAATTATTCCCTTGTGAATTTTGATTCTGAAAATTCTTCCTTTGGAATCCGGAGTTCCCACTGAATCTGAAATTTTTCTTCTTCCGTTCAAAATTGTTTGGCTTATGATTTTTCCAATTAGACATACCCTCTCTCTTCTGATTTGTATCATAACAGAAAACTTCCTTCCTCATAGCCTCCTCTAATGTTTTAGGACTGTCATACTCAATTCTGTCTTTAATGTTGAAAGGTAAACAACTTAAGTACCTTTGAATTTTTGGTTTTTCTTCTATGAAGTAGGGTACATATCTCAGTAAGTTCAGAAACTTACTATTCAGTTCCTTCATGTTCATACCTCCCAACTTCAAATCGTAAAACTCTTTAGATTTTTCTTCATAGTACTGTTTAGATAGATACTTCTTTTTGAAATATCGTTTAAAAGAACTCTAGCTTACATCTTTATCCTTGATTCCCTTTACCCTTTTGACATCCTGCCACCAAATATCCGCTTTTCTGGTTAAGTTATATATCACCATTTTTGCTTTTAAGAACTCTGAATAGTTGTAGATATGGAAGTATTTCTTCATCCCTGATAGCCAAGATTCAGCTGTCTCACCTTTCTAAGTTTCTCCATTGAAAGTTGGAGGTCTTATCTTCTTGAATTATCCAGAAATATACTCATATTCCTTATGATTTTTCCTTCTTGGTTTGGAATATTCTTCACTGCTGTCACTGGTATAATTACGTTTATTTTTGCGTTCTGCAATAGCATCTCCGGATGAGGTTGAGATATCCTTTACTTCACTGATTTTGAGGTTCTGATTTTTATTAGCGTGAGACATGTCCACAACTTTGGAAATATCCTCATTGTTTTTCTCTTGTTCCTCTGTTTGGCTGTGTTCAAACAACGTTTGATTCAATTGTTCCTGTGCTTGCAGAATCCTTTCATTATCTAGTTTCACAGATCTGATTTCTGCTTTTAAATCTTGAAAGGCACGTAACAGTTCCATCGAACTGTTATTGATTTCCCCGTGACCTTCCTCTACATAGTGTTGTCCTGAACTATGACTGTTAGGATGAAATATGTCACTTAAATGTTCCACTGAGTTCTCCATACCTGCAACTGAAAATAATTTCTGAAGAGAACATAATAATAAAATTTTCAAGTTAGTACAATTTTCTTATGTATATAAAAATTTCTACTGCATGTTTTGGACCTCATTGAGGCCTAGAGTTTGAATCTGTGCTCTGATACCACATGTAACATCCCATATTTTAGTAAAAAATTAAAATTTTTGATAATAGCAATAATCACTAAAATTACATTTATTATGATTGCAGAAACAATGATTTCTAACAGTATTAGCATTTAACTAACAACTGTTAATACTAAGTACACATTATAATCTGTTTTTAAGAACAATACAACAGTGTGAACCTAGCATACTCAGAACAACTGTGAAATTGATAACTAATGTATTAACAATTGGAATTATGATGCGACCTTTATCTTCTATAAAAACATGGATAGAGTAATGCTTGAAATGACAGGATGAAATTGTGATAAGATACTTTTACTTTTAAGATGATACTGATGGTATGTTCTTTGCTGTCCAAGGGTGTCCTATGAAGGACCCTGAAGCTTACTTAGCTGCAAAGCTAAAGCCTTGAACCTATTCTATGTGCAGATAACAGGTAAGAAGTTCGTATTTGCAATACTTTCCAGTCATGTAAATTCAAAACGTCGTTAAGAGTAGAAATATAATGTTTTAGAGGTTGTATGCAGCTATATGAAAGTACAGGTACACTTCAATTGATTACTCTTATGCTTTTCAAGGTTTGTCTTGTAGTTGATTGAAATGTCAATCCAAAATAACTGTTAAAACAAAATGTCAAGTTCGCAGCATCGTCTTTTAATCTTCGTTGCAACAGTTTGATCCATCGTTTCCGTTGTTGTGGTAGTTGTGGTGATGGATGTCTAGAAATCATCACTAAATTGATAGTACCCAGTGGTGTCACTCCACCAACTCATATAAGAGGAGGTTATAGGAGATCAATAATAGTCAATGTTTTCATAACACTAACTATATATAGAATTCTAATTAATATATAAATGCTATAATAAGCATGGTGAGTTAGCTTCCTATCTATCATTATGTGAACTATCAAAATACAATGCTAGGTTAGAAATATAATGAAATCTATTTTATATATATCAACCTACCACTATAGTGATACTATTACAAATAAATGCAATAATAGAAATACAAAGAAATCTAATTAATTTAACTATATACCATATAATGAAGCTATGGTAATGCGATGCAAATAATAGAAATGTAATGAAATCTAATTAATTTAACTATCTACCATATAATGGAAATATGCGAAATGAAATGTTTATAAACATTATAAACATTTCATATGAACCAACACGATGACAAAACAATGCTAACAATACTACGAAATAGTGTAACAAATAAAAAAAAAGTTCATTGTGAAATGTATCCAAGATTAGTATGAAGACTAAAGTGTTGGTAAGGTTTCGTATTAAATGGCGAGTACTAATAACCATAAATTTGTTATGTAACAGGGTTGCAGAGCTATTAACTCGACGCCGGTCTCGAGCTGGTGTGGAGATTACGTATCCCAAAAGCATTAAAAGCTTAGTACTTTGGTCTTGCCACCGGTGATTAGAAACGATCCACGTAGATGATCTTACCACTGAAACTCGCCCTTTTTTATAGTTCAAACCGTATGTAACGATCCAGCTTGCTCCCTCGATTGTTAGGATGGCGTTTTATAGACTAGCACTATTTTTGGCAATAAATGTTTATGTTGCTTACCTCGATGTGGAAAACGCTGGCGTTTTGGTGATCGTTGATGGAGATGAAAAAGAGCCATCGGATTGAAACCCTAGGTTTTGAGTTGATGTTTGGTTTATGAACTTGGAAAATGTGGTTTAGTGTTACTATTGTTTTCGTTCTGTGGCTGACAGGCTACCGAAATCATAGCAGAAATGCAGTGTAGGGTTTCGACCCTGAGACCTACCACTCCATTGAAATACTGTAATCTTTGAACCCTATATAGTGTTACTGGTCGTGATCATTGTCTCTGGTTCGATTGTGTTGAGTGTTGATGGCTTTTATGCCCTTCGCAAGGTTGAAGACGTTATTCTTAACCTGTCATGAGGTAGTGTTCTCTCGTCATTTTTCTTCGTCGTCTTCCTGGAGCACACCATGGCTTGGCCACTTGATAAGAAGGTAAGCACTTGGAGCAATTTAGTAATACTGTTGATTTGTAGAACGACATTCGATCTTTCAACTTTCTAGAATTCTAACTTAGGTTTAATGTGTCAGTTTGCAGGGTTGAAAGGTTATTTTGAACCAGGGTTCGGTAATACAATTGTGTGCTTCTACGTCGGTAAGCTTCGGGTATTCCATACCCTCATTGCACTTCTTCCTATGTGGTTGATATAATTTTTCAACGAAAAGGAACTGCCTTGCCCAACTCTACTCTAGCTTCATTGATGATGATGATTAGAACCTTCGAAGCTTGTTTGATAAACTATAATACTTGGTCTTTGCTTTGATGTCGTCGATTTGAAAAGTAGCTCGTTGATGCTTTAAGTGTTTGGGCTCTATGGCTGAAGAAACATGGAAACACTTGTTGATTATTTTTACTGTAGAAATAGTTTGTAAACCTTGTTTGGGAACCACGATTTGATGGTTTCGAAGGTTGAGAGAAGAATTAGAGCCGAGGCTCGTCTTCTGTATATCAATGCTTTTCTCTCACCATGAATGCATACTAGACCTTGTATGAAATGTAGAGTTGTGAAAGTTTCATCGGAAATAAAATTAAATAAATGATGTACTAAAAGGTTTTGTGTAGATGACTTGTAACGTTCGTCTTGATACTGTAGAATGATGATGGTTTTCTTGTTTGTTTGAAAATTGGAAACAAAAGAGTATAAAGTTGAAATGAAAGATCTTTGTTTTGTTTAACAAAAGGATAGGTAGGGTTAAACCTAAATTGTGCTTCTGTTTGCAAAGAGCGCTTAGCCGAGTAGGGCTCAAACCAAGATTTGTAAAGAGTGTAGTATTTTTCTGTTAAACGATGAAAAGAAACGAACCTAACTAGGGTTTTGATATGGAAACTCAGAAAATAGAAAAAGAACAATACTACAGTTTATATGGATGATGAATGATGGTGATAATGGTAAATACAAATTTCTTCTCATGTTTAACTTTGTACAAAAGGCATTATAGAATTAAATAAGAAATCACTGTGTGCATATTGTGCAAAATTATGAAGTTTGTATAAAAGCAACTCTGTCTATTTTAAATTTCTAAACACATAAATAATGATAGAGTATTTAATATGGAATAGTGTGTGGATGAAGTGTAGAAAAATATGATACCTATGTGAAACTTATTGTGTTTCCAGTTTGACATAAAAATGTTTTTATTTAAATTCAGTAGTCCATAAAACAATATGCAGATTGTAGTTTTCTGCTTCCTGTGCATATGATAAAATTATATATGATACAAGAAAAATGTACAAGAAATTTAACATTGATTAATTTCATAGGTATGAAGAAAAGATTCATATGTATATAAATAACTATTATCTAGAACCTTTTACATCTATTCATCATAGGTCATAAAACAATGAACACAAGACTTACTATATTTATCTGTCGAATTCAAAATGGCAATCGCCTATCTTTTAATCTATCTTTAATTTGTGTATCTCTACTAGAGTATGATGCTTCTAAACAACATGTGGAAAAATGGAGGTATTGGTTTATCAATTCATCTTCAACATTAAACTTAAACATTCAGACTTAGAACAATTTTAGGATTAAATTTTCTTTCAAAAACAGAAACACAGAAAATACTGTTTAAACATAACATAAATTATTTATTGAGAATAAGTAAGAAATTTGTAGAACCTGGATAAATCCTATAGGGCAACAAACAACTCAGGAAGACTGTTCCACCCAACCAAACTCCTGAAAACAGTCAAATACTGTCTTAGGACCCCCGAGCCTATTTGCTGAACCACTAGGAGGAAGAAGCTTAAGGAATTAGGACTTCTTATTGTTGTAGCAGTAATCTTCTAATTATTCAATAGGTCGCAGTCCAAAAGACTTTCTCCTAAAACTCTGTTTCTCCTCAATAATAATCAAAACTCAGTTTTCCAATCAGCACTAACCTCACTTATTCGAATCTCTCTTGAAATCACCTGATTTACAAGAGAAAATATTTTGCAGATATATTGATTAAGGGATTCCTGCCCAATTCGAATTTGCCTTTATAGGATGCCCAGGCCATTTCAAATGTTACTGGGTCATTAAATGAGCTTCCTGCTCACTCCCTCCACCTGGGGGATAATGCCCTATTTTAGGGGAAGTTGTCCCATAACCAACAGTTAGTGGTGTGATGTAACTGCTACCATGTGTCCCATACCTTCCAAAAACTTCCATTCCTCCTAGTGGGTCAATGAACACTCATTCAATAGTCCTCTTGAGTGTTTGTCTCCTAATTAATTTATTTAAATAATAATATTCAGTAATTACATTCATCCATGATCAAAACTGATCATAATTACAAACTTGTAATTAAATTTAACAAAAAAGTAGTTTTGCAATTAAATAATAATGTTTAGAAATTTGGGTAGGTGATATCCGGCGTGTTCCTTAGGTTCGTTGGCCGATCTCTCTTCCACATGGTCAAATGCTATTGGGGAGGAGGGAACATGCTCCTCCTCCACCTCAGACTATATTTGCTCAGGTGCAACAACCACCTCGGCCTCCTGCTCTCTCTCCATAACCCGCTTCTCAACTGAAAGATGCCTGAAAGGTCGAGCTCTCCACCTTCTGGTATGGATGTGAGCCTTGCACCATGGGATCCATTCCTATAACTACCGTGACAATGATAGAAGTACTAACTAATCATTTCTCCATGATTGGCCGACTGGACCTCGAATGAGTGGGTATAATGACTGAAGTCAGTATTGATGTCAAAACGTGCCAAACCAAGATTTTATGGTGGATGGACAAACATACGACGGTGTTGAGGTGGCCTTCGTCCACTTGGTACTCATTATTCTGCAGAGGAGACATTTTTATCTATCGAAACCTACGATCAGACCAGGACCATAGATCTTGACCATGCTTTCATCTGAACTATCGAACGATGCTTCCTCTATCAACTTTGTGGATTCGGAACCTATCGGTGCACTCCACAAGTAATATCTATGAAGTTATCCTCAGCCGTAGATCTTCACCTCATGATATTTGAGCTGTTAGAGGACGTTGAGCTTTAACCAAACTTCGCAAATTTCAATCATGACCTTTTCTGCACAAGTAACATTTGCGAACGACATGTGAGCCGTTGATTCGCATCCTCCGCCGTTGATCAACCTTTAAATTGCCCGCTCATTAACTCCTATACTAGATCCTCTCGGCCACTTTTAGGCCTTGGATCTTCCTTTTCTCTTGTCTACGGACTAGGACTGCTATACAGGGCCTTGATTTTTGCCATTCTTAGGGTGGTCCTGGCCAAGGGGCAGGATTCTTTTGGATATCTTTGTGCCCCTGCAACCTCACTTTGCAAGAACCCTTCTTCAAACACATAGCACAATTACAGTGCTAACACAAGTAAAAGTCTTTTCAAATCAATTTAATACTATCGTATGCTTCTCTAACTAGTCCATTCCAATCAGAACATTGTAAGAACCTAAAGGTAACACATTCAACTTAACGTGGGTCCTAAACTGATTCATCAGTAATTCACATTCTTTTACATAATCAGTCACCTTTCTTTTTATTCCAGTAGCTAATTGAACCAACCATGATTTATCAAACTTATTGATTTTCAGATTGCAACATTTAACTAAATCTGGTGATACATAGCTAAGGCTTGATCCTGGATCAATTAAAATCGAAATGGGTTTATTTTTCAACATACCTTCCACTTCCATTATGGAAGTTTGATGATAAGCTTGTCTATTCTCCAAAGTTGCATTTATCCTAGACATCTACCTTGCTAAGTCACCAACAGTATCCTCCTCTTGTACTATGTGTATGTTGTTGATAGTCCTCGTTCTGAGTGGGAAGTTTGATGCATAGTGAGGTCCCTGACAGTCCCAACTTTTAACAAGTTCTTTCTGTTCATTATTTTTAACAAAATTCTTAGGTGGATCACTGTTCCTTGCAGTTGTAAATTTTGATTGTGTATTGCTTGTTGCATTATTTCCTTGAAATTTTCTGTTAGAGTAGTTACGCAAATTATTATTTCCAAAATTACAATTGAAAGAGAACTGCTTCTTTCTTTGCTCAAAGTTGTTAGGCCTTTTTGCTTTCTAGCTTGGTATGCCTTCTCTTTTTTTATTCTATTCAAAACAGATATTTGCTTTTCTCATGGCCTCTTCCAGTGTTTGAGGACCATCATACTCAATCTTGTCCTTTATATGAGAGGGAAAACATCTTAGGAACCTTTGTACATTAGGTTTTTCTTCAGTAATATAAGGCACATACCTTAATAAATTCAAAAACTTGCTGCATAACTCTCTCATATCCATGGAACCTAACTTTAACTCATAAAATTCTTTGGATCTTTCTTCATAGTACTGTTCTGACATAAAATTTCTTTTAAAATATTTCTTGAAATTACTCCAATTTACACTTTTCTCTTTCAGACCTTCTACCTATTTTAGATCTTGCCACCAAAAGTCTGCTTTTCCCATCAAATTATAAATTGCCATTTTAGTTTTTAGATGACTTGATTAGTTATAAATCTAGAAATACTTATTCATACCAGACAACCATGCTTCAACTGTCTCACTCTTTTCTGTTTGTCCATTAAATGTTGGTGGCTTGATCTTTTTAAACTCGCCCGAAATTTCTTCGTAAGGTTTGTACTTCTTTTTCTTAGTGTAGCAGTCACTGTCACTACTATCATTAGAATACTTGCGCTTTTTCTTGCATACATTTCCATCAAAATCAGAAGATGAGTTGCTATCATAATTAGTCAATTTACTTTTTTATCATTACGTTGATAGGACATAGTTGCAGATTTGACATTATTTTCTATTTCTTTATCTTGATCAATTTTATGAAAATTATTCAGTAGTATTTGATTCAACTCCTCCCAAGCTTTCAGGATTTGTTCATTTTCTTCCTTAACAGTTGTTATCTCGATTTTTAAATCTTTACAGTTCTTAATAATTCAGATGAATTATCATTCAGTTCAACAAATAATTTTTATGCATTAATGTTTCCTTGTTCATTATTATTTCGTTCATTATTAAGGGACCTGTCCTCAGCCGACTCTTTTGGCCCTTCCATACCTATAGACTATATTTATATACTACTGAAACTGATAACTGAAACATAAATAAAATGAAAATAAGTAATTTGTAATTCTGTCCTGAATTCTTATTTGCGCGAGTGAGCCACTTCAGGCCTAGTGTTTGAACTCTCGCTTTGATACCACATGTAACATCCCCAAAATTTCACTAAAATTTAAATTTTTTCAAGTAGCAATAACTGCTTGTGTTTGTTATGTGGAAGTATGAAAATGTTAACTTAAAACACATCTAAACATAAATTCCAAAAAGAGCTTAATGACAACAACTTATATAATCTGTCATTAGAGACTAAGGGTTTAGATTACTTATGAAAACACGACACTTGTCATAATAAATGTTAACTTAACTAGTGTCTTAAAAAGTCGTAACATCATTTATCGGCAAACGTCAAAATGTTAAATATTTCAAATGCTTGCATTATGTACTTTATTGTTTGCACGCATTTCGTCACTTTCGTTCTATGTTATACATTTTTTATTCTAGAGACTAATTGATCGTCTCACTGTAATGAAGGGGTCCTTGTGTACGCCCCGAGGCTTACTTAGCTATTGATAGCTAACGCTCCTAAAATCTATTTGCATAATGTAGGTAAGATAGAGAAATTCCAACTGAAGTATATCATTGCATTTCAGATTTATCTTGTAGTACAATGTTTAGCCTTTAAAGTTGAAATACGAATGTGTAGATAAAAATTATCTGCCTTGAAATCAAACTCATGTATTTTATGTAATCGCATCGGTTATCTCAATATATTTTGTATTCATATAATTTGCCTAGTTTTATCTATTTTGAAGAGCGAAATGATAACCTACTCTATTCAAATCTATAGAGAAATACTTTGTGATTTCATCCCATACTTCTATTTCGAAACTATCGAGATATAGAATGTATTAATAATACATTCCATTTTATCCAAACTTATGGCATATATATGGTAATTATATTTCCATTTAGTAGGTTATAGGCATAATACTTACAATATGTCTTACGCACATAAAATAGATTGATCTTATTACAAAATGTGGACATGGTTAATATGCATGTTCAATATGCATAAACTATATGCATAACCTATATGCCTGAAACTATATAAGGAATCATATGCATAAACTATATGCACGTAACATTATTGTTCTAACTATCTAATGATATAACTTGCAACAATTTACAAAACATGCCCTAACTCTATGCTCACAACCTATGCTATGAAAATGCATAAGGTGATAACATCATGGTTGATTATGTGTTGGCAGGAACTTCGACGTTGGTATCTCGTGTGTTTAATGCAATTAAATGGAGTTGGTGATCCAATAGCTGGCATGCCCTTGTGGCTCGATTTGCATCGTTGATATCATGGCCAGTCTCGAGTTTTATGATAAACCCTAACTCCACCATGTAATGCTCGTCGAGACAAAGACTGTAACATTAATTTTACATGTGAGAGTGGGGAAGGAGGACAATAGGCTCTCTGATTCTCAGGGTTTGTAACCCTTACTTGTATTTTCCTCCCAGGGTTTCGATACCACGACCTACTGATTGTAATGGTTACTGGAGTTTCAAGGTTTCACATTTTGCACAGGTCTCAACTCTTATGGGATTTCGAAGGTGAAACCTTCTACTGTCACTGGGAGCATTTATGGAGGTGAAAAATCAAACCACTCTTCCTCATAAGCAGTTTATACAGGGTTTGGATCCTTTCGGGTGTTGATAGTGAAATCTTAAACCATTACTGTATGTGTTGATGAAGCCCAGATACTCCAATCATTCTTTTGTTATTTACAAGTGAAGTAATAGTTCCTTTTTCTGAATTTCGGTGATTGTTTAACGAATTCTTTTGTTTTTTAAAAACTCAGTCCTAAGTTTAACCAGTTGTTGTGTTGCTTTTCTGGACAGGTGCACTTCCTCGACGAAGGTTTGTCATTGACCCGAATCAGGGATGGAAGCTTTGATACGTCCCTAGTAAGCCTCAGTGACATTCCCAAGGATATCCATGATACTGCGAAGATCTTGGCATCATACAATTTTTCATTTGTTTAGCCGAGGGTTGGTTTATTTATAAAATGACTGTTTCAAAATCGAAATGTTTGGTCCACTGTCCAGAAATACTTATTCGGCAATTATTAAGTTGTTTTGTTAATAATTCTTGATGAATGGTTTTGGAACCCGATTCTGGTTTATAATGTAATGTAGGGAGGGTTGAACCCTCGACCAAAACTTGTATTATTTTTATTTTGAAAAGCATGAGTACAAATATGGTTTTGCAATAAATAAAATGTAGATAGACGTAGAGTAATATTTTGGCATTTCAATGTTATTTGTAAAGTCTTTTGGTTATAATAAATGTTTAGGGCAGAGCCCATCACTGTATTTTGAAGGGTTGTAATGCTTAGGTTTTTTTTACAAACAAAGCCATAATGGTTGGGTTGTGAACCCTACTACAAGAAACTTTATTGTGTTTAAAATTTTTGCTAAGGGTTTCGAACCCTAGTCATGTTACACTCCTTTGTTTTCATATACAAATTGATTAATTACTTGAAAATCTAAGAGAAGCTTACACTGAGGGTTTGAACCCTAGGAAATCACATAGATTTAAATAGATACTATTTATCGTGTACTAGTAGATATTTAAATTTGTAATGAAAATTTACAATGATAAAATGTCTTAATGATGAAAGTGTATAATAAAGTTTATGGATGTAAATTAATGTTTCTCTGTTACAGTATTAACTTAGTTTTTTTTATAAACATACTTGCACTATGAGTTTCAACAAAAAAAAAGGTTTTATTTAGTCATTGTTTAACTTAGACATGTTCTCTGTATTGTACAATTTGATGCAAGCAATTTGTTAATGTTTATATAGTGAGTTGATATTTTAAAAGAATCTCTATATAAGTTATTTGGTTCGAATGACTGTATCTGCTATAGTTTGAAAGAAAATACTTATAAATGTATGGTTCCTAGTTAGATTTTGAAATGTACACTGAAAAGAAGACAGCATTACAGTACTGAAATAATATAGATCTGTTTATAAAAGAAATATTTTAAATTTATTCATTGTACAATATCATTCTGATCTATTCTAAATATCATTCCCTGTACTAGAGTACGACACTATAACCAGTGTGTGGAAAAATGCAGGGAAGCATTATTATTCAATCATTTAACTATGTCATCCAAATTGCATTTTATCCTAACAACTATAAATTATAGAAGTAAAATATTCATTAACAGTCCAGGATATCTAAGATTTAATTGAAAAACTGATAACATAAAACATTCAGATTTATTTTACTAACTTGACAGAAGAAAATAAGATAACACAATTCGAGCTTGGTAACTGTATTAGAAGAAACAAACATCCAAAGGAGCCCGTCCCACCAAGCCTTCTATTAAAGAAAGTCAAGTTACTTGCCTTAGGACCCTCGAGCCTGTTCACTGAACCACCAGGATGAAGATTCTGTGCGGATTAATGGAATAAATTCCTTTGCAACTCAGCAGTAGAACTTAGCAGTAGTACTTCTTGCTTTTAACAATATTGAATTCAACAATGTGGCTGCTCTAGTTCAAAATGCAGTCTTAGTTCACTCAATCACTTCTAACCTTCCCCTCATCGAATCTCTTGTGCTCAGAAATTATCACAAGGTAAGAATGAATAGCCCCTGTTGAATTCGATGGGTAGATAAGTAGCATGCCTAGGTCTTTTGGTCAGTTTATTTCAGTAAATAAGCCACCTGCGAAGTTCCACTTTCTTGAGGAACATGACCATAAAAGTAAGGAAGTTGCCCCATGCAATAGTTAGAAGTGAGTTGAGGATGCTGCCAAGTGTCAGTTTGCTCTCCACCCCAGTCCATTCCTCCTAGTGGATCAGTGAACACTCATTCAACAGTCTCCTTTGGATGTTTGTCTCCACTTTTATTTATTTATAATAAAATATTCAAAGTAATTAATTACAGTCATCCTTGACCCCACTTGGTCAATAGTCATAAAAATTTCAATAAAATAAATCATAATGTTTTCTGCATAACATAAAATATCTAGAACTTGGGTATGTGACAATCAACATCATCTAAATCGTCTTCATGATCATATGGAGCTTCTATAATGTTGATGATGAAGATGTTGATGATGATGATGAAGATGTTGCTGATGATGATGATGGTGATGAATATGATGACGATGAAGAAGATGATGATGATGGAGATGTTGATGAGGAACCTAGAGATGACAATGCTGATGAAGATGTTGATGATGATGGAGATGTTGATGATGAACCTAGAGATGACAATGATGATGACGATGTTGATGATGATGGTGATGGTGATGCTGATGCTGATGAAGATGTTGATGATGATGATGATGATGATGATGACGAAGAAGATGATGATGATGGAGATGTTGATGAGGAACCTAGAGATGACAATGATGATGAAGATGTTGATGATGATGGTGATGGTGATGAATATGATGATGATGATGATGATGATGAAGATTATGATGTTGGGGATGTTGATGACAAACCTAGAGATGACAATGATGAGGAATATGTTGATGATGATAATGATGATGGTGGTGATGATGAAGACGTTGATGATGATGGTGATGGTGATGAAGATGATGATGGTGAAGAAGAAGATGATGATGATGGAGATGTTTATGAGGAAGGGGGAGATGACAATGATGATGAATATGTAGATGAGGATGGAGATGTTGATGAGGAATCTAGAGATGACAATGATGATGAAGATGATGATGGTGATGATGATGAAGATGTTGTTGATGATGGTGATGGTGATGAAGATGATGATGGTGATGATGATGATGATGGAGATGTTGATGAGGAACCTAGAGATGACAATGATGATGAACATGTTGATGATGATGGTGATGATGATGAAGATGTTGATGACGATGGTGATGATGATGAAGATGATGATGATGATGATGATAATGATGATGGAGATGCTTATGAGGAAGGGGGAGATGACAATAATGATGAAGATGTTGATGATGATGGAGATGTTGATGACGAACCTAGAGATGACAATGATAATGAAGATGTTGATGATGATGATGACGATGATGATGATGACGATGATGATGATGAAGATGTTGATGATGATGGTGATGGTGATGATGATGAAGATGTTGATGATGATGGTGATGGTGATGAATATGACAATGATGATGAATAAGAAGATGATGATGATAGAGATGTTGATGAGGAACCTATAGATGACAATGATGATGAAGATGTTGATGATGATGCTGATGGTGATGATGATGAAGATCTTGATGATGATAGTGATGGTGATGAAGATGATGATGATGATGATGATGAAGAAGATGATGATCATGGGGATGTTGATTAAGAACCTAGAGGATACAATGATGATGAAAATTTTGATGATGATGATGATGATGATGATGATGATGATGGTGATGATTATGATGGTGATGGTGATGAAGATGGTGATGATGATGATGAAGAAGATCATGATTATGGAGATGTTTATGAAGAAGGGGGAGATGGAAATGATGATGAACATGTTTATGATGATGGTGATGGTGATGATGATGAATATGTTGATGTCGATGGTGATGGTAATGAAGATGATGATGATGGTGATGAAGAAGAAGATGATGATAATAGATATGTTGATGAGCAATCTAGAGATGACAATGATGATGAAGATATTGATGATGATGCTAATGGTGATGATGATGAAGATATTGATGATGATGGTGATGGTGATGAAGATGATGATGATGATGAAGATGATGATGATTATGGGGATGTTGATGAGGAACAGAGAGATGACAATGATGATGAATATGTTGATGATGATGATGATGATGGTGATGATGATGAAGATGTTGATGATGATGGTGATGGTGATGAAGATGCTGATGACGATGATGAAGAAGATGATGATGATGGATATGTTTATGAGGAAGCGGGAGATGACAATGATGATGAAGATGTTGATGATGATGGAGATGTTGATGAGGAACCTAGAGATGACAATGATGATGAAGATGTTGATGATGATGTTGATGGTGAAGATGATGAAGATGTTGATGATGATGATGATGATGACGATGATGAAGATGATGATGAAGAAGATGATGATGATGTTGATGTTGATGAGCAACCTAGATATGACAATGATGATTAAGATGTTGAGGATGATGGAGATGTTGATGAGGAACCTAGAGATGACAATGATGATGAAGATGTTGATGATGATAATGGAGATGATGATGAAGATGTTGATGATGATGGTGATGAAGATGATGACGATGATGATGATGATGATGGAGATGATGATGTTGATGGAGATGTTGATGAGGAACCTAGAGATGGCAATGATGATGAATATGTTGATGATGATGGTGATGGTGATGGTGATGGTGATGGTAATGGTGATGATGATAATGATGATGAAGAAGATGATGATGGTGGAGATGTTGATGGTGATGATGATGAATATGTTGATGATGATGGTGATGTTGATGAAGATGATGATGATGATGAAGATGATGATGATGATGGGGATGTTGATGATGAACCTAGAGATGACAATGATGATGAAGATGTAGATGATGATAATGATGATGGTGATTATGGTGATGATGATTTAGATGTTGATGATGATGGTGATGGTGATGAAGATGATAATGATGATGATGAAGATGATCATGACGGATATGTTTATGAGGAAGGGGGGGATGACAATGATGATGAAGATGTTGATTATGATGGAGATGTTGATGAGGAACCTAGAGATGACAATGATGATGAAGATGTTGATGATGATGGTGATGGTGATGAAGATTATGATGATGATGATGAAGAAGATGATGATGATGGAGATGTTGATGAGGAACCCAGAGATAACAATGATGAAGAAGATGTTGATTATGACGTTGATGGTGATGATGATGAAGATGTTGATGATGATGCTGATGGTGATGATGTTTATTTCAGTAAATGAGCCACCTGCTTAGTTCCACTTTCTTGGGGAACATGACCATAAAAGTAGGGAGGCTTGCCCCTGCAAAAGTTAGAAGTGAGTTGAGGATGCTGCCAAGTGTTAGTTTTCTCTCCACCTCAGTCCATTCCTCCTACTTGGTCAGTGAACACTCATTCAAGAGTCTTTTTTGGATGTTTGTCTCCACTTTTATTTATTTATATTAAAATATTCAAAGTAATTAATTACAACAATCCTCTACCCCACTTGGTCAATAGTCATAAAACTTTACAATAAAATGAAACATAATGTTTTCTGCATAACATAAAATATCTAGAACTTGGGTATGTGACAATCATCATCATCTAAATCTTCATCATCATCATATGGAGCTTCTCTAATGTTGATGATGAAGATGTTGATGATGATGATGATGGTGATGTATATGATGACGATGAAGAAGATGATGATGATGGAGATGTTGATGAGGAACCTAGAGATGACAATGATGATGAAGATGTTGATGATGATGGAGATGTTGATAAGGAACCCAGAGATGATAATGGTGGTGAAGATGTTGATGATGATGGTGATGGTGATGATGATGAAGATGTTGATGATGATGGTGATGGTGATGAAGATGATGATGATGATGATGATGATGAAGATGATGATGATGGAGATGTTAATGAGTGTAGGGACCCCCCCTTTTGGACTTACTTACTTAAAAATGAATAGAAACTTAAAACACAATATAACCATGATGATGCATAATTATTAATAAAACTTAACAAATTCGAGAACTAACAAAAAAATAATACCTAAATCTGTTGCTGGAGGAGTAGTCGTCATCGTTAGTCCAATCCCACTTGCCCTTGACGTCAACTTTGCTCGTTGTGCCCCTCCAGCAGAAGCTCGTTTAACCATTGGCGAAGCAACTGTTAGCTTCGCCACCCAAACATAGGCTCATGATTTAAGTCGCATGGCCTCCCCCGAGCTTCAGGTCGTAGAGCTCACACACTCACTTGGGAAACTCAGCTTGGGATTCCCCCCCGCCAAAGTTTCCAGCCAAACCCTCAATAGGAGCAAGTCATGAGGTAACTCAAAATTATGATAGTAATCCAGGGTCTGGGTCCTTTATCCATTCTCAATGCCTTCCTTATAAAGGAAAATCTCATGCGACACATGTCGCTTCATGCAAAAATATTCATTTTATTGAATTAATAAATTAATAAAACTCACCCATCCATGTGTCAGTTTCTCTAGGAGATGCACCAACATCCCTAAGTTTGCTCAAGTTTGTCCCCTAGATATTTCACTTAACTCCTAGATTTGTGGTGTAGGTGGGGTTAACTAGGTGTCCATGCCTAGGATTCCATTTTGCTCCTAAATAAATCTTTATAATATTTTTAAATAATCAGAAGTATCCTTTCATGTGCAAATGCCTGAATAACACTTAATATTATTTAAATGCCGAAGTAATCATTTATGTGCAAATGCCTAAAGTACTCAAATACATTTTTAAGTAATGTTCTAGGTGCAAACTTATACGTTTCAATGCAGTTAAGTTTAGCAGTCAACTTTTACTAGGACCCCGGTGCCACACCATTGGGCCTCCTTGTTCCTTAATTTAATTTCCCCGACATGGCACCACTCCATCGGGTCTAGTCATCCGTAGTTTCCATTCCTTGGCAAGGTACCACATCGTTGGGTCCTTGTGTCCGTTCTTTCCATTCTCGGCAGGGTACCGCACCGTCGAGCCCTTCTGCCGTCATCCTTCCGTTTTGACTTGCGGGAACTTCATGTAGGGATTTTAGGAGCCGTTACCTTCCATCCTCCATCTACACGCTATTAGGGACTAATGGCGTTGAGGAGTGAGTCCGTTCTCACTGCGCGCCCCTCAACTCGTACGTGACCAACTCCGTTGTGGCCCACCTCGTACGCCCTCACGCTTTCCTCTTGAACAAGCGAATCAATGCTTATCTGCTCAAGCATGGTATTCCTTCGGAAGTTGACATCGTTGTCGCTCTCCCTGTGTGTGATTTACCCATACTCTACGACCCTTCATATTCCTTTGTGTGTTCCTCGGTGAACCGTTTCACCTGTAGCTACACACATTCCTCACAAACCTAAATTAGTAGCACTCTCCTCAATAATCACAATTTGATTTATAAATCTGTTGCTTCATTAATTTACTCAATCATTACTCATTTGTCTAATCACATAATCAATTGCAAAGATAGTCATTAAGCATCATTCATATGTACAGTTTTCATATCAAAGTTAATCGTTAAACAACATGAAATCGTCCATTCACAATAACTACCCAAATGCACATATATTATTATTTCATTGCTTCACAATCAATCGTAATCCTAAATATACTCAAAATAAAATCATAGGGTTATTTTATTAATGTTTCAAACAAAT
This sequence comes from Larix kaempferi, assembly GCA_027924585.1. Classification (NCBI taxonomy): domain Eukaryota; kingdom Viridiplantae; phylum Streptophyta; class Pinopsida; order Pinales; family Pinaceae; genus Larix; species Larix kaempferi. The sequence continues at coordinate 4,592,346 of BSBM01000203.1, read as the reverse complement.
TATCGAGTTACTCAGCAGGTTCCCTCAATGTCTACAGTAGTCTAGGGGCACTACATACACCCCTACTTATTTAGAACTTCATCCTGAACTTCAGAGTAAAAATGGAAAGCTATGATGCATCTCAGTTGCATCCTCCCAAGTTGCAGAGCTAGGACTGTAACTGTCCTACTGCACTTTGACTTGATCAATCAAGGCTAAGCATTTAAGCAAGAACTAATCAATCAATTATCCCACTGCACACATATAATTCATTAATTCATTTATCAACTATAGTCATGAACATCATCAAGTGATTCTCCCTTATTAAGACACATCCTAACTTGAAGGGCCACTTTATTGAAGTCTATTCTGCCGGGTCACTCGACAGGTGCCCTTAAAGTCCATAGTCATTTTAGGGGCATTACATACACCCCCTCTTGTATAGAACTTCGTCTCGAAGTTTAAATTTTGTTCTCATACTTACGACATTAGGCTTAAATTTTAATTTCCTATTCTCATCTTCTTTCTGTTATCTTATATTTTTCCCCAACAATCAAGGCCCTAAGCACTAGTGGTTCTAATCGTAAGTTTTCTTTTTCATCCACATGGTTCCAATACATCCTCATGAACTCAATCGTAATTTCGTATAATATCCATCCGATAACACATCGGATCAGTGCTTATCTGCTCAAGTGTGGTATTCCGTCGGAAGTCAGCATCATCGTCACTCTCCCTGTGTGTGATTTACCCGTACTCTACGACCCTTCATATTCCTTTGTGTGTTCGTTGGTGAACCGTTTCACCTGTAGCTACACACATTTCTCACAAACCTAAATTAGTAGCACTCTCCTCAATAATCACAATTTGATTTATAAATCTGTTTCTTCATTAATTTACTCAATCATTACTCGTTTGTCTAATCACATAATCAATTGCAAAGATAGTCATTAAGCATCATTCATATGTACAGTTTTCATATCAAAGTTAATCGTTAAACAACATGAAATCGTCCATTCACAATAACTACCCAAATGCACATATATTATTATTTCATTGCTTTACAATCAATCGTAATCCTAAATATACTCAAAATAAAATCATAGGGTTATTTTATTAATGTTTCAAACAAATTATCGAGTTACTCAGCAGGTGCCCTCAATGTCTACAGTAGTCTAGGGGCACTACATACACCCCTACTTATTTAGAACTTCATCCTAAAGTTCAGAATAAAAATGGAAAGCTATGACGCATCTCAGTTGCATCCTCCCAAGTTGCAGAGTTAGGACTGTAACTGTCCTACTGCACTTTGACTTGATCAATCAAGGCTAAGCATTTAAGCAAGAACTAATCAATCAATTATCCCAATCGACACATATAATTCATTAATTCATTTATCAACTATAGTCATGTACATCATCAAGTGATTCTCCCTTATTAAGACACATCCTAACTTGAAGGGCCACTTTATTGAAGTCTGTTCCGCCGGGTCACTCGACAGGTGCCCTTAAAGTCCACAGTCATTTTAGGGGCATTACAATGAGGAACCTAGAGATGACAATGATGTTGAAGATGTTGATGATGATGCTAATGGTGATCATGATGAAGATGTTGATGAAGATGGTGATGGTGATGAATATGATGAAGAAGATTATGATGATGGGGATGTCGATGACGAACCTAGAGATGACAATGATGAGGAAGATGTTGATGATGATGATGATGATGATGGTCATGATGATGAAGATGTTGATGATGATGGTGATGGTGATGAAGATGATGATGATGATGAAGAAGAAGATGACGATGATGGAGATGTTTATGAGGAAGGGGGAGATGACAATGATGACGAAGAAGATGATGTTGATGGAGATGCTGATGAGGAACATAGAGATGAAAATTATGATGAATATGTTGATGATGATGATGATGGTGATGGTGATGAGGATGTTGATGATGATGGTGATGGTGATGAAGATGATGATGATTATGAAGAAGAAGATGATGATGATGGAGATATTGATGAGGAACCTAGAGATGAAAATGATGATGAAGATTTTGACGATGATGCTGATCGTGATGATGATGAAGATGTTGATGATGATGGTGATGGTGATGAAGACGATGATGATGATGATGATGACGATGAAAATGATGAGGAACCTAGAGATGGCAATGATGATGAAGATGTTGTTGTTGATGATGATGATGGTGATGATGATGAAGATGTTGATGATGATGGTCATGGTGATGAAGATGATGATGATGATGATGAAGATGATGATGATGGAGATGTTTATGAGGAAGGGGGAGATGACAATGATGATGAAGATGTTGATGAGGAGCCTAGAGATGACAATGATGATGAATATGTTTATGATGATGATGATGGTGATGATGATGAAAATGTTGATGATGATGGTGATGGTGATGAAGATGATGATGATGATGATGATGATGAAGAAGATGATGAAGATGGAGATGTTGATGAGGAACCTAGAGATGAGAATGATGATGAAGATGTTGATGATGATGCTGATGGTGATGATGATGAAGATGTTGATGATGATAGTGATCATGATGAAGATGATGATGATGATGATGATGATGATGATGAAGATGATGATCATGGAGATGTTGATGAGGAACCTAGAGATGGAAATGATGATGAAGATGTTGTTGTTGATGATGATGATGGTGATGATGATGAAGATGTTGATGATGATGGTGATGGTGATGAAGATGGTGATGATGATTATGTAGAAGATCATGATGATGGAGATGTTTAGGAGGAAGGGGGAGATGAAAATGATGATGAATATGTTGATGATGATGGTGATGGTTATGATGATGATGGTGATGGTGATGAAGATGATGATGACGATGAAGAAGGAGAAGATGATGATAATGGATATGTTGATGAGCAGCCTAGAGATGATAATGATGATGAAGATGTTGATGATGATGCTAATGTTGATGATGATGAAGATGTTTATGATGATGGTGATGGTGATGAAGATGATGATGATGAAGAAGATGATGATGTGGATGTTGATGAGGAAACTAGAGATGACAATGATGATGAATATATTGATGATGATGATGATGGTGGTGATGATGATGACGATGTTGATGATGATGGTGATGGTTATGAAGATGATGATGACGATGATGAAGAAGATGATGATGATGGATATGTTTATGAGGAACGGGGAGATGACTATGATGATGAAGATGTTGATGATGATGGAAATGTTGATGAGGAACCTAGAGATGACAATGATTATGAAGATGTTGATGATGATGATGATGATGATGATGATGGTGATGATGATGAAGATGTTGATGATGATGGTGATGGTGATGAAGATGATGATGATGATGATGAAGATGATGATGCTGGATATGTTGATGAGAAATCTAGAGATAACAATGCTGATTAAGATGTTGAGGATGATGGAGATGTTGATGAGGAACCTAGAGATGACAATGATGATGAAGATGTTGATGAAGATGTTGATGATGATGATAATGGCGATGATGACGAAGATGTTGATGATGAAGGTGATGGTGATGAAGATGATGATGATGATGATGATGATGATGATGATGATGATGATGATGATGATGGAGATGTTAATGAGGAACCTAGAGATGACAATGATGATGAAGATGTTTATGATGATGATGATGGTGATGGTGATGAATATGTTGACGATGATGGTGATGGTGATGAAGATGATGATGATGATGAAGATGATGATGATGGAGATGTTTGTAACATCTCCATTGATTTGTGTTATTAAAACTTGGAAAATTGCAAGAAACAAGGGAATTAATATAAGAAAGATGCATATGCATTCGTTCATTTATTTCCATGCCTACTTATAAGTTCTTGAGTAGAACCTGAAGATTGTATTATCTAGTTCCCTTCCTCCATAATAATACTCCTTAGTAGACATTCACGAAGACAATAATCATCACCATATAATCATCACACTTTAACAAGAAAACATCTTTCTTCAAGGAAACACCTTGTAACATAACTCAAATTCCGACACTCTATTATTTTTAAAGGTGAGATCAGATTTATACTAATTCTTTTAAAACATAATATTGGTTAACTAATCATTGAACTTGTACCCTTGCAAAGTCTTTATCCTACCTTGATCCTTTATATTATTTAGTGAACCATTATCTCCTTCAACTATACGTTTAAACTCATGACATCAAGAAATTCCCATCAATTACATATCAACAATAATAACATACATACACATAAGAAGAGAACCAATTCACACACACACATAAGAAGAGAACAATTTCAGGTGGTTCACCCCTATTGGGCTACGTCCACAAAGGCAGGTCATTTCATTCATTGGTCGAGACAGTAGTTTACATTTCGCAACATCCTTTTGCTGCACTACATCATTGTTGACACTCTCTTTACTTAATGGCCTTCTCCTAGAGGTCATTTACAAAAATAGTCAATCCTAACCTCAAAAGGTTTCAGAGATCTATTTCTAACTAGCACAGTTCTTTAATCGTCCAACTTAACTCCTTCCGGGCATTCAACCAACAATGTGTATAGCAGAGACTATATACATAACTATTTCAATAGTGAAATGAACAACCAAGCAACAGCTTCAGGATCATAGCCATCATGGGATTTCCCAATGTCTTACGCTGTTCAACTAGAACAATACACAACATGTTTATATAAAAAAAATCAAGCCGCAGACTACTTCAGCCTTACTACACAGGAATTTATGAATTCAAAGGAAAAATACAACAACCGACTTCCGGTTTTGGCAATCATGTGCTTCCCAAACGCCGTAAGTTTACAGGCAGAAATAGGTGGCATATACAGATATAGATCAACCCAAATCCTCACTATGCGGGCAGAGATATAAACATAGAACTATATATAACATATCTGCAATAAATGAATATAACATCAAACCATCTCCGCGTAATGAAAAACGTAGGCAGCATTACTATTACGATTTACAAGCAGCATTACATATATCATCGAATCATCTCCAGGTAATGAAACACGCAGGCAACATTACCATCACAAATTACAAGCAGAAATATACATATCAAGATCATCGAATCATCTCCAGGTGATGAAACACGCAGGAAACATTACCATCACAAATTACAAGCAGAAATATACATATCAAGATCATCGAATCATCTCCAGGTGATGAAACACGCAGGCAATATTACCATCACAAATTTCAAGCAGAAATATTAAGATCGACAAGGCTTAACAGAAAGCTCCGTCCTAAATCAAAATCACAGCATGTATAACTATTATACAGGTGTCTTAAATTGGGAATGCAATTCGAACTGAGTTACATTATATTAATTGCTGAGAGAGTTTATAGAGAGAAATTCAATCTAACGAAGGGATCGATTATTCCCTGTGGGGGTTTCCCTCCGTTTCAGGAATAATACAATTCAGAAATGTAACAGGGTATAAAAAATGAAAACTCGATCTACCTCGAAGGTCAAGCCTCGAGAGCTATGCTCTGTCCCTGGCGTTCTACTAACCAATTCATGTAACATCTAAATATAACAGAGTATGTAAATGGAACTCATTCTACCTCGAAAGGTCAAGCCTCGAGAGCTATGCTCTGTCCCTGGCGTCCTGCTAACAAATTCATATAATAGCTAAATATAACCGAGTATATAAATGGAACTCGTTCTACCTCGAAAGGTCAAGCCTCGAGAGCTATGCTCTGTCCCTGGCGTCCTGCTAACAAATTCATATAACAGCTAAATATAACAGAGTATATAAATGGAACTCGTTCTACCTCGAAAGGTCAAGCCTCGAGAGCTATGCTCTGTCCCTGGCGTCCTGCTAACAAATTCATATAACAGCTAAATATAACAGAGTATATAAATGGAACTCGTTCTACCTCGAAAGGTCAAGCCTCGAGAGCTATGCTCTGTCCCTGGCGTCCTGCTAACAAATTTATTCCACGACAGAACGAAAAACCCTGTCTCTACTCACAGTGCGTATACTTATCTTCTGGTGATGCAAGTATTGGATCCACAACGTAAGGTGCAGCAATCGCCATCGTGTCTCTCCATCTACTCGACACTTCACTCAGCGAGATCCCAATCGCGCAGAATCTTTTCCCGACTAGGGCATCTTCAAATTCTTCATATACGCACAGGGTAATGGCAACATGCAGAATCATTTCCATTTTGAGCGATCTGAAGACATTTGTCATGGATCCCTATACAGAGTATGGAATCGATAGTGATAATGTTGAATTTGGGATCTTCCCCCTTCCGTAATAGCCACCATTTCAGAGTATATATCGAATTCTGGAGATGAGTCCCCATCTAATCCGATTTCTTGGAATAAAAACCAATCCCTCTATGCGCACCGCCCTCAATCACCCCTAATTCTCGGTATAAATTTAGTATAAAACAAATATCCCCAAAATCAAAGGGATTCGATCCCCTTTCTCCGATCCCATCTCCACCATCGGTCCAACCACTAATTAGGAAGATACCCGGTCTTAAATCTTCAAGGTGAGTTTTATAAAATGCCAAATATTCCACTCCTTTTCTACAAAGAACAAGTGGCAAATCCACACTCTAATTTTAAAAAAATCGTGTCCCCTCTAAACTAACAATGATCAATTAGTAGACTTGGAAAATAATCCTGAGATGGAGGTTGTTCCAAGTAACCACAATCTCCATTAAATGTTTTTCTAATCCTCTTTATACATATAAGTATTTCTTCTATTAGTGGATCTTTCGTTCTTTAGAAAGGCACCAAGCATATATGTTAGAATGTATCCTTTCTTTTATGTCTATAAGTATAATATATATACTTATTGTACCTTTTTCCTCTTTGACATCTTTTAATGTCTAGGACAGTTAAGTATTTGTAGGGTATACTTTTCACAATTATATTTGAGTAGAGATATCTAAGGTATCTCTCTCTCCTATGTATATTTGTAAGAGTGTTCCCTTAACTGGAGTCCGAGTCTCTTTTTTTGGCGATAAAACTTAACCTCTTGCGATTTAGATTTTAATAAATAACACCAATTTTTATTAAACATATCATTCACCAAGATATTATTATTATAGACTCTCATAATACTTCTATGATCTGTATATGTATAGAGGTTTTATTGTCCCTTGCAATAAGTGAATGGCCCAACTTGCCATTGTATACATATTAAGTTAATACTACCCTTAGCTTCTCTCTTAAGTTTGTAGTAGATTATAGGTTATTTTATTTGTCGGCCAAATGACATATCTAAGACCAATCGTTTACTTAGGATTAATTATAGCTTCGAATATTAATTAATTTACTCAAGTGAGTTTCCGGTGTTCATCTTCCTTCCGATTCTCATGGCACCAGAATTCCCCGCTACTTAACTCGAGGATCCTTAGTCATTTTCCATCTCCCCCTAGTGGATTCAGTTGCCGTAGTTTAATTGCGTCACTGTCCTTAGTCTCCTAGGTTTACAATTACAACTTTGGATATTAACCACATAACATGCAAGGTTTTCACTAGTGGAGCCTTGGCCTTGAGCTCCTCATGAGAAACCATTAATCGATTTTATTTACAAAAAATGAGAGCATAAAGGAGGGATATTACATCCTCCTCCCCTTAAAATTAACACCGTCCTCGGTGTTCATACTTTCTGCAATTAGTCTTCTTTTCTAGAATCATCATTTTCTTGCTTCATCATCTTGTTTTGATTTTCTATGAACCTTCCTGATTTCTGTACGTTAGTATTGTTCGTAACCTGCATTTTCAACTTCAAAACTGGAAAATATTGTTTAGTAAAACACATCATTAATCCCATAATCAACTTAGAAGCATAAACCATGCGCCCCATACCCTTTGTAATCCATGGAATATCTTTAGCGTTATTTTGTGCTTTATCATCATAAGCACACATAATTCCATTGTTTTCCAAGAATGTAGATCGTTAATTAATTAAAACACATCATTCACTTGATCCAGGGAATTATTGCCTAGCACTCTAGTGCTCACCGAGCAATCCCTCCGGAAATTCTCGCCTAACACCTCAGTGCTCACACGGCGATTCTTTCGGAGACTCTTGCCTAACACCATAGTGCTCACGCAGCAATACTGTCTCTCATGCATACTAAGCAGCGTCCTGCCTCCCGCATATGCATTATGTTATAGTTTGCCTAGGTCTTTACAGCTCGCCGATTCCTTCGAGAATACTGGAGGCTGTCAACTCCCTGATCTCTAGGGAGTGCTTCAGTTCCCTTAACGCACTTTTAAATAATTCCCCTCAAGCCTTCTCGCTTGAGTCCAGGAATCTATTTCCCTCAAGCCTCCTCGCTTGAGTCTAGGAAATCTCATTCAAATTCATCAATTATTTCGTCATATTACATTTTGTAACCATACAATTTATTGGACCAATTTGGTCTAGTTCTTTATTCAACAATAATTAACAATAATAAAAGCTGCAATGTGGATCTTTCATCCTCACCCCTTTATTGTACCATGCATAATATATTAAGCCTTTGTCTTTCAACAAGTTCCACCGAGTTTTGGCCATCTGCCAAATTCAATTGTTAGTAACACTTTATATAACAAAATCAAATATTTATAATTAAGAAAATCATTCATTCTTCATACTACAATATCCATACTTGATCATCTGCAGTAAACGTTTTCTCCTTCCAAGCATAACTAACTTACTTAATAGGATTACATAATTCCTTGAACACGAAATAATATTCTTCATATGATGGTCCGTGGACATTATGATTTCTTAACCTCGAATGTTATCCTTCACCATTTCAAACACACTTCCTATTTTAGTTATACAACTGCTTTTGTATATACCAACATCACATAGAAATAACTAATTTTCTAAAACATACTTGCATACCTTATAATGATAACCATATACCTTTGTAAGGGTGACCGCATACCTTCTTATTATAAGATCCTCGTATGTCGAGGTACCAGCTTACCTATATCATCACATATTAGTATTACACTAAGTATTACATGAATCTATATATCCCATTTTACCTTTTGACTGTTGTAATGGTGTGTGGGAATACAACATCGCGCTCGACCACAACATTGAATGTGTTAGTCGTAAAAGAAAAAAAATTGTAATTAACTCATAAGAGAAATCATGCATAAATCATATTACCTTGACTTGTTTCATACAAACTTATACATCCATTACTGTTAAATATTACTTCTGATCTATCATGGAAATTCCATGATATTACAGGTTTTCCCTTAACTCCTAATGCGGATATAAACAATCATTATGAGGATGTCAGAAAATTAATGTGTCATGTATTACCATTCCGTGGCAGTGCTAGTTTTCCAATACTTTTATTCATACAACAACACATACTCACCATTAATTACATCTATGCATTCATTTGTGAACCACATGATTAACTAAAATTTTATCTCTTAACCAAAATAGTCATTTTGACACCCCATATAATTGTATGTGACAACAAATCGTCATAAATTATGATCTCATAAAAGCATTTATTACTACCACTCATAGTATTCCAACATCCATGAAGGTGAGATCATGCATTTCCATCATATATTCTATTATTTATCCAACTTTTCCCTCGCATTCATAGGGAAAAATTTCAAACTCTCTTAGTTTGCAGTTAACAGAATCTAGATTAGAAAGTCTACATTTCTTGTGGAAGGTTAGTTTGACTGTAAGCATTTTACCAGAATTTATTAGTTATGTCAACATCATAAATTTATCAATCAAAGTGGCTTTATATATGAAAGGGACTTGACCGTTCCTAACATAATCAAAACATTAGACTATCTTCTATAGTCAAATATTAGCATATATAATTTCTTTATAAAAGACTTAACCGATATAAGTTGCTTATTTTATCTATTTGAATCTCATATTCGGAAATCCTGACGAATGGATCAATAGAATTCGATTAGTCAGCATCAATCAACAAAATGTATTAACCCTGTTCTCCCTTATGACGCGTTTACTGAAACTGAAAGCTATCCACTCCTAAGAATAACAATAAAGGTAGAGAAGGAAATAAGTATTTAAGACGAATTATCAAATCAACCGATTTAGGAGAGTTCCTCCGTTTAGCACATTCACAACTAGGATGACTTTCAATCTACGAAGACTTGTTCCACAAAACCATAACCGTTATTATTCTAAAGACTATTTTCTCGTCGTCCAATGAATCTAATTGTAAAATAGGAGGATATATTCATCAGCTAAATAATAATAACAGATCATTCATCTCTATAATGAAACATATACTATCCTTACCTACAAACAATGTCGCGCCATTAACTGCTTTTCCAAATGAAACATACTTACTTGCAATTCAATGACGATTTGTAAGCTACCTGTTGTCGATCCGTTGAAGTGAAATGCGTCTTGTGTCGCCAGTTCGACTAACTCATATATGTTCTCCCCGAATGATCCCAAATAAGCCCGAGTGTTTGCAACCTGTGCTCTGATACCATATGTAACATCTCCATTGATTTGTGTTATTAAAACTTGGAAAATTGCAAGAAAACAAGGGAATTAATATAAGAAAGATGCATATGCATTCGTTCATTTATTTCCATGCCTACTTATAAGTTCTTGAGTAGAACCTGAAGATTGTATTATCTAGTTCCCTTCCTCCATAATAATACTCCTTAGTAGACATTCACGAAGACAATAATCATCACCATATAATCATCACACTTTAACAAGAAAACATCTTTCTTCAAGGAAACACCTTGTAACATAACTCAAATTCCGACACTCTATTATTTTTAAAGGTGAGATCAGATTTATACTAATTCTTTTAAAACATAATATTGGTTAACTAATCATTGAACTTGTACCCTTGCAAAGTCTTTATCCTACCTTGATCCTTTATATTATTTAGTGAACCATTATCTCCTTCAACTATACGTTTAAACTCATGACATCAAGAAATTCCCATCAATTACATATCAACAATAATAACATACATACACATAAGAAGAGAACCAATTCACACACACACATAAGAAGAGAACAATTTCAGGTGGTTCACCCCTATTGGGCTACGTCCACAAAGGCAGGTCATTTCATTCATTGGTCGAGACAGCAGTTTACATTTCGCAACATCCTTTTGCTGCACTACATCATTGTTGACACTCTCTTTACTTAATGGCCTTCTCCTAGAGGTCATTTACAAAAATAGTCAATCCTAACCTCAAAAGGTTTCAGAGATCTATTTCTAACTAGCACAGTTCTTTAATCGTTCAACTTAACTCGTTCTGGGCATTCAACCAACAATGTGTATAGCAGAGACTATATACATAACTATTTCAACAGTGAAATGAACAAGCAACCAACAGCTTCAGGATCATAGCCATCATGGGATTTCCCAATGTCTTACGCTGTTCAACTAGAACAATACACAACATGTTTATATAAAAAAAATCAAGCCGCAGACTACTTCAGCCTTACTACACAGGAATTTATGAATTCAAAGGAAAAATACAACAACCGACTTCCAGTTTTGGCAATCATGTGCTTCCCAAACGCCGTAAGTTTACAGGAAGAAATAGGTGGCATATACAGATATAGATCAACCCAAATCCTCACTATGCGGGCAGAGATATAAACATAGAACTATATATAACATATCTGCAATAAATGAATATAACATCAAACCATCTCCGCGTAATGAAAAACGTAGGCAGCATTACATATATCATCGAATCATCTCCAGGTAATGAAACACGCAGGCAACATTACCATCACAAATTACAAGCAGAAATATACATATCAAGATCATCGAATCATCTCCAGGTGATGAAACACGCAGGAAACATTACCATCACAAGTTACAAGCAGAAATATACATATCAAGATCATCGAATCATCTCCAGGTGATGAAACACGCAGGCAATATTACCATCACAAATTTCAAGCAGAAATATTAAGATCGACAAGGCTTAACAGAAAGCTCCGTCCTAAATCAAAATCACAGCATGTATAACTATTATACAGGTGTCGTAAATTGGGAATGCAATTCGAACTGAGTTACATTATATTAATTGCTGAGAGAGTTTATAGAGAGAAATTCAATCTAACGAAGGGATCGATTATTCCCTGTGGGGGTCGCCCTCCGTTTCAGGAATAATACAATTCAGAAATGTAACAGGGTATAAAAAATGAAAACTCGATCTACCTCGAAGGTCAAACCTCGAGAGCTATGCTCTGTCCCTGGCGTTCTACTAACCAATTCATGTAACATCTAAATATAACAGAGTATATAAATGGAACTCATTCTACCTCGAAAGGTCAAGCCTCGAGAGCTATGCTCTATCCCTGGCGTCCTGATAACAAATTCATATAACAGCTAAATATAACCGAGTATATAAATGGAACTCGTTCTACCTCGAAAGGTCAAGCCTCGAGAGCTATGCTCTGTCCCTGGCGTCCTGCTAACAAATTCATATAACAGCTAAATATAACAGAGTATATAAATGGAACTCGTTCTACCTCGAAAGGTCAAGCCTCGAGAGCTATGCTCTATCCCTGGCGTCCTGCTAACAAATTCATATAACAACTAAATATAACAGAGTATATAAATGGAACTCGTTCTACCTCGAAAGGTCAAGCCTCGAGAGCTATGCTCTGTCCCTGGCGTCCTGCTAACAAATTTATTCCACGACAGAACGAAAAACCCTGTCTCTACTCACAGTGCGTATACTTATCTTCTGGTGACGCAAGTATTGGATCCACACCGTAAGGTGCAGCAATCGCCATCGTGTCTCTCCATCTACTCGACACTTCACTCAGCGAGATCCCAATCGCGCAGAAGCTTTTCCCGACTAGGGCATCTTCAAATTCTTCATATACGCACAGGGTAATGGCAACATGCAGAATCATTTCCATTTTGAGCGATCTGAAGACATTTGTCATGGATCCCTATACAGAGTATGGAATCGATAGTGATAATGCTGAATTTGGGATCTTCCCCCTTCTGTAATAGCCACCATTTCAGAGTATATATCGAATTCTGGAGATGAGTCCCCATCTAATCCGATTTCTTGGAATAAAAACCAATCCCTCTATGCGCACCGCCCTCAATCACCCCTAATTCTCGGTATAAATTTAGTATAAAACAAATATCCCCAAAATCAAAGGGATTCGATCCCCTTTCTCCCGTCCCATCTCCACCATCGGTCCAACCACTAATTAGGAAGATACCCCGTCTTAAATCTTCAAGGTGAGTTTTATAAAATGCCAAATATTCCACTCCTTTTCTACAAAGAACAAGTGGCAAATCCACACTCTAATTTTAAAAAAATCGTGTCCCCTCTAAACTAACAATGATCAATTAGTAGACTTGGAAAAGAATCCCGAGATGGAGGTTGCTCCAAGTAACCACAATCTCCATTAAATGTTTTTCTAATCCTCTTTATACATATAAGTATTTCTTCTATTAGTGGATCTTTCGTTCTTTAGAAAGGCACCAAGCATATATGTTAGAATGTATCCTTTCTTTTATGTCTATAAGTATAATATATTTACTTATTGTACCTTTTTCCTCTTTGACATCTTTTAATGTCTAGGATAGTTAAGTATTTGTAGGGTATACTTTTCACAATTATATTTGAGTAGAGATATCTAAGGTATCTCTCTCTCCTATGTATATGTGTAAGAGTGTTCCCTTAACTGGAGTCCGAGTCTCTTTTTTTGGCGATAAAACTTAACCTCTTGCGATTTAGATTTTAATCAATAACACCAATTTTTATTAAACATATCATTCACCAAGATATTATTATTATAGACTCTCATAATACTTCTATGATCTGTATATGTATAGAGGTTTTATTGTCCCTTGCAATAAGTGAATGGCCCAACTTGCCATTGTATACATATTAAGTTAATACTACCCTTAGCTTCTCTCTTAAGTTTGTAGTAGATTATAGGTTATTTTATTTGTCGGCCAAATGACATATCTAAGACCAATCGTTTACTTAGGATTAATTATAGCTTCGAATATTAATTAATTTACTCAAGTGAGTTTCCGGTGTTCATCTTCCTTCCGATTCTCATGGCACCAGAATTCCCCGCTACTTAACTCGAGGATCCTTAGTCATTTCCCCTCTCCCCCTAGTGGATTCAGTTGTCGTAGTTTAATTGCGTCACTGTCCTTAGTCTCCTAGGTTTACAATTACAACTTTGGATATTAACCACATAACATGCAAGGTTTTCACTAGTGGAGCCTTGGCCTTGAGCTCCTCATGAGAAACCATTAATCGATTTTATTTACAAAAAATGAGAGCAGAAAGGAGGGATATTACAATGTTGATGAGGCACCTAGAGATGACAATGATGATGAAGATGTTGATGATGATGCTGATGGTGATGATGATGAAGATGTTGATGATGATGGTGATGGTGATGAGGATGATGATGATGATGATGATGATGATGATGATGGGGATGTTGATGAGGAGCCTATAGATGACAATGATGATGAAGATGTTGATGATGATGATGTTAATTTTTGAGCATTAATTCAACATACTCTAGGATCTTTACTGAGAGAATGACATGTACAACATATTAATCATAGCAATGCACATCAACGACACCAAGCAATCACTTGAGACAATAGACACACAGAGTTTCACTGGGGAAAAATTTAAAGGTGAAAAACCCCACAACTTCCTCAGATATAGAAAGAGAAATGATGCAACCAAAGTACACAGAGATAGACCTCCTAGCAGCTAAACCTCTTCCTCCATTAGTGCCCCACTTTTTGAGTAGTGTAGAAGTGAATAATGAGATGATCAAATAGAGTGCCTCCCGCACTCTATTTATACATGACTTGACCAGCCTAATAACCTAGCAGGGTCAACTTGTCTAACTCAGTATAATAACCCATGGTTATACTAATCAAGGCTGACCCCACACTTGGGGGTCTAATAACCCATCACAACAAGTTACGACACTTGAGACACTTGTCAATACAAATGACGACACCTTCGTATAGAGGAATAAAAACATCTCTATAGGAGTACAATATACATATTTTAAATACATTCCAAAGTTACATATACATCAACACTCCCTCTTAACTAGGAAGGTATTTCTCGACACAGATATGCTAGCACAAGTCTTCTTCTCTGGATCATCGTCATCGAATCAACATCATCGTCACTGTTGCTACTATCTCAATCAATCTCCGATCTACTCGTCATAGGAAGTTCTACAGAGCCAACCCTTTTTCATAATGGATGTAGGCCCACCACCTGCTGGTCTTCATCATCATTGACCATACTATGAAATCCTCGGGACCTATTATTTGCATCACAATGCCTCAAAAGAGTATCCCAGGACCATTCATGTGCCGAAGCACGACCGACAAGATCTCCCAGGTCCACTTACATGTGACCATCACAAATCCTTAAAAGAGTGTCTTGAATAGCAAGAACTCTAAAGAGCATCTGAGGCCTTTTACGTGGCTAGCACAACCTGTCCGGATCTCCGGGATGTATTACATGTGACCCCCACCACAATGCCTTGAAAGAGCATCCCAAGACTTATTACGAGCACACAACCCAACCTATCGGATCTCCCAGGTCTACTTACATATGGTCATGGCAATGCCTCGAAAGAGAATCCCAGGACTTATTACGGGCACACAGCCCAACCTATCGGATCTCCTAGGTCTACTTATGTGCCATAGGACAATGCCTCGAAAGAGCATCCTACGACTTATTACGGGCACACAACCCAACCTATTTGATCTCCCAGGTCTACTTATATGTCCTCCGAGAGCAATGCCTCGAAAGAGAATCCTAGGACTTATTACGGGCACACATCCCAACCTATCGGATCTCCCAGGTATACTTATATGCTCATCTGCACAACTTGTCCACGGCCACAGAGTATCAACCTGATAGTCACCATACATTGTCCTGATGTACATCATCATCCTGATCATCATCATAGCATCGCCTTGATGCATATCATCCATAGTATCATCTTGATACACATGATCATCTTGATCACCATCACTGCATCGTCCTGATGCATGTCATCCAGGGCATCGTCCTCATACTCATCACATATGATCATCTTAATCATTGTCACTGCATCGTCCTGATGCATGTCATCTAGAGCAACATTATGAAGCTCATCATCCATGATCATCCTGATCATACAATGCATCCACCTAATCCATACCAAGTATCTACCTGATACATATCATCATACATGATCTATCTAATCATACAATGTATCCATGTGATACATATACAAATACATGATCCAACTGATCATAACAAGCATCCAACATGATGCATATACATATACATGATCCAACTGATCATAACAAGCATCCAACATTTTGCATATACATATACATGATCCAACTGATCATAACAAGCATCCAACATGATGCATATACATAGCAGTAACTGGAGCATTGTCCTGATGCTCATCATCCAACGCTTACATCCACAGCCATGGAAAAGATCCTCCTCTCACCATGCTTGGAATGGCTTCAGCAAATGTGTCCATCACTTCTTCCTCAAAGTGTCATCAATCTGAAGAACACCAAGCTTCTCTTTGAAGTACTCAAACTTCACTCTGGCTAGTGGTTTCGTCAACACATCTGCAACCTACTCATCTATCACAACATACAGGAGCTTCACTACTCCTCTCTACACCATATCCCTGATATAGTGATATTTGATCTCAATGTGCTTCGACCTGTCGTGGAACACGGGATTCTCAAACAGCTTCACATAACTCTGGTTGTGACAAAAGATACCAGTAGCCTCCAATGGTGGATCAAATAACTCAGACAGTAGCTTCCGGAGCCATACTACCTCACAACTAGCCAAACAAGCTGCAACATACTATGCTTTGGCTGTACTCAGTGCTATGCAGGATTGCTTCCTGCTAAACCAAGAGATCACACCTGATCCCGTACTGAAGCAACACCCAGAAGTGCTCTTCCTATCTGTAGCACTGCCTACCCAGTCCGAACCAACATAACCCTGCAGGTTAAACTTTTGATTCACATCATACTTGAGCCCATAGTCAATTGTACCCTTCAGGTGCCTCAGAATATGCTTTACAACAACCAGGTGAACACCTCTGGGATCTGTTAGGAACTGGCTCAATGTGCTCACCGCAAAGAAAATGTCTAGTCTCATGTTTGTCAGGTACATCAAGGACCCAATCATCTGACGATATAGCATGACATCAACTGGATCAGATGAAGCATCACACAGAAGCTTCAGGTTTGATGCCATAGGTGTGGCCATGGCCTTGCAGTCCATCATCCCGAACCTCTTCAAGATCTCTACTGCATACTTCCCTTGTCCAAGGAAGATCCCATCTACACTCTGCCACAACTTCATGCCTAGAAAATAGTGCATCATCCCCAAGTCCTTCATCTCGAACTTGGAAGCAAGATTCCTCTTGGTATTGGCAATCAATCTATCCTCATCTGTAACAAACAAGTCATCCACATATAGAAGTAGTATCACAGGATTTCCTTCCTCAACCTTGTAGTAAAGGTTGGAATTTGCTTTACTCTTGGTAAAGCCCAAACTGGATAGAAAGCTGTCTATCCTACCATACCAAGTCCTAGGAGCTTACTTCAAGCCATACAAGGCTTTCTTCAACCTGCACACATATGACTCCCTGTCATGTGTCTCAAAACCAAGTGGTTGCTCCACATACACTTCCTCCTCGATTACACCATTCAAGAAAGCTATCTTGACATCCATCTGGTGTATCTTCCACTTCATCACTGTAGCCAGGGCAAGTACTGATATGATGGAAGTGTACTTGGCTACAGGAGAAATAGTTTCTTCATAGTCTATTCCCTCTTTCTAGGAGACGCCACGAGCTACAAATCTTGCTTTGTACTTTTCTATGCTTCCATATGCAGCATGCTTCATCTTGTAGATCCAATTGGAAGTCACAACAGACTTCCCTTCAAGTCTTGGGACTACATCCCAAACATCATTCTTCATGATCGACTAGTATTCCTCGACCATGGCATCCTTCCATTCTTTCTTTTCCGCTGCTTCTTCATAACTGGAAGGTTCTTTATTCATAATGTCACAGAGTAAGGAAACATAGTTGGTATGAGATCTAGTTCTCTTCCTTGTTCTGTGTTCTTCTTCTGGAATGCCATACCTTTCTGCATCTTGAATGAGCTCTTTAGTACATGCAGGTTTCCTCTTGTGAGAGTTCTCCTTAGGAGATGGATCTACAGGTATTTGTGGATCTTCAACGTCACGATTTGCTTCTGGAATTGCTTCATTCATGATGGTGTCTTGAAATTTGGTTTCCTTTGGTTCTTCATCATCTTCAACAGGTGCCTTCCTTGACTTGATGAAAGCTGAGTTTTCATCAAATGTTACATCCCTGCTAACATCAATCTTCTTGAACACTAGAAAGTATATTCTGTAAGCCTTTGAGCTTTCACTGTACCCCACAAAGATGCCCTTCTTTCCTGAAGGATCT
The DNA here is from genome assembly GCA_027924585.1 of Larix kaempferi. Taxonomy (NCBI): domain Eukaryota; kingdom Viridiplantae; phylum Streptophyta; class Pinopsida; order Pinales; family Pinaceae; genus Larix; species Larix kaempferi. The sequence continues at coordinate 4,573,828 of BSBM01000203.1, read as the reverse complement.
AGCTTTGTCCTCTTTTTTTTGGAACATGAGTGTATATTGGGAAACCAAATATTCTGAGATGGTTGACTTCAGGTTTCTTACCAGAGAATACCTATTATGGTGTGTTGTTGTCCAATATCTTGTGAGGTGTTCTGTTCTGCACATATACAACTGTCCTAGCTGCTTCTGCCCATAGATGGATAGGCATATCCTGGTCATGCAGCATTGCCCGTGCTGCTTCCATGATTGTTCTATTTTTCCTTTCTGTAACTCCATTCTGTTGTGGATTGTAGAGAGCAGTCAACTCCCTCTTAATCCCCGAATCACTGCATAACTTCTTGAAGTCACCTGAAGTGAATTCTCCTCCATTGTCGGATCTGAATGTCCTTATCTTCTTGTCAGTTTGATTTTCCATCAAGGTTTTGAATTCCTTGAACTTATCAAACACTTCATCTCTGTTCTTCAAGAAGTAAACCCAAGTCTTCCTAGAGAAATCATCAATGAAAGAGACATAGTATACATACCCACTCAGAGAACTAGATGACATCAGACCGCATACATCGGAGTGGATAATTTCCAAGATTCCTTTAGCTTTGCTTTTACTGCTTGAAAATGCCTTCTTAATGTTCTTTCCTTTTGCACATCCTTTGCACACACCTTCATGCTTTGTCTTGATTTCAGGAAGACCCTCTACAACTTTGCTTGCAATTGGTAGTGCTCTATAGTGCACATGTGCAAGCCTTCTATGCCAAAGTTCACTTTGCTCGATGGATTCATGTACCATGGAATGTTTAGGTTGTCCCTTCAATTTGTACAATCCTCCCTCTTGCTCTCCAATCACTACTGCATCATCTATAGTTTTACCCTTTGGCCACGTTAGGACTTGGCCATCTACAAATGAAACCCTCATACCTTTTGCATCTAATGCAGATATGGAGAGTAGGTTCTTCTTGAGCCTAGGTACATATTTAACATCTTTCATCTTCAAAGACTTCCCAGAGTCTAGGTTGTAGGATACTTCACCACTTCCTTTGATAGGATATTGATAGTCATCCCCAAGTTTCACCTTACAGGGTGACTCATGTTCAGATAAATTTGCAAAAGATTATTTAAACCCAGTCATGTGTTTGGAAGCTCCACTATCAATAAGCCAATCATTACATCCATGAGAGATAGTACCTGTGAGAGCATATATTAGAACATATTCATCTTCAGTTGATGAAGTATCACTTTCTTATCTAGCCTTTTTCTTGGGAGGTTCATCATCCTCAATAGCATGAGCATGATATCTCTTCTTGTTGTTCTTGTTGTTGTTGTTGAAGTTGTTGTTGTTGTCTTTCTTCTTCTTGGGACAATCTACAACAAAGTGTCCCTTCTCATTGCAAGTGAAGCATCTGAGATCTTTCTTATGATGGTGGTGTGAAGGTATTATGTTATGAGATGACTCCTTCTTGAACTTACATTTCCTGGTATGTGCTGTGAGAGATTGATCTTCATTCCCCATCTTTTCTTCTCGGGCCACAAGCCTAGCCTCTTCTTGTGAACATTCCTCCCACACTCTACTGAAGGAGATCAAATTTCTCCTTGCACATATTCCTTGAATGAAGGAAATCGATGACCTAGGTAGGCCATTCAAAGTGGTCATGACAACTTCACCATTATCCACCACCTCATCCATAGCTTCAAGTTGTTCCTTGATATGAGAGATCTTAGAGAAATAAGATTGAATGGTGTCTCCATTCTGAAGCTTTACCCCTTTCAATTGATTCCATAGAGTCATCTTCCGATTTATGTTTTTCCATTCAAATAGCTTGGTTAGGGAATCAAACATTTCCTTGGGTGTCTTTAGAGATGACACATGTGGAATGAGATGGTCTTTGATAGAATCAGCAATGATCCTCTTTTCCTTGACCAAGTTCTTCTTATGTAAGGTCTTAGCCTCTTCTCCCTCTGGGATAGGGACCTCTTCACTTATGTAAGTGTCCAATTCATTTTCTTCCAGGATTAACCCAATCCTATACTTCCATGCTCAGAAGTTATCAGCCCCTTCAATCTTATCCTCAAGCTTGGTGTGGTGAGACATTTTAATGAGAAACTCAAATGAAAATAAAATATTTAGGTCTTACCACTTGATTTGCAAAAAATTGGATTTGGTGCTGGATTAGGGTTTGTTAGAGAAACCCTAAAAATTTAAAGTGTGAATTTCAAATTTCTGAAAGGATAGAAAGATGCACCTTGATGAGCTGATCATCCTGGTGTTTTCAGAAGTTGAAATCTGCAAAGTTTCACTCTTCAGAAATGCCTTTCAATCTCCCAGACTCACTAGGGAGGACCTTGAATTAGGGTTTGAGTTTCCTGGAGATTCACCCAACCAAAAATATCGATCCAAAGCTCTAAACTTCGATTTTTCCAAGGTGCTTCCAGCTATGTCCTCAGAATTCATAAATTCCAATTTTTGTGGAAACCCTAATTTTTAGAACTAAAAATGAAAGTGCCCAAAATTTAATTCTGATTGGACAGAAAGATGGGCCTTGCTAAGGAGAGTCAAAATACCCTACTGCCTTTCAAGATCTGTGGAGAGAAACCCAATAAACATGAAACCCTAGTTTCTGCAATTGCAAAGTGTCTTCTTCTCAGGTTAGCTTTGACACCATGTTAATTTTTGAGCATTAATTCAACATACTCTAGGATATTTACTGAGAGAATAACATGTACAACATATCAATCATAGCATTGCGTATCAATCACACCAAGCAATCACCTGAGACAATAGACACACAGAGTTTCACTGGGGAAAACCATAAAGGTGAAAAACCCCACAACTTCCTCAGAGATAGAAAGAGCAATGATACAACCAAAGTACATAGAGATAGTCCTCCTAGTAGCTGAACCTCCTCCTCCACTATTGCGCCACTTTCCGAGTAGTGTAGAAGCGAATAATGAGATGATCAAATAGAGTGCCTCCCGCACTCTATTTATACATGACCTGATCTGCCTAATAACCTAGCAAGGCCGACTTGTCTAACTCCATCTAATAACCCATGGCTATACTAATCAAGGCCGACCCCACACTTGGTGGTCTAATAAACCATCACAACAAGTTACGACACTTGCGACACTTGTCAATACAAATGACGACACTTCCATATAGAGGAATAATAACATCCCTATAGGAGTACAATATACATATGTGAAATACATTTCGAAGCTACATATACATCAACAGATGATGATGATGGTGATGATGGTGACGATGATGAAGATGTTGATGATGATGGTGACTGTGATGAATATGATGATGATGACGATGAAGATGATGATGATGGAGATGTTTATGAGGAAGGGAGAGATGACAATGATGATGAAGATGTTGATGATGATGGAGATGTTGATGAAGAACCTAGAGATAACAAAGATGACAAAGATGTTGATAATGATGATGATGATGATGGTGATGATGATGATGATGATGATGGTATGATGATGAAGATATTGATGATGATGGTGATGGTGATGATGATGATGAATATGTTGATGATGATGGTGATGGTGATGAAGATGATGATGATGATGATGATGATGAAGAAGATGATGCTAATGGAGATGTTGATGAGGAACCTAGAGATGACAATGACGATGAAGATGTTGATGATGATGCTCATGGTGATGATGATGAAGATGAAGATGATGATGCTGATGGTGATGATGTTTATTTCAGTAAATGAGCCACCTGCTCAGTTCCACTTTCTTGGGGAACATGACCATAAAAGTAGGGAAGTTGCCCCTTGCAATAGTTAGAAGTGAGTTGAGGATGCTGCCAAGTGTCAGTTTGCTCTCCACCCAGTCCATTCCTCCTAGTGGGTCAGTGAACACTCATTCATTAGTCTCCTTTGGATGTTTGTCTCCACTTTTATTTATTTATAATAAAATATTCAAAGTAATTAATTACAATCATCCTTGACCCCACTTGGTCAATAGTCATAAAACTTTACAATAAAATAAAACATAATGTTTTCTACATAAAATGTCTAGAACTTGGGTATGTGACAATCAACATCATATAAATTGTCTTCATCATCATATGGAGCTTCTCTAATGTTGATGATGAAGATTTTGATGATGATGATGGTGATGAATATGATGATGATGATGGAGATGTTGATGAGGAACCTAGAGATGACAATGATGATGAAGATGTTGATGATGATGGAGATGTTGATGAGGAACCTAAAGATGACAATGATGATGAAGATGTTCATGATGATGGTGATGTTGATGATGATGATGATGTTGATGATGATCGTGATGGTGATGAAGATGATGAGGAAGATGATGATGATGGACATATTGATGAGGAACCTAGAGATGACAGTGATGATGAAGATGTTGATGATGATGCTGATTGTGATCATGATGAAGATGTTGCTGATGATGGTGATGGTGATGAATATGATGATGATGATGATAATGAAGAAGATTATGATGATGGGGATGTTGATGACGAACCTAGAGATGACAATGATGAGGAAGATGTTGATGATGATGATTATGATGGTGATGATGATGATGATGATGATGATGATGATGATGGTGATGAAGATGATGATGCTGCTGATGAAGAAGATGATGATGCTGGAGATGCTTATGAGGAATGGGGAGATGACAATGATGCTGAAGATGTAGATGATGATGGAGATGTTGATGAGGAACCTAGAGATGACAATGATGATGAGGATTTTGATAATGATGATGATGGTAATGATGATGAAGATGTTGATGACGATGGTGATGGTGATGAAGATAATGATGATGCCGATGATGAAGATGATGATGATGGATATACTGATGAGGAACCTATAGATGACAATGATAATGAAGATGTTGACGATGATGTTGATGGTGATGATGATGAAGATGTTGATGATGATGCTGATGCTGATGCTGATGATGATGATGATGATGAAGATGATGATGATGATGGGGATGTTGATGAGGAACCTAGAGATGACAATGATGATGAAGATGTTGATGATGATGATGATGAAGATGGTGATGATGATGAAGATGTTGATGATGATGGTGATGGTGATGAAGACGAAGATGATGATGATGAAGATGATGATTATGGAGATGTTTATGAGGAAGGGGGAGATGACAGTGATGATGAAGATTTTGATGATGATGGAGATGTTGATGAGGAACCTAGAGATGACAATGATGATGAAGATGATGGTGATGAAGATGATGGTGATGATGATGAAGATGTTGATGATGATGGTGATGGTGATGAAGATGATGATGATGATGATGAAGAAGATGATGATGATGGAGATGTCAATGAGGAACCTAGAGATGATGATGACGATGAAGATGTTGATGATGATGCTGATGGTGATGATGATGAAGATGTTGATGATGATAGTGATGGTGATGAATATGATGATGATGATGATGATGATGAAGATGATGATCATGGGGATGTTGATGAGGAACCTAGAGATGAGAATGACGATGAAGATGTTGATGATGATGATGATGATGGTGATGATGATGAAGATGTTGATGGTGATGGTGACGGTGATGGTGATGAAGCTGGTGATGATGATGATGAAGAAGATCATGATGATGGAGATGTTTATGAGGAAGGGGGAGATGACAATGATGATGAATATGTTGATGATGATGGTGATGATGATGATGATGAATATGTTGATGATGATGCTGATGGTGATGATGATGATGATGATGATGATGATGATGATGATGGTGATAATGGATATGTTGATGAGAAACCTAGAGATGACAATGATGATGAAGATGTTCATCATGATGGTAATGGTGATGATGATGAATATGTTGATGATGATGATGATGGTGATGAAGATGATGATGATGATGATGAAGAAGATGATGACGATGGAGATGTTGATGAGGAACCTAGAGATGACAATGATGATGAAGATGTTGATGATGATGATGATGGTGATGATGATGAAGATGTTAATAATGATGGTCATGGTGATGAATATGATGATGATGATGATGAAGAAGATGATGATGATGGATATGTTTATGGGGAAGGGGGAGATGAAAATGATGATGAAGATGTTGATGACGATGGAGATGTTGATGTTGATGAAGATGTTGATGAGGAACGCAGAGATGAAAATGATGATGAAGATGTTGATGATGATGGTAATGCTGATGAAGATGTTAATGATGATGGTGATGGTGATGAAGATGATGATGATGATGATGATGAAGATGATGATGATGATGGAGATGTTGATGAGCAACCTAGAGATGACAATGATGATTAAGATGTTGACGATGATGGAGATGTTGATGA